>CM053771.1:499281658-499302753 GCA_028658325.1 Potorous gilbertii | reverse complement strand
TTTTTTTTTTTTAATAATTTATTTATTTTAGTTTTCAACATTCATTTCCACAACATTTTGAGTTCCATATTTTCTCCCCATCTCTCCCCTCCCTCCACCCCAAGATACTGTACATTCTGATTACCCCTTCCCCCCATCTTCACTCCCTTCTATCACACCCCTCCCTTCCCTTATCTCCATCTTCTCTCTTTTCTTGTAGAGCAAGATAGATTTATCTGCCTCATTGACTGTATTTCTTATTTCCCAGTTGCATGCAATAACAATTTTCAACATTCATTCCTAAATCTTTGAGTTTCAACTTCTCACCCTTCCTCCCTCCCCACCCATCTCCACTGAGAAGGCAAGCAATTCAGTATAGGCTATATTTGTGCAGTTATGAAAAAGATTTCCATAATAGTCATGTTGTGACAGACTATTTCCCTCCATTCTATCCTGCCCCCAATTTAATCTGTTCTCTCTTTTGACCTTGTCTCTCCCCGAAAGTGTTTACTTCTGATTACACCCTCTTCCCACTTGTCCAAACTTCTATCATCCCCCCACACCCCACTTATCCCCTTCTCCCCTACTTTCCTGTACTGTAAGATAGATTTTCATAACAAATTGAATGTGCCTGTTATTCCCTTCTTAAGCCAAATGTGATGAGAGTAAGCTTCACTTTTTCCCTCTCACCTCCTCCCTTTCCCTTCCATTGAAAAAACTTTTTCTTGCCTCTTTTATGAGCAATAATCCATTTTCCCTTTCTTCTCCCAATATATTCCTCTTTCACCCCTTAATTTTATTTTTTAGATATCATACCTTCCTATTCAGTGCCACCGTGTCCTCTCTCTATATGTATATATGTATATAAATCACTCCAATTACCCAAATACTGAGAAAAATCTCAAGAGTTACAAATATTATCTTTCAATGTAGGAATGAAAACAGTTCAACTTTAGTAAGTCCCTTATGATTTCAATTTCCTGTTTACCTTTTCATGCTTCTCTTGATTCTTGTGTTTGAAAATCAGTTTTTCTATTCAGTTCTGGTGTTTTCATCAAGAATGCTTGAAAGTCTTCACTTTCATTGAATAACTTTTTTTTCCCTGAAGTATTCTACTCAAGTTTTCTAGGTAGTTGATTCTTGGTTTTAGTTCTAGTTCCCTTGACTTCTGGAATATCACATTCCAAGTCCTTCAATCCCTTAATGTAGAAGCTGCTAGACCTTGTGTTATCTTGATCATATTTCTACAAGACTTGAATTGTTTCTTTCTGACTGCTTGCAATATTTTCTCCTTGACTTGGGAACTCTGGAATTTAGCTATAATATTCCTAGAGTTTTCCTTTTGGGACTTCTTTCAGGGGGTTATTGGTGGATTTTTTCAATATTTATTTTACCCTCTGGTTCTGGACTATCAGGGCAGTTTTTCTTGATAATTTCAAGAAAGATGATATCTAGGCTTTTTATTTTTTATCAGGACTTTCAGGTAGTCCCATGATTTTTAAATTGTCTCTCCTGGATCTATTTTTCAGGTCAGTTGTTTTTCCAATGAGATATTTCACATTGTTTTCAAATTTTTTCATTTTTTTAGTTTTGTTTTGTAATTTCTTGGTTTCTCATAAAGTCATTAGCTTCCATCTGCTCCATTCTAATTTTTAAAGAATGATTTTCTTCAGTGAGCTTCTGAACCTCCTTTTCCATTTGGGTGATTTTGCTTTTTAAAAAATTCTTCCTTTTCCTTATTGACTTTTTGGACCTCTTTTTACTATTTGAGTTAGTCTATTTTTAAAGGTTATTTTCTTCACTATTTGGGGTGGCGTCTCCTTTAGCAAGTTGTTGACTTACTTTTCATGATTTTCATGCATCGCTCTCATTTATCTTCCTAGTTTTTCCTCCACCTCTCTTACTTGATTTTCAAAATCTTTTTGGAGCTCTTCCATTGCCTGAGACCACCACATATTTATTTTGGAGGTTTTGGATGTAGAAGTCTTGACTTTTACATCTTCCTCTGATGGCATGCCTTGTTCTTCCTCATTCAAAAGGATGGAGGGAATTACCTGTTCACCAATGAAGTAGCCTTCTATAGTCTTATTTTTTCCCCTCTTTTTGGAGCATTTTCCCAGTTACATGACTTTTGAGTCCTTTGTCAAGTGGAGGGTATACTCTAGGGACCTGTAAGTTCTCAGTTCCTCCAAGGTGGCATAATGAAGGAAGAGGAATTTACTCCTCTCCTATCCTGCTCTGTGGTCTGGAAGCAACAGCAAGTTTTTCTGCCCAGGATATGTAAGTAGAATTCCCTCTCCACAAGCATCTCCAGCTCCATTGTACCAGTGCTCCTCCTCACCCCAGGATTGAAACAGGGTTGAGATGCAGATCAGCCACTTGATTCCCCCAGGGTCTTTGGGTCAAAAGCTCCAAAAGGAGATGCTGCTGCAGTGACTTCCACTACCCTGGGGGCTGGGACTAGGGCTGGACCCTGCTCCCTTCTCACCCAGGTAAAAGAGCTTTGTCACTGACCTTTTGAGCTGTCTTTGACATTTATGGGTTATCTGGGAACCTGGTGCCTGTGATTCAGTGCCCTGAAACCTGCTCCAGTCCTGTCCCTGAAGCACTGTTCCTGTCCAGCATGGCCAACACTGGGCTGTGCTCCCTGTGCTATGTTCACTCTGATCCTGGTGTGATAGACCTTTGCTGTCAGCCTTCCAGGTTGTTTTGGACTGGAAATCTCTTTCACTCTGTTGTTTAGTGACTTCTGCTGATCTAGAATTTGTTTAGAGTCATTTTTACAGGCATTTTATGGGTTTGGGGGGAGAGTTACAGCATGTCCTTCCTTCTGCTCTGCCACCTTGGCTCTGCCCTTGCATAGATTGTAGATAGCCAGATAGCCCTCATATTGTTAATGGAATTGAGAGATGAACTCTAAGCACTGAACCACTGATACCACATATATTAAGAAGGAAAGAAAAGGAACGAAGAAAGTACAAGGAAAAGAATCAGCTGAAGAGTTAGTAGAAGAACCAAGAAGGAGAAGGAAAAGAAGAGAGAGTATCCAGAAGGAGGGGAAAGTTTGCAGGCACTTACTACAAAGAGACAAGAGAATGGTGTGAGGGAGAGGGAAGGGGGGGTACTTAGCAATGGCAAAGATAAGGGCATAGATTAAATCCTTATCATATTTGCTGAAGACATCCCTAGAAAGGATAGCTAATACAATGAATGAGAAGGTGTCAGAATTTTGTTTTTTAACATTTTAACAAGCTAAAACAATGGGCTAAAAAAAATTCTATAGGAATACATATAAAATCTCATACAGTCTGAAAAAAGAATCAACTACACAAGTAACTAAATGAGCCTATTTGAGTTCTGTTTTTAGCCCTGTACTGTTTAACATTTTTATCAATGACTTCAATAAACCCTGCATGACATACTCTTGAAATTTGCAGATGATACAGAGCTTAGACAGAAAGTTCCCACACTACATGACAGAATCCATAAAGATCATGATGGGCTAGTGCAATGGGCAGATCAAATAAAATGAATTTCAATTAGGAAAATATAGTCTTACACTTGGATAGAAAAAAATCAACTTCAAAAGTACAAGTTGAGGGAAGCTGGCTTAGAGAGTAGTTAAAAAAGTCTCAGGATTTTACTGGATTACAAGCTCAATGTGAGTCAATAGTGTGATTTGACCAAAAACAACAAAAATCAATCAGATCTTGGGCTTCATTAAGAGAGGCTTACTGTGAGTAAGGAGTTTTTGAAGCTATTTAGCCTAGAGATGGGAAGACTCGAAGATATAATAACTGTCTTCAAATAGTATAACAGCAGTCATGTGAAAGATTAGCACTGATTGTGCAGAACTAACAGTAATGGAAAGAAGTAGCAAAGAGACAAATCTGGGCTTAAAGTCAGCCAAGCTTTCCAAGTTGTTAATGCAATACAAAAGTAAAACAAACAGTTTCCAATTCTGAAATTTTGTGGTTCTATTATTTGGGGAAAAGGAGGATAGAGAGCAATATTGGTGGAGTGAGAATGACAGAGGACAAATTTCAAGTAGATGGTAAGGAAGTCGATGCCTTAAATATAGGGGTCCTTTTTGTTGTTTGTTTGTTTGTTTTGTTTTAAGATTTTGGAGACCTCAACATGAGTTTAAACAGATGGGAATAACTCAAAAAAGAGACTGATGATGTAACAGAGAGAGAAGTCTGCTGGGGCAAGATCTTTAAAGTGGTGAAAAGAGATAGGATTGAGGGGTTCATTAGAGGGATTATTATTAGTGAAGAATAGGTATATCTTTTCCTCTGAGAAAGGAGGGAAGAAGTAAAGAATGTTTGATGACATTCTGAGGGCTTAAATAAGTATTCAAAAGAAGAGATGTGAGAAGACATTTTTGCAGAAGTGGGAGGTCCTTAAGCATGATTCATTGCACATATTTTTGGACTTTTTTGATGATCTCATCAGTTTGACTGATTTTTTTCGCCTCTTTTTTATGGTTTGATAAATATTATTTGCTATGTAACATGACTCTCTGAAAGGGATGGGGGAAGTATACTGGGGAATATTAGGTGATATAAAATATGTCAACAAAAATATTTTTCTTAAAAAATGAAGGTTTAAAAATAGATTGTCAGGAGTGATGGGGCACTCCTGTAATCCATGTTTACTGGGATGGTTGAGGGTAGTAGATCACTTCAGCTCAAGAGTCCTTAAATGAAACCATTAGATTCCTGAACTTAGTCCAGCTCCAAGAGAGACCAGAGAGCAGAGGGTCAGCAGGCTACTTAAGGATGAATATCATCAGTGTAATATGAGCAGTTGCTATGAATATACATATGAATTTTAAGGATTGAATTGCATAGTACAGTAAGAATCCTTCACTCAAAACTAAACTGGTACAATATTTATTCTGCACATTAAGATAAGAAAAGACAACATTATAGAAATATGAAAAGACAAAACTTAACAAAGTAACAGAAATATTTGTACACTTCACCAGACCAGAGATTAACTACATCTAAAGCTTCCTTCCCATAAGCAAGCCTTCCCACAAGCAAATCCACCAAGACAAGAAGTTTCCCCACCCCAAGGCAATATAAATCTCACTGAATATATGCAGTTTTCGAACAAAGACTCAGCATCTGATTAGTTTTGTGTTGAAAAAGCATGAAAGCCTACCTGACTCAGCTACAAACTAGGCCAGAGTTCAAAGAAGCAAAACATCTGTGACTGAAGTACCTGTATACCTTTAGACTTGGGAACCTGGCCCCTATTCTAAGGAGAAAAAGGAACACACATAGTCAGATAGGCCTGTTAATGGAAAAGGAAGATCTTATATTCCATTAATCCTTCAGGTAGCTAGTGGTAAAGTGGTTAAGTACTAAGTCTGGGGTCAGGAAATGACCTCATACACTTACTAGCTATATAATTCTGGACTAATAACTCAAACTCTATATGCCCCAGTTTCCTTATCTCTAAAATGGAAATAATAATATCTAATTCCCAGTGTTGTTTTAAGGATCAAATCGGTTATTTATAAAGCACTTAGCACAGTGTCTGGCATAAACTAGGCTCTTCATAAATGTTTGCTCCCTTCCCGTCACCTCAGCAGGGCAAATTGGCCAAGGTTGGAAACAAAGTGAGCATCACTGACTGGTGACATTGGCTCCCGTGCCAATTAGCAATGAGACTGGGCTCATGAGTGACTCCTGCAATTCCAACCTGGAAAAGTAGAGAGAGATAGCCTCAAAAAAAAAAAGTGAGGGTCAGAACAATAGGTAGAATAAAATAAAATAAAATTCAACTGGGATGAATATGAAGTCTTTCACTTGAGTAGACAAAAAAAAAATCAACTTAAAAGTACAAGCTGCAGTAAGCTCACTTAGAAAGCAGCTCAAGGGAAGTTAAAATTCTTCTCTCTTTGTCTCCATCTCTGTCTCTCACTTTCCTGTCAGTTCTTCTCCTCATCCCTCCTTTTCCTTTTCTCTCTTCTTCCTCCACCTACATCTCCTACCTCTTACTTGCCTTCTTTCCTCTTCATTCTTGCCCCCTTGTCTTTTCTTAACGTGAATAAGGATAATCTAACATTACGTTAACATGTGAGCCAAATAGCAGTATCTGCACTGGGGGATTGTTGAGGTCCAATAGTTGGATAGGTGAAATTGTACCTTCACAAGACATTTAGATTTAGTATAATAGACAATAGTGAGCCATTACAAAATTGTCAGCACAGAAGAAACATTATGAAAGTGGTTCAGGGAGATTGGAGGAGAACGATATTAGAGGCAGGGGGATTAGTTAGGCTCTTGCTGCAGTTATCTAGGTATAAGAACACAAATTCATTAACAAATTCTTAATCCAGTAATAGAAAGGAAAAATGGGTCAGCTGAAATCTGTAGCAATTAGAGAGTTGTATTTAAGTACCTATATATATTTTAATTGGTTAATCAGAGTTCTTTAATAGTATAATGCCTCCTTAAATGAGTTTTGCCTTGTCATATTAAATATCACTCGTTCCAAATTTGTTCCACACTGGAAGGCAGCACATCCAAAAGCCCACTGATCCTTCTTGTTTCCACCTTAACATACAAACCTTTGGTCTCTTTTCTTCCCTGATCCAGAGTCATGTTATCCAATAGATTGTTTTACCATCGTCTCCTATGCTCACCCTCATAGTGATGTCACTAAATACTAAAGAATATGATGTCTCAATTTGGAAGAGCTTCTCAAGTTCATTTTAGAATTCCTCTATTTCACCATACACCCACTCTCCATACTCAGTGAACCAGGGACACTGATCTCCTTGTTGTCCCTTGCATGGAAATACTATCTCCCAACTACAGGCATTTTCTCTGACAGTTCTCCATGCCTGAAATTTTCTCCCACCTTATTTTGAGTTCCTGGCCTCCCTGGCTTCCTTCAGGTCCCCAAAAAAATGCCACTTTCTCCTGGAAGCCTTCCTCAGTAACCTCTAAAGTGTGTGCCTTCCCTCTAAAAATATTGCCAATTTATTCCATATAGCTTGATTGGATATAGTTGCTTGCATGTTGTCTCCACTATTGGACTGTATAGTTCTGGAGAGGAGAGACTGTCTTTCTTTAATTTCTTTATATCCTCACCACTTATCAAAATGCCTGGCACATAGTAGGAATCTAAGAAATGCTGACTTTACTTCATGTAAATAATTTTGTTTTGCTCATTGTGAACACTGAAATTTGGGAATGGTGAAGTGACCTCATGAAATGCCGTTTCTAAGTGATTTTGAGTTCACAAAACAACAACAACCTTCCTTTACTTGCCTCTCCAAAGAGAATCTTGTCATCAGCCATCTTTCCTTTCAGCTACAATTTCCTATTTTTTGGCTCCATTTGTAATGAGAATGGCAATATTTATACGATTCCATTTCTCCCTTAGAATACTGCCACAGAAATTTCACATTTAAAGTACTAATTTAAGTGCTAATAATGACATCACTGTTTACAGATGGTTCCAAAACCCTGTGTGATTCCAAGTTTCTTCTGCCCACCTACACCCCATGTCATCGCCATGTCTCTATCAGTACAGAAGTGAATCCCTCAGGACTGAGGGTAACTTGGTAGTTTGCTTTATTTCATAGATTACCACAGTCAAAGAATATATACCAAAAGATAGACCTACATAAAAATGACCTGATCCATGTTTAGTTAGACTGCTTCTCAAAAAGTAGAAACAGTCTTTCATGGGATCACGCTCAAAGTAATTTTATAGCATAGTGGAAAATGCTTCAGGGGTTCTGTGCTCTGCGATATAGCTAGATAGATATTAGATAGATACATAGAAAGACAGATACACATACATTTATGTATATAACATTTTGTAGATATACATATGTAACATTATATTTCATTATCATTCCTTTCATTTTTATTTGATTCATCATAAATTTTATTTTGAGAAGGACCCTAAATGATTTCATGACACATTTAAAAAAGTTAAGAATCTCTATCTAGAAGGTGAACTCTGTTTCCACAGCCTTCAGTCACCCAGGGTCACATCTCACTACAAAAGTGAGATATCAGAGAACAAGGTCACACTCAACTGAAGTTTCTCATTTTTCTTCCTTTTCATTCTCTTTATCAAGGTTGACTTCAAATAATGGTGACTTCAGAACTTAGTAGACTAGTAATATTCTACAATATATTTGTTGAACATTGTCAGTGTCGTATAATGGACATTTCTGTTTCCTGTTTCTTAGTTTTGTTATCTTCACAATTACACTGTACCAACTCACTCCATTCCACCATTCCTTACAACCTCCTTTCCTCTTTTACTAGAAATAATTCAAACCTAAAAACTGAGCAAATAACTGGTATTATATACAATCTACAATTCTGACTAAAATTCTTTCTCTTCAACCTCAATCCTGTCTTTTATGAATATCTTTAATCCTCATATGCTATTTAAGGCAACATAATGTACGCCATAATGAGTTTAATGAGATTCATACCACAAAGGACAGACTTTCATATAAGTAAACTCTCCAAACCCCCTCTTCTTCTGGATCTTTCCATTCCCCAATCTCCCAACTTTTCCCCCTAGCCTCCTTAGTTTCTCAAGTACTGTATTAAAGAATATGTTTTGTTCATTTCTCTTTCTGTACTTTTTTGAATCCCGTACAACAAAATAACCTTTCTCCTAATAGGGTTTTGGTGACTTTATACATGAGGTTATTGAAGACCCTAATATTTGGATGATTCCAGTTAAGGGAGAACTTTAACCTCCAAACCTCATTTCTGATAATTTCCCTCAGCATTCTGAAAGAAACTCTTTGCCTTACTATAAATGCATATGAAAATATATTTTATAATATTTTATAAACCTACCTGAAAATTATTTTTAAACCTATAAGAATTGACTAGAAATAAAAACAGTTTCTCCTTATTTTAGATGTGTCATCATTGTTTGCATTTATATAGTGCTTTAAGGTTTACAAAGCATTTCATTTTTTCCCATTTCATTCTGTTTATTAAAAAAAATACTATGTCATAAATACTACATATCTCATTTTCAAAGCTACCCTGCTTTTCTGTGCTTTCTTTGAAGTTATACACACAGATAATATACTATATATATTTCTATTACAAAGCACTTCAAAAATATTTTCTCATTTGATTTTCACAACAAGCCTGAGAGCAAGGTAAGACCATTATCCCCATTCCAGAGATGAGGAAACTGAGGCAGACAGACGTAAAATGATTTGCCCATGTTCACACTAGTAAGTATCTGAGACAAGATCTTGACTCATCTCTATCATTCCAAGTCCACTTTGCGATCTAGTTGCCTGAATGATTAGACTGGTTTTAGGTTTGGTTTTGCGAGTTATAAAAATGTTGATGATGAGAGAAAAAGTAATAGTTATAGAATTTACTAATTTTATATGACCTATTCTACTTCAGCTACACATAAAGACGATCATACCCTTGAGCTTGCTGTCCCTCCAAAATACATCACTGTAACATGAACAGTGAAATTGCTGTATCGGATTCAAATCTATTATTAGTACTCCTCCTCTCCTCTCTCTTTGTCCTATTTGTCATCCATACCTTGACCTCCAATTCAGCTGTGCCCAAGGCCATTATCCTTCCTCTTGCTATACTCTCCTCCTTTCTCTGTCTTGACCCCTAAGTGAACCAGTTAACTCTTCTCTTGAGTCCCTTGCCCCCATATATCTCAGATTGTGCCTTGCCAAGCTTTAGCATTGGATAATCTCCATCATTTTTGACTTTGTATCTATAATGTGCTGCTAAATAAAAGTAGAAAAAAATCAGAAACTGCTGACTGGGCCACTCACTACAAATTTTTGTTATATAAACTGTGAAGTACTCAATTTGATCCTCATTACTTGCAAGGCGTCCTTTTATACTTCTTTAGGTAACTCAATACCACATTCACCATAGTACCTCTTCTAATTCTTTTGATCCATCCTCAAACTTTTCCAGGATCCTTCTGCCTCTGCCCTCTCATCTGAGAACATTGCCTCATATTTTACTGAAAATGATAAGACCATTTCCTGACAACTCCCTCTTCTCCCCTCCTCATCTCATATCATGCAGATAGCTTCTGTCATTATAACTTCCTACATCTCAGGCTCACAAGAAATGGCCTCTTTCTTTACCAAGGCAAATCCCTTTACATACACAGAGTATTCTGTTCTATCCTATTTCCACCCTTCTCCAGCACATTACCCCCTCTATAATCTCCACTCTCTTACTTTATCTTTAATCTTTCACTTTCCAATCCCTATGTACTCCTACCTCTAAGCTACTTACAGACATGCTCCTACTTCCCATATCCCCTCAAAATTGTTACCTAATCTATCTACTCCTGCTATCACGCCACATCTCCTTTGTCTTTTGTGGCTTAACTCCTTGATAAGGACGTCTACAATGGATGCCTCCATTTCTTTTCCTCTCATTCTCTTCTTAACTCCGCAATATGGCTCCCAACCCTATCATTCATCTGAAATTACTCTCTCCAAAGTTATTAACAACAACTTCTTAATTGCTACATCCAAAGGCCTATTCTCCTTCCTCTCCCTTCTTGACTTCTCTTTGACATTGTCCATCATTCTCTTCTCCTGGATTTTCTTTTCTAAGTTTTTGTGACACTTCTTTTACCTAGACCTTGTCCCACCCACCTTACCACTCCTACTCAGTCTTCTTTGATTGCTCTTTTTCCAGGTCATGCCTGATAACTATGAGTATCCCATAGGGTTCTGTTCTGTGCTCTCTTCTCTTCTCCTTCTCTACTTTTTTCTTTAATTTGGTACCTCATAAGTTCCTAAGAATCCAACTGCCATCTCTATACTGATGATTCTCAAATCCAGTCACCAGCTCTGACATCTTTGCTGATTTTCAGTCTCACATCTCAAACTGCCTTTTGGACATCTTGAATTACTATCCCATAGACATCTTGAACTCAACATGTCTGAAACTGAACTCATTCTTTCCCCTTATACCCTCGCCTTTCCAAATTTCCCTCTTACTGTTGAGTGTAGTACCATTGTCCCAACTTAAGTGGCATCTTCAACTCTTCCCTCCCTCTTACCCCCAATATGCTATCTGTTGCCAAGACCTGTTGACTTTCATAGAATCTCTTGTGTATGCCCACTTTTGTCCCTCTTTCTTCTTTCTACCACCTGGTACAGGTAAGCCTTCATCACCTCATGCCAGGACTATGGCAGTAGTCTGCTGGTTGGTCTCTCTGCCACAAGTTTCTTCCTATTTAGTCAATCCTCTACTCAACTATCAAAATAATCATCCTAAAGCACAGGTCTAACCTTGTTATACCTTGACTCAATAAAGTCCATGGGCTGCTTATTGCCTCCAGGCTCAAATATAAAATTTTCTCTTTGGCATGAAACTGTCCCCCTCCTCCACCCTTCCAGTGTTCTGTTCCTGAACAAAATATTCCATTTCTTAATTTTCAATCCCTATTTCCTATGCAGGGGAAAGCATTCTATTTTTATCTCAACTTTTTGTTTTCCCTGGCTTCCTGCAAGTCCCAGTTAATACCCCACCTTCTACAAGAAGGCTTTCCCTATCCCTCTTAATTCTAATGCTTTCCCTTTATTGAATATTTGTTCTGTATATAATGTATTTGCATATCGTGATTTGTGTATTTTTCCCCCTCATTAGATTGTGAGTAGGGACAAAGTGTTTTACATTTCTTTGTATCCCCAGTACTTAGCATGTTGTTGTTCAGTTATTTCAGTCATCTCTAACTTAGGTGTTTCTTGGCAAAGACACTAGAGTGGTTTGCATTCCTTCTCCATATCATTTTACCTGTAAGAAGCTGAGTGAGAAACAAGGTTAAGCAACTTGCCCAGAGTCACACAGCTAGTAAGTGTCTGAGAATAGATTTGAACTCATGAAGATGAGTCTTTTAATGGGTGCTTAATAAATGTTTATTGGCTAACCAACTGATTGATATGCTAATGGAATTTGGCAACAATCTGGAAGCATTTCTCCTAAAATATTCAATTTCTGAGCAATAGATATAGAACAAGGAATCTGGCAGGAAGTACCTTTCAGTGAACAACTCCTCATACATTTTAATAGATTAATATCAATATTCTTTTTGTTCTAAATCAGAAATTTATTAGAAATTCTTTCAATGCTCTGTCATAAAACAGTTAGTAAACAAGTGTGTCAGAGAGAGGACTTTAGCAGCCTGGTTATCTATTGTCAGGGTGCAGTTTAAAGTTATGTTAATTTTGCAGAGCTTAAATTATTCATTCACTCACTTCAGTCTTGAGGGGAGGGTGTGCAACACTCATTTGCTGATTCACTTATTAAACCCAGCTCTCAACTCTCATTAAGCAATATGACATTGTCACTTGTGTGGAAATGTATTAGGTAGCGACTAGTGGAAGGAGTTGAGGCAGTGGTGGGGGAAGGGAATAGAGAAGGAGGTCTTTCAGGACTGTGCTTAATTGCATGCTTTCATTTGATTTTTCCTTTAGTAAGTCCTGAAATAAGTTGATTGGTTTTTCTGAGCTATAGGCTTTAGAAATTGTTATGTAAATTTGTCTTTCCCATTAAAAGAAAGAAACGTGTAAATTGGAAGGAAATAATTGCAGATACATAATTTTCAATGAAAATACATCTCTTGCACTCTGTATATTTTACTTAAAATTGCTTCTAGATAACAATGATGGTGATGATGATGATGATGATGGAAGTTTATCTCAAGGAGCCTGGATTTATTGATCAATTCAGATTATGTAAAGAAATTATAGAAATTGTATAACATATCAAGGCAGGCTGCAAAAATTTATCATCTACCAGATGCTTAGAAAGATTTGATCAGATGACTAACACAATACATAATGAGCTCACTATTCTTTATAAACAGACCATAAATCCTCATGTCATGAATATAAATCTCTCAAAATTCTTGAAGAAACAATAAATAAGCAGTATTAGAAGGGGAACATCATTATAGACATAATTGTTTGCTGAAAATATTTTGGTAATAAAATTAATTAATAAAAACATTTTTAGTAGTTGTCACTATGACAAATACCGAAAATTTTTAAACCATGTGGAATGAAAAACTTTCAAAATGGAGACTTGGCAGATGAAATTAGAGAATTGTGGGACCAGGCTGAGGTAGCTGTCTTCACTGTCATCCTGCCTACTACTGACCTTGCTTTCTATGAGTTTATAAGAGATGAAATTGCATTCCAATACTCTTTTTCAATTTTCAAAGGCAATCCTTTTTCTTTACCTGTATGATATTCTGCAGAACATTAAATACATTAGAATTAAAACAAGATAGTGACTTGTCCCCAGGCCATTCCTCTATGAACCCCATAAAAACTGGAAAAATAGATAAAGGTGATAGTAGTTGTGAAAATAGTCAGTGTTGTAGCATTGTAAATTTGCCAAGTGTCTTACACATGACATTTCTCTTGTCTCATAACAATTCTGTGAAGTAATTACTATTCATGTATTATCTCCATTTTATAGCTGAGGAAACTGAGGCTCAGAGAGGTGAAGTTGACTTGTTTATAGTTACATAGTTAGTAAATGTCAGAGGCAGTATTTGAGCCCAGTTCTGCCTGACACCGAGGCCAGCACATTATGGACTAGATTAAGATCTTCTCTTAAAGTTCATTTCTACTTCATTTTATAAGATTTTGTTCACATTCACCGCCATACTTAACTGGGGGTTCCCAATTGAAATAACATTTTGTTATGGTTCAAATAGTTACTAGGCAAGATAAGTCATTTAGGACGTTCTAACCCATTTGAGAAAGGTCTGATCTTGTTTAAAATCTGTTGGGCTTTACGTGCCCATTATAATTATGGCATCTGGAAACTGAGGATAATGTGCTGGGAATACTGGGAGAAATAGAGAATCTGTCTTCCAGCTCTTGACTTAGAGGGAGGCATAGTCTACCACATCTACATCAGTGATGTCCTAATATTTCTTCCCATTGACGAAGAAATTATCACAGTTGAATAGAAAAATCAAATGTGAGCCACATCGAGATGGAATGTGAGAGACTGAAGCATTTCATCAATGTCAAAGAAGTTACAAGCCACATAAAAGGCTCATATTCTCTCCATCTGGATGCATGGCTTCCTTTCATTAATTCCCTAGTCAGATCTACCCCATAGGATTAAAGTCAAGGATATACTTAGTTTCCTATAGTAATGAGGCTTATTCTATATTTTACAGTTCATATGGACCAGTGACTTGTACCATACCAGCCTGTCATTTGTACTGGTTATACTATCCCTTGCATCATCAATGTCATTTGTCTGAGATAGCAGAAATACATATAGACTAGGAAAAGTATTGTAGCCAGTAGCACACACCGCTCTACCAGCTGATGGCTTTCATTATACTCTGCATCTTACATGAACTACTATGCATTAGAGCTCAAGGCAATAGATTGCTGACTCTGCAAGGCATCCCCCACTGTGTCTCTGATTATGGAAATACTGACCAATAAACATCAGGATTACTCTTGTTCATTAATATCTTTATCTACAGTATGTTTTCTGATGATCAGTACTGAGGGGTTGGGCTTTCCTGTAATTTTGTATTTACGGTTTTAGGTATCGTAATCATTGACATATAAGGCTAGTTACATTAGAGTTTGGGAATGATAAAATCCCCTCTGAGTCAAATTTCTTTAGAAAGAATATTAATTCACCTATCTGGTTGGGTAGTTCAAGTTTGTTTTTTAATTCCTATAAATTTTAGGGACTTTTTGCTGACTCTCCTCAATGAAGCAGATTTATACAACAACCATTGTCTGAGAAAGGATGCTTTGTCTCTTGTATTTAGCAGCCCTGGTGGTAATCCTCCCACATACATGTACACATTGATCACAAGGCTATTACTAATTCAAGGATATTTCATTTAGCAAAAGCCAAAGTTCTTTGTGATTTTTGCAGAAGAATCCATTGAACACTGTGGCTTTTGACTGTCATTCTTAGTGGTTTGGTAAACTGAGGACTGATTACAAAGAAGAAAAATAAATATTTAATGATGATGATGGTGGCAACGGTGGTGGTGGTGACCTTGGTCATCTTCTGCTCCATTGTTGGGAAGAAATAATTAAATTCACTAAATATTTATTGTGATTACTATGTGTGAGACATTGTGCAATCTAGACCATACGCCTAGAATTCAAAGACAAAAATATAATAGTCCTAATCCCCAAGGAACTTGCATGCTACTGAGAAGATATATTATGTGCATGGGTAAGCAAACACAATGAAATATTAGTAGGTAGAAAGAAAGAATAACTGAGGGAGATCATAAAACACTTTACCCCTGAAATGATACTTAAAGTAAGACAGAGATATAAGAGGCACAGGTGAGTAAGGAATGCATTTGAGGATTCTAGGATAAACTGGAAAAGGGCACATAGAAAGGATAGCTTATGTCAAGTTCAGAAAACAAACAGGCTAGAATACAGTGCAAAAATCAGTCAATAAATAATTTTAAGTGTCTAACATATGCCAAGCACTGAGGAAATAATGAAAGGTAAAAGACAATGGCTACTTTCAAGGAGTTCGCAGTCTAATGGGGAAGACAAACTGCAAACAACTATAGACAAACAAGGTCCAGGCAGGACAAATAGTAGATAACCAGTAAAGGTAAGATACAAAGATCAAGAAGTACTGGGAAAATGTTTTCTTTCAGAAGATGAAATTCTAGCTCAGACTTGAAGGAAGCCAGTGAAGCCAGGAGGTAGAGAAAAAGGAGAAAATTTCAGGCATGAGGGAGAGAGAGTGAAAATGTCCAGACTCAGAAGGAGTTTCTTAAATAAGGAAGTCAGCATCATTGAATCACCAAGTTTATAGGAGGTGTGGAGGGGGCAGTAAGGTGGAAGTGCATTGTAAAGTTGTGGGGTGGGGAGCAGGTTATAAACAAACTTAGAATTTTATATCTGGTCCTAGAGGTAATACAGAGGCATTAACATTTGTTGTACAGGCAGTGACACTTGGTTGCTGTTGTGTTTGTCCTTTGTAGACAGGGAAGACCATGCCATGCAAGTCATGTCACCTTTTTATTAAAAGATTAGCATTATTAGTAAAATGATTAAATTACCCAGAAACGATGTCCTGAACTTTTTTAATTGCCACAGGCTGTAATGAGCAAATGAACACTTAACTTGACCGAGATTCAATAACTGATTCCTATACTTGTTAATAATAAGAGTTAATATGTAAATAACAGCTACTATGTGCCAGGTTCCATGCTGAGTCCTTTTGACAAAATGTTATCTCACTGGGTCGTCATAAACAACCCTAGGAGGTAGGCACTATTGTTACTCCCATTTTACAGATGAGGAAACTGAGGCAAAAAGACGTTCATGATTTGTCCAGGATCACAAATCTAGTAAATGCCTGAGACAGGTCTTCCTGACTGAGACTATTTTCTCGTATATAAAATTGGAGCATAGTACTCCTAATTTGATTCAGGAAACATTTATGTAAGTCAGTATGGCTATATGCAAAAAATACTTTCCTACCACACAGGATTATAGTGAGTCTTAAATAGGATGTATATGTATGTGTGTGTGTGTGTGTGTGTAAAACATTTTCTAAAGCCTAAGGCAGTATATAAATGCTGTGTGTTATTTTTACTTTTTCCTTGATCTGCTAATGGTTTAACTTAGGACTTTAGGAGATCTGACTCTAATGGTTCTGGAGTCAGAAGTACAGGGTTCAAATACCACCCATGTGATGCTTCCTGAAATTTGTGTGACCTGGGTCAAAAATATTTGCTTTACCCTGGGTCTCAGTTTCTTCAGCCATAAAATGAGGAGATTAAATTAAATGCTATATGAAGATCCATTCAGCTCTAAATTTATGATTCTCTTATCTCAGTTTCTTCATTTTAAGAATGAGAACTGGCATCTTTCTTCTGCATGAATTACAAGCACTAATGAGACATAAAAGGTCTTTACGCTACAAATTTAGATGATATGACTGACTCAAGAATGACCAGTTACTACCGTATTAACTTCCTTGACCAGTAATCTTCCCAACTTTTTACCATCCCTTTTGTGAATGCTGACAAATAGCATTTTCAAAGAGCTGTTGCTCAAAAGAATTAATTTCTTTACTCATTTTAGTAGGGGGGAGGGGAAGACCACAAAAACCCTCCCCTTCTCTCTCTCTATTTACATGGACTATGTTATACACATTTAGTCCCACTCAAGTTAAAAAATTGACCATGTTAAGAACCTATTCCTTAAATTGTTCATAGATCATTCGTTTGCTTGTTTTTTTGTTTGTTTTGGGGGCTTTTGTTGTCATCTGGGGGATTAGAGTGGTAATGATGGGAGAAGGTTGATTTCACTGTTACTTCATCATTACTAAGCAAGAAAGGTGAGCTTATACTTAGGTTGTAATTCTAGGAAACAACAATCTCTAATCTCCTCCTGAATTTATCTTAAGTCCTAGAACTTACAGAAATTGAAATCTGAAAGGAAGTTTGCCTGGGGAAAAAAAATCATCATTGCCTGGGAAAGTGCTGTAAGACAGTTAGTTGAAAGATTTTGAAAAAGAACATGCTGTTATCAAATTAAGCCACCGACTTCCCACAAAGAGGGTTGTAAATTATTTTGTCATGTAAAAAGACAGTTATTAAAATCCAGTAGTGCCTCTCTTTTCTTCACTTTTCAGTTCAGAAAGTAGATCTATCAGTTTATGTTTCAAGGAATATTGTTTTCTTTCACAATAGTATGCTAAGCTAGATGAGGAAGTGTTAGAAGTAAAGGGACCAAAAAGTTCAGGTGTAGTATAAGCCATATGTTATAGTAGACCAAAAATCATTTTAAAACAAGGTTATGTTTTTTTGCTAAGTGAATATTGTAAACTTAATCTCATCCATTTTATGTTCAGAAAAATCTCCAGTGCACAGTTTCTCACATAATTATTTTACTGACTTTGGAATCAGAAAGACATCAGTATGGGTTGTACTTCTGACTCATAAGGGCTGCATAATCCTGGGCAAGACATGTCATCTCTCATTCTCTAGATAACTCTCCAAGATTGTATTTAGCAGGGGAGATTCTAGGTTGAATTGGTCAAGGAAGGTTCCTTAAGCATCCCTCCTTACACTAAAGAAATCACAAAACTGGACACATATAAAAAGATGTTTCTTACATGGAAAACACATGCAACTTGGGAAAACATGTAAGCTTCCACTTAAAACTGATTCAGATATATTACAAGGAATTAGTTTATCCAAATTACCCAGAAGCTTCATAGATTCAAAGGATAAAAACTCTCATGGGTGAATTGAGATGAAATGTAGAGCAGAATAGATTTGAGGTTAGGAAGTTGCTGTTCAGTCGTTTCAGCCATGTACAACTCTTCATGACCCCATTTAGGATTTTCTTGGCAAAGATACTTAAGTGGTTTGCCATTTCCTTCCCCAGCTCATTTTACAGATGAGGAAACTGAGACAAACAAGGTTAAGTGACTTGCCCAGGGTCCGACAGCTAGTAAAGTTTCTGAGGCCAGATTTCAACGCATGAAGATGAGTCTTCTTGAGTCCAAGTCCAATACTCTATCCACTGAGCCACTTAACTGTCTCTATGTTCAAACTGTCTTTTGACGTGGTAGCGGCTTAACCCTGGGTAATTCCCTTTTTGTTCCTTAGGCTCAGTTTCTTCTTTTATGATGGAAATAATAAAAATATCTATTTTCCAATGTTGTCATATAATAAGATATTGGCCAAGTTTTTTTAACCTTCAGAAATGCTATGTGATCCTTATTATATATCATAAAATTTTCATTAAACATCCTCACTTTTTTCTAAACCATCCTCAATACCAACCAATTTTTAAGAAGCTATGTTACATTCTAAAATCTTTAAGAATTTCCAGGGTCCTCCAGTGTTGTGTTGTATAGGCTCGTTGAGGGCAGAGACTATTTATTTTTCTTCATTTTTGTCTTTTATCCCAGTGCTTAACATCGTGTCTTGAACATACTAAGTACCTAATAAGTATGCATTAGATTGAATCGAATTGAATGTCACACCTAATTTTTACATCCACTTATCCATTATTCTTCTCTTATTGCTGGCATGGCCAAACTCTTTCCTTCATGGTCAGTCTTCACATGCACAACTTGTATTATCCTGAACTGTCTTTTTATTGTTTGTCCTTCATTTTTGAAGAGGATTAATGACATCACAGGGTGACATCTTGACTCATTTGTGGATGGAATTTAAGTCAGGCGGAGTTGCACAAAGTCATTCAGCCTCACTCTCTCTTCCAGAGACATTGAAGTCCAGTGTCAAGACAAAAGGTATGCCTGCCTGGGATGAAGTGGGTGACCGTGGCATCTTCACTGTCGGATCAAGCTCTAAGTGCTCTACAGTACCTACCTCACCAGCCTTCATGAGCATTGGAATAAAGTGTTATCTTCTATCTATCCATTCCACCCACAAAGTCTCCACATGCTTGGGGTATACATCCCCTTCCCTCCCCAGCAACTCGCCAATGTTTAGCCTGTCTTCTGAGATGATTTATCAAAGTGGAACCACTCAGCATGCTACAGCTTCTTGGATCCACAGGTAACAGTTGGGTGAAAGCTGGACACCAAAGGTAGATGAACAGCCCTGAAAAGGGCTCTACAAGCCATCCTACCAAGGAGGATAGTCCTCCTTGAATACACTATATGTCTCTGAACTATCTTAATGAGGTCCTTTAAGAAAGCCTTGGACCTAGCTTTTCCCAACAAAATGCCAACAATATTGATAAAAGTGGCTAGCTGTTTCACTCATTTGCATGGGAGGCCAAATGGGCTTTAATTCATTCTTATCAAGTGCCAACTGTTAAGTTCAAGTTGAACTCATTCCAAGTTCAAAAGCCTAATTGATGTCAGTACAAATTCTCAGCCCAAGAGAAGCCCCAACTCAGTTCTTAATTGCTTTGTTTGCATTTCAGGTGCAGGGCTAATGCCATATGATATCCTTGGGGTAGTATTTTGGTTACAATAGATATATGTGTGTGTGTGTGTGTGTTTTTAATACAGTAAACATCTTTCAGTTGCAAAGCAAACAAAGGAAAGGAAATTCAGCCGTTGCCCAGAACCACTACAAGCCACCAACTGCTGCTGTATGTTATTAAAGTTACATAAAGCTTTAGACAAATAGTAGTTTCTGTCCAACAGACACATTGCTGCACCAAAAAATTCTTGATTTCCCCTATGACATCCTGCTTTCTTTTCACCAACAAATGGCTAGGCATTTATAATTAATGCAATGATTCTATATTACTAATAAAAAATTTAAGACATTTTACAAGAGACTATTTCATTTAGAAAGAAAAAAGCTTTATAGCTGCAAACTATGTAATAAATTGTCTTTGGCATGGCCATTGAGCTTTTTACAACTAGATGATTTTTGCGTTTGAAATGTGGACATACTTTTTTGGGGGGAGGAGGGTGAGAATTGTCTTAATACCAAGTACTCAGTAGCTATTTCCCCTAATATGATTGACATATCCTATTTAATTCAGCACATATTAAGTATATACAAAGATGGGGGTAAAAACAGTCCTACAATCTAACCGAGGAAAAAGATAGACATAAATAATGATATCACAACTTAGGATGTAGTAATTGTATAGGAGAGGTCAAACAGAAAACAATTAAAGACTGGGAAAGGAGAAAGCCATTGAATCATAAATTTAGAGTTGAAAGGACCTTGGAAGTCACCAAGTCCTACCCCTTTATTTTCTAGATGAGTAAATTGAAGTAGAAAGAGGTTAAGTGATTGGCCCAAAGTTACATAACTAGTAAGCAACCAGGGTAGGATTTGAACTCAAGTATTCTTGACTTCAGGTTCAATGCACTATCCATTATAGCATTTAGTTGCCTCAAATCACTTCCAGTTCATGTATCAGGGAAGACTTTATAAAGGAAACAAAATCTGATCTGGGTCTTGAAAAAGGAGAAGGATTTCAACAGATGAAAATGTGGAGGAAGTTAACTTCAAGTATGGTGAATGACCTGTGGAAATGCATCAAGAGGGAAAAGCCAGGGTCAGATGGAAAAGTGGGAATCACAATTTTATTGTGATCAGTATAAAGTGAAAGAGTG
>CM053771.1:499260317-499276158 GCA_028658325.1 Potorous gilbertii | reverse complement strand
AATCAAAACAACTCTGAGGTACTACATCACACCTATCAGATTGTCTAACATGACAAAGCAGGAAGATGATAAATGTTGGAGAAGATTGAGAGAGTTGGAACACTGATTCATTGTTGGTTGAGCTATGAGCTGATCCAGCCATTCTGGAGAGCAATTTGGAACCATGCCCAAAGGGCTACAAAAATGTGCATACCTTAGACCCAGCAATATCACTCCTGGGACTCCATCTCAAAGAGATCATAGAAGTGGTAAAAAATGTACAAAAATCTACAAAAATACTTATAGCAGCTCTCTTTGTGGTGACCAAAAACTGAAAATCAAAGGATGTCCATCAATTGAGAAATAGCTGAATAAATTGTGGTATATGAATGTAATGGAATACTATTGTACTATAAGAATGATGAACAGGAAGACTTCAGAGAAGTCTGCAAAGACTTATGTGAACTAGTGCTGAGTGAAAGGAGCAGAACTAGGAGAACTTTGCACACAGCAACAACCAGAGTGTGCAAGGAATTTTTCTGGTAGACTTAATACTTCATTGAAATGCATGGACTTAAAAAATTTCCAGTGACTCTTGAGGCAAAACACCTTCCATATCTAGAGAAAGAACTATGAAATTGGATTGCAGACAGAAACAGACCACTTTCTTTTGTATTATGTTATGTTTTGTTTTATGGTTTCCCCCATTCATTTTAATTCTTCTATGTAACATTCATTTAATAGGAATGTGCATGTCAAACCTATATAAGATTGTATGCTGTCTCAGAGAGGGAGTGGGAAGGGAGGGAGGAATAAGGGGTAGGGAGTGGGAAAAAAAATCTAAGATATATGAAAGTGACTGTGAAACACTGAAAACAAATAAAATAATTCAATTTAAAAAAAAGAAAAGGAAGAAGAAGAAGAGGGGGAAGAAGAAAAAGAAAAGGAAAAAGAAAATAAAGAAGAAAAGGAGGAAGAAAAAAGAAGGAAGTAGAAGATAAAAAGGAAGAAGAAAAGGAGGAAGAAGAAAAGAAGGAAGAAAAGGAGAAAAAAGAAGAAGAAAGAAGGAGAAGTGGATTAGGAGAATAAAGGCTGTTTCCTACTTAAAATACCATTCAAGAGTCCCTCCTAATTCTGGTCTGGTGTAACAGCTAGTTTCCTTCAGGAGCTGGATCTGGCATCAAGAGGGCTGAGTATGAGGAGCAGAGAAGAGTATGGGTAGAGCGGGATGTTGTATTTGGTGGAGAAGGGTATAGGCTGCTTTCAGGGTGCTCCATCTGCAATAGCTGCTACTCTTCAATGCATATATAGAAGAGCTATTATGCCCCTGTTCTTTCCGTTTACCCTTCTTTTGAAGGTGTGGATTCTGTCTATGATGCCAGGTCTTGTTTTCTTCTGCTGGATGGCAATTACTTGTGCTGATTGTACTCAAGGCCATCAACCTGCCTCTGTAAAGGTGTTGAGGGGGAAGAGGTAGGTTATCTTTTCTTCCTTCCTTTTTCGTTCTTTCCTTCCTTCCTTCCTTTTCTTCTGTTCCTTTATTCCTTTCTTCTTCCTTGCTTCTTATTTGAACACAAACTTCTATCACTTATCTATTCAGAACTCATTTATCCCTAGCTACTGTATCCCATTCTACATGACTAATTCTTGCCCCCCATTCAATGAGGGCTCTGAGTCTCAGCTCATAGCAAATTTCATCCTTGCCAAGGGCTAAGAGGAATGGGAAATTTGTTATCTATTTCATTATAAGTCTCTCAAAGACAAAAAGAGAGATGATATTATACATTCTTCTGAGATGGTGATATGCATGAGATGTGTACTTAATAGATATTTGATGGGATGATTCAGCATTGTTGATGATAATGAAAACTGTTGCATTTGAGCTTTCAAACACTTACACAATCATAGTATTTGGTTTCAGAGCAAGTGCTATATTAGAAATCTGGGTGGATGTGTCTGAGAATGACCTTAAAGTAGGCAGGAAACCAACCAGCTCTGATTAAGTACTTCTTATGTACCAAAGATTGAGTACTGGAAATACAAATGTAAGCACCATTAAAGATAGTCCTTGCTCTCAAGAAATATCATACATTCTAATGGGAGTAAGCAATACATAAAAGGGAGTTGAAAAGAGGGAATGGATCTAGCACTCTAGCCAGAGCATGGCGTTAAAGTTGAGAGTCGAGGGTGCATACTTTTGGGAGCCACCTCCTTACCTGGGGTAAGAGACTTGGAAAATAGGATGAATTTTCCTCTTCTCCCGAAGGTCCTGTTTTCTCAGAAGATGTATCATCAAACACTATTTTTCTTTACCTCCCATCCTTTATTTCCCACAACAGCTGACTGACTCCTCCCACAATAGTGCGTGGCTTCCAGCGGGTGGCACTAGGTTTGTTTTTCAATTAAAGCCAAACCTCTGCTAAGACAAATCTGTCTCTGCCATTTGGTTCAGTCTTTACTGTCATGAAGGAAAAAAAATCCATGGTTTTCTCCATCTTACAAGAAACACAGTTCATGTTGCAGGATAGCTTTAGCTACTGAGTAATGAACTACAGGCTTCTTCTGGATGAACCTCTTGCTTTTGATACTACTGCTCCAATTCCCCCAAAACAAAACATTTTGCTCAGGGGAGTAGATTTTTATTGCTTCCCAATGTAAAGATACTTTGTATGTTCCTATCAACCCTCTAAAAGTTGGAAAAAGATTTTCTATCTGAAGGAGAATTTTCCATATTCTTAGGAGACAAAAAAATTATCCCCCCCAAAAGCAAACAATCTCTCTTAAATATTGAATAATTTCTTAGGCAATCATAGCACTAATTCAAATCACTATAGTTTTTCAGTGAGGGAGGTTTTGGCTTCTCCAAATCCCTCTAGGATAAATGTCCTCAGAAGAAAGACGGAAAGGTACAAAATGCCATGCTATAATTTCTATGTATGTCTGATCCAGCGACTTTGGAACCCACAGGTAAATAAAGATGGTTATGGTCCCAATACTTTAGTCTTTTTAGTCAACTACATAGGTTTTTATGTTTATTTCTTTTCTATTTTAGTGTTTTGCTACTAGCATGGAATTTTAAATTCTCAACAAACTAGAAAAGTGTTGTAATAGAGGGAAGGGGAAGTGAGACAGAAAGAGAAAGTCTAACTAACCTGCTCACTGTCTTCTATCTTCTGGTCTCCTCTGATGCCTCGTACCGTAAGTCCTTTAATTCATTTCAAGTGGCTAAGATGTACCTTGCATCCTCTGTTCATTCACTCTCCTCAGTTTTTCTGCTTTAAGCTAGGTGGGTTAGTAGACAGAGTGCTGGATCTGGAGTCAGGAAGATAGCGTTTAAATTGGGCTTTGTACACTTACTAGTTACATGATGCTAGCTAGACAAGTCATTTAACATTTCCTGGCCTCAATTTCCTTTTCTGTAAAATAGAGATAATGATAGCATCTACCTCACAGAACTGTCATGAGGATCAAATGAAATGACATATGCTGAGTATTTGGCAAACCTGGAAGAGGTATATTAATACCAGCTATTGATGGATGGAGCCAATCTGAACCACAGAGCTGCATTCATCAGATAAATACTGACCCTCATCTTATATCTATACTGACAGAAGAGAAGCCAGAAGCTATATAACAAACCAAACTGTGGTTTTCCTAAAATTCTTGGCTTTGGAGGGGTCCTATATACTCTCTGGGAGCAGTCTGGGTCAAAGAGATACTACAGACATGCTACTACATGGCAGATATTGACTACTGTTCTTTCTTCCTTTTTCTACAGATAGCCCTACTTTAAATAGCTTCTCCCACAGACACTTTTGATATTATTACTGTGTCTTTCAAAGGGAATAAACTATTGCAGATTTCCAATTTAACTATCATTTTGGAAAAGAACAATCATATTGACAGAGCCTGTGAGAGACACAGAGAGAAAGGGTTAAGACAATCTCTTTGCTGAGAGACTGAGTTCACTCTGCTCATCTTGAAAAGCTATAACACTCTTCCCTCTACCTCTGAACCTACTTTCCATTTTCCACCTTGGGTCCCTGTCTTCTTGATTGCTGAATGAACATTCATTATATCTGGTCAGGTCCAGACCTAACATGTTGCACACTAGCCATCTTGCAGTTAGGACATCAAACACATACCCCCTACAATCTGTCTCCTCCACTGCCTGTAGACACACCTACCTCTTGCTCTGGGAATAGCAATTAATTCAAAGATATATTTTTTCAAAAGGAGAATTCTCTATCCATAGTTTCTGAGATTTTCCTCCACCAAAACACCCCTCTCTGGCTCCACTATCGTATATATGCTGTCTTCCTAGAAAGAAAGTTCTTTGAGGGTAGGAAGTCTCTTGCTTTTCATATTTGAATCCATGGTACTTAGAATAGTACCTGGTGCATATTATCTACTTGAATTCCAAAAAAAATTTAAGTACATTTTAATTTCATTTTTCTTTTTTTAAAATTAATAAGCATTATTTTCTCTCCCATCTCTCTCCAATTAAAAAAGAAAATAAAATGGAAAAGATAAGCAAAATCTCAAAAGACACATGGATAATCAGGCAAAATAAACATTGGTCATATCTAAAAATGTATTATCTCATTCACATCTTGAGTCCCTCACTCTCTGTTAGGAGGAAAGTAACATCATTTATCATTGGTCTTCTAGAACCATGGTTAATGAATGCATCGATGAGAGTTTTTTTAGAAGTCTAGCAAAGGTGTTTGTCTTTCCAGTGCTGTTGTGTGATTTGTTCTCTTGGTTGTACTCATTTTACTCTGCATCAGTTCATACAGTATCCCAAGTTACTCTAAAATTATTCCTTTCATGATTTTTTACAGCATGATACCATTTTATTCACTTATGCATTCATCCTCAAAAAGAAAAAAATCTAAGGCAACATTTCCTGAGAGAAGTAAGATTGACTCATCCCATGGAGAAGATGTGAAATGGAGAAGATATATGGAGAAAAATTTGGGGGAGAATTTAATTATTTTCTTGAGAGAGGTGAATTTTCACTGGCCATAAAGACAAAACTTGAATTGATGGTTAAAGGTGATTAGGGTTGTGATCTGTCTCATAAATGGTATATTGCTGAAATATATAACTATACTTCTTGTGATTTGAGCTATATTGTAAATAAATTATATAGAGGCAGTCAAATTGATGCTTATTTAAGTCTATAAGAACAATATTTGATATCAGGAAGACATTGAGTGAAAGTTTATCAGATCTGAGATTTTTTTAATTCATTAAAAATTGATTTAGGATTCAGATTTAATGAAATCATTAACTAAAGAAAATTTGTATTTATATAAATTTATAAGAAAATAGCAGAACATATCCTTTTTGACTGCCTTAAAACCCAGAATGAGAATCAATAAAGAAATGAGACTATAATAGTTAAAGAGAGGGGGTCAGGGTTAGTGTTGTTGTCAACCAGTGCTATGAACCACACAGCCTATAAAGGGCATGAGGGCTACACATAGTAACCACTGTCTCTTAACTGTTATTCAGTCATTCAGTCCTCTGTGACACCATGGACTATAGCACATGAGGCCCTTCTGTCTTCCACTATCTCCCAAAGTTTGTCCAAACTCTTATTATTGACTCCATGACACTATCTCAACCTCATCCTCTTCCATCCCCTTCTCTTTTTGCCTTCCATATTTTTCCAGTATTGGGGTCATTTTCAAATGGATTCTAGCTTCTCGTTATGCTGCCAAACTGTTTAAGCTTTAGCTTCAGTTTATAACTTTCCAGTGAGTAGTGAATTAATTTCTTTAAATATTGATTGATCTGATCTCCTTGGTGTTCAAAGGATGCTGAAAAGTCTTCTTCAGCACCACAGTTGAAAAGCATTGATTTTCCAGCACTCAACTTTCCTTCTAGTCCAACTTTCACAGCCATCCATTGCTACTGGTAAAACCATAGCTTTGACTATACAGACGTTTTGTCAGCAAGGTGATATCTCTGCCTTTTAGTATGCTGTCCAGATTTGTCATAGCTTTCCTTCCAAGAAACAAGTGTCTTTTAATTTCATGGCTGTAGTCACCATCTGTAGTCATCTTTGAGCCCAAGAATATAAATCCTGACACTACTTCCATTTCTTCTCCCTATATTTGCCAGGAAGTGATGGGAATCGTTGACAAGATCTTAGTTTTTTGATGTGAAACTTTAAGCCAGCTTTTACCCTCTCCTCTTTCACTCTCATCAAGAGGCTTCTTAATTCTTCTTCACTTTCTTCTATCAGAGTGGTATCATCTGCATAGATGAGATTTTTTTCCTATGTATTCTGGCAACCTTAATTCTAGTTTTTGTTTCATCCAGCTTGGCATTTGGCATGATGTACTCTGCATACAAATTAAGTAAATAAAGTGACAATATACATCCTTTCCCTTCTCCTTTTCCAATCTTAAACCAATTGATTAAGCCATGTTCATTTCTAACTGTTGCTTCTTGGCTCACATACAGATTCTTCAGGATCACTGTCTCTAAACATAATACAAAGGGAAGAAGACTACATATAGCACCCAAGAAAGTCTGTCAATTCCTATGTGAAAACTATTCTATCATACCAAATTAGTATCATTATAGCTCAGTGAAATGTAGCAAATTTGGAATGGAGGTTAATTTTTGCCCTTATAAGGGAAGCTCAATAATTAACTCTGCTATGTAAAAGCCATATTAATTGCATGATTCACTATAGAATGATAGGACAACCACTCAAAGTAAGGCAGGCCTGGGTAACTGAAAGTCTGAAAACCAATGAGGACTTGACACTTCCCTCACACTTTGCCCTAGTATAATGGACCACCTAACCTCCAGCCTGAGTGTGGGACTTGATCAGGGATCCATCCCTCTTGTTAAATAGGATAATTTTACTCTGCATCAGTTCATACAGTCTCCCAAGTTACTCTAAAACCATTCCTTTCATAATTTCTAATAGCACGGTACCATTTTATTCATTTATGCATTCATCCTCCAGGTTGTCAATCTAGATTAGTGGTCAGACAGGTTCTTTCTTCTGAGTCATAAGCAACAGTTTCCCTGGCATTGATATAAACAAGTCTAAAAGTCCTTCTAAAGTCTTGGGAATTACATTAGAGCTTATTGTTATAGTCACAAATATGTCCCAGGTTTATTTATAAATATTTTATTGAACATTTCATGAGAAAATGGGAAAAAAATGGATTTGCCCAAAGTTTTCATGGAAAATCTCAGTCTGGAAAAAACTGTTCATGAAATCATCTAATAATAACTAGTAAGGTCAAAAAGATTTTATTGAATAAATATTCCAATTCAAAATGTTTGTTTTAAAAATATTGTGAGTACTTAATTACTAGAAACTGATTTTTGCTTTTGAAGACTTTTGGGAAAGAATATAAATAATAACACATTTTTTCAAAGTTTCTATAAGACCATTGAAATTTAATTACATGTTATTGAAACATGATCTTCTGCATCAAAATGACACATTCAATTGAGTAGCCAGCAATTAATTATGGCTCCTAATTACAGCAAGATTACATTATGTAGGAAGACTAATGAAGGCTTCACAAGATTAGTTAGGATACTTAATGATGAAGCCACATGTAATATTTTTATTGTAAAGTCAGATTTAAGTATTTGTTTTAAGTACATATGTAAAATTTTTTTCATCTCTTACTTTCATATTTTCCAAATTCTCAATGTAAAATTCATGAATGGGATAAAAAAGTCTGCCCTAGTCTCCCCTTCATCTGTTTCCTAGAAGAAATAAGTGCTGCATGTATATATACTATGTATAATGTGTGTATGTATGCATGTGTATTTGTGTATGTGTATGTATCTATGTATATTCATAAAAATTTTAGAACATAATTTTAGAACACATACACACACATACACCTATCTTGTCTGATGGTAATTTCTCTATAGCAGGGGAATCAGGGAAGCAAAAAGGGGACAAAGGAAATTTACACAGAATTTTTTTTTATATTTGAAAGTTGTACATACTACATTTTCAGTTTCATGTACAATTATCTTTTTTAATTTTACTATATTATAGAAATGCTTGTTTTATTCCATATATTAAAAATAAAATAAGAAATTAAAGGAATTTTGGAGATTTATCTCCTCAAATTATAGATAAAGCCTGGCAAGGTTAAGTCACTTCCCCAGGGCTACACAGTTTACTGGAACTTGGCCTTTAGTTGAGAGTTTTTTGTATATTTAGTCTGTATTCTTAAGGAAAAAACTGAAATATTCTACTTTGACGCTTTCTATGAAATACTTAAAACCAACTCTGTTCTCAACAAAATTCATTTCTGCAAAAAAGAGTTTCAGTTATTATCAAAAAAGATCATGTGCTCTTGAATTTTGACATGATACTTTGTTTTGGTGAATTATTTTTAGCAATATATTAGAAGAGCATTTCCATATAGAAAACAAAAGGTTACACATGCTGCTGAGAATGTGAACCAAATAGAGCTTGCTTCTTCCTATAGTGATATTATAGATTCAACATGTAATTTTCCAGGCTATCCTTCTTACCTATTTCCTTCTGACCTTCATTCTGTTCTTTTCAGTGAATTTTAACTGCTTCAATAACTCCCTTTTTAACTTTTCTTTTTTTTCCATTTTAGTAACCCTACCAAGAGTTACTGTCTTCTCTTCAAATTCCTTTCCTTAAATGGAAATAAAGAAAAACAAAATCCATTTATCAAATATTTATAGTCAAGCAAATAGAGCGAGTCCCATATTGTCCATGATCAAAAATACTTGTCATATTGTGCCATTGGTTCATCACCTAACTGTTAGAAGGTAGGTAATGTTTCATCAATGGAATCATAGTTGGTCATTGCATTGCTTAGAGGTCTTTGTCTTTCAAAATTATCTTTATTTACAATGTTGCTATTGTGCAGATTTTTCTCCTGGTTCTGTTGATTTCATTCTGTGTCACTTCAAACAAGTTTTCCAAGGTTTCTCAGAAACCTTCCCTTTCATCATTTCTTGTGAGACAATAGCATTCTATTATATTTATAAATCATAATATGTCCAACTATTCCGCAACTAATATGGACTTGTCTTTGTTCCCAGTTCTTTGCTATTTCACAAAGAGCTTCTATAAATAATTTGGACATATTAATTCTTTACTTTTTTGTTGATCTCATTGAGTTATAGACTTACTTGGTCAAAAGGATATGCAGAGTTGAGAGAGTCTTTGGGCTTTGTCAAATTGCCTCCCAGAAAGACCAGACCAATTTGCAGAGATGCCAGCACTGTAATTACAAGCCTTTTTTTCATCAGTCCATTCAACAAGACTTTTTTTTGGTAAAGTTTGCCAATCTAATGGGTGTGGGGTGACGTATCAGCATAGTTTAATTTTATATTTCTCAATATACATGTACACATACATACACACATGTGGATATATGCATACATACATTTGTGTGTATTTGTTTAGTTGTTGTTTAGTCATTTAGTTGGATGTGACTATTTCATGACCCCATGGACTATAGCATACCAATACTGTCCATTGTTTTGTTTTGTTTTTTTGGCAAAGGCATTGGCACGGTTTGTCATTTCCTTCTCTAGTGGATTAAAACAAACCAAAGCTACATGATTTGTACAGGGTCACACAGCTAGCAAGTGTCCAAGGCTGGATTTGAACTCAGGTTTTTCTGACTCCAGACCTCGGGCTCTCAGCACTGAGTCATGTAGCTTCTTCTGTCTACACACACACACACACATACACGTGGACATGAACACATACAAGCGCACATACACACATATATAATACATACATATATTTACAAGTGTATGAACACCTATGTGTGTATACTCTTTATCAGAAAAAACAGGAAATATATTTTCTTAGATGACTATTTCTCTTCTTATTTTCATTGCATTAATTTTGCAAGAAAATTTTCAATTTTATATAATCAAAATTTTATCTTCTTTGGTCTTCTCCTGCCAATGTTTGGTCATGAGCTTTCCCCCTTTCAAAAAGGTATTTTCTTTTTTTTCCTTAATGGTATTTTTCCAATTACATGTAAAGAGTTTTAACATTCATTTTTGTAAAATTCTGAGTTCCATATTTTTCTTCCTGTCCTCCTCCTGCCCAAGACAGCAAGAAATCTCCTATGGTATACACATGTACAATCCTATTAAACATAATTCCACATTAGTCATATTGTGAAAGAAGGATCAGAACAAAAGAGGAAAACCATAAGAAAGAAAAAAATCATGTTTTTCCAGTTCAAAAGGTATTTTCCTCCTTGTTCTTGTAATTTGTTTATGAGAGGACCTTTTAGTCTGACATGAGCTGATGCTGGGTCAAGTGAGCCGAGCTAGGAGAACATTGTATACAGCAACAGCAATATTGTGCAATAATCAAGTATGATTGACTTAAATCTTCTCAGCAACACTATCCAAGACAATTCCAAAAGACTTATGATAGAAAATGCCATCCATATCCAGAGAAAGAACTATGGATGCAGATCAAAGCATACTACTTTCATTTTTTGTTTTCACTTTTTTCATGGTTTTTCCCTTCTGTTTCTTTCTTACTACATGACTAATGTGGGAAGATGTTTAACATGATTGCACATGTAGAACCTACATCAGATTGCTTGCTGTTTTGGGGAAAGGAGAAGAAAAATCTGGAACTCAAAATTTTATAAATGTTGAAAACTATCTTTGATATAATTGGAAAAAATAAAATACTCTTTGACCTATTATATCTGTCAGGTATTCACTTAGAATGTGTCCTAGTGAATTTTGTGAGGTATTTGGTCTAAACCTAATTTCTGCTATCCTTTAATGGTTTTCTTGGTAGTCTTTGTCACATAGTGTTTTTTTGACTTAGTAATTAAGATTTTTCTGGATTCTCAAAACTCTTGCTATTTTATTGCTTCTGAATGTCATACTCCTAATTTGTTCACTGCCCAACGACTTTTTACTAATGCCAAATAGTACTGGTGTCACTTTTTTGTAGTATATTTTGAGATTTTGTATGTCTTAGTTCCTTTCCTTTCCACTTCCCCCCATCATTTGTCTTGAGATCCTTGACGTCTTATTCATTGAAGATGAATTTCATTATTTTTCTAGCTCTACAATGTAATCCATTTGTAGTTTTGGTGGTATGGTTCTAAAAAAGTGAATTACCTTAGGTAATGTCATTTTATTATACCGTCATTACTCAAGTCACAAACAATGTCACTGCAATTATTCAGATTCACTCATATTTCTTTAAAAAGCCTTTCATAACTATGGCATTCACTTTGATCATGGCACTTAACCTGAGTGTTGTTGTTTTCTAAGTTAATTTTTTTATTATTGTACTCATTGCATATTTTGTTCTTTTGATTCTTCTTTTCTTAGTTGCATTACTTCTTAAAAGTCTTCACCCTTGTACTCTCCATTGCATGCTCCATGAAATCTTTTTAAGTGAGCCTCATTAGGAACCTGATTAGAAGTTTGTGGTATTTTCAATTCCAAAATACCAAGGATCTAACTTCTTTAATCATGTAAGGAAGTGGCTATTTTAGTAATTAGACTTTTCATACATTAAAACAAATAGGTCACTTTAATATCAAAAGTCAATGATCCATTCAATCAAGAAAGCACCATAATTTGCTGCTGATAAAATAGCATTGCAAGCTAATTCTTTCCCATCCTGGTAATGAGTAGAATTCTATGATTACTACACAACTGAAATTAAACACAAATAAAAACAACACATTTATGTCTCAAACTTCATCAACCATAAAAGGAACTAAAATGTGAAAGTTTTAACCCAACACAGGGCTTATTGTTAATTTTATAGTTTCCAAAATGAGATAGAAGCAATCCCTGCTTTATATGACTTCAACTACATTCCTTTCAAGGAAGTGGTGAAGAAATTCTTGAGATTATCATGGCTTGAATCTTTTGCTAGCTGAACCATAAAAGACCCATGATTATGGCAAATTAGGAATGAGTGGCAGAGTTTTTAACCTAAATTGCTGCTGCCTTATGGGATCATCTTCCTGACCTAGTGTGGATGACTGCTGTGGTGAATGCAGAGGCAGAGGGCATTAACCATTTAAATTCATTGAATCCATTGTTATTAATAAAGTAAATTTTGTTGCATTTTATGGTCCACAAGTACTTTAATGCATTCTGCTCTACATCTGAACCACCGGACTGACCTCTGTTATGATTTACTCAGAATATAAAACCTTGAATGGGATGTGGGGGAAATTCCAAGGGAAAACTTGATGGTCAGACAATGTATCTAGTAGTGAATGGCAGAATACTCACAGCAAAGGTTAATATGGGAGTCCCATGGAATGCTGCCATTTTTAAGTGGAGGTGTGATAGCAACTAGAATGATAAATTTCCTCAGTGCAAATTAATGTGAATTAGTAACTCATTTACAACAAATAGTCCAAGAGATTTCTTGAGATACCTTTAGAAGTCCAAGATGACAAAAGTATAAAACATGAGTTGAATTAAGTGACCTGCACATTAGCCCACAGCCACTACATGTCAGAAGCAGGATTTGAACATACGTATTCTAGAATATAAGGGTGGTGTACTGCCTCTCATAAAAATCCATTTCCCTGGGTAAAAACCAGGCATTTCTCTCAGTACCTTCTAATATTTTGTTTGTCATTTGGAAATAAATCTTTCCAGGCTTTATCATTACTAAAAGTCAGTGTTTCTGAGCTGGAAAGAGTGTTAGAGATCATCTAATGCAACCTTCTCCTTAAGGTCCAGAGAAAGGAAGGAAGAAACAGATCATGACTTCTTAAACTTTTTCCACTCATGAAAGCTTTTCATCTGAGAAAATTTTATTCAACCTCAAGTGTATAGGTATATAAAACAGATATACAAATCAAATATTTACTGAAAATACATCATAAAGAAATTTATTTTAAAACAGTTTTTTGGTATACAATTTTACTATTTATTAAAGATGAAAACAAATTTACGTACTAATGAGATGAATTTGCTTACTTAATTTTTACATAAAGGATTCGATTTTGGGAGAATATTTGATGCTGCAGGACATAGAGTATCTTCAGTATTTTTCAGAGCTAATTGATATTTTGATTTTACAGTCATCAGTGCTGAGAATGCCACTTTTTATAAATACATAGTACAAAATGGTAGAAGAAAGTTTAGGGTCAATGCAGAAATTGTTGGAAATTCTGTTCGAATCTTAAGTCAAAATTCATTTAACAATTTTTTAGGAAACTCAAGTTTTAAACCTGTGTCACTTGATAATTTGACAATTTCATCTTGAATTCTTTTAATGGCAGATGACTAATGCTTTTGGTTTCAATTGAAAATAGTTTATGACCCCAACTTAGTTTTTTAGATTCAAAATTTGAGAGGAAGTATTTCTGAAACTGTATCTTCAGGCCCTTCTGATGATCAGTTATAACACTTAAAATTACATCTTTGGGAAGGTTATTTTCACTTATAAAATCATCTGTAAACATTTCTTTTTTAAAATTTTTTCTTCAATATAATTTATTTTCAGTTTTCAACATTCACTTCTACAAGATTTTGAATTCCAAATTTTCTCTTCATCTCTCTCCTTCTCCCACTCCAGGACAGCATGCACCCCATCCACCCCTTTCATCAATCTGCCCTCCTTTCTATCACCCCACTTCTCCTATCTCCCTCCCCTCTATTTTCCTGTAGGGCAAGATAAATTACTATACCTCCATTGCTTATACAACTTATTTCTCTATTACATGCAAAAATAATTTTTAACATTCATTTTTAAAACTTTGACTTCCACATTCTCTCTCTTCCTCTCTCCCTCCCTCATGTCATTGAGAAAACAAGCAATTTTATATAGGTCATACATGGTTGTGCAGCTATGCACAACACTTGGATAAGTCATGTTGCGAAAGACTAACCATATTTCCCTCTATCTTGTCCTGCCCTGCATTTATTCTGTTCTCTCCCTTGACCTGTCCCCCCACAATACTGTTTGCTTCTGATTACCTCTTCCACAACCAGCTGTCCTATTATCCTTCCTCTCCTATCTACTTCCCCCCTGCCTTCCTGTAGGGTAAGATAGATTTCCATAACCAATTGAATGTGTGTCATTCCCTCCTAAAACAAATTCCGATGAGATTAAGGCTCACTTATTCCTTCTCATCTTCCCCCTCTTCCCCTCCATTATAAAAGCTCTTTCTTGCATCTTTTATTGGATATGATTTACTACATTCTACCTCTTCCTTTCTCTTTCTCCCAGTGCATTCCTCTCAATACTTAATTGATTTTTTAGGTATCCTCCCTTCATATTCAGCTCTTCCTGTGCCCTCTGTCTATATACACACATACATACTCATATACACATAAACACAACATATACATATATGTGTATATACATATACACACATACATACATACACATATGTATGGCTGGTGTGCTGGTTACTGATGGAGCACCTGTGTTTTCTTGGTGTTAATTGTTAGGCCAAAATTAGTACAGGCAGCAAAGAATTGATCCATACTTTGTTGCATCTCAGATTCAGAGACTGCAATGAGGGCACAATCATCTGTAAACAGAAAATCATGCACCACTTCCATCCACTTTGGAATTGGTTCAGGGCCGTTTCAAATAGAAGAATTTACCATCAATACTATAGCTTACCTTGATGCCATGGTCATCCTCATCGAAAGCATTCGACAACATGGCTGAAAACATCATGCTAAAAAGCATGGGAGCAAGCACACATCCCTCTTTCACTTTATTGGTGACAGGAAGGCATGAGAGTGTTGTCCACTACTCAGAACCTGGGCAAACATCCCATCATGAAATTGATGTACACTGCTGATGAACTTCTCTGGGCAACCAAATTTTGACACAGTTTTCCATAAGCCCTCATGGCTAACAGTGTCAAAGGCCTTGGTCAGATCTACAAATGATGTGTACAGACCTCTGTTCTTCTCCTGGCATTTCTCCTGGAGTTGGAAGGCAACAAATATCATATCAACTGTCTCTCAGCCCTTTCTGAAGCCACACTGGTTCTCAGGTAGATGACCATCTTCCAGGTGAAGGTATCAGTTAAAAGAAATGGAGAAGTTTTGAATGCTGTGGATGTTTACTTAACTTGATAATGTGGTTGTTGCATGCATTGCCAGAGCTAGCTCAGTGTCTGGGAGGCTCCAAAGAAAAGTATGAGGGAGAAGAGTTATGAGACTGAATATCAAATTGTAGGTCTCCAGAGCTACTGTGCTGACTTCATTGTTGTATGCCTGTGAAACATGAACAGTCTACCAGTGCCATGCCAGAAAACTGAATTGCTTCCATTTTAACTGTCTTAGGAAGATTTTGAAGATCACCTGGCAGGATAAGGTAGCAGATACTGAGATCCTTACTTGAACTAAACTGCCAAGCATTCAGACTATGCTTAAGAGAGTCCAACTTGGATGGGCTGACCATGTCATTCTAATGCAAAATGTACACTTGCCAAAAAGACTATTTTATGAAGAACTAGCATGGGGCAGGTGATCACACAGTGGTCAGAAGAGGCAACACAAGGAAACTTTCAAGGTCTCTCTCAAGCATTTTGGAATTGATTGTATGACATGGGAAACACAGGCATAGGACTGCTCAAATCAGAAAAGGTTCTGATGAGCAAAGCAGAATTGAAATTACACAAAGGAAATGTAGGATACATAAATTTAGAGTATCCACCCCAAATGTTCACATCTGTGCCCAATCTGTGGTAGAGCATTCTAAGCTTGTATTGGTTTGATCAGTCATGGTTGGATACATTGAAACTTGACTTTATCCTAGTGATATGATTTTGGGCCTCTTCAAGAATGAGGGACAACAACCACTATACACACACACACACACACA
>CM053771.1:499239165-499259817 GCA_028658325.1 Potorous gilbertii | reverse complement strand
ACTTCTAAGAACTTTATCATCTTTAGGGCAGTTAGAAGGATTCTACATAGAAAGAGGGCAAGGCATCATCAACAATGAAGTAATATCAGTACTCTCTCTGTCTCTGTCTCTCTCTGTCTCTGTCTCTCTCTCTCTCTCTCTCTCTCTCTCTCTCTCTCTATATATATATATATATATATATATATATATATATATATATATGTACCAAATGTCATGGCATCAAAATTCTTAAAAGAAAAGTTAAATGAATTATAGGAGAAAATATTAAAACTACGTTAGTGGAGGCCCTCAACTTTCCCCTCTCAGAGCTAGATAAATCTAACTAGATAATAAATAAGAAAGACAAGATGAGTTAGAACTTAGAAAAGCTAGATATGATAGACCTCTGAAGGAAAGTGAGTGGTAATAGAACGGTGTGTACTTTTATTTTCAGTTCTACATGCTACTTTCGCAAAAAAAAAAAAAAATTGAAAATCTACTAGAGTATAAACACATAATAACCAAATTCAGAAAAGAAGAAATATTAAATACACCTTTTTCAGACCATAATTCAATAATTTTCTTCAACCTCATAATTCAACATATTAATAAAGAAATTAATTACAGGATTCCATCCTCATTCAATTAGAAAAGAGTTCAGCAAAAATTGGTGCATCCTGAATGTATTATACCTGTGATGGGTTGGGCAAAAAAGACAGCTAAATTATTTTTAAGTACTTGTTATGTGTTAATCTAAAGTGCTGCTGAAATAAGATCAGTACCTATTGATTACATAAATTCAAAGATTAGACAACAACAGATAAATGTGTTAGGAAACATTGGCTGATTGTACTGCCGGTTCTATAAATTGCCAGGGTACAGAATAAATTCATTTAAAACCGTGAAATACAAAAATTATAAATTTGCATTTTTTTCTGGCACTTATTTTTCATCACTGGTTAAAAAATTCATGAATAATACAATAGAATGAGTTGATTTTAGGATGATAAAATTTGAGTGGAATGATTTATCCTTCATTTACTACTAAACAACTACCTTAGAATATAAGATACATAACAGGAGCTGATATGAATAGGTAGAGAAAATTTCCTCACTGGGATTTCCTTATACCAACAAACTGAGTTTACTGGCAGTGAAATATTTTTTCCAAGGGCACAAGGCTAGTGAAAATTAGTCTTCTTCGAATTTTTTTTGTACCTTGACAAAAGTGAAAATGTTGGCACTCTCAATTTCATGTTGGGTCAACATTTACCCCTTTTGCTAAAGGGATGGATGCTTCTTTGAAAGGTGGAGGAGGTGAAGGATATCTGTACCCTCTTTAGATTTTGTCATATCCATAAACTCATTTCAGGAAAAGCTACAGGACAATTGTCAAGTGCTCTAAATATATATTGCAATCCTCACAAATCTCTGGGACTCATTCAACTTAGCTTTTTGCAGGAAATGGGGAGTTATATTGAGTGAAGAGGAGGAAGAGAGAATGCTTGGTTATCCATATTTTTATAAATGCATATGCAATGCAAGGCCAAATTTTGAGAATATCCATACATACAAAATGGAAGTTCACTCATGAGTTTAGGTAATATTTTTCCCATTTAAAGGAAAATTAAAAAAAAATCTGATGTAGGAGAGACAGGATGGTATAATGGGTAAGAAGTCAGGGAGATTGGGGTTCAAATCTCTATTCTGATGTATTCTGCCTATGTAATGCCAGGGCAAGTCTTTTCAGTGCCCCGCCAATTCTTTAAGAATGTAAATTTTAGTTATTTTGCTAGTCTCCTTTCGTGGAGGAAATTTCCTATATCAATTAAATATCAACTCTTATTAAAAAAAATCTAATTTAGATGGTATGGCCTGATGGTCCAAGTTGTCTGGACTTTTTGTGGCACATGACCTTGCTTGTTCTGGAATGATCGATGATGATAAATACAATTGCATTAATAATAATCGTATTTACACAGCACTTTATGGTTTATGGAGCACTTTGTATGTGTAATTTTATCTGATCCTCACAAAACCTTAACGAGAAACCTGAGGTGGTTGCTGTTATTGTCTCCATTTTACAGATGAGAAAACTGAAGATGAGAGATTGAATAAGTTGCTGCTCAGAGTCACTTAGGAAGTATCTAAATCAGGATATGAATTCAGACTTCAAACCCAACACTCTCCATTTCACCACTTAGCTGCTGTAGGATAAGGATGTTAACGAATAATGGCGCAGTACTGATGCTCCATTCATGTAGGAGAAATACAGTGACATTACTCAGTAAGCATATCACTCAAACATGAATGTTGATTAATGTAGATATGTATAGTAAATGTACTTTTATTCAAATATACATCATTTGGACTACTTTCCTTTCAGTAGAAGTGGAACCATGGAGAATGGTAAGAGGAATATTGCCCAAGCCCAACGGTCCTTAAAGTTATTGCTTCCATGTCACCGTTTGCCATTGATAAGTGCTATGTGTTGTGTCGGCCACTATGCTATGTACATTTTCTTTTGGGGGAAGGTTGGATGGGTCAGGGAGCCTCACAGGAGATAAGTAGAGTCCCAAGTTATGATGATTTAAATAATAACAACAACATTAAAACACAACCTGTAGTTTTAGATTTTTCTTTCTATCTAATACAAAACTACAAGATAAGTATCACCCTCTGAGAACCTGTTCATTCTCCAGAACCATTAGTGAATGAAATTCTCAAAAGCTGGATTTATTAGAGAAAATAAATTTATTTTTTTCAGGTTAAATTTTTAGAAATGTATCATAGACTTGGTATGGTAAATATAGTGAAGGTAGTCACAGACTGAATATAAGGGACTTTAAAAGATAATAAATAAAATTTCTGTTTCTAGTTAAGAACTTATAGAAACAATCTTATACTTAATCATTAGTTTCCTACCCCAGATGCACAAAAGTTTATGAGCTTATTAGCTCATGATGTATCAAAACTAGAGATAATAGTGTTCACATGGATCTTTTGATTTATTTTATCAAGTGTTTCCAAATCATATTTTAGCATCAGAGGACATTGATGATGTCATTGAATATTCATTCTTTAATACAAATATTCTCCAGGTAAAGCTATGTAGTTGTGAATTTTTTGGGTGAGGTGGGAGAGAGTTTACAGACAGACTCATTCATTCAACAAACATATATTGAATGTTAACTATGTGAAGGCATTTTGCTGAGCAATGTAGGGAATAGAAAAATTAATTATATACCGTTTTAAGTACTTTCCCAAATTCACATAGCTAACAAATGACAGGGCTTTAAAGAGAGGCCTTCCCACTTATGGTTTAGAATCTTGAAGCTCTATGATCTCATAGGAGCAGAGATCTAGAATTAGATGTGATTTTTAGTGGATCTCTTGGCAAAACTCATATTATAGATGAAGAGACTGAGGTCCACAGTGGTGATGCAATAGAGCCATATAGTAAAGATAAGGTAGAGTAAACCTCTATCAGCAGACTCCCAATCCAGGGCTCTTTTCAGTATGCTAGTCTCACAAGAATCATAATAGCAACTCATCCAGAGCACAATGAATAGATGAATAGAGTGTGTGTAAGGAGACTGTATCTTATTGCCAATGGTGATCACCACAAGTAGTAACAGATGAATCTTTTGTGACAAAGGTGTCAAGCAGGCAACTTAATGGAACACTCCTAACGTCAGTCCAAACAAGATTAAAATGTGATTGAGAAACATTTGATAAAATAAATCAAAATACAACTAGAACATAGAAAATATTAATGTCTTTTTATATATCAGTATGTGGCTGTAGGGATCCTTATGTTCTGTTTAATGATCCCCATGGCAGTTGGACCTGTTGACTGGATTAGAACCTGTCTCTAACCTGTGAGGAGGCAGAGCTGAACAAAGCAGGCCAGAGACAAAAGAATCAGGAATCAAACAGAAGTTTGATTTCCAAGTGAGGAAAATGCTTGTGAGTGGAAGTTCTCCTGAGAAGGAGGGCTTATAGCTTATGGCAGGGGTAGAGTTTTAAGCATTAAAACCACAAAAAGGAAGGTGAGCCCCAACACAGTCATTCTTAGGTCCTGAGTAAACAGTTCCAATGGTTCACATTTTTTGAAACAAAATGGGCGTTCTTGGGTTATTGAATTATTAGAATAAAAAATATATGTACAAATACAAATATATGCATATATATTAATATTATTAAGTTATTAGAATTGTTGAGCCTTGTGATTGTCTCAAGTCTTAAGGGTCAATGAGTCTTGTGATAATTCAGCAGGGTACCAAAATAAGCGTGACAGGAATAGGAGTGCAGGACCTGGTTCAGTTCATTTGGCAGTTACAAGCACAGGGATTGTTCAGTGTTAGGAGATGAGTATGATCACTTCCTGCTGCAGCACGTTGACTGTAGCTCCAGCTCTCAGGCCAGGATCTCCATGGAAATAAGGAAGCTTTACACATGCCATATAAAATCATAAATCCCATGACAGTATTTGCCAAAGGGTGAGATCACCCAGAGAGTGAGCACAAAGGATTGTTGTTATGTCAAGCTCAGGGCAAAACCTGCTTGCTGGGCTTTAGCTCTAGAAAATAAGATGTCTCCTAATATCATGACAGACCCCACTATTTTATGACAGGTATGACCAGAAAACAATCCAAGTGTTATATAGTTTGCCTTAAAGAAAAAAAAAGCCTCAAAGGAAGGTTACAGCACATTCAGTGAAGGATTTATAGAAGGACATTAACAAGAGAGACACAGGGTGAGACTATACAAATGTGTTGTGATCTACATCAGAAGTCAAGTCCTATTGTGGGAAAATATTTTTAAAATTCCAACTTGGATTCTAGGAAACTATCTGCTACTTCTGTCAATTGTGAGTGAGCACAGGGACATTTCTTTCTTCTGACTCCAACCTCCTGGGCAGTGTGAATAGATCTAAGCCACTAGCATTGGCTTCTATGGCAAGGATGGATGTGGGTGGGGTGAGATCCTTTTAGGATTAGGACTCTAGGATTGCCTTTAGGTGTTAGGGTGAAAACTGGGAAGGAATGAGTATAAAAGCCACTGAGTTTTAAAAGTCACCAAGTTTCTTATGTGTATTATAAATTGCATTGTAAATGACTAAGCCTCATTGGAAGGAGCCCCTTATGAATATTGTTCCTAGGTCCCAGCTGTCTTCCTTAGTCAGCAAGATGAAGTTTGACCCTCTGGTGATGGTATGGCTAAAGAAGGAAGGGTCATCAGTGTAGGTTATCATGACGTAGAGGTAGAAGGGCCTCTTGGATTAGTGTTGCCATGGGAAGCATTAGTGGAATGAAGACTAGGAAAAGAGGAAGAGAGTTCATCATAGAGCTTCAAAGAGCTATTGGTGGAGATCCCAACTAGGACTTTTTAGTGCCCTCAGACCTATAAGCCATTATCTTGCTCATATGTTCATGCTCTACACTGCCCCACAACCCAGCCTCTTCCCTCAGAGCAGGAGACAGATACTTCTCAGATGCTATAACACCCCTGAATTCTAGGACTACCAAATCTCTGACCTCTTCTTCAACTATTAAAGCATCTCTAGGGTAGAAAGGGACATTGGTAACTAGGTGCATGTATAATGGAGAAGGCAGGGTTTTGTAGCCAAAGATATAGTCTGGAAGTAGGAGTATAATATGTTCAATGTCCCAGGAGAGACCTCAAGGTCAACAGGTCAAAAAGGAGCTCAGAGTGGCATGGACCAAGGGACCAGGATACCAGTGAAAGGAACTCTCAGAGGCAGCTGCTGCTGGAAATCCTGTGGGTATAGATACATTCTTAGGCATCAATACAGTTCTCCCTCTTCCCCCTTTCATGTAACATTACATATAAAGAAGGGGACTGTCTGCCAGGGGCTCTGGTACCATGGGAATAAGGCAATTTAGCAGCTAGGTACTAAACTAGGATCCAAGGATCAGAGAGGTAGGGACAGAGTTGGCCCAGAAAATGAGAGAGAAAAAGGCTAAGGGTGTGCTTTGATTACATAACTGACTCCTGTCCAATTCTTTCTTAACTATACCCTACCCCCAAGTGCCTTTGTGTGCAAGGGGCTCACATTGACCCAGAGGATCTGCGGTCATGTCTCAGATCTTCTGCTATTTTCTTGGATCACAGGAGTGTGTTACTTAATTTATCTAAATTTCACAATATTCATCTGTAAAATAAGAGAATTAGACATCCTAGGATTTCTTCCAACCCTAACCCTTCACAATTAAAGACTACTGACATCATGGGATTTGAACTAAGATCTTCCTCATTCCAAAGCCCAGTGCTCAATCTGTTTCACCTAGCTGCCTTTGTTAGTTTGATACTCAGGTGTAATACAGCTCCACGTGTACCACCTGCACATAATAGGCATTCAGTGAACAACCATGGAGTCCAATCTGCTTTTTCCTTAAATTCTCTCAGCCTGCCATGTTGTACTCATTTGTGGTTCTGCTATGTTCTCCCTTTCAGTTTCCTCTGTTTTCATTTGTTGCTATCAGTGAATTTGCTCTTCCCAGGCATCCAAAATACAGCTCCCAATCTGTATCCTCTGCCTGCAAAACTCTAAGACTTTAAGAGAAACAAGATCATATATTGTATGACAACTGGAATGTAATGTGCCCCATGCCTTAGAGGATAAAGTCTATAGGCTTTATGACAGTTAATTCTATTAGACTCATTTTCTTTTTACTGCTTACTCTGAACTATTTTGTTGTGTTTTCCGATGTTTGGAAGTTTTAGGGTTCAGTATATCTGACTGCTGAATAGAAAGTGTTACTCCAACAAATATGATAAGAGTAACTTGATCATTAAGAAGGAAGAGCAGGACTGATCACATTATGATGATCCAATAACTATTTAAACCTCTAGCTGGTACCCAAGAAGAGACAACACTGTGACATTTATAAATTGTGATTAGATGTCTCATCAGTGGTCAATTTACTTTGCAATAGATTCAATCTATTTATAAAACACTTTGAGATTAAATGGACTAACAACTTAAATATATTATTAAATTTGAAGAAACAACATGATTTAAATCATGTAAATTTAAATAACTGAAATCAGGGTTTTTGTTTTTTTAATCTACAAATCATATAGGAAATAGACCTTAAAATTCTGTGGAGAATAGGTCTAAATCGGTAGGGGGTTGTTATGAGAGGTAGCCATGTGGCATTTCCTACTATTATAGATTTGTTTTCAAGATGCATTATTTACAGATATTTCCCTTGAGTATTATGGTTTCTATTTTTTCTTCAATTACTTTAAACTATTGAATTATATTACTCCACATTGTTGTTTAGTTCCTTGAATGTTTTCTCACTGAAGGGAGCTTAATTAATATGTTCACATTCTCTTGAAGTTGTTCTGTTTTGGTTGGAGACATTTTCATTTTTCTGTTTGCCTATATAAGCTAACTTAGAGATTTGTGGGTAATGGAGAGAAAACTGGACCTGGAATAAAAATACACACTAGGTCAATAATTTGAGGGTGGAATGGACATTATAGTCAATTTAATTCATCCCTGCCCCTAGTTCATTTTATAAATGTAGAGATGTGGCCCAAATGACTAAGTGACTTTCCAGTGCTCACCCATGTAAGTAACAGAGCTGGAGTTCAACGTTAGATTCAACATCTACAACTCTTTCTTTTTTCTTCTTCACATTCCTCTGGAATTGAATTTAGGCTCTTCCATGTACTAATTGTCTGACCTGGGCAAATCAGTGCCTTGCACTATCCTTTCCACAGGGATGTTTTAATGATTCAATGTGAGGTAGGACTCTTGAGGTAGTATCCATATCTGGACTGCGCTGTCCACTCTGGAGAATAGTACAGGTTAGTGCTGAACAGACTGGGTGCAGGGAAGAGGGGGTTGGGACACTGACAAGTGTTTCCTTTGTTGTTTTGGAAAGCCCTGAGCATATGAAACAACGTTCTAACCATAAATTCAGCTGTAGATGTATTTGTTACTGTAGTGTTAATCATTGTATGTAAGAGAACTTGGGAAAAAGACCCAAAATAAAAAGCCTGAACATTCCAGTGTAATAAGAATCTTCATATTGAAGGAAGAAAACAAACAAAATATGTCAAGTAGCTTTCCAGATGAGAAAAAAAGAAAATCCTAGGTTAAAAGCATATTCAGTTAAAATCTATCCATAACCCCCAACCCTGCAACTCTGTACAAAGGGTATCAAACTGTACAGAGGGTGCCAATCTACAAAGGGAGATTCCCAGCTAAAAATAGCACTATTCTAATGGACAGCTCACATCCTGATAACTTCTGAGTCATTAGCTCACAAGGATTAGTCCTAGCCTCTATTCTTCCATTTTTTTTTATTAAGTCTTAGAACTTAATTCATTTTTTTCAACAGGCACACCAGGTCTAATTCCTTCCATTTGGAAGCAGGGTTTTGATTTTTATTCTTTAAAAACAACAAAAAAGGCAATTCATTTTCACAGTGGAATTAATGCATGCAGTGAGCTAAAATGCTTCTTGTAGCCTCAAGAAAGGTTGATCTTTTATTCTCTCCCCTATATGTGACAAAACCCCTAACAACTCATTTTTTTCTTGCCAGTTAGCATCTGGGTCTCTATTTGCATCACTGCTTTTGAGGCTTGTCCGCAGTTGATGTGAATAATTTCAAGGAAATCTGTACCCTCCCCCCTTCATCTCAAGGTGACAAAATATGATTCAAATCAAAAATGCATAAATTTGCATCGCTAATGGCAATTTCAAAGGTAAAAGAGCTAAGATCAAAAGTAACCTAGAGACTGTATAGACCATCATCAGTTGAATTCTAATCAAATCCTATTTAAGATGGTAGCATAGGCACAAATCTGTCAGAGGTCAGGAAAGAGATCATTCTTGTCTACTTCATTATGGTAAATCTTTATCTGGAATCCCACATTTAATTTAAGGCTTATAGATTATATCAACAAAATAGAAAAAATTGCAGAAGCTTCAAGTGATGAGCATGATACAGGGAATGATTTGAAGAAAAATTCAAGCAAAAAGGCTCCGCATTGCTTGGATTAGATATAAGATATCAAGAATGGCCATTCCAGAACAACAATAGGGATCATTCATGCTGGATATATGTGTGTGTGTATATAAATAAAGGGAAATGCCTTCCATTTATTCATATTACAGCTTTATTTGGTTTTCTTGGTATTTACATTTGCAGATTTTTTTTTAACTCATACTAGATGTGTGATCTCCATGCTTCTGGGGCTCAGTTTCTACATCTACATAAATAGGTGTCTAGACTAAATGACCTCTAACTCTGCTTTCAGTTCTGTGTGCAATTTGTTGATTTTATTTAATTAATTATTTTAGCTACCCAGTGGTTGGATAGTAGATAGCACTTAGAATCATGGAAAGATATTCTCCAATTGCTTTGTTTCCTCTTTCTAGGTGAATGGATGGTTCCTCTATAGTGTTCTCCCTGGATATTTGTGTGTGCGTGAGTTCTATTTTTCCCCCTGAACAGGAATGACCTTGGACTTCTTCATGTGTATTCACCATTCCTCTTTTATTTATCTATTATGCTGGATGGCCCTCTCTATGCATATTGGGCCCTCATCAACAGCCCTGGTCAGAAGTGCCATGCTTTCTATGTCTCTTTTCTATCAACTTGCACATTGAATGAGAGCTATTCCACTGAAAATATATAGATAAATTTGAGATTGAATTAATTCACAATCCTATCTCATAAAATGATATTTATTCCCTTCATTCAATTTTGGGAAATCTATTTGCTGAGTTATATCACTTGGCCTATTTATACTTTTAAGCAAATATTATTTTAACCACTTTAGTGAAAAGCAAAATTTTAAAAAAAGACAGAATTATGGTTTTGGAAAGGAAAGAATGATAATATTGGAAAAGAAAGAAAAGATCTACATAACTGTTCAAATTCATTGTCTTGAATGTTCCTTATATTAGACTGGACAGAAAAAAAATTACTTATGGGGAGTTAATGTCTCTTTCATAATGAACAGGGCAATTAAATAAAATAGGCTATAGCTAAGAGAGGAGTACACTTTAAAAACATGAGTTTATCCCTTTCACCATGGGTTTTACAAGGTTGTGTATGCCATTAAAAGTCAAGGACTTGAAGAATTAAGGTAAGGTTAGAAATGAGGCTGATAAGTTTTCATTCATGTAGAGAAACTGACAGAATAGGCAACAGGTAATAGATGTCAATGTCTGGTAGTGAAGTGGAAGTGAGAGGAAGGAAGAATGTATGAGTTAAAAAAAAATCTGCAAATGTAATTTTTATACAAGTTCTTGTAAAGAACAACTGGGGGAAGCTATTGTTTGTATTTGCAGGTTGGCAGGAATCTGCTTATAGCATGTAAGACAGGAAATGCCATAAGTTAGCTAGAAAGTTTGCTATTAATAAACCCTGTTTTTTTTTTCTTTAGTCCATAGCAACAGAACCAAGTCATGGCCACAGCATTTTGTTAGGACTTGATGACAGAAGATACAGAGAACATAGTGCCTTCCATATGAAAGTCGCCTCCCAAAGAATGCACTGTCTTTGTGTTGCTGCTGGGACATATGACAGGTTAGTTTTTTTAGTAGACAAAGTAAAAAAGTTGGAGTAAAGAGTTCTTTATTTTTCCAGGTTGATGGAGGGAAAAGAAAGTGATTCTTGAAAGAATAGAAAATATTCATTGAAAAAAAAACAAAGAAAAATATTGGAGAAAGTAGAATGAAATATTGTATTTTAGAAGGTTAGAAGATAGAAGGTAGGTGGTATAGTGGATGAACATCTTGGCCTGGATTCAGAAGTCAGATACCACAAATAATAGGAGGAGGGAGAAGAGGTAGATCATGGAGGCTGGCAGTTCCTTGATGAGAGAAATACCAAGAAAACCAAATAAAGCTGTAATATGAATAAATGGAAGGTATTTCCCTTTATTTATATACACACACACATATATATACACACACACCCATATATCTATACACAAACACATATACATACACACATGCGTGTATATGTGTATATATATGTATGTATATCTGGGATAAGACTCCCCAAACTTGTTCATTCTTATGTTCCCTCACCATTTTTGATAATTTATACAGGGACAAATGATATCACGGAGAAGAATAAAAATGTTTTCTTAGGGATTCTGAAATTCTGGAGAGTGAACTAAAGATATGACGGGCACATAATGTCTCTTTGCTACCGTATGATGATAGGGAATATAGGTACAACATTGATTTTGGAAGTGAACAATAGATTAAGAATTTGCTTGAGAAGAGCTTAGGATTTCTGTATTGAGACTTAAGATAGGATTTATGGTTTTACACTGGAATGTAGCATATTTAACAAAGGCTAGTAAAGTGTATTTGCCTAGAAATTCTAAGGTCAGATTCAATTGATTTTAAATTGAAAACTGAAGGGAATTGAGAGAACTGCCCACATTTAACTACCCAGGAAGATATAACATTATCAAGTTTGGCATAAGAAAAAGTCTGTTGAGAGAACATGTAACAAAGGAAACTGATTTCAGAGAGGTAGGTCTGCTATAGAGTACCTAAGCCTCAGATATGCACAAGTGCTCAGGCACATTTCTTGAATAAAATGCACAAATATGCAAATACTCGAATAAATATGGAGAACTCATCAAAGTAAATGAAATACCTTAACATGAAGAGTTTTATTGTTGTCTTTCTTTTACCAAAAAAGAAATGGGCTGCAAAAGATTTTGAGTTGCCCAAAGTAATACAAGTATTTAGTTGTACAACTGGTACCAGTTGAACAACATCCAAGGCTATGGGAAGAAAAGGCATATGTGATTCTTAAGTTACTGTTAGTGATCTTTGGAAATTCCTTGTCATTGGAGGAGGTGAAATAGAGAATGACAAATATCCACATTTTTTAAAAATCAGCTCATTTTGTCACTAAGGGACTTAATTGCAATTCCTGGCAAAAATCCAAAATCTGTTACCAAAGATACAACTCATGAATAGTTGAAAAAGAAGAAATAGTGAGTGATAAATCAGAACCATCATGGGGTATGTTAGACCAAAATAATTTCCTTATTTTTCTGTCTAGGATTAAATAGTAATTCTAATTTGGCAGAATTTCAATTCCCTTTTGAAAATATGGATAGATCTTTGGATGACAGTTCATTTCAGTGTTTTCAGAATTGGTTGAATTAATGTAGGCAAAGACTAATGACAAATTAATTCATCTCCACCAGGGGAGAGATTACTATTGGAGTATCCCATGAATGCATTCCCAACCTAGCTCTGTTTATTTTTCTTTTTTAATCGGTGACTTTGGTGAAGCCATAGATGTCATAATTAACGAAACTGTAGATGACTCAAAGCAAAGAGGGATATCTATTACATTTGGCTGACTGAGATAGAATCCAAAGCGATCTTACTGAGGTAGAATGAAGACTCAAATAAATCCACATGTAGTAGGAATAAACAGACATTTTGCTTAAAAATAGCTGCATTAATACTAGACAAGGGATATGTGGATGGACAAAAATTCATATTCATTAAAATCCTTTAAGGTTTTTAGTTTTGGGGGTTTTTTGGTATTTTTTTTCTTGCTAACCCCTCAATGTGAGCCAATAAAAGTGAAAGTGAGATCAGGTTACGAAACAGTGGTATAGTGTTTATAACTTGATAGGTGTTCACCTATGTGTACTTGGTTCTAGGCACAAAATGACAGGGAGACCATTGGAGGTCATCCAACTTTTAAAGGAGGGTGATGAAATTAGATAATAAATCTCTGATAAGTTGAATTAAATATTTAGGCTGGACTTAGAAGGAACCTGATGGTTGTCTTTATTTCAAGAACTATTTGTATTTTTTCAGTATTTCAAGTGGTAATAGACATGTTTAATTGTCCTACAGGACCAAATTAATAACAGTACATTTAGTTGCAAATCTTATCTCTAGAAAGGGGGCTTTTCCAACCATGGGAATTAGGATGGTTAAAAGGATTCTTGACAAGGTACAGAAAAGTCATTATAAGAAATGAGCTTGATGAGTCAATTTTATGTCTCAGCGTAGGAATATTTGTGTGTTTTTCATATGTTATTCTCATCTCCCTATAGCTTCTAGGCTTAAATACTAATTCCTCTGTGTAGACTATTATATATATATATAATATTATATTATATATTATATTGTTACTGTTATTATTATAGACTATTCACAACCTAGATCCCATCAACATTTGCATGCTTATTATGTACTTACTAGCTCACTAGCTGTGTGACTCTGGACAAGTCACTTAACCTCTGTTTGCCTCAATTTCCTCAACTGTAAAATGGGCATCATAATAGCACTTACCTCCTAGACTGGGGAGAAGATCAAATAGCAATATTTGTAAAATACCCACCCTAGTGCCTGGCACATAGTAGGTACTAAAACAAAAGCTTATCCTTCCCGTTAGGCACTCAATGACCAAGTCAAAGAGGCCTTCTTGCTATTCCTTACACATCATCCCTTTTCCCATCATTATGCCTTTGAGGTAACTGACCCCCAGCCTCCTAAATGGGCGCTTTGCCTCAATGCTCTTACCTTTCTCATCAGTCTGTCATAAAGCTGCTAAGTTTACTTTGCTAAAATTCCAGTCTGAACCTATCACCCCCTACTCAATAAAGTATAGTCATTCCCTTTTATCTCCAGGATCAAACATAAACTCTTCTCTCTAGCATTTTGGGAGTTGTCTCCCACCTCCCTTTTTAGGTTTATTATACGTTATTGCCTTCCAGGATCATAGCTATGCAGTTAAAATTGACTGCTTTACCATTTGTCATATATGGGATGCCATCTCTCACCTCTGTGATTTTGCATTGGTTGTGTCTCATGTCTGGAATTTTCAATGACTCAATAAGAATTAAATGCCTACCATATTCCAGGCACAGTGGTAAGTACTAATCATACACTCATGCACACACACACACACACACACACACAGTAGAAAAATCCCTGCCCTCAAAGAACTTACATTTTAATGGGAGATATAAAGGTATATACATACATATATATATATATATATGTATATATATATATATATATACATATATATATATATATACACACACACACACACACACACACACACATTTATATATATACATATATATATACACTTTATGTATGTATATATATTTATGAAGTATGGATGTGAAGTGAATAAATATAAAGAGAATGAATACATATAAATGCAAAGAAGTTAAATACAAAGTAGTTAGGGAGGTAAAGGCACTAGCATTTGGGGGATCAGGAAAGATGTACTGTATGAATGACATCTAAAAGGAAAGAGAGATTTTAATATACTGAAGTACATAAATAGAAGGAAGTACATTTCAGGAATGAGGAATGACATCCCAGATTGTGCATAACAATAGCAAAAAAAAAGACCATAGAGATGAGAGAGAGAGTATTATTTATGTGGAACAGAAAGAAGGTTGTGGTTGTTTGGACTGTAGAGTGTAAGAAAGGAAGCAATATTCAGAGGCTGGGGTCAGCATGTAAAGGACTTGGAAATCTGACTAGGAAGCATCTATTTTATTCTCAAGAAAATGGGACGTCAATTGATTGAAAATTGGTTGAAATTGATTGAGAAATGCCATCACATAGTCAGATTTGTACTTAATGGAAAATCACTTTTTCAGTAACATGAAGGGCTTTATGGGAGTGGGAAGAGACTTGAGGAAGGGAGACCAATTATGAGCACATTTCAATGATGTAGGTGAAAGATGATGTTAGTCTGAATTAAAGTGCTAACTGCATGATTAGAAAGAAGGGAATTGAGATGAGGGATGCTATGCAGGTAGAAACAACATGATTAGGCAACTTTTTTGATACGTGTAGGAAGAGAATCAAAGATAATGCTCATGATTCAGATCTGGGAGACTGGAAGAATGGGGGTGCCTGAGACCAAAATAAAGGAGTTAAGAAGAGAGAAGGGTTTGGAGGGAAAGAATGAATTCAGTGTTGAACATGCTGAGTTCAAGATGCCTTCAATTAAATATATCTAGTGGAAAATATCAAAAATGGCATTTGATTTTGCAGGACAGATAGGTGACTCAGTGAATGGAGCTTAGAATCAGGAAAACTCATCTTCCTGAGTTCAAATCTAGCCTCAGACACTTAGCTGGGGGAGGGGTGATGCTGGACAAGTCACTTAACCCCGTTTGCCTCAGTTCCTCATCTATAAAATGATCTGGAGAAGGGAATGCCAAATCATTCTAGTATCTTTGCCAAGAAAACCCTAAGTGAAGTCAAAACGAGTTAGACACAACTGAAAAGACTAAATATGAGCAAAAAATATGTGGGACTGAAGCTCAGGGCAGGGCAGCAGAGAGAGAGACAGAGACAGAGACAGAGACTGACACACTCACACACACAGATCAAGAGGGAGACAGAAAGACATATATACACAGAGAGACAAAGGCAGAGGGAGGAGAGAAGAAATGAATGCCTAGGACAGAGCTTTCAGTAATATCCATAGTTTATATGCAATACCAAAACCCAGAAAGGAGAATTTCCAGGAAAATCCCAATGGCCAATATTTTCCAATTCAGTCATTAGACTGAGAAGCAAATGGACTGAGAAAAGACCAACAAATTTGGTTATTAAAGGATCATCTTGAATTAGGAGAGCAAAGTTTCAAGTGAGTTTTGTAACCAGAAGCCTGATTGCAAAAATTTGAGGACTAAGAGAAGAGAAAGTGAAGACAACTAATATAGACATTTTTATTTCTAGGGATTTGTTTGAGAAAGGGAGTCATAGCTTAAGGGACTAGTGAAGCTTTTCTGTATTTTGTTCTTTTAGCGTATGATTGAAGGAATCAGTAGAAAAGGAAAGAGTAAATGTTTGAGAGGATGACTACTGTTATCTTTTGGAGAAAATGAGAGGGGAATGGGTTCCAAGGCACATGTCATAGGACATGTCTTCAGAGCTTGAAGAAAAGGAGAAAAGAGAGAAGTGTCAAAAATTTTTGGGATGAAGGGAAGGGAAAAATGTCTCCCATTGGATGACCACCTAATATTCTCAGTAAAATAAAATGTGAGGTTTGTATCTAAGAGATAAGGTTTGCAACTAAAAGTCTACAACTAAGGAGCAGTGTACGAGTCTTGAGGAGAGAAGAGAAAGTTTGGAATAGCTTTTGTGGTGATTGAAAGGTAATCAATTAGGGAGAAATAAACATCTTACCTTGCTGCAGTGAGGGCCTGTCTCAGGATCTCTAGTCCACCCTCCTCCTCCAGCCCCCCCCCCAAGAAAAAAAACAAAAAAACAAAACTTGAGTCAGGTCCTACCTGACACCTTTTCTGATCCCCCTCAAAGGATACTCCTGTAATCTTATATTGATTTTGCATAGTCCTATGCAGAACAATAATAGCTAGCATTTATATAGTACATACTATGTACCAAGTTCTACACTAAGCACTGTATAAATATTATCTCATTCGTAATTCACAACAACCCTGAATGTAGGTTCTCTTATTTTCCCTATTTTGCAGTTGAGGAAACTGAGGCAAACAGTACTTGTCACAGTGCCTGGCATATAGTAAGTACTTAAGGCATGTTTATCGATTAGAAAAGAGGTTAAATGACTGACCCAAGGACACAGAAATAGTAAGTGTAAAGACTGGATTTGAACACAGGATTTTCTGACACCGGGCATAATGCTCTACCTATATACCACTTAGCCACCTTTAACACAGACACATTGTCCAAAGACACCAAGAGACCAAGAAATATTTTAACTTATGTATTTGGTTCCCCTGTATGCAGCACAGTGACATAGTAGGCACTTAAGAAAAGCTTGTTGACTGCTCCCTCTTGGGACAAGAACCAGTCTTAATTGTCAAAGGTCTTGCAAAGGAATGCGGGCTGAAGGTGAGCAAATAGGAACCTTACATGGAGTGAAGAGTAAAGGGGCAGAGAGAAAATCTCTTTACATTAAGAGAGAAGATTTTTCCCAGTGCTTATAAGTACATGGAGGTCCTTGGATGAAACATACTCCAGTGGAGCTTATAACTGCCATAGGTACTTTTGAACTGCTCCCTTAGAAAGGGGAATAATATGAATATTGGAAGACAAAGAGTTTAGTCTTTGTGGAAGGCAATAAAAGGGAGATATTACTGTGGTAAAAGCTAGGGATTTTTTTTCTGATTGTGAGAAACTCCAAGGAAAATGATAAAAGTCTTGTATTATGAAATGCACTCAACTAGATAAAAAGTCTGATGAGGAGATACTCCGTGGAAACAACAGGAAGAAAGAGAGATTTCTCATCTCCTATTTTTGTAATTCTGTTAAAACACCATGAAACTATATTTTCCAATCAACCACTTCATTTGTGCCTCAAAGGCATGAAAAAACTAAACCAAAAAAAATACAAAACATATTCTGTTTTATTATGTCTTTCTCTGTGAGTGACAGAGAAATGTCATGGGAAGGATATAGAGGTCATCACTTTATGCAGGGATACACATAGAGGTAGAGTCAACTCTCTACCCCAGGACACATGACACAGAGCAAAGCAAAGCAAAACACAGAGTGGTCTTTGTCTCCTGCATGGAAAGAAGGAGGTGTTCTATTCTTGTGTAAACTCACAGAGTTTCCTTTCCATAGACAAAAGAATTAAGCTCACTGTCTAGTGTCTTTAAGATACTTTTATACATGGTAGATTTTGTGTCTACCCTATAAAGTGCTGACAAACAATTCTGTCCTGCCTTTTGCATGTTACTCTTTCACCTCAAGTAATCTATGCCATTGCTAATCAGATTTTTAAAATCATCACCATTTCATTTATTTATTTTGGAATTAAATGGAGACCAGAAAGCAGCCTCCTTTTATGGATAATATGCTGATCTCACACCAGGAAGATCTGCCATACCCTGGTCATATGACTTTGAGCAAGTCAAACTCTCAATTCCACAGGTGACTCTTTAAGATCATAAACTGCAAAAAAGTTTTTCATATACAGTGGTAGAAGAAATTTCCTCAAAATTACAGTCAGGAAAAAAATATACGTTCAGACTCTCCAGACTTTTGCTCTTTCTTCATGCAAATATCACTGTTTTTAAACTGCAATCAGAGAAAGAATTGCTGTCTTAAGAAATGAAATCTCAGGAGTCCAGCAAAGATGCAATATGGATGTGCTATTTACAATTACAACATATACATGGTCATTCAGAATTATGATTCCTTTCACAGTTTTTAGTGTGCAAAGTTTCCTGTCTTTTCAAAGGGGGTATACTCTTCCAAAGGCAAAACTATTTGAATGGTTTTTCAAAAGTACTGAAATTCTTTGCATTGTATGTGTTCAGGGGCTGTTCATGATTGTGCCCTTTGGGTGTAAAGAAAATCAGACTAAAGATGGGAAGGGAAGACTAAATATGGTACTTGTAAACATCACACATATATTACCTAGGTAATAACTGTCTCATGATTTCTTCTCTTAACAAAATGAAGTAAGGTTACTTTAAGGGGTAGAATGAATGCATTTTGATCAGGAATAAATCACTTTCCTTTCCTTTTATTTTTCTTTCATTTTTCATGATAAGGTCTGGTTATTCTGGTACTCTTCCATTCTTAGAACTCACACAACAGCTTATTTATATCTTGCACATACACTTACCATGTTCTGCTTTATGTTGCATTGATTTAAGTGGTGGAACTCCCTTTTAGGTTGTGAATTTCCTAAAGACATGAACTGTGCCCAAATGAATCATAAAATCTCAGAGTTGGAAGGGAACTTCGATTATTTAGTGTAAGCTTTATCTGAGTGGAATCCCACTTATACAATCTGACAAGCGGTCATCTAGTTTCTGCTTGAAATCCCCCAGTGATGGAGAATTTGTTACCTGTCATGCATTCTTTTCCGTTTTGAGAAATCTGTAAAGTTTAAGACAGATTTCCTTTATATAGCACTTGAAATCTGCCTCTCTGCATCTTCCACCCACTGCTCCTACAAACAAAACAGGTGTATTACTTCTTCCAGATAAAAGATCTTTCAAATACTTGGAGACAGGGATTATACTCTCCTTTTACATTCTCCTTTTTCAAATAAATATCTCCAATGCCTTCAACCAATCCTTGTATAAGATTGTCTTAAGATCCCTCATTATCTGACCAGCCTCAAAGAAACATTCTGACTTGGTAACATCTTTCCTAAACATAGTATCTAGTAATTTAGAGGTAGTGTGACCACACACACACAGACACACACATGCACCCAGACATACACCCACAGACACAATACATGATTCTCTCTCTCTCTCTTTCCCTCCCTCTCTCCTGTACACTATAACCCTTCTAATGCAGCCAAAGATTGCATTGTTTTTTTCAAACTTCCTTTTATTGATCTTTGTAACCTCCCCTAGTGCCTACCACATTTTTCTGTACATAAAATTTTATTGAATTGAATTGAATTTTTAAAGTTAGTATGCAAATCATCCTACCTCCTCACTTGTTCCTGTGCCAACCATAACATTGCATATCATAGCTATTGCTTTCCATAATTATATGAAGCTTTTAAAATTATATTGTCACTTTCTAATTGGTATTGAGGAATCATACCTTAAAATGATTTTATAATCTATAAATTCAAATCAGTTAGCCTCAATAGAAATAGATTTTTAGGTAAAGATCTTAAGAAAAACACTGTGTTAATTCATAAAATATAAAAATATAAAATAACCATTGAACAAATATAACTATAAATTTTTGAAAACTTGAAAAAAACTACATTGAATTAATTTTAATTAGTAACTACAAGTATGTCCATAGGACACTGAAGCATCCTGATAAAAAGTGTGAAATTGAGTCAATTCTCTAAATGTTTTGTTTGTTTAATACCAAATACTCACACAATTCTATCCTGTGATTTTAAAATTTTGAATGTTTGATATCATGTGTGTGTATGTGTGCATTCACATGTGTGTTTGCCTTTCTTTGAATCCCTGGCACTTAACATACCTGACATATAGTAAATGCTTGATAAATGCTTGCTGATTTGAGTTGACTTTACATTTAAAATCATAGTTCTGCTTACTTTGAATTTAAAATCCACTCAAATTTATCTACTAGACATTAGCAACATTTCAGTTTATTATTAATTTTTCAACCATAACTTTTGTGGATAAATTATAAATATAATTCATGAAGACACAAGGCTGTAGAAGTGTTCCATCTGGTAGAAAATCTGCAGGTGAGCAAGCATTAATGCATGAAATTCAAATATGGGGCAGAGGATAAAAAAATCTTTCATCATGAAAAATTCAATGGTTACATGGATGGATAAATCCCTGCTGATTCTTTTTGAGTGTTAGGGGTTGAGAGTAGATGGAAAAGCTAGAGGGAGGGGGCAAAGTGTTCTGGAGTACTAAGAGGATAAAAAAAGTACAAAGGGAGAGGAAGTAAAAATAAGAAGGAGTGATAATGAAAAAAGACCCAGAAAAGAGTGGTGGATTAGTTACAATGAAACAATGGTAAAGCCAAGATGGCAGAATCCTAGGAGTATGAAGAAGTGCAGCCGAGTTCTACCTTTGAACTCCTCCAAACAGATCTAGAAAATGCACTAGACTAAGTCCTGATTGGGAAATCCAAGTGGAATAAAAAACCATCTTCGGGGTAAATCTTTTTTTTTCTTCCAACCTAGGTTGAGA
>CM053771.1:499217689-499238665 GCA_028658325.1 Potorous gilbertii | reverse complement strand
GCACAAAGACATGACTTACGTCAGTTTCCGATACTAACAGTAAGTGAAATGGGTAGTGAGCAAAGTAAAAAATACATACATATGGCTGAGGAAAATAAATGCTAAATTCAAAAACTTCCTTTTAGAAGTCTCAAACTTATGGTTACAAAAAATTTCAAAGACATTGCCTTTATGAATTGAGAGGAAATGCAGAGATAAAGGAAATTATGTTGACATTTTTTAATCTTTAAAGATGGCTAATCTTCAGACAAAAATTGTTCCTAATCCTCCCCACCCCTACACCCCCCAAAAAGGCATTTGCTAAGCCAGATATTTAAGATATCAATGCTTTATAATGAGTTTCCTAATGATTAGAGTTCTGGGGACCTGATTTCTAATTCCAGCTTTGTTCATTGCTGGCTTACTATCTTCCTATTTTTCTAGAATCCATTCTATAATTTTTTTTTCTCCCATTTCACTTCTTCTCTTGTTTATATTCATTTGAATGCCTGGCTGACCTAATCCCCACCCCATTCACCCACTAGTAGAACATAATAAACTCCTTGAGAAAAGAGAAGAGTGTTATCTTAGCCCTTAAATGTTAACTGTATTTTCCTTGTATCTCAATTTATTCCTGTACCAAGTGTAGATAGTAAAACCCGCCTTAACTCCTTAAAGTTTGTTATCAAAATCAGACTGGAGATCAGGTTTAGAATTCAAAGGGATCTTAGAGAAAACCCCACTGAGATTCCTCATTTTAGAGATCAGAGAACTAAGATTCAACAGGTTTGAATGGTTTGCCCAAGTGGTGCGTAATGAAGCTGGGATTTAAACCCATTTCGTCTGAATCCAAACCCAACTCTCTAATGCATTGCTTTCTTCCAATACTGTTTAATAACATTTTCTTTTTCAGGGCAACTTTCTCTTTAAATTCCTGAAAGCATTACATGTATTTTAATTGGTCATTTAGGGGCCACATCACGAGACGGAGTCAAAATGTCTGAAATGACAGGGACTGCTGAATCCACCTCGTCCAAGCGTCCCTGCCACAGCCGGCGAAGGGCAAGCTGCAATAAGACTAAAATGTAACTACCCTGGCAGAGGGCACTCTAACATTTTTGAGTTCTAAACCAAACTAAATGTGCCTACAGCTTGAACAACAGTTTCTTTGTCCATCAACATAATCATGTAGACATTTCCATTGGAAATACTTAAGAGTACTGCAAAAGAGCATTTGCCTCCCATATGTATTAATCCTTTTGAGAAGGGTCCCAAAGTCGATATCTATTCCCAAGAGCAGAATGAATAATTTTTGAAGAAAGAAAAAAATCAATTTAAAAGCACTTATTAAGCACATGTCTATGTGTTAAACTCTGGAGATACAAATAAAGGTAAAAATAGTTCCATTTTAATGGGAGAGAAAATAAGAAAAGTTCATACAACATAAACGCAGAATAAATAGGAGGCCATGATAAAGTGGTAGGCACTAGTAACTGAGGGTGAGGGGAGTCAGATGAGACCTCTTGCAGAAAGTGGGATTTGAGCTAACACTTGAAGGAATCCAAAAACATCTAAGAGGAGGAGGTAAGGAGAAGAAAGAGCATTCTAGTGCAAAGGTGTGGAATTAGAAGGCATGCAAACATTGTGGGAGAGAAAAAACCAACAAGTCAATGGAAATTGATGTTAGAGGAAATGGAAGAGGATCACATGTAAGAAGACTGAGAAATGTGATCACAATAGAGCCTAAAATTAGTAGGATGGGATGCCCTGATAGAGGTCATCTGGACCTCATTTTTAGAATCACTTTTCTTTCTACTTACCTCTTCACTGTCACCATTGGTGCTCCTCAGAGAAAATATTTGAATCTAATACTCTGTGTCAACCAGGCAATTTTAATGCTTGTTTTATGAGGAAGCCTTAAGGGACTTCGGGGGCCTGGTGTTGAAGTTTCCCTTTGAACTAGTTTCATTCTCTCTTACACATCTTTATTCACAACAAATTAAAAGCTATTATCACCACAGACTAGTAACAGATTTAATGTCCACGATGCATTTTAAAATAAAAAGGAACAATTTCTCCCATCATAATGGAAGTGGGATTATGGTCTCATTACAATATTTATCAACTCTGCTATTTGTTGCACACTGACAGCACAATGAGTCAGTGGTTTACGATATAGAAAGCCGCCTACCATCTTTGCCCTAGGGGTTTACAGTCTAATGGATAGCAATTTTAAATGTAGCATACACAAGATCCAAAGCTATATGAAATCCTTTGGGTTTAGGAAAATGTCATAAGTAGAAGTGTGAACTGATGGATAGTACACCAAACATGGTGTCCTTTTAAAGAAAGAGAATCTAAATTTAAGGCCAAGTTAAGCTAAAGTCTTGCCTTGTGTCCTGTCTCATTATTTAGAGGACATAATTTCCATGGGTATTTACAGAGACTTTTCTTTGCAACTCTGAAAGCCTTTGGCTTTTGAGTGGATCTGAATCTAGAAAGGAATCACGCAAAATAATTTTCATATTCTGTCCTTTATCTAAAAACGAAAGATATAGCTTTTGGAAAGTTGAGGCATGATCACATAGGTTTTTAGAAGAGAACGTAAGTGGTCCATACACATATAAGATAAAGTAATCTATTTTCAATATGAAGGTCTTTTTTGATCTGTCTATACCTTACATCCCTTACTTCCGGTAGTTAGGTGTCTCTTCTTCCTGTAATTTCTTTGTCTAGATCTTGTATAGATGGGCTTGCATACATACTGTATTCACTATTACAGTGTTCTTAACCTGGGGTCTGTGAACTTAAATATAGATAGATAGATAGATAGATAGATAGATAGATAGATAGATAGATGCATCTTGGTAGGATTGTTTCCTTGGTAGGCCTATGTATTTGTTATTATGTTGGGGTTTTTGTTTGTTTGTTTTTTGCATTTCAAAACCTTATTCCGAGAAGAGGACCTATAGGTTTCACCAGATGGCGAAAGGGCTTATGGGACAAAAAAAGGTTAAGAATCTCTGCTCTAAAAAAATATCAGTTCTTTGGAGTCAAGGACCATTCATTTCTTTGAGTGCATGACTCCTTTTTCCTATTTCTTCCCTCTTCTCTCTTTTTGTCCTTGTCTCTTTTCATCCCTCCATTCCACTGATGCTTTTTCATTTACTTTCAGTTCTCTTGCTTTAATAAATTAGTTAATTAAATACATAAGCTTTTTGTCTGAATTGTTCTACCTTCTAGTTCCCATTTAATCTTTCTTCTTTCTTTTACTGCTAAACTCTTCCCTTTGTGGACCACACTAACCACCTCTGAGATGACTAATCACCCCATTCCTTTTTTTCCTCCCTTTTTCTTTCTTTTCTTTCTCATTTGATACTCCAAGTATAGGTACATCTTGAGGTTCCATTTTCAACCTTCTGCTGGTCCCTCTCCACACTCACTTCCTTGATGAGGACTTCTTTGCTCAAGGCTTTGACTGTCACCTCTCCAGATGATTTCCAAATTTATAATTCCAGCTCCAAGCTCTCCTTGACCCTCTCATTCTATATTTCCATTTTCCTACAAAGTAAATTCAAAAGTATTGCTTTAAAACCAAACTCAATTTACTGTCATCCCTCAAAAAGTGATTCCTCTTCTTAACTGTTCCATTTCAATGGAACAGATGAGTGAAGATTTTTCTAATATTCCAGACTGTGGACCTTGAATCCATTTTGATTTTTCCCTCCCTTTCATGTTCCTCATCTAATCTGTTCATAAATCCATTGTTCTTTGCTTCACAATGATTCTCAAGATGTCTTTTCTTCTCTTTTCCTGTTGCTACATCCTCCAGACTTTTTACTGCCTTGTACATTGATTACCACAGAATCTTCCTAGCTCATCTTCATCACCAGTTCCAATCTGCTTTATGGTACTACTGCTGGAATAATCTTTCCAAGGCAAAACTCACATTAGATCATTCTTGTGCTCAAGACTCTACAATGAGTTGTTTGAAAACCTGCAACGATTCCTTGCTCAAGAACCTACAATGGTTGCCTGCTCAAGAATATATAATTATATAATCTATGATTCCTCTCTGGATATCAGGTAAAGTCCAAACTCCTCCCTGTCTTCCAAAGCCCTTCCTAAAAAGGCTATACTCACAAAATTTTGTTTCTCATTGCTCCCTCTGCACTTTCATTTTTCTACTCATATCACTCTCATTCTTACTTCCTTGCTTTTGTCTCACTATTCCTCCCAATTTGAATGTCCTCACATTGTCTACATTTCTTTGTATCCTCCACAGCACATAGTAGAATACTGGGCACATAATTGATGCTATAAATGCTTGCTCATAATATGATATTCTGTCATTAATTACAAAACATATAAATTTCCAGTCCCCATGCAATTCAGAGGATACTTAGTCAAGATTAAATTGAAATGTATATTGCAAATAATTATAATATTGTGAGTTTTAATGATGTTAATTGGTTTTCTGTACTCTCAATGTATTTACTTGATTAATATCTATGTTGTAATAGTGATTTGTAACTTTACAAACAACAGAAAAAAGCATTTAAATTGTACCACTACCATTAATTTAAGCAAAACCAGGAAAGTTAAATCATAACAGTTCTTCCTGCTGGCTCACCTGCAAACATATCACAATGACTTACATAAACCCTGTGAGATATACATGCATGTATATATACATGCACACATACACACACAACACAGTTATATATGTAAACACACAATTTTGTTAGGGAGTGAGTCCCAATTATATAAAGTACACAAAAAGCCTACCTTAAAATGATAGTCAGAGAGATGGGAGATCACAAATCTTACTTGCTGGAAGTTATTTTCTTTTCCATTACTCTTTCCTCCTACTGTGCTTTTGAGAAAGGGAGAATTTTTTTTTTCTGATGAAGTTGGACTGCTTCCTTTGGGAACCAGCCACACTGATATGGGTCAGAGACAAAGATGTCTGGCTATTTGTAGCAAGGAGGTACTAGCTAGCAAAATCTTGCTGAACTTAAGATATCTTGTCACTTCACAGACAATCAGCCCTAAGTTTACAGAATTGTGGCAAAATTGCTCATGACTAGGAGGCTCATTAAATCTGAGTCACTAACTCTTGTGAAAATTTCCCAGAAAATCACAAGGATTGCTACTTCCTGTTTCAGGGCTGTTCATTGACCACAGTAAGTCTGGTGACCAAAATCGTCTTTCTTACCCACATATGACATCCTCATGCCTATAAGAAATTTGGATAATATGTTAGGCCCCTGAAAGGTGTTTAGGTGTATAGAACATTCATTTACATTTAAGAGACTACCCAGGAAAAATAACTCTAACTTATGAAATATTTTTCTTCTAAAGAGTACAATATTGAATCATTTTTCCCAACTAGACACATTGTACAGGTTGTGCAAATGAATCACAAAGGACTTTCTGGAATTCCCCAAAATGATAAATTAGTCAGTGGAAGAGATAAGAACTAAGCCATGTGCTTCTAGTACCATGATTCCTTACCCAGTGACCCTTGACAAGAAGTCTTCTAAAAGCAAAGGAGAATTGATATCAACATAATAGTTGGGATTTGTATAGCACTTCAAGTTTTACTAAGCAATTCACATGTAACATCTCATTTGATTCTCATGACAACTCTATGAGTAACTTATTATTGCCCCTATTTTACAGAGGAGCATGCTGAGGTTCAGAGAAAAGAAATCATTTATTAAGGGCTACAAACTACAAAGTTTGTCCATCTTTGAAGACTGGATTTCCTGACTGAGTCTGGTGCTTCATCAACTAAGCTAAGCTACCTGTCATGAGAGACATCTTTCAGTGAATTTTAAATAGGCTTTTCTGATTACAAAATAATTCATGTCTGTCTATCTATCTATATCTATCTATCTGTCTGTCTGTCTGTCTATGAATTAACAACACCATGAATGGAATCAAAGAATAAACATGATTCTCATCCACAGCCAGACTTATGGCCCAGAAAGAAGCATCTTTTTCAATGAGTTAGTGTATATAAAGATTATAAAAACCACAAACGGTCTGATAGACCTGGAGTATGGCTCATATAACTTGTGGGAAGTAGGTTATCTACTTTGGAAAAGAAAAAAAAATCCTTATTAAGTTTGTATTCCCAATGTAAAAATCTACTCCCTGATAAGTTGAAGAGACAGTGGAGGGTAATGAAGGGGGAAAAAATGTTCACTTTCGAGTCAGCAATGTGGATTATAATTCAGAGCAAAGAGATAAATTGAGTTTAGGTCTTAACCAGAAGGTATAAGAGGGTCAAGAAAAGAGTGTTTATGTATTTAATTAATACATCAGTTATTTAAAAATGGGGGAGACTTGAGTAGACGGGAAAATGTCAATGGAAAGGAAGCAATGTATGTCAAGGAGGGTAAGAGCAAAATTTTATGTTACTTTTACTTAACTAGTAGTTTACTTAACTAGTACTACAGCATGGTAGGTTTAGATCTAGTAAGGCCCTATCCCAAATCCAGCTCTTGCTGACTGAAAATAAATTCAATTCAATAAATAAACAGTTCTAATAACCCCTTGTGCATAGCATTATATGCCAGACACTGGGTATATACACCAAAACAACAGTCAGTAGCCTCAAAGAGCTTCAATACTTCTGCAGGAGAGGAAGTTGCACAAAAATAAATAATTGCAAGTATATACAAAGTAATTTCAAAATAGAGAGAATACTAATGACTGTGGAAGTCTGAGAGTTGTTGGGACAGAAAAAATGGCTTGGTGTATAATAAATCATTAGAAATTCATTTCATTGAGGATAGAAATCTTGCTCATTTGTGATAGTCTTTGGTTAAAATTCAACTACCATTGGTATTTAGACAATAAGTTTTCATTCTTTTTAACCTTTAGTAGATTAATATACTATTATTGGGGCTAAGGTGACTTAGTGAGTAGAACTCAGGGCCTGCAGTCCAAGAAAATCCGAGTTCAAGTTCAGTCTCAGATATGAGACTAGCTTTGAACCCATGCTTGCCATAATTCACTGGAGAAGGAAATGGTAAAGTACTTAAGTATCTTTGCCAAGAAAACATTGTATGGGGCCATGAAGAGTTGTATATAACTAAATGAATGAACAAGAAGAAGAAGAATCTATGATTTTCTTTAGAGTTTAATTTGCATGTTTAGATGATGACATAATCAATGTTTCTAGATGGAATGAGCATACCTTATTAGGTATAAGGAAAGATATACTAAGATGATGATTTTTTTTTTTTTAGTTATCAAGCATAATGACTGTTGGACTCAAAAGGTATAAGGGGAAGGACACTATACTGCAAGTTTTTGGGAGGCCCAAATTATGTACTATACACACAGTATAAGAGAAAGCTACTGGATCTATAACCATTTGAACTATTCCAAAATCTAATACAGTAACTGCAAGTTAGAACAACAAAATTGGAATTCCTGCTTATTAAACTTAGCTCCTTTAGAGATTTGGTTGTATCTTTCTCTTAAGGAAGATAAAAATTCCTTTGTATCAATGCCCTCATTTACCTTGACTTTCTCAAGTTCTGCTATTGTCTAAAATGAATCACCATCACTTCTGTGAAGTGTACCCACAGCAATTTTAAAGGCCTATTGATTTTAGAATTATTGGCTGATGTGCTTCTTTTTTATTCAATTATCAAGTTATTTGCTTTCTTTTGTTCTCTTCTACTTGTGGTTAAGCAGAGAAAAAAGTAAATGCTTCTAACAAATTAGCAAAGTCAAATAAAACTCATTTCCACATTGGCCATGTTGAAAAATACATGTCTCATTCTGTAGATTATTACTCCATTACCTGTCAGGAAGTAGGTGTCATACTGTATCATTGACACTTTGAAATCATGATAGATCATAGCATGGAAGTAAGTTCTTAAGCCTTTCAATATGGTTTTTCAATGTGTATGTTACAATACAAAATAGTTTTCTTGTTCTGCTCACTTCGTTGTAATTTAATTCATACATGTCTTTCCAGGTTTCTCCATAATATATTTTCCTTCATTCCTCACAGAGCAATAGTACTTTCACTACATTCAGAGGTTATAATTTGTTCAATTAATCTTCAGTTGATGACCACTCCCTTAATTTCCAACTTTTTGTCACTATAGAGTACACACACACACACACACACACACACACACACACACACACACATACACACACACACACATTTATATGAGCAAAAACCTTTTTACTCTTTCTTTGATCTCTTTGGGTTATAAGCCCAATAATAATACTTTTAGGTCAAAGGGTATGCAAAGTTTAATTAGTTTTGGGGAATAGTCGCAAGTTGTTTTACAGAATGGCTGTACTAGTTCAGTATTCCATGATCTACACCATCAATGTGCATATTTTTCCAAAGCACCTCCAAAATCTATCATTTTCCATTTTTGGCAGCTTTGCCAATCTAATAGGTGTGAAGTGAAACCTCAGAGTTATTTTAGTTTATATTTCTATAATTACTAGTAATCTGGAATTTTTTCATATGCTATAAATTCATTGAATGTAATATTCTTTGTGATGAAATAGAGGAAACATTAAGTCCTTATGAGGTGTAAGGCATTTTACTAAGCCTTTTAAAAATATTTTCTCACTTGGTTCTCAAAACAACCATGAGAGGAAGGTGCTGTTATAATTCTATTTTGCTATTTTATTCTATTAATAGCCCCCAAGCAGATTATGCTTCAAGAGTAAAAGCATTCTTTTTAGTTTGCATTTTTTGACTTTGTATCTGAAGATACCTTCCCAATAGTATATGCTTGTTAAATTAAACTGAATAAGGAACAAATGTTTGTTAATAATCCAGTTCAATTCAAAGAGCATTTAAGTGTCCATACTTATGGTCCTTACATTATGGTAAGAAGTAGAGGGAATTATAATCATACTCAAAGAGTTATAATGTCATCAAAGATCATCAAAAGATCATCAAAAATAATGGAAGACCCAGGAAGGACTTTTGTTATGTTTTGATGATCTTAAAAGAAGAAAAGAAAGAGAGGGAAGAAAACACATTAAAAAGAAAAAGGAATAATGTATGAGGGGCTGAGACATATAATTGAGGGCACAAGTAGAAGTCTACACAAAGGCTAAGTGGAGGAGAACAGGCATCAATTAGATTCCATTTTCATCTGAACTGGTCAAAGGAGGGTAGAGCACATGTGCAGTGTTACACACACACACACACACACACACACACACACACCCCAAAGAGTTTAGGGTAAGAAATGCATTCAACTCAACAAAGAAATGGGAAAATGGAATAAAATTCAAGGGAATATAGTCATAAGTAAAACAAATCCTAACTCCATATAGGGAATCAGGAAGAAAGACTTAAAAAGGTTGGATTCCTGTTGCTAAGGGGAAGAGAAGAGAGACAGGGGAAAGAAGCTCTTTGTATCAAGCACAGAGCATTAGTACTGAGTAAATTCCTACTTCACATCCTTTTCCTTCTATGTTAAGAGAGGGAAGGAAGTGAAGAAAGGGAAAAAATAGAGGATCATATGGATGTAAATGCATAAAATTAAAACATTTTTGTATCAATAAATGAATTGCAGATCAGATTTGAAAGAAAACGGTTAACAGAAAAAAAAATGCAGCAAGTTTCTCTGACAAAGCTCTAATTTCCAAGATGTATAAGAAGCTCATTCAAATTTATAAAAATGTGAACTCTTCTCCAATTGATAAACGGTGAAAAGATATAAACAGAGGCAGTTACGTGGCACAGTAACCTAGAATCAGGAAGACTAGAACTCAAATTTGACCTCAGAGTAGCAATGACTTTGTGATCTTAGACATGTCACTTAACCTCTACCTACCTCAGTTTCTTCTACTGTAAAATGACAATAACAGCACTTACCCCTCAGGGCTGCTTTGAGGATCACATGAGATATCTGTAAAGTACTTAATACAATGTCTGGCACGCGGTTCTTGAAAAATGCATGTTTTCTTCCCTTTCCCTTCTCTTCCCTATATTTCTATAACAACTGCCTTCTCATTGTAAGATTCAGGAGTCTGAATAGTTAAATGCTCTTTTAATTGAATAGAGTTCTTAACCAATATTTATTCCTCATTCATTTCAGTTGAACAAGCAAATATTAAATGCCTCTCATTGCAAAGTACCTTTAGCTACAAAGACAAAATGATAAAAACAAAAAAAAAGTCATCTTTCAGGCGCTTATAGTCTATAGGGGGCCCATACAACAAATATATAAATCGAAAGGCTAAACAATGTAACTTCAACAGAGGAAGAAAACTAGTGGGAAGGAGAAGCATATAAGAGATGCTTGTAAAAGTTTGTAAAAGATGCCATCCAAGCTAAGCCTTGGGGAGAACTAGAGATTCCAAAAGAATGAAGAAATGAAGTAGGAGAACATTCTAGCCATGGGGCACAGTCTGTGCAAGAGAAAGGAAGTGTGAGAGGAAATGGACATTGACAAAAGCATTAAGGACCAGATTGTCTGGAAATAAAAGGAGGCAAAGACAAGAAGGAGGCAAACTGGAATACCATGGACAGAGCACGACCTCAGACAATTTCTATGCGTCTATCTATCTATCTATCTATATCTATCTAGCTATCTCTATATCATACGTGTGTGTATACATGTATGTGTATACAAATACCCAGTGCCTGGCACACAGTAGGCACTTCATAAATGTTCACTGATTGATTGACATGTACTTGATATATAATTATAATCAGTTTCTTAATCTATGAAATGGAATGATAATATAAAACACTACAAATATGTGAATGACTTTGTTGCTACCATACTATTTACTCCCTGGCATTTATTTTTTCTACCAGGATCTTCAAATGATAGCAGTGTTACCATATCCAGTCACTAAGTGCCCATTTTATTCAGGACTCATTTTGCATAAGACATGAGCCTGTGTCTATTGATATCTCCCCTAGTTGGTAAAGATCTGGCATGTAGACTGCCATTTTAAAAATGTGCCAGGGACCTGGGACACAGAGAAAGCCAAAGTAGAGGCAATCCAAGGGTTCAAGAGCCTTTGCCATAGATTACTTTAAAATGAGAAAGCACAAAAGACAATTAAAAATAAAGTAAGTGGACAGTCAGATGGCACAGTAGATAGATCAGGGGACTGAAGTCAGAGTCACTTAGACATTTACTAGCTGTTTGACTTTAGGCAAGTCAATTAAACCTCATTTTACCTCAGTTTCCTCAATTGTAAAAATGGAGAAAATAATTAACACTTACCTTCCAAGGTTGTAGTGAGGATGAAATGAAATATTTGTAAAGCACTTAGCACAATGCCTGGTACTTAGAAGGTGATAAGTACATGCTAGATATTATGATCTATAAAATGTACTTTGTTTCTTTGTTGTGTGTTTGTTTTGTTTTTTGGTAAGACCATAGATTCTCATTTTTTTTTCCCCTGGTGCTTATGAGTTCATTAGACATATGCTGCTAAACATGTTTTTTTCTCTTTTTCACTAGCTATGGGAAGAATAATTAGGACTCTTAAACTCCTCCCCCTTTTCTTTTTAAAAACAGCAGCAGTATTATGGAGCAGCAATACATGTAATTTTGATTTACACAACATGACAGCCAATCAATGTGTGTCAGAGGAAACTTCCAGCAAGAACAAAAGGGGCTTTGTGAAAGCTGGAGTTCAAGTTTTATTTTTTCATCTCCACCTGTATATTTTCTTCTTCAAACAAATCCCTTCGGCATGGCATGCAGGCCACAGTCGCTCAGTGCCAAGAGCAGATGTGCTTGCCTTAACTGACAAAAGTGAGAGGAACTGGCTCCAATAGATGATGTCTCAATTCAGTCATGAAGTTAACATCAGAGGGAGAGGGAGATAGAGTGAGAGAGAGAGACAGGGATAGACAGAGACAGAAAGAGAGAGAGAGAAGAAGGAGAGGGAGAGGGAGAGAGAGAGAGAGAGAGAGAGAGAGAGAGAGAGAGAGAGAGAGAGAGAGAGAGAAAGAGAGAGAGAGAGAGACTGGTCTGTTGTTAGAAAGTTCCACTTAGGTAGAGCAAACAGTAGGAACTGACAGCTACAAATGCCTCTTATAAGTACTTATAAAATAAATAGTCCAAGTCAGAAATCCAATAAGAAATCCTGTGGAACATTAGAGTTAATGGGACAGAGAAGGTACTGCATTCTATGAGTAGTTACTTGTGTAAATAAAAATAAAGTCCAAACTAAAATTAGCGTGGGACATAGATGTAATAGTTGTCCTGGCATATAACAACACATGCCTTTCCTCTAGACCAACTTGTGAAAAAAATATGTTCTGTACTGGAAAGAATGCTAGAGTTGTGCTCAAAAGACCTGAGTTTGAATCCTGATTCCAACATCTACTAGATATGTGCTTAGGACAAGTCACTTTCTCTGACTCATTTTTCTCTTCTGTTAAGTAGAGATAAAATTAATTTCCCTATCTCAAAAAAAACATTGGAAGGAAAGAGCAAAAGTGAACTATTAGCAATACACTTTCTTCCCCCAAATACCTCATGATCCGCCTCCCATCTCCAAAACATATGCTTGTGGCCATGGGAAGTAATGAGTTTATCAACATCTAGCAATAACATGGAGGTATCCAGAAGGAAGAGTTAGAGAAAATCTGCCTTGGCTCAAAGGATCATGGAAGGAAGGAGTAAGCTAAAGAATAATCACTGCAGTGTTTGCAAGAGGGAGAACTCAGTACTGGCTTTCTGCCCAAGGCTACCTGGGCTTTTCCGTGGATGATGTGATTTCATAGATATATAGGAAAGAGCTGACCACAAAAGGTTTTCACATAGCTTTTCATTTCAGTGAATTTTTCTTCCTAATGAGTTGCCCAGCTTTATTGTTTCTACACTGCAGAGATTGGGCAAATGCTAGCAGACCTCTGAAGCTCATTTCATGGGGCAGGCCAAATTTCAGATGACTCCTCCCTAGGTAAGGATCTGTTTATACTTTATCTGAGGTTCTTAAGTCCCTTCAGGAGGATCCTTCCTGTCCCCACTACCTCCACCACCCTGACAATTTTTGCCCATGCTGCAGGACCAGATAAGGCAGTCTGTGAGAGAGGTTTCCTGGGAACTCCTCACCTTCAGCTTAACCCCTAATAGCTTTTCCTTCCCTGAAGTTTTCAAATAGCCACTCGAGTTATAAGAGAAAATGAATTTAGATGAACAGTGTCTGGAAACAAGCCCAGAGGTTATTTCAAAGGTTATTTATGAGAAGCAAATGTCTCTGTGGAGAACGTCAGGAGCATTCAGAGGCAGAAATCAAGTCTACCTTAATGCCATAAGCCCAGCTCAGCAAGCCTGCAGGGCTCAGTGGCTGAAATGGCTCCCGCCTCTTGTTTCTCTCACTGTGCTATTTGCCTGAGCCTTCAGACAATTTTGTGCAGCATCAAAGCTGGAAGCATTTACCTCCTGCAGAACCACTGATAGCTGCCACTTCTCTTCTCAGCTCATCTACTTCCATGGTCTCATGCCTCTAGACCCTTTGTACCCTCTTGACATTGTTACATTTTCCACCTGCTATTTTTTTTTCAGATAATGGAATTAACTAATAACTTCTCTGAATTAGGTACCAAATTGCCTTTGATTACTATCCTGAAGTCAGCGTAAAGGAGACCATTGTGCGATGAGAAGGTCTAGTTCCCATCCGGCAAACCTGTGATTTTACTCACCATTAGCCCAGTAAGTAGGAAAGTCAGATAGATAGCAGGGAAGACCAGGTTATGAAGAGGCTATTTGTGGAAACTGGGGCATGGTCTGGAATAGGACTGCTTATCAAGTCCTCTCTTTGGCATGTAGATCTTTTTATGATCTAGACCAAGGGTGGGGAACCTGCGGCCTCAAGGCTATATGTGCTGTTCTAGGTCCTCAAGTGTGGCCCTTTGATCAAATCCAAACTTCAAAGAACAAATCCCTTAATAAAAGAATTTGTTCTGTCAAACTTGGACTCATTCAAAATGCTGCATCCAAAAACCTAGAAAGCCCACTGTGGCTCTGAGGCCACAGGTTCCCCACTCCTGACCACTATACTGTGATGCAGCCACAATACACAGACTCCATGCATTTGCACAAGCTATTTGTCTCTGCCTCCATACTAGTGATGCTCTGTACCCTCATTTCTACTCTGTGTTCTTCCTGAGGCAGTTCAAAGCCTATGTTATACAAGATGTATTTCTTTGCTAGCTGATGTTTTCCCCTTTCAGATGACTTTCCATCTACACTAAATATATCTTGTGTGTACGTAGTTATTTATACGTTGTCTCTTCCATTGGAATTCCCACTTCTTGAAGGAAGGAGATATTTTGTTTTGTTTTTCAATCACTGTGTCTCCCCCAGTACTTCCCACAGCGCCTGCACACAATAAGTACTTGATAAGTCTTTTGGAATGACTATAACTGACTCAACTCAGTAAGGCATATGTATGTGCAAATATTTGAACACTATTCCTTTCCCTTGATTATTCCAGAGACCACTGGATTATTCTTACAACTTGCTGCTTGGAGGAGAGTATACTTGGGTGATTCCAGATCATCACATAGTACTCTCTAGGATAGAGCAAGCATGTTATATGTGCTCTAAAGTTATAATAGTGGGGCTATATGGAGGCAATCTCAATAACATGAACATTTCCAGGCTTTTCTTGATCCTGTTCTTCTTCTATCAGCTCATTCATTCCTTCAAAAGCATTTATGAAGCACCTGCTCAGTCCAGCAGTTGTCTGACTAATCCTTCACCCAACTATTATGTTGCATCTTCCTGGGCATTTCAACTTTAGTAATATCACTAAGGTGAGTAGGTTACTTTATTCACCTTAATGATATGTAACTCTATTTCCTTCTAAATGAACCAGTTCAGTAGACAGACCATTGACATATGGCACATGAAAAACTACAGTAGGGAAAGAAACTTCTATAAAATGAGGTGACTGGTCCAGATGATTCCCATAGCCCTCCCAGCACAAAATATTATAAATGTAAATCAGTGGCAAAAAAGATGAGGATAAGCATAGGAATATTAGTAGATTTTGCCTCAACAGCAAAACTCTAAGTCAAAGTGGTTGGCCTCACTAGGCATTTAAAGGAATTCACTAGCAAGTCATGAAGAGTAGGAGGGACAAGGCAAAGGGGGAAACATGCATATCACCACTTTTTGTGCCCTGTCCAAAAAACTTATTTGAACAACTGCTCAGAAGAACAACTGCTTATAAACAGTGACTTCCCTTTGCTTCATATAGTGAAATGCTCACGTATCTAGTGCTTTGATAAAAGACACACAAACACGGACCTTTTCTAAAATAGTTACTTGTTAGAGAGACTCTCTAAAATTTTTAAGAGTTTGTGCGTTTTTTGCAAAACCCCTGAAAAATCTTGAAAATGGCCATTTCTAAATTTTAAAAGAAATTCCTTATGTAAATTTCCAGTTGTTTTCATTAATTAAATTATGATTCTTAGAATGTGAATTCTGCCCTCAAAAGAAAAAATAAAGCTTGTCATTCCTTATAGGATTCTCACATTTTAACACACAGCTGAAAAAAGTAGTTCGGTAGAAGAAAAATTTTTTTTTAATATTATCTGAAACTAGGTAGTTTGAAATTCCCAGGATCCCCTTCATCATGCCTGACATGATAGGATGATATTGTTGACTTTGTTATTTATGAAATGCACCTGCAAATGGTACCATTTGACCCTTTACCCTAGCTTTCACATGTTTATTTCTTCATGTACTACTTAACATATAACAAATAATATTTATTTGAAGACTGACTTCCTACAAAAAAAGTACTCCATACTTGAAACTAGTTATTAAGTTGCATAAAATCTAAATTTTATCAAGTAATTGTCAAAGGAAAAATATTAGACCAAAGAATTTATAATTTAAAAAAATTCAGTTTTTAAAAACTCAATTCATTTAGAGGTACCCAAACTAAAGCCACTGCAGGGAAATCAGGCTAAAGACAATATGACTGAAATAATTCAAGAAGTAATGTAAAATGAATTCATAAATGATTAATCCTCTGTATGTTGTTGCTTATATTTTATTCACAAGAAGAGATCACTTCCCTAGGTATACCATAGCAACACTATTTGTTTCCTAACAACATTTCTCTCTCTAAACATCAGCCATTTTCTTTTTGATGAAAAGATTAGATATTTACCAGCTGTCTGAGGAAGCCCGGAATATTCCGTAGATGCCCTGGACGAATGGGTCAATGGACCCCATCCTTCCTCGATATTTCATTTCATCCATTTTTCTTCTCTCCTCTGTGTGCCTTTCATTTACCAGGATATTGAGATTTGTTTACCTACACCAGCTGCTCCAGGGTGGGGTAGGCATGGGGAGAAGTGGCATCAAGGGAATTTCACTAGAAGCCCTAGTGAAAGAGGATTGAATTTCAACTAAAAAAAAGCTGATTTTATTCAGAAGAAAAAAGGGGGCCAAGGGGTGAAAAGCAGCAGAAAAGTAAGAACTTAAAATAACTTGAAGAAGGGCAAGGAGACTGTTTCAACCTGAGGCATATAAAAAAAGATAAAAGAGGAGATGTTAAAGGGAATGAACGAACAAGAGATCCCCAATGATTCAGAGACCTCTGAAATGCACCTCCTTGAAATTATTCATGTGAAGTGTATGATATTCCCCTATCATTAATAGCCACATTTCTCTTGAGCTTAATGGAAGTTTTCTGACATGGTAAAAATGACAGTTTACTTCCATCTGATGAAACTGGAAATGGCAAAAGTCTTAGAACAAGACTGACCCCCAAACAAAGCTCAGAGTGTTGCCCTTTATGAAGCTATTTATTTTTCAATTCCCTCCTGTTGTTTTTGTTTTTGTTTTTTTTAAATATAGACTGCCTGGAAATGATTCTAGGATTTTAAGGAGGAACTCAAGTGAAACAAAACCTTTGTGTGTACACAAATATATATATGTATATACATATACATTTGTATATATACATATATATAAGAAAATAGAAGGTATTTGACAACAATAAACAAAAATACATGTTGAAAAGGTATATACTTCCCATAGTTCTTCACACTGCAAAATTTGAGTCTAAAGTTGATGAAATATGTAAATCTTAACTTTTTTTATGGTCACAAAAGGGAAACTTTATGCTAGCCAGAAAATTATATATGTATATATATATATTTATATATAAAATGTTACATTAGGAAAATGTAATCATACAGAAGAAAATAATTAAGTGTTCTTAATTCTACTCCCATTTATTTTTCTCCAAAATTCAGTAGTATAAATTTAAATTCTGGATCACTAAGTATATACACCAGAAATGACTCTCCTTGACAGGAGATAAATAAACAGATAGCTAGCTAGCTAAATGATAGATGGATAGATAAGTGAATAAATAAGTAGATAGGTAGATAGATATACAACCATGTTAAATAAATGAATAATGAGGTCAGAAGGACAGTTTAAGAACTGAATAAATGTTCTTTTCCTTCCTGTGAACTATTCTTCACTTTATTATTCCACTTGATACAGAAAATATTCTTTGAGTATTCCTTATGAATCCAAATTTTGGGACATTTGCTGTGTAGGATCCAGAAAAACTTAACACTCCCTATGTTCCTTGGGAACTTATGAGTCCTATTAGGAAAATAAGATAAACATGCATCAGAAAAAATATAATAACCTTTAATGTTAAACATTAAATATGAATTACTATAATATAATAGCATTTGTTCAAAGGAACCTCCAATTATTTAATGACTCTTCCAAATAAATTTAAGTTACAGGACTATGACTTGTCAAAAGGGGAATTTACCATGGAAGATATTGGTCCTGCTTCCTTGCTAAGAAGATAGAGGAGACTCCTCCACTTGGTGTTTGAGATGATTGTCAATTAAGAGTGTGTGTGGGAGGGTGTGTGGAATTTACTCTAGTTTGGTTAATAAGAGCAAGATGTACAAAAATTCAACATTTTGGGGCCCTTTTTTTGATTTCCTTTTTTCTTCTTTGGACTTCAAAACTAGAAGACAGAAACAAGGGGTAGGGAATTGAGGGGTGAGGAAGAATGGCTATTTCACTACAACACCTTCTACACATACACAGGAGCAGAAAACATCACTGTAGGAGAATCACATGCCAAATAGCCTGACTGGAAAGCTCTGAACTTTCTAGTTCCTGACTTAGTCTTTCTTCTACTGAGCCAAAGCTAGAGACATTGGTTGTTGCTGTTACTGTTATTTAGTCACTCAGTCATGGTCAATTCTTTGTGACCCCATGGACCAGAGTAGCCAGGTTCTTGTATTCTCCATTATCTCTCAAAGTCTGTCCAAGTGCATAGTCATTGTTTCTATGACAGTATTGATATATCTCAACCTCTGCCATTTTCTTTTCTTTTTGCCTTCAATCCTTTCCAAAATCAGTTCACCCCACCCCCTTTCCAATGAGTCCCAATTCTCATTATGGAGACAAACATTTTAAACTTCATTTTCAGTATTTGACCTTCCAGTTCTTATCATAAATTTAATTTCTTTAAGCAATGGCAGATTGCTGTCCAAGGGACTTCCAAAAGCCTCCACAATTTGAAAGTGTTCTTTCTGTGCTGCTGAGCTTTCCTTATGGTCCAACTCTCACAGCCATACATTGCTACTGGAAAAACCATAGCTTTAACTATACAGACCTCTATTGACAAATTGATGCCTTTACTGTCTAGATTTGTCTTAGCTTTCCTCCTAAGGAGCAAGCTCCTTTTAGTTTCATAAACTAAAGGTTCATAAACCTTCATAGGTAACCCTGAGTTCTAGAGATTCCAAGAGAACAAGAGTCTCTGTGTTCAAGCATGGCCACGTATCTCTTAGAGAGAGAATTCAATTCAAGAGAATGCTTCTTTTTTTTTGGAGGAAGATGAGAGCAGCCAACAGAATTGAGGAGCCGTTGAAGGAGTAAAGTCATCTGTGATATGAGGGCCTAGGAATTTGGTAAAGGAAATTCTTCACCAGCAGCCCTTTACACTATTGAAATCATAGGTCCATTGTCTATTCCTATTCTAATTTGGCATAATTCAACAAGTCTTGGGAAAGTAGCAATCAGGAGTATTATCTCAACATTGTGTGACTATTTATTTATTTTTAAATGCCAGAACTGCCTCCACAGTCATAGATCAAAACCTTTCAATAACTTCATTTAGCCAGGTCTCAAATCAGTACAAATAATAAAATCTGTGAAGTGGAATTGTGAATCCAAAGTTATACCATTTGAAGTTATAATTAAGTAGAAATACGGTCATTGGTTGCAGCTCAAAGGAAATATGTGGTAGAAATTCTAATAATTCAACAATTTGGGGGGATTCACTTTTTATATTATTTAGGACCTCTCTACAGATTCTTATAGAAAGTTGCCTGAACCTCAGAGAGGTTAAATAATTTACTTAGAATCAGACAGTTATTAAAGGTCAGAGGAGAGTTAGAAACCCAAATCTTCTTTACTCCAAGAACTATACCACAGTCAATATGTCATGCTGCTTTTTTGTATGAGTATTGGATAATATTTTTTGTTGAGCAATATTTCTGACCAAAAAGTATTTTATGTGAAAAGAAACTAGACAACAACAGTCATATATTCATCTTTTGCCTGGGATTCTGTGTTATTTCTCATTTGTCCTGAAGAAGAGATGAAATTGAAATGATTGTGAAGCTTTCTTTATGGTTAAAGATAAATCAGCTCCTGAAAGGAAAGGAACAAGATGATGACTAATCTGTCTTTCTATTTCTTTTCTAGCTTTTAGTCTTTTATCAAAATTGACATTATTTTACATGGCAAAAAAAAAAAGTGAACATCTTTCCCTGTACAGAGAGACTTGTCTAGACAAGCAAAGTGGTCTGTATAACACAGTGACAAACATTTTACAAACAATGCAGCTTTTTTATTGAGTGTGAATGGGCTAATTAAGTAGGAAAGAAAACTAACTCACATCATCTCAACTCACTGACCCTGATTTTATTTTAGGGGTTCATAAGTACACCTTAATAAAGATATGCTCTCCCTCACATTTTCAATAAATTATATAGCTATGGGCAGGATCTTTGATTTCATCACTGTGTAAGAACTCCCTCTGTGATGTTGGCATTGAATTTTCCAAGAAATTAATCCTCTAAAATGTAAAACATAGGATACCAGAAATGACATTGAGAGCTAGGATTCCATATTTAAAGGGTCCTGTGACTTTCTTTCCCATCATTTTATGATGTTCCTAACTTAGGTCAGCAACCTAACACGAAGAAAGGACATCCCAGGCATTATTAGACTGCATAAAGCATTGGATGCAAGTACAGTTTGCAGACTTGTTTGCAACTAGGGATAGGGACAGGGAAATTAAACAATAGTCAAGATAAGGGATGATGCAGAAACTATCACAGTAAAAGGAAAGAACTTTAATAAAGAGTAACAAAATGAAATACTTGGAAGTTTTGAGAAAGAGGTTTTCCTTCTCGTAATGAATTAGCTTAATTGAAACTGAATCTTTTGAGGTGCACCCACAAGGAAATCTGAGGGGAAAATAAATCTCTCAAGCACAATCTATGGAGGCAACATGGGGAAACTTTTTTTTTTTTCTGCAGTGCAGATGCATTTTAAAAGAAACTACTTGGAATACTAAATATTTTCACAATACATTGTAACAGCTCCAAAAAAGCTATTAGGTGCTATTATGTTGGCTGAAAATAAAGGGAGCCATTAAAATTTGGATCTTTGACATACTATGTTGTGATGTCAATGGCTTATTGACATGCAGGTGGCATACGATACACTCTAAGTATTTGCATATGACATATTTATAGTGGATCAAATATTTTAGACTTAGTATTATGCAGTTTTATTTGAAATTCATTTCATAAATAGAAAAACGTAGATGTCCTTAAAAGCACACAGACATATTGTTAATTTAGGACAGAAATGAACTTTAATTGTAGGGGGAATGGTCTGATTTTATTTCCCATTCAAGTTACACTAAATTCAAAAA
>CM053771.1:499189836-499217189 GCA_028658325.1 Potorous gilbertii | reverse complement strand
AGGTGTTGATATTTTCTCAATGAACTCTTTTCAGTGTTAAAAAGTTGTATCCTCCCCCCCCCCTCACCATATACCATTGATGCCTTTCTCTCCTTCAAGTAGCTTGTTAATTGATCTGCTAATGTACTCACAATCTTGTGACCTCTGATATAGTTTATACCAAATGTTTTAAGCTTTAAGAGCTTAAAAATGTAGTTAAATATTTGTAACACTCTGCATTGGTTCTAAGGCATATCCTTTCCCTGCTTTTCTTTTCTTTAAATTCCTCTCTAAACATATCTAGGACTGTGGTGTTAAATTTCAAGTGTGATGACTCTAATCTCCATTCTAGAAAGGGGTGTGTGTGTGTGTGTGTGTGTGTGTGTGTGTGTGTGTGTGTGTAGGCTATATATAAATCTTTGTTGATCTTTCCATTTTTATTTTCAAAGACCCTCAGGTTGATTTTGCTTGGTTTGGTCTCTAATCAATATTTATTTTAAATAGTTTTAACCTCCACATCTCCTGTTTTATGAGTTAATGCTGTTCATAATCTTCTACCTTCCTTCCCTATAAGATGCCTTCATCCATTTATATAATTTCTATGACACAAGAGTACCCATAGGAGTCATATGGCCATAGAGCTAGGACTTCATAGAGAATTTATTCCAACCATGTAATTTTACATAGGAGTAAATGGAGTCCCAAAGAGGTAAAGTGTTTTGATTAAGATCAACCAGAATATAAATAACAGAGTTGCCTTGCTTGTGGCTCACCAACTTGCTCTTGCTCGAGGCATGGAAAAGTTCTGTGCTCAAGCACTTTAAAAATTAGGGCAAAGAACTCAGAGAATATTACATCTTGTCTCTTATGACCAACTTTGTCTTCTGATTTCCAACACTAATAGCATCTAGAACCTTAATGAAAAAGGAGAAAAAAATAGGAGGCTACACATAGATGAAGACATAACGCAGATGACATTATTTTATGAGATTCTCTACCTAGAGAGGAAGAATGATGAATTTTGAAATTTCATTCAGGAATTTCATGGCAGAATGGATGCAATTGCCTTCCTCCTGCATCCTCAAAATCTGAGTTGCAAGAGGTCTTAGAGTTCATCTAATTCAAACCTATCTCTGATATTGAATTAAATGTGTGACCCTAATCTAGTCTGTGAGCCTTTGTTTCCCCATCAGTAAAATGAGAAAATTAGACTAGCTATCCTTATGATCCTTTACAGTTATAATTCTATAATCCTTCAAACTTAAAGAGCCATTATCCCTGCAGAACCCTCTGATTAAAATCAATCACTGAATAGAAAGTCTAGATTTGGATTTAAGTTGAAACACAAACTTTTGCCTGACACTCTTCCTGCACCTCACCCAAGATACTAACATTACCCTAAAAAAGATACAATCACTTAGTTTTTTTTTTGTACATTGTACTATATGTAAATGATGTCTTCTCTTATAAAAAATATAAGCCTTTTGAAGACACAGATTATTTCCTTTTTTTTTTTAATTTATATTGCCTGTACCTCACATAGTTGCTGGCTTTCAGCATGTACTTAATAAGTACTTCCTTAATTTTTAATTGATTGAACTAGTGAACAGGAAAGTAAACCCATCCATTATGATGAAATATCAATTCACTCTATGGGATTTGGGGAGCTTTTGGCTAATTTCAAGGGCCACATATGATACTTGATTTATAACTAATAATCCCCATAAAACTTATTTGAACCTAGACAAAACACTTATATGATCTCAAAGAAGTTCCTATAACTTACCTAGTATATCTTAGAAGAGTTGTAATCTTTGTCCATAGAGACAGTTCCCACACCAGGACTTTCTCATACCAATGAAATCACAGAGTCTTCACATATTCACATTTAAGCATATTTTCTCAAATATTAGTATCTGAAATGTCAACACAAATGGACTTATCCTATGTATAACTTCTTTACATTTATTAATTGACCCTACAACCCTTGGAGAGTCATTAGGCCACAGAGAAATTTTTCAAATTCTTATTGTACAATATTGAAGAGAGATTTTTTAACATTTGAAATCAGTTGTATGACTGCACCATTGATTTCAGTAGTATGTTCAATAAATGTCACTGTTGGCATATTTTATTTGTTAAGTCTTTTATTCTTGAAGCAATTTGGTCAAGACTTTCATTATATATTGTTTTCATGTATTGTTCTATCAAACTGAGTTGCATTAAAACAAGAATGACCCATGTATGGCTATTAGTTTCAAAAAATATTTTTACATAAGAAATTGTAGTGGATCAGATACTGCTTTGCAAGACTAATGTGGCTCTTAGATGAGGTTGAAAATAAAATAAAAAATAGCAATGCCAGGATGGAAATACAAAAGGAAGAAATCCAGCTTGGAAAAAATGTGTAATTGGCACAGAGCTAAGACCACTGGCGTCACTATGGGATGCTTGAAAGACATTATATGTTACTGGCCATAATTACTAATGGATTGGTCTATTTTGATTTTAGAGAGAAGTTCAAAAGATTTCGTCAGCCTGGTAAAAAAAATGACCAGACTTACTTCAAAATTTCCCATTGCTCTTCTTCTGATTTATAACTGTTACGCTGCCAATAAGTTTATGAAAATATTGTGTCAGTATTAGAGGTGATATTTCCTGTTTTTTGCTCAGTTCTTTCTTGCTCCAAGTCTGATTTATTTTCACCAAGCCCGGCTTAATGTTTAACATGACTGGGCCTGCTCTTTTTTTGTATGGATTAATAGATGGCCAAAAGCTGCCTTTATTCCTTTGGGTTTACTGGTTAAATTTCTTGCTCAAAGACAAAGCCTTAAGCCTAATTCACTGTGGAGCTCATAGATTAATCAATAGGTCTCCTCCCACCTAGCACAGAGTGAATGTAAATACTAGATAGTAACAGTTTATCTTTTACCCCAGAACCCTGAGGGTCTTCCCCTCCCAGTTTGAGCTTTTTGCTTTGTGTTTTGTTTCGTTTTTTACTAAAAGGGCTCATCCCTAGAGTAAAGACTTAAAGAGGCCCATTCATTGAATGGATGCATCTCAAAGGGAAAATCTGAAACTTAACCTAAAATGGCCAAGGTCTCCCAAGGCAACTTGGGTCATCTCCAGTCATCCTGATGAATATCTGGCCACTGGATTCAGATGACTCAGGAGGAGAAAGTGAGGCTGGTGACCTTGCAGAGCCCTCCCTCACTCACATCAAAGTCAAGTGCAAGTCATGCCATCATTTCTCTGATGGCATGATCCTCTTCAAGAATGAAAGATAAACACAAGAGTACATGGCATCAAATATCTTTTCCAAAACTTTCAAGTATTCTTAGCAGCCTTGTTGTGGGTATAATCAAAAATATTTGATACAATAAGCCATACAAATTCTACCTAAGTTAATTTTCTTTTTCAGTGCCATACCAATCAAACTATTTGATAATTTTTTTCTAGAGCTAGAAAAAATAATATCAAAATTTATCTGGAAGAACAAAAGGTCCAGAATATCAAGAGAACTAATGAAAAGAAATGGTAGGGAAGGTGACCTAGCTGTACCAGATGTCAAATTGTATTATAAAGCAGCAATTATCAAAATCACTTGGCACTGACTAAGAAATAGAAGGGTAGACCAGGGGAATAGGTTAGGTACTCAAGACATAGTAGTCAATGAATATAGCAATCTACTGTTTGATAAACCCAAGGACCCCAGCTTCTGGGATAAGAACTCACTGTTTGACAAAAACTGTTGGGAAAATTGAGTAACAGTGTGGCAGAAACTGGGCATAGACCAATGTCTGATACCGTACACAAGAGTAAGGTCCAAATGGACAAATGATCTAGGTATAAAAATTGATACTACAAACAAATTAGGGGAGAAAGGAATAGTGTATTTGTCAGATTGATGGAGAATGGAGAAACTTTTGACCAAATAAGAGATAGAGAACATTGTGAAGTGCAAAATGGATAATTTTGATTACATTAAAATGAAAAGTTTTGACAAACAAATCCAAAGCAATCAAGGAAGGAGGGAAGCAGAAAACTGAGAAAGGATTTTTGCAACTAGTATCTGTGATAAAGGTCTTATTTCTAAAGTATATAGAGAACTAAGTCAAATTTACAAGAATACATGTCGTTCCCCAAATGATAAATGTCAAAGGATATGAACAGGCAGTTTTCAGAGGAAGAAATTAAAGCTATCTATAGTCATATGAAAAAATGCTCTAAACCACTGTTGATTAGACAACAAAACAACTCTGAGGTATCACATCACACCCATCAGATTGGCTAACATGACAAAACAGGAAGATGATAAATGTTGGAGAAGATGTGGGAGAGTTGGAACACTAACTCATTGTTGGTGAAGCTGTGAGCTGATCCAACCAATCTGGAGAGCAATTTGGAACTATGCCCAAAGGGCCACAAAAATATACATACCCTTTGACCCAACAATACTGCTTCTAGGACTGTATCCCCAAGAGATCATAAAAATAGGAAAGGGTGCCACATGTACAAAAATATTTAAAGCAGTCCTCTTTGTGGTGACCAAGAACTGGAAATAGAGGAGATACCCCAATAATTGGGGAATAGCTGAACAAGTTGTGGTATATGAATGTAATGGAATACTATTGTGCTATGAGAAATGATGAACAGGAAGACTTCTGAGAGGTCTAAAAGGACTTATATAAGCTGATACTGAGTGAAAGGACAGAACCAGGAGAATTTTGTACACAGCAACAACCAGAGTGTGCAAGGAATTTTTCAGGTAGACTTAGCCCTTCACAGCATTGTAGGGACCTAAAAAATTCCCAATGGACTCTTTTGAAGCAAAATACTATCCACATTCAGAGAAAGAACTATGGAATTGAATTGCAGAATGAAGCAGACTATTTTCTCTTGTGTTTTGGTTTGGTTTTTCTCATGGTTTCTGTCATTCATTTTAATTCTTCCATGCAACATGACTAAGGTGAAAATGGATGTAGTAAGAATGTATATGTAAAACCCAAATAAGATTGTATGCCACCTCAGGGAGGAGCAGGGAGAGAGGGAAAAGGAAAGGGGAGGGAGGGGGAGCAAATCAAAGATTTATGGAAGTGATTGTAGAAAACTAAAAACAATAAATTATGTTGTTGTTGTTGTTTTTTTAAAGAAGCCATACATAAGCAGTAAGGTCAGTAAGTCTGGAGTCTCATTTTTACTACTGCCAAGATGTATGACCTTGGGGTCATCTGGGTAGGGTAATAGATAGAGAGCTAGGCCTGGAGTCAGGAAGACCTGAGCTCAAAGCAGGCTGTGTGAACCTAGAAAAGTCACCTTACCTTGTCGGCCTCAGTTTCCTCATCTGGAAATGGGTTTGAGAAAGAAATGACAAACCATTCCATTATTTTTGCCAAGAAAACCCCCAAAAGAAATAATGACTGAAAATGACTAAACAATAATAAAAAAGATGTGTGACTTTGGGCAAGTCACAACCTTTCTACATCACAGCTTTTGTGTATGTTAAATGGGAATGTCTATGTAACCTGGGGTTCAAGTTTGGTACATGTGCACAAGGCTTTTCTCATTATTGGAGAAAATAATTACTGAGGTTGCATGCCTGCATGAGGGTGGTATTGGAGAGAGGAGAGAGCTTGTTTCTGCTTCTGGCTTCAAGAGAAGACACACAAAATAGAGAGACAGACAGACACGGAGACATGGAGAAGGAGGAGGAGGAGGAGAAGAAGTAGAAGAAGAAGGAAGAGGAGGAGAGGGAGGAAGAGAAGGATATCAAGGAGGAGAAGAAGGAGAAGGAGGAAGAGGAGGAGGAAAAAAGGAGGAAAGAGAGGGAGGAGAAAGAAATTCAACAAGAGGTGAGGAACACTCAGTCTCATTCTCTTCATCAATGAAGAGTCTTAGCAAATGTTCCAGACATTAAGCTCAGGTTACAAGTGTATTGTACATATACTGTGTACTTCACAGAGTCAGGAGCAATGCATAAAAAAAGGAGAGGAAAGCACTTTGTAAACAGTGGAGCACTCTTCAATTTGTGTAGTTCTGCTGGGGAGTAGGGCATGTGCTGTGATCGGAAACAAGCATTTCTTAAATTTCAGTGCTTTAGGTAGAGAAAAGATGGAAATAACGACAGAACTTTTGACAATTGGACAACTTTGGACACATTCCTCCTCCTCCACCTCCACTCCAAATTGGCTATTTGAAACACTGAATGCCAAAGTTCTGCTGGAAGAAAAGGTCTTTACCATTGCTCAGTTCAGGGGACCTTTGCTTTGGGGAAGCTTTTGTACTGTGGTGTGATTCTAACATGGAGTTCTATATAGAATTACCTTTGCAGTGGTAAATTTAATTAATATGGATGTTCTATTTGCCCCATATTCATTACCAATTCCAATAAAGGACAATACCAGATATTAATATATCCTATTTCATAACATTCGGTTACTTATTACATAACAACCACTTTAAACCCTTTTACAAAACAAATACAAGATAACTTTGCTGGTAAGATGCTAGCAGTTGAGGGGACCAGGTAAAGCCTAATGAAGAAGATGAGACTTGAGCTGAGTTTTGTAGGAAGCCAGTGATTCTAAGAGACAGAAATGAAGAAAGAGAGTATGCCAGGCATACAAGAAAGAGAGTACAGAGTCAGAGAGGTTGGAGATGAAGCATCTTGTGTGTCAAATAACAAAAAAGGAGCCTATCTCATTGAGTATATAGAAGGGAATAATGTGAAATAAACTTAGACAATTAGGTAGGGGCTATGTTGTGAGTAGCTTTAAATGCCAAACAAGTTCTCTTTAGATTAATAATTTGTTTAAATTCATCATTTTTATTATTCTGAGATAGTGGTAACACCACTGGACTTGGAACCAAATCTGGTGAGGAAAACAGTGTGATCCAATGGAAAATAGCACGGAATCTGAAGGTGAAGAATAAGGAGCAAAGCTCGGTTCTCTTACTACCTAGCCTGGTGGTATGGAGCAAGGTATCTTACTATATTAGGCCTGTTTCCTCATTTGTAAAATGAGCTAAACAAGCTAACCTTGGAGGTCTTGTCTAGTTTCAAATTTATGACCTATAGCTAACGTATATAGTACTCTAAAAAGTTCAGAAAATACTTGACATCCATAGTACTGATAATAACTGATGCGTGTGTATTTAATATATATAAATACATATACACATATATATACATACATACATTTCATATTTGTGCATATATAAATGAAATGTATGTATATCAGTTGCTGTTAGCCTTAAATGAGATAATGCATGTCTATTTCTGGGACTACTTCATGTGTGCACATGTATCTATGTATGTGGGTATACATATACATTTGTATATTTGTGTGTATGTGTGCATAAAATTAAGTAGTCCCAACCCTCAAAGAGTTTGTATTCAAGGAGTTTAGGATGTATGACCAGAAATAAAATTTACTGTTGAGGAAGCTGAACCTCTGAGAAGTTGTGTGTTGCCTATGGTCTCATAGCTAGTGAATGTGACAGCTGGGATTTGAACTTAATTCTTCATAATTCTAAGTCCCAAACTCTTTCTGGCATTCAATATTGCATCAAGATACTAGTTGTGTGATATATTTTTCTGATCTATGAAATGAGGAGCAATAGGATATGGCAGAAGATGGAGGATCACCTTTGGAGAAAGGAATATTTCAGGATTGCTTCTGAAATCTAACAACTGTGTGAACCTATGCCAATGACTTGGGAGTCCAGGCCAACTCCTAAGATTATAAATTATAACTGATTTGTTGATGTGTTTCAGTGGAGGGGGTTTTCACTCCAGGTGTCTCAAACATAAACAAAAAATAATCCCAGTTCTATATGTCAGGGTTGCTATGAAACAAATACTTTATACAACTTGAAATATGATAGAAATGAAGATTGTTATTTGTGTTGCCTATTTCACACAGTTTTATGATGACCATATTAAAGGATGGAAATAAAGTATTTTGTAAACTGTAAAGCACAACATAAGCATGAGCCATTTTTATGACTGTCATATTTTATAAACCAGAAAGTACCAAATAGGCTGATAATGCATGTGCTTACCTGATGACTGCTGGGATAACCTGAATTTTTGGAGGTCAAGGGAAGATGCCAAAAAGTAATCTGTCACCTTTAGAAAAGCTGAACAATGGTTTTGTGACAAGATTTTTTTGCATTCTTGTTTCATAAGTATACTTGGGCCTTCCTTGTAAGGAAGGAACAATATCGATGCATGGTATTAAATCCAAGAAAATCCAGACATTTCTACTGAGTGAGATTTAGTTCTGACAAGAATTGTAACTCACTTGTGGAATCTGAGGCTTTTTCCCCAGAATTCTAATATGGGAAAGGAGAAGTACGGACTGAATCAGTCAATTTATAAGCACTTATTAGGCATTTATTTTGTGTCAGATTCTGTTCTAGGTACTGGAAAAGGAAGAAAAAAACACCATCCTTGCTTTCAGGGAGCCTAGATTATGATGGAGGAGAAATCATATAAATAATTAGCTATCTCTAGGATCTGTCCAGAGTATAATTATAAGGTAATCTGAAAGAGGATCCCTTTAGTAGCTGGAAGACATCAGAAAAGGCCTCCTGCAGAAGGTAGGTATGGCGCACAGCTTGGCTACCACCATCTCTCCACATCACCTAGAATCCAAAAGCCATGGCATCCCTTTGATGAAACCCATGTCCCTCCAATCCAAATGGAGGCATATACCAGACTGTTGGGAAGATGAGCATCCCTTCTTCTTGGTGTGATGGTACCCAAACTTTTTATTCTCTGTGTTGTTTCCCCTGCCTCACCTTCCACCACACGACTACCACAATCAACAATGAATTAACTTCAAGAACAAAAATTCCAAGTAACATTTTTGGCTCAACTTCCCTAGAAGGAACAACCTTCTTTTCCAAAGAATTATTTGCCAAAAAATAAAAATAAAATGGTCTGGATAAAACTGGCATGGATTTGCATTTTTCTAATCACAGAGATAAATCGACAAATCAGCCCTGAATGTTTCTGCTAAAGTCATTAGAGGACTAAGAGAATGAAACTATTCCTTCCTCCCCTCAAAGGAAAAGGAACCAGTCAAAGGCATAAATATTTATTGAGTGCCTACTGTGTGCCAACATGCTGTCTGCCCCTGGAAGGGAGAAAGCAAAGAGACTCCACTTAGATAAAATTAAAAATTAAACTACAACTCTCTAGCCAGTTATATTGCTGGCCACAAAGCAGGGTTGGAACTGCTCCCAGAGGGAATCCTGCTTCAATTATTTAGACTTATGTTTGATCTAGTTTAACTAACCTACTTACGATGGGCTTTGGGAGGAGGGATGGGGGAGAGAATGCAGTGGGAAAGATTGTTCTACAAGGCACCTTTGTGATCATTCTAAACATATCCCGGATTTAGAAAAGATTTCCAAATGGCAAGATTTCTAAATAGCGGTAAATATTTAAAGCTCAAATGCAAGAGGAATTAAGAAAAGGAATTAAGTCTTCTAATCCACTCACCTGTTATGATGGCAATGCTAAGACTTAACCATGGAAACTGATACATATTTGCTGATGGTGCACCCATCAGCTTCCCTTTCCATTACTGAAGACACAGAAAGGGTAATTTTTCAAATTGACATTCACTTTTGGAAATGGTTTTAATGTGTTAAAATAAATCCACCAAAGGTAAAGAACCCATTATTCTAAAAGAGATGAATCATAATAAGCTGATGCCTGTTTCCAGAATAATTAGTTCTGAGGAGGGTCTCATACAAAGATTTTGCTAAAAATAAGATAGGGCAGAAATACTACTGAACTGTTTAAAATATGCAGACAGCATTAGAAACTGGAAAAAAAAATGATTCCATCAATATAGCTGAACTCTTTCCCCAGACAGGTGTCATCAGTTTGATATATTGTTCCCCAAATTGTGTCCAGCATTGCTAGAATTAGTACATTCAATACAAATTTACCAGTCTAACCTGGAAGCAGAGGGGGTAAAATGATTCTCTAACAATTCCCTATTAACTTGATAGAATAATGGGAGCATTCCTCCCCACTATGGCTCACTGCGATGGTGTTAAATTCAAATAGAAATAGAGGCCACGTAAGAATTGTATTTGTACACAAGGATTCTGGCAGGTCACATATTAATTAAAATGTAATATTGCCTATCTTCTATTGTATTTTAATGTAATCTGTTGAATATTTCCCAATGCTATTTTAATCTAGTTTGGGTTATACTAGGAATCTTACTGACTACCTGGGGCCATTTATTGGACACTATGGATCTACTGGGCAAGAATAGTTTCTGGTCTCAACACGGTTATCGACTCTCTGGGTGGAATTAGAAATAGAAATCTCTCTGCAAATAAGTTTCCCCATTTTTGATTGAAGAGGCTATCCATGTAAGGACACCCCAAACAATAATGAAACATGGCTAATAGTTTCCAAATATTATCATGAAGAATTACTTAAACAATTAGCTTGAATTTATTATGAAGAAAAATTGAGTTTATTCATCATAATCCTTATCATCATCATCATCATCATGTGTCATGATGCATAGTAATATGGTCTTGCAGCCAGAATGACCTGGGTTCAAATCCAAGTCTGACATGCACACCCACTGCCTGGATGACTGTGCAAATCCTTTAAACTTTGAGTGGCCCCATGCAACTCTTTAAGACCTGAAGTTGTAGAGCAGATACAAATCTGCACTGGTAGAGGCAGTTCCCTGCACCTATGAAATGACAGGTTTGGTCCAAACCCAACAACAGCCACCTTCCCATACTGATGTGGTGTTCTCCCTGTGCAAAATGGGATGATGAAAACAGCCACCTCTTTGGGTTGTTGTGAAGATAGAATAAAATAATATTTGTTGAGTTGGCTTTTTTTTTTTTTGCAAATTTTAATGTGCTATGTGAATGCTAGCTATTGACTACAGTAAGGGTGTACACCATTATACTTCATCCAGGATCAAGACCTTCAAATGCAGTTACATCAGGAAAGCAGGACTTTTCATAAGAAAAGGAAAGAACTGTATTTTAGAGAGTCTGAAGCTTAAACAGTCCAATTACATATGAAAAGAGCAGCAAGACAATGAACTTGCCTCAAGGCATTGACCAGTCCCAGCCACTGATCTACATATGACCCAAAAGGAATCTGGGAAGTGTCATTTGTCTGATCATCATAAGTAAAAACTGGAGGGAAGAATTAGTAAAATGGAGAGATTAAAGGTTTTCCATTTCTTGCCTGAAGGTGACAAAACAGCAGAGCTAGTTAAGACTGAGACAAAGGGAAGAGGCTCCTGCCAGTCCTGGGCTAAGGGCTTTGCCCTTGCTAATAAGAGTAGAAGAAGAAGAAATGGTGGTATTGCTCAACTCAAACCAGTATTTTAACCTCTCCAAGATGAAAAGAGTGCCATAATACTGACAAAGACTGAAGCTACCCTCTGAAAGGAGAGCCCAAAGAGCCAAACTCATCACCCATCCAGCCTGGAGATGCCTTATCAAACACAGAGGAGCCAAGTGGGCTTCCCTGATCAGGCCAGTAGCTCCCTAGAAGTAGTCTGTACAGCTCAGGTCAGCAGCAACCTGGCCAAGCAGCCAAACACCTCCACTGGTTCCATCACAATAGCACTGGTCTCTGGTGAGGAGTCCACTTGACAGTCATTTGACCTCTTGGTGTAGACTAGCAATGGACTGAGCTCCATTTATGTTTTTGTAAGTAGGACAACAAATAGTGATCCTACTACCTTCACATCCTTCAGAACCACCACTCTCTTTTCTTTATTCCTCTCTTACTGGATGGTGTCTCCCATGATAGCTTCCATGACTCATCTGTTTTTATTAGAGAACAAGTAGTTGCTTTCTTCTTCAAGGGCGTGCAGCTCCTTGCTTTTCAGGAAAAAAGACACATGTATTTTGAAATTTTTAGTTCTAATGCAACTATTATACTCTTCCTTTCATTGTTCCTCTGTGAGGTATTATTTCACTCTCCAAAGGCTTCAAAAGAATCAAGTTTGCCCTCCTTCATTATCAGGGTCTTCCCATCCTGGTCAAATTGAAGTTCTACTTCTGTTGTTACTGTTGTTGTCTACTTATTTTTTTAAATACTTCATTGTCCCTGATAATCAAAAGTGTAGAGGAGTATTTCTTGAATTCCTTCTCCTTTTTTTTTATAGGAAGGAAGTCAGTTTACACTTGCACATAGCAGTAACATTGACATACAAAATAAGAAATGTAGCAGATTCTGGTGGCCCAGAAGATAGAGCATCAGGTCTGAAGTCATGAAGACCTAAATTCAATCTGCCCTCAGACATTTAATAGCTGTGTGATCCTGGGCAAATCTTTTAATGCTGTTTGCCCCAGTTTCCTGGTCTCTAAAATGAACTGGGAAAGGAAATGCCAAACCACTCCAGTATCTTTGCCAAGAAAACTCTAAATGTGGTCATGAAGAGTCAGATACAACTGAAATGACTGAACAAGATTCAGTGTAGGTCATTGCCAAGCTGACCGTAATGAATGAGATTTTTAGACTTATTTCTTGAACTATGTATGAACACTTAAAAAAATTTCTAAGAGACTTCATTAAATCTATAAAACCTTTGGCTCCTCTTAACAACCTTTCCTTTAGCTCAACAACTTGGCAGACACAACATGTTTTCTTTCCCTTTCTGCTGTTATATTTATGTTTTATCCATTTGTTTCACCTGCTTTTCATTACTCACTTTTCCTTCCCTTTCTTTCTCTTCTTCATTGTCCCAGGATCCTTCTCTTCAGGTCCTTGCTTACTCATTCCTTTTATTCTTTCATGAAGAAATATGCCTCTTTTTTTTTTTTTTTTTTACAGAATATGTCCTTTTCCTTTTGCTCTATTTCTTTATCTCTTCCTCAATTTCTTGAAAATTTCCCCAAATTTGTCATCCCTTAAATTCAAACTCTGACTTTCTTCATAAATAAAAAGGCCCCCAAATTACCTGCAAAAAATCACTTTTCTCCTTTGTCAGCCAAAATCCTCATTTTCTTTCTCATATCTTCTCCTGGATCCATCTATCTTTCACAGATATTGGAAGTAGAATCTGTACTTGTATATTCTTTTCCTTCAAATTTTTTTAACTTCTCTTAAATTTCTCATCCTCAAATTCAAACTCTGACCTTATTCATAAGCCCAAACTCTTACTAATTGTCATCATAATTTCTTTCTCTTTGTTCAGCTCATTTCCTCCCACAACCTCCCACATAAGCTAGAAATAGAAAAAAAATTTTTACTAGTCACCAGACTCTGAGCAAGCCATTCCATCTCTCTCCAAGTGTTAATTTCCTCAGTCACATATGGGTAAAATAATGATAGATTACTTAAACTGCCTACTCACAGATTTTTGAGTGGTAAATGACATTAAATTTAATAAATATTTATTAAATCTGTGCTTTGCACAGAGGACTGTGCTAGGCACACAATAGAGAAAAAGAAATTTAGATAAGATATGATCCTTTTTTAAGAATTTACAATATAGTTGGGATAAGTGGTTCCTAAGTATATATTAATCCAACTCAGTATATAAGTGCATTAGAAAAGTGCCCAGCAAGTACCACATGAAATCTCAAATGGAAAAGGTTAATATCTATGTTAGTGATCATAGATGATATCTGAATACACCTTTAAAGAATGGGTGGAATTTATCAAGATAAGAGAGTGAACAAAAATTCCAAGATTAGGTTCAATACCAGTCAAGATATGGTTGCAGGTTTAGACAGTAGTCAAGTTGGGCAAGAATATAGTTTCATTGGTAGAGAGTAGCATTATTAAATTAAACTAGAAAGCTAGAATATGACCAAATTTTGGAGGGCCCTACATTTGAAGGAATGTCAAAGCTATATTTTGTTTCATTCCCAAAGGTGCTCAGCCCAACCCTGCCTAAATTATACTCTGTACCAGGACTAGTGACATTGCCACTCTCCAACTACCTGTAGTAGCCCTTTCCTCAGTTGTTCCTCTAAGCTCCTTCCCTCCCCTTTGATAGCTCCACCTTTCTTGTCTTGAACCAGAGAATTAGGTGTGTAAAATTTAACTAAAGGAATTCCCTTATCCACCTGATGAGATATCAGAATGATGAGTCTGTACTTGAGAATCTCAATTGCATCTTCCCAGTCAAGGTACAGACAAACACTATAACATCAATAAAGACAGCTAGTGAGTTAACTTCTTGTAAAATTGAGATTTAAATTGAAGAAAGCAGGGAATCCCATTAGAAGATATAAATATGACCTAAAAAACATGCCTTATAAATATGAGGAAAAGATTTAAGGGTTTACATCTGATAGATGGAATGCCTGAAGAACTATGATCAGAGGTTCACAATACTGCAAGAGGCAGGAACAAAAAAAATTCAAGAAAAAGAGGACTCTCTCAGGGGACAGGAGGGATAAAGGAGCAGAGGAAGAAATTTACATGATAACTTTATTATATATTTTAAACGAATAGCAAATTATACATAATGGATTTGCAGTTTCATGTGTGATCATTTTTTTCATTATACTGTGGTATGGAAATGCTTGCTTTATTCCACAAATTAAAAATAAAATAAATTTTTAAACAAGAAAATGAAGAGTAAGAAAGAAAAATGTCTGTCTGGTGAGGCTTTACAAAGCTGAGGAAAGGGTTAAGGGAAAGGAAAAAAGGAAAGAAGAATTGAATACAGAATTCTAGAGAAGAAAAGGAGAGATAAGAAAGTTTTTTGTTGGTTGATTGGTTTTTTAGTTTTTTTAATTTTTCTTTTTTTATTTTTAATGTTCTACAATCACTACCATAAAACTTAGATTTTTTTTTCCCTACTTACCCTCCACCACCCCTCTCCGTCCCCAAAATGGCACACAATTGTATATAGGATCTACATATACATTCCTATTGAATACATTTTCACTATAGTCATGGTGTGTAGAAGAACTAAAATAAATGGAAGAAATCATATAACAAAACAAAACATAATACACACACATACACAAACACACACACACAAATGATCTGCTACATTCTGCAATTGAATTCAATAGTTTTTTCTCTGAATGTGGGAGGCATTTTGCCTTAGAAGACCATTGGGAATTTTTTTCCCCAAAAAAATTCCCAATGTTTGCTTGTTTTTCTTAGTGAACAATGCAAAGAAATTGAAAACAATAGAATGGGAAGGACAAGAGATCTCTTCAAGAAAATTAGAGATATTAAAGGAACATTTCACATGCAAAAAGGGCATGATAAAAGACAAAAATGGTAGGGACTTAATAGAAATAGAAGAGATTAAGAAGAGTTGCCAGGAATACACAGAACTATACCAGAAAGATCTTAATGATTTGATTACTGATCTAGAACCATACATCCTAGAGAGTAAAGTTAAGGGGGCCTTAGAAAATACTACTAACAATACCGTTAGTGGAAGTGATAGAATTCCAACTGAGCTATTTAAAGTCCTAAAAGATCATACTGTTAAAAGTGTCAATATACCAGCAAATTTGGAAAACTTGACAGCCACCACTGGATTGGAAAAGATCAATTTGTGTCCCAATCCTAAAGAAGAGCAATGCCAAATAATGTTCAAATTACAAAACAATTGTCATCATTTCCCGTGTCAGTAAGGTTATGATCAAGATTCTTCAAGCCAGGGTTCAGCCATATGGGAACTGAGATTTCCAGAAGAGAAGGCTGATTTTCAAAGAGGCGCAGAAACGAGAGACCAAATTGCCAACATTCACCAGATTATGGAAAAGGCAAGGGAATTACAGAAAAGCTTCTACTGCTGCTTCATTGACTACACTAAAACCTTTCACTATGTGGATTAGAACAAAATGCAGCAAGTCTTCAAAGAGATGAAAAAACCACATCATCTTGTCTCCTAAGAAAATTGTATTTGGATCAAGAAGCAACAGTGAGAACCAAGCATAGAACAACTGTTTGGTTTAAGATTGGGAAAAGAGCACAAGGTTGTATATTGTCACTATTTATTTAATTTATACGCAGAGTACATCAAAATGTCAAGCTGGATGAATCAAAAGTTGGAATTAAAGTTGCTGGGAGTAATATCAACAATCTCGGATATGCAAATGATTCCACACAGACGGCAGAAGTGAAGAATTAAGAAGCCTCTTGATGAGAGTGAAAGAGGAGAGTGTAAAAGCTGGTTTAATGCTTAACATCAAAAAAAAAAAAAAAAGCTAAAATCTTGGCAACTGGTCCCATCACTTCCTGACAAATAGAGGGAGAAGAGATGAAAACAGTGCCAGCTTCTTGGGCTCAAAGTTCACCGCGGATGGTGACTGCAGCCATGAAATAAGATACTTGCTCTTTGGAAGGGAAGCTATGGCAGATCTGGATGGCATAACTAAAAGGCAGGGACATCAGAATGCTGACAAAGGTGCAGTTAGTCAGAGCTATGGTTTTTTCCAGCAGCAATATGTAGCTGGGAGAGTTGGACTATAAGAAAACTGAGTGCTATGGAATCAATGCTTTTGAATGGCAATGCTAGAGAAGACCTTTGAGTCCCTTGGACAAAGAGGAGATCAAATCAGTCAATACTTACGGAAATTTATTCAGGATATTCACTGAAAGGTCAAATGCTAATGCTTAAATATTTTGACCACATAATGAGAAGGCAGGAGTCATTGGAAAAACCTTAATGGAAAAATTAAAGGCAAAATAAAAAGAGAATGGCAGATGATGAGATAGTATCAAAGCAGCAATGAACAGACTTCAAGAGATATTGGAGGACTGAAGATCCTGACAAGCTATATAGTCCATGGGGTCATGAAGAGTCAGATACAACTGAATGACTGCACAACAGAAACAAACAAGGAAGTACAATGTATAGGGTGGTGGGTCTAGAGCCAAGAAGACCTGAGTTCAAATCCACAACTTGCTAGGAATTTCACCCTTGGCAAGTCACTTAGTCTCTGTTTTCCTCAGTTTCTTCAACTATAAAACTACCCTCACAGGGTAGTTTGAAGATCAAGCGAGACAATATTTGCAAAGCTCTTAACACAGGACTTAGCACATAGTAAACATTTATTTAATGCTTATCCCTTTGCACTCCCCATCCTCTTAAAGAATAAATTTCATTGATGAAGATTGAGTGGCCTATAAATCTGGTGAGAAGAGCCTCCTTTTTGTGCTGGCCTCCATAAAAGGAAACCTATAGACTCTTTTGGTCCTATTTACTCCATTTGCCCCTTTGGATTTCAATTGAATTAGAATAGGATCGTAGGGTACTTATTCTAACAGGCTTCCTACGGGCAAGGCAGAGTTGATCCAGAGGCAACCTGCAGAGCTCATCTCATTTACTGATACTAGTCATGGACCTTTTCCCTTGGTTAACAGTCTTCCCTACCCTCTCATTCTTATCCCTGTTAAAATGAATCTCAGACTATCAGATATTAATCCCACATTCCAATCTCTAATGTCTCCTTTACGTTTCCCATCCACACCAAACCTACACTGTCCAAGTCCCTTTCCATATTTTCCCACAACTTTCAACATGTCCTCCAGAACTCCCACCCTCTAACCAACAAACGGCCTTTTGTTTTAGACCCTTTCTCTCATGGTACTGCCATCTTTTGGTTCTCATTGGAACCAGGCCCTTCCCAGAGGACACTTTGACCTTGCCCTTCCTTTCCAATATTGATTGTTCTATCTCTCATAATCTATAACTCACCAGCCTTGGAGGTAAAGTCAGAAAAATTTTGTCTTCAATCACCACTGCACAACTCTCCCCTTGCTGCCCTCAGTGAACAACCTTTCCTCCTCTAAGTTTTCCTCTATCTATCCTCTATCTAGATTTACACTCACACATGCACACACACACGCACACACACACACCCCAATTTAGATCCTAGTGACTAGGATTGACCCCAGAACATTCTTCCTCCTTTCCAAATGAGTTCAGTACCTGGTTCATAGTCTTCTCCCCCTGCCCCACTCCTACCCTTATCCTGGAGGACACCGACCCAGATATTGACATTTCATCAAATACCCTAATCTCCCAATTCTGCAATCTACTCAACTATCACTGTGAAACCTACTGAACATTCTTTTCCCCCTCCAATTATCTCCTAAAACAATGATTTTCCACCAAATAGTTCTAAGTAACAATTTTCCTCTATTTGGTTCTTCTAGGTGTAGATGCAGAGATTGTCTATACACCCTTCTCTTCTCTAACCAGTCAGACCAGAAAGGGGCAAGGCAAGATCTAAGCTCTTCTCTCTGTTCTCAGTTTATCAGTTTTCCCATGAGTCATTTGCTTGATTATACTAAATTGTGCTAAAGTCCTTTCAAATAATAGGGGAAATTCTAAGTTCCTTCAGGAAAGAAAGATAATGTAGTGAATACAGTGCCAGGCCTGCAGTTAGGAAGACTCACCACTGGGTTCAAATCTGGCCTTATACACTTATTAACTGTGTGATCCTAGGCAAGTCACTTAACCCTGTTGGCCTCAGTTTCCTCTTCTATAAAATGAACTACAGAAGGAAATGGTAAGTCATTTCAATATCTTTGCCAAGAGTTGGAGATGACTGAAAAAATGACTGAACCAAATTTCTTCAATTCTGCTTCTATCTACTTCTGGTCTTTCCTCAGTCATTTATTTACTATGATTTTTGCAAGGCAATCAGGGTTAAGTGACTTTCCCAGGGTCACACAGCTAGTAAGTGTTGTCTTAATTCAGATTTGAATTCAGGTCCTCCTGACTGCAGAGCAGTCCTCTATCCACTGTACTATCTAGCTGTCCCAATTAACTTACTTTCAACTCAGTGCAAGGTTTTCTTATGTGAAATGACCCCTTTTTCATTAGAATGAGAAACTAAAATTCACATTTCAGTCATATACACCACAAATGGGCAATATACAAGTGTCCTATCTTCACCTGAAAACTAGAGTTATCAAGGTTTCCCAGCTATTAAGCTCAAAGTTCTCTTAATAATTACATGTAAATTAGTTCCTAGGAAACCAGAAGCTTCAACTATCTTTTCCCTTGGGAAGTAGTTTTCTCAGAAGGTGTCTTTCTCTCAGGTTTTCTTATGATTGCCAGTGTTTCCCTTTGAGTCCTTTTATTTTTTTAAGAGGTCCTCTTTTCCCTCAGGTTTTTCTGGTACTGTCTATATTTCCACAACTTTATACATGTAAAATTGCTCAAATTTAAAAGGGGTATCATTTTTCAGAGAATAGATGTCAAGCATTCTGTCCATTTCAACCTGACTGAGATTGTAAAGGAAGAAATGTTGGGGAAAAAAATCTACAAATCTAAGCTCAAGTTGTACTGTTCGGTTGATATAATATAAGCACGTGTTATTCTGCTAATTATCAGACCAGAAAGGGGCTTCTGGTTAACAATATACAATAAAATAATTAGCCCAGATGAGACTATGATTTTGCAATGCATAGCCATGCCTCCTATGAACTTTAATTAAGTTTACTGAACATTGAAATAGAGAAGACAATGCATCCTTGGGTTTTGAAATTCAATTTAGAATAAATTTAGGATTGGTGTTCTGCTGCTGGCCAGCATTTACTCCTGCTGTCACCCCAATGATTTGTGACCATTTCTACATCATTAACTCATTAGAGTATTTTGCAAATGTATGTCTCTGCTCTCTTTGTCCCAATTAAAGTATATGTGTGCCCTCCCTGGCTTAAATTGCCCCTCTTGTATTCCAGAATTAGCCAGTTTATGTCATTATCATTGTCTGTCAAATTTAAGGTGGTGGGGGAGAGAAGGGGTTGTGTTAAGGGATGAGCCGTTAGCCTGCTACTCTGACAATCACATTCTATAATTTAAGTTTAGTAATGGCTTAGAGAACACAGGAAAGGGTTATCTCTATAAAGGTTATGAAGGAAAACCATAAATTTTGACTTTTTCATCCCAAAATAAACTAGAAAAAAAAAAACCTTGTTGAGAGCAAAACAGGTATATAAGCTCATTCCTATAATAGAATCTGAATAACTTTGTTATATTCAAATATTTATGATATATATGAATATGTAAATGCATTAAGAATGGAGCTGTGGTCACATTCATTGGGTAAGACTTACAATAATCAAACTGCACTTGACAGTACTCACTCATCACATGTAACTGTTGTCCCTGCCTTCCTGGAAATTCTCCATAGAAGATCTGGCCAACACGTTGGAGATTTTTCTTTAGGTCTCTTGATATTATACGTACCCCAGGGCAGCTTTCTGTTTGCCTATAATTTATTCTTCACTTCCTTCTTGCCTACAAAATTCCAATGATGCTTACGCTTACAAACCAATGAATGAATCAGTCAGTCAGTATTTGTTACCACCTACTACATGGCAGGCACTGTACTCAATGCTTGGAATATAAAATGTCCACTAGTCACAAGAAATTCTAGTGTGGAAAAAGTATATGTGTGTGTATGTACACACATGCATGCATGTGTATGTATATGTATGTGTGTATGTATGTGTACATATGCATATATAATATACATATTTTATAGTTCATTATATGATTTTGCTATATATAAAGGAATATTTACATATATACAGAACTATGTTGTGTTCGCCCTTCATTGCCAAAGAAGACCATGCCATCAGAGAAATGATGACGTGACTTGCCCTTGACTTTGTTTTGAGTGAGGGAGGGCTGTGCCGGTCACCAGCCTCACTTCTCCTAATAAACATATAATGAATACATACAAAATAGTTTGTAGGGAAGACACTAGCCATTTGAGAGAATCAGAAATGTTTCATGTGATGCTTGAGCTGCCTCTTAAAGAATATGACAGCATTCAAGGAAAGACAATTGAAGGTCACTCAAGTGCCAATGCAGACATAAATGGTAGATGTAAATAAGATGTAGCCTGTTACCAGAGAGAATAGAAAAAATACACTTTGAGTATGAATCACACACAAAAGAAGACAATATATATATATTCAAGGAGATCTATCACTGGAAGGAGATCTATCACTGGAAAAGAAGGTGAATTGTTCATGTAGTGAGAGTCAGGGATAACATGCAAAATGTCCAGAGTGTCCCAAAAGTCCCATTGTTATGCTTTAATATTTATAGATATTAAAGCTTAAGCTATTGGTAGAGCTTAATTCAAAAAGACTTTAACTATTAAAGCTTAAAACTACCCTAAGACTTTTGGGACACACTGTATATATGTAGAAATAAATTTATATGTACATATATGCCTACACATACATACACACACACACACACACACACACACCACACACAGACTTCTCCAGACCTGAATTTCAATGGTACAGGAAACTCCTTCTGCTAATGTCAACTGGCAACTGGTATTTAATTTGTATGACTAGAGAGTTACCTAGGTCATTGAGAACTTGAGTGACTTGCCCAGAGTCACACAGCCAATATGTATCAAATGTGGGCCTTGAGTCCAGGTTTTCCAGACAGCAAGGTAGACTCCTTATCTCTTCTATGCATTGACCCATACACAGATATGTTTATGTGCATAGTTATTCTAATATTTCAGAGAGATATAATATATATCTATGGGTAGCACAAACCAGAACTCCTCTGTTTCTTAGTAATTGGTTCTGTAATGAGACAATTCATTACCCTCCTGCAATCTCGTAGTGAGCTTCTCCACATTCAGCTAGTTTTGTCTTTAAACAATAGATGCACATAATTCCATCACCAAGACCATATGCGTGTCTTTTCTAGTTGTCTGTGTCCCAAGCCTTTCCTGCCAGAGCTTGGGAATGCCGTGATAGGCCTCAAGAGTCCAGTGATATCTCTGTTTTGTATAAGACTTGAGGATATTTAAACTATATATTAATATGTAAAAAAATATTCCTATTATATCACATCACTATTATTCAATAAATTACAGTGACTGTCTATTACCAATAGAGCAAATCTAAAATCCTTTGTTTGGCTTTTAAAACACTTTATAACCTGGTCTCTCCCTATCTTTTCCATCCATTTACATCTTACTCTCCTCCATATATATGGGCATCCAGGGACACTGGCCTCCTTGCTATTTCTTATACAATTCTCTACACTGATATTTTCACTGACTGTCCCACATGCTAGGATTTCTCTCCCTTCTCATTTACTCATCTTGGATTCCTTTGCTTCCTTCAACTACCTTCAACTTCCTTCAATCCTACCTTTACAAGAAGTCTTTTTTCTTTCCCCTTAATGCTCATGCCTTTACTCTGAGATTATCTCCAGTTTCTTCAGTATCAATCTTGTTTGTACAAAGCTGTTTGCCTGCTGCCTCCTCCATTTGACTGTGAACTCCCTAAGAGTAGGGACTAACTTTACCTTTCTTTGTGTCCCTAGTGCTTACAGGGGTGGGGAACCTATGGCCTTGAAGCCACATGTCATCCTCTAGGTCCTCAAGTGTGGCCTTTTGACTGAACCAAAACTTCACATCTCCTTAATAAATCTCCTTAATAAAAGGATTTGTTCTGTAAAACTTGGACTTAGTCAAAAGGCCATACCCAAGGACCTAAAAGGACACATGTGGCCTCAAGACTGCAGATTCCCCACCCCTGGGTCTTAGAACAATGCCTGGCACTTAGTAGGTATTTAGTAAATACTATAGTAGATATTGACTTAATGTCACCATCTTGTCTCCCATATGTATGTAATAGACACTATTGTTTGACTTGTGAAATAGGATGTGTATTTTAAAATTAATCTGACAGGACCAAGTCAAAGAAGTCATATTTTTTCGAGGTGGTATTTCGTTTGATAAATATTTTTCCCCAAAGATAGACCTCAGAAGATTTCTCTATCATGTAAATAAATTAGTTGTTTAGATATTAAATAAAAGTTGATTTTGATATTCTGTAAATACTATACACTCTATTTCCATATTGAAATAACAACTGAATACTGCACTTTTGATATGATGGATACTTTTAAATATTTGGATATTCCCAGAGTAGGCAATGGTGATATTTCCTAGAAATTAAAAGATAGGACCTCTATGCAATACTGTTTTAGGCCTTTCTCTTTTCTTAATAAACATTTCTTTCTTTGTCTAGATTTTAGCTGCCCTATTTTGGATTATTTTTTCTAACTTCATTAAAGCGTTACAAAGCAATGTAATAAAAGTATAATAACCCATTTGCAAAACTATATAATTAACTTGCCTCATTTTTCGAAATTATATCTGGAATTCATGTCATTATGTTAGTTTCCTTTAAACTCAACACAACTTTTCATTCATAAAAACAACTGTCTAAAGGGAACGGGTTACAACCCCCATTATTACTCATAGTAGCAAACAGAATGAGACTGAAAAAAGAAATAATCTGATAAGTTAATCATTTTACTTTTTGTAGCTGTCATTTAAGCTACTGTCATTATATAGATCATTGTATTTTTTTCTTCTTCAAAGTTCATAAATACAAAATTGATAAATAATCTCTCATCATCATCTCACATCACTCAGACACCTTCTAATACCATCTACTTTTTTTGTTTGTTTTTCTTTTTTATTATGTTTATTTATTTTTAGTTTTCAATGTTCATTTCCACAAAATTATAAGTTCCAAATTTTCTCCCCATCTCTCCCCCTCCCCCACCCCATAATTCCTTGCATTCTTATTACCCCTTCTCCCAATCTGCCCTCCCTTATATCACACCCCTCCCTTCCCTTATTCCCATCTTCTCTCTTTTCTTGTAGGGCAAGATAAATTTCTGTGCCCCATTGCCTGTATTTCTTTTTTCCAGGTTGCATGCAAAAACAATTCTCAACATTCATTCCTAAAATTTTGACTTCCAACTTCTCTCCCTTCCTCCCTCCCCACCTATCCACTGAGAAGGCAAACAATTCAATATAGACTATATATATATATATATATATGTATATATATGTAGTTTTTCAAAGGGCTTCCTTAATTGTCATGTTGTGTAAGACTAATTATATTTCTCTCCATCCTATTCTGCCCCCCATTTATCCTATTCTCTCTTTTGACCTTGTTTTTCTTTCCTCTTTCATAAGCACTTTGCAAAGTTTAAGGTGGTATAGAAGTGATAACTTTTGTGGTGTGTGTGTGTGTGTGTGTGTGTGTGTGTGTGTGTGTGTAGTACAATGTCTGGCACTTAGTAGGCACTGATGACAAGATTGTTGACCTGCTACTGATGTAAACAAGGCAATCTACCAATAGGGAGAAAACTGGCTCCAAATTTAAAGGGAATAGATATACATTACAGGTGTAAAATAGAGTCATTTTCCCATATGCTTAAAAATATGAGTCTAATAAAGTATAGTATTTATCAGAATTAAAGATGAAGGTAAAATATGCCTGTTCATTAGAACTATTTATTTTTGCATCATGACATTATCATTCATGAAGTACTGTTCTGGATTTCAGCATTTCCATTTTCAGTTGCTATTCATCCACTAATAACTTCACTATAAAAACATCCCATCAGCTGAAGATGGGCATACAATAGTAAGCTGAGAAACATGTTTTTGAGGGATGCTCAAGGCTTGTCCCTCTGGGTTATTAACTCAGATCCTTTAATGAATCTATTGTTACATTCTTCCAACTTTATCATATGTTCTTTCTATTATGCAAGATTACATATAAAATGAAGTACAAACACATAGGCATGTCTAAAAAGCATGTATCTTGGAATCAAACATCATTATACCTCTCATGTTTATAGATTAAGCATAAATATATGTGTGTGTATATGTATATGTATATGCATATACATATACACTTTCATGTCATTCACCCTTATACATTAATAATGGCTTTCTCTTTGTTTAGTCATAAGACAGACACTTCACATTGTGCAGCTACATTGGTCACTGAACTCATTCTAATTTGTGGAGGGATTCTGTGTACACTGGGTGTAAATGTAAGCAGTGGTGACCTGCTTTCTAAAGCTATCAATAACAGGTCATCTACTTGTAGCTTCACATGAGATGATTGTTTTTGTTTTTATGCTTTGTTTTACCAGGGTTCTGCTATGAAACTAGGGGAAAGAAAGAAGGAGGTGAAAGACTTATTTATAATTAATTGTAACCCATGGTTTAAACCACCCACTTGCCCAAATCATGTAACACTGAGATACATTCATATATTTCATTTGCTATTTTCTACATGGCTGAAAGCTTTTAAAAGAAAACCTATGAGGAATCAAGTCACCTCCCCTCTCTGGGTCTCAGTTTCCTTCATTGTACTCAACTTGCTGATCCCTAATACCTTATTTTGTTTTCCTTTAACATTCTACTATTCCATGTCTGTCTTGAAAAAAAAAAACTATAGGTAGCATTTATATACTTAAAGATTTACAAAGTGCTATGTATATGTAACTAATTACATTATACATGTCACCTTCACAACAACCCTGGGAGGTAGATACTGTTATTATTCCCATGTTACAGAGGAGGAGACTGAGGCAGACAATGGTCAAGCGATTTGTCCAGTGTCGTGCAGCTAGTAAGTGTGAGAAGCTGGATTCAAATCCAAGTCTCCTTGTTTTAAAATGACCGTATCCTATCTTCCACACCAATAGAGATCTCCACTAACTATTCCGTAACAACCAAGGTAATAAAACAAGAGTTGATGGGCAAAAATAAGGGAAACATATTTGGCTTGCCTTTAAGGAAGTGCTTTAAAATTAAAAGCTACTATAATATGATGTAGATTTCTGGGGGAATTAGCAGGTGCTCATTCTAGTAGTTGGAATGAACTAGCTAGATTCTACAACCACTGGTGCCAACATCAGTGATCAAATATGGTGTCTGAATGTACTATTCTAAAACCCTGTGGGGCAAAGTCATGATGAAAAGGCAGGGACTCACTTGGGCTCTCCCTAAAACTCCTCTGAACACCTTTAAATAATGTCATAAAACAATTTCTAGAGAAGCAGAACCCACAAAAGCATGGAGTGAAATACTTTTCCAGCCAAAGACAACTTCTAAGGTCAGCAGGAAATGTCTCTGGCAGCTGAGTGAGGGTGGAGCACCATCCAGCACAAGCCAGGCCAGCACAGACCCATCCCCAACAAACCAGGTCCAGCCATTGGCAGCCACTGAATCAGTAATACGAGCAGTTGCTTCTGGACCTCTCAGCTCACAAACTATAAGGGAGTTGAGTAACTGATAAGAAGGAGATTACAGAGGTCACTTTGCTAGCAATGAGGAAAGACTCTGTTGCTTTGTCCATACTCAGAACTGGGCCACAGTCCTGAGCAGCAATCCCAGGTCAAGGAGGAGCACTAACTCATCAGAGCTTGTGGCTTGAGTAGAGCAGGGACCCTGGTCACAGTTCTAGGACTGAAAAGAGTGCTTGTGATTGTTCACAGAGCAGAGCAGCTCAGGAGAGTAGTAAACACATATCTCCATAAATCATACCACCTTGGAAGAACTGAAAACTTACAGGTGCCTAGAAGTATCTCTGGAAACCTCTGCACAAAACCCCTGAGGTTTGAGACAGTGCAACCTGTACCCTGGAACCAAAGCCCTACTTTAACAAAGAGTTAATAATCAAGAAATAGACTGGAAAAATGAGCAAACAACATAAAATTTCTGACCATAGAAAGATACTATGGTGACAAGTAAGATAAAACATACACTCAGAAAAATTTAACAAAAATCAAAGCTCCTACATCCAAATCCTCCAAGAAAAATATGAATTTGTCTCAGTTATGGAAGAGCTCAAATAGAATTTTGAGTAAGAGAGGGAGAAGAAAAATTGGAAAGAGAAATGAGAGTAATGCAAGAAAATCATGAAAAGCAAGTCAATAGCATGGTAAAGGAGACACCCACATACACATACACACACACACAAACACACACACACACACACACACACACACACACACACACAATACTGAAGAAAATAAAACCTTAAAAAACAGAGTAGGTTAAAAGGTAAAAAGATATCCAGAAACTCAACAAGGAGAAGAATGCCTTAAAAGGTAGATTTGGTCAAATGGAAAAGGAAGTATAGAAGTTCACTGAAGAAAGTAATTCCTTAGAAAGAGATGGGGCGGAGCCAAGATGGTGGAGTAGAAAGACTCACCTATGCTAGGTCCAAACCCACAGCCCATGGATTCCCTCTAAAAAGAACTCCTGACAAATTCTGGAGCAGTGGAAGCCGCGCAGAAACACAGTGAAGGAGATTTCCGTTGCAGAGAGCCCTGAAGAACCGACCGCAAAGCTACCCGGGGACGCGAGCGGAGTCCTGTCCTGCCGAGTGCTCCCCTCCCCCGCCCCGGCCACGCGGCACTGAGAGGAGCGAGCAGAGCCGAGCGGGCGTCGGGGACCTGAATCTCTGGGCGGCCGAGAAGGTCCCTCCACCCACAGACGCACAGGTCAGTGAGAGAGACGGGCTGAGAGGGGAGCAGGGGGATCTCTGGGACTCA
>CM053771.1:499169382-499189336 GCA_028658325.1 Potorous gilbertii | reverse complement strand
GGGGAGAAAATTTTGGAACCCAAAATCTTGTGAAAATGAATGTAAAAAGTTAAATAAATGTATTTAAAAAAAAAAAAAAAGAAAGTAATTCCTTAAAAAATATAGTTGAGGAAATGGAAGTTAATTATTTATGACCCATCAAGAAACAATTGAACAAAGACAAAAGAATAAAAAAATTAGAAATCAATGCTAAATAGCTCATTGGAAAAACAACTGACCTAGAAAATAGATTCAGGAGTGATAATTTTCAAATTATTGGACTACCTGAAAGCCATGATTAAAAAAAAAAGAGTTTGGACATTATGTTTTAAGAAATGATCTAGAAAACCTGCTCTGATATTCTAGAATCAGAGGGTAAAATAGAAATTGAAAGAATCCACCAATCACTTCCCAAAAGAGATTCCAAAATGAAAACTCCAAGAAATGTTGTAGTCAAATTAAAGAGCTCCTAGCTCAAGGAGATCATATTGTAAGCAGTCAGAAGGAAACAATTCAAGTAAATTGGAGCCACAGTCAGGATAACACAAGATTTAGCAGCACCTACATTGAAGGAGCACATGGCTTGGAATATGATATTCTGGAGGGCAAAGGAGCAAGAATTACAACCAAGAATCACCTACACAGCAAAACTGAGTATAATCTTTCAGGGGGAAAAATGGATATTCAATGAAATGGAGGACTTTCAAACATTCTTGATTAGAAGACCTGAGCTGAATAGCAAATCTGACTTTCAAATACAAGACTAAAAGAAGCATAAAAATGTAAAAAGGAAAGGGAAATCATAAGGGACTAAAGAAGGTGTTTACATTCCTACATGGGAAGATGATACTTGCAACTCATATAAACTTTCTCATAATTAGGGCAGTAAGAAAGAATATATAAAGACAGAGGATACTGCTATGAGTTGAATATGAAGGAGTGAATAAAATAAAATGAATGGGAGAGAGAAGAATGCATTGGGAGAATAGGAAAAGGAGAGGTAGAATGAGATAAATTGTCTCATATAAAAGAGGCAAAGAAAAGCTTTTATAGGGGAGGGGAAGAAGGAAGAGGGGAGGGGATTGAATGAACCTTATTCTCATCAGAATTAGCTCAAAGATAAGTAACATGCACATTCAATTTGGTATAGAAATCTATCTTACCCTAGAGGAAAGTAGGCTGGGAAGGGAAAAAGAGAAGGAGGGGATAGAAGAGAGGGTAGATTGGGAGGGGGAGGTCAGAAGCAAAATTCTTTTGAGGAGAGACAGGGTGAAAGGAGAGAGAGAATGGAATAAACAGGGATGGGTGGAAATAGTAACTATGAAAAAAAAATTTTGATGCAAGTTTCTCAAACCTATAGAGAACTAAGTCAAATTTATAACACTAAGGGCCATTACCCAATTGATAAATGATCAAAAGATATGAACAATTTTCAGATGAAGTAATCAAAGCTACCTATAGCCATATACAAAAATGCTATAATTTATTATTGATTGGAGAAATGCAAATTAAAACAACTGAGGTACTTCCCCATACCTATTAGATTGGCTAATTGGGCAGAAATGGAAAATGATGAATGTTGGAGTGAATACGGAGAAAATGAGAACTTATTGCACTGTTGGTAAAGTCATGAAGGGATTCAACTATTCTAAAGAGCAATTTGGAACTATACCCAAAGGGCTATAGCACCATACATGCCCTTTGACCTAGAAAGAGATTTTTAAAAAAAGGAAAAGAACCCATATGTACAAAAGTATTTGTAGCAGCTATTTTCTGTGGCAGAGAACTGGAAATTGAGGAGGTGTCCATCAATGACTAAATAAATTGTGGTAGGTAATTTTAATGGAGTGCTATAAAAAATGATGAGCAGGATGCTCTCAGAAAAACCTGAAAAGACTTAGATGAGCTGATACAAAGTGAAAAGTACTGTATACAACGTAACAGCAATATTGTAAGATGATCAGCTGTGAATGACTTAGCTATTCTCAGTAATACAATGATCCAAGACAACTCTGCAGGCCTTATAATGAAAAATGCTATCCAGCCCCAAGGAAAGAACTGATGGTATCAGAATAAAGACTGAAGCATAATTTTCCACTTTATTTTTGATGAGGATTTTTTTTGGAAGCAGTCTATGTTTTCTTTAACAACATGACTAATATGGAAATGTTTTGCATAACTACACATGCATAACCTATATTGAATTGCTTTCCTTCTCAATGAGGGGCGTTGGGGAGGGAGGAAGGTAGAGAATGTGAAACTAAAAGTTTTAAAAATGAATGTTAAAATTCTTTTTACATGTAACTGGGGAAAAATAAAAAACTAAATAGAGCTGTGAATCAGTATAACCATTTTAGAAATCAATTTGAAATTATGCAAATAAAGCTACTAAAATGTCCAAAAAACTAAAAGAAAAAAATTACCAAACCAAAAAAAAACTCTAAAATAAAATTTCCCAGAGGTTATAAGAATAGGAAGAGAGGAATCAAACCTTCTGGGTTCTCTGATATGACAGGAAAGCCCAATGCCAAGGGATGACTTGAAGGAAGTTCATGGAGTCAAGTTTTAGAGAACAAATATTAAAATAGGTTACCAGAAACAAAATCATTCAATTATATAATAGCATATTTTTCCTACTGAGTAAATATGTAGATTAAAAATCTGTTCTTAAGAGCCAAGGAGAAAAATTTCAGAAAAGGAACTAAAAAAATCTCAAACTATGCTTAGACCCTTTCAAGGAAAGACTATTTTAAAAGAGGGCTGTGTGTGCTGGAGCCAGCTCTAACTGGCTTGTGAGAGCCAGTCTTAAATATCCGTGTGAGCACTTGCACCTCAGAAGGCAGAAATCACTAGAAATTAAGACTTAATATTGACTGTCCAGACTTAAGAAAACTTTAATAGTATAGATTAAACTTAAAAATATGTGTGCATACCTTCTCTCTGCCCACCTGCCAGAACCTGGTTGTTAACATTTAACAACTCACCCCTATGACATTACTTAAGATGAGCAGGTGTTCAAGAAAAGGCTTAGGGAATGGTCCTCACCAGATTGGAGGCCTCATTACTGGAAGCTAATTAAACAATGATAATAAAGCAGTAACTGACATTTAGATAATGTTTCAAGGTTTGCAAAAGGATTTACATTGATTACCTCATTTCAGTACCACTGCTCTCCCTGACTTAATGTAATTTTATTATTTTTCCCCCTATAAACCAAGGCAACAACCTTCCCTTATAGCCATGGTTTGCTTCTCAAATATATGGAATAGGATTTTCTACACCATCACATATATTGAATAATGGAACACCACAAATTCACAAAGGGAACATTTTCATTTTTGTCTGTGGAGAAAATGAGACATTATTGCACTGTTGGTAAAGTCATGAAGAGATTCAACCATTCTATAGAGCAATTTGGAATGTGGGTTAATGGGAAGGACCTCTGAACAAAAGTCGTAAGGTGAGGCTCTTAATCATATTTTAGGTATTTATTAACTGTGTGAGATTTGGGGCGTCTCTAACTGAAATCTGTTTTTTCACCTGTGAAATGGGTGAGATGGAAATGATCATTACCTGCTCTGCCTAATATATGTAAAAATGCCTTGAAAACCATCAAATTATATATATATATATATATATATATATATATATATGTATATATTGCTACTAAATGTGAGAGACATCCTCTTTCCACAAATCATTTTTCCTTAGGTCTTACAAAGATTAGTTTAAAAAAAATTCAAGCCTGAAAGATTCATATCCTAGCAACTATAGATAGTCTAGGAATAACTGTAATAAAAGCAAAATGAAAAATGTGACTGATATATTTAACTATTTTGCCTCTGGAGCCTACACCAAATCAAATTAATTCAGGTCCAGTAAAATATTCTATGCCTATCAACTTGGAGTTTCCCAAAAGAAAAATAAGATGTATCTGAATATATATCAACTTCAGATGTGATCTATATAATGTAACCCAAACAATGTCATCTCAAACTGGATTCCATCTAAACCGCCATTACCAAGATGCCAGTGAAATCTACAAATCAGAGAATCTGTGCTCCATATCCTTTGCCTCATCCCTCTTTTAAGGCTGCCATAAAGAGTTCAAATAACAGATATTTAGTTGCCTAGATGAGAGCTCCTCAGTGATTGTTCAGTCATGATGTCTGCATCCAGATCTGAGCGGGATGCAAACTTGTGGACACCCTATAGAAAGGCTCCTCCTTTCTATTTCTTGGTCATGTGATACCATGAGTTTTTTGAGTGTGGTGACCTGATTATCATTACATTTAAGCAGACTGAGACCAGAACGGAAGCATCTTAGGGACATAGGAAACCATGTGGCATCAGTGGCAAAAAGCCCAGGCTTGTGTTTAAGTCATAACTTTGCCAAGTCCTAGCTATGGAATTTTATGCTCTCCAGACCTCAGTTTCCTTATTTGTAAAATGAGGGAGTGGATATAGATGTTAGCTTTAGGCTTCTTCCTCTCTGATATTCTATAAAAAATAAAATCATTCCTAACACCCACTGACAGATGACTGCAAAGCAAAGGGGCTCTAAAATGAGAATTGCTAAGTACTAAAAAAGCAATATTCAAATGAAATGAATATCGAGACAGAGAGCAGGGTGAAAATTCTGAGACAGGAATGATGCTGCTTTCTAAATGTGAGTGCCTTGATATAGGAAGTGCCCTGGGATCACTTACATTACATAATACAGAACATTTGAAAGAGAATTCATTTAAATATTGTTATGAAATTCAACTAAAATAGCATTAAATAAGAAACAACAGAAATAAAGGCAACTTTTCCTGAGAGCCATCGTGAAAAGTAACTTTGCCCAAACTTCCTTGAAATGTATGCAAGTCCGTGAGTTTTACTGTCTTTGCAAATATCATGGAATTCCTAACAAAACTACTGCTGTGCTTGGTCTGAATTGGGTCAGGAAACTCATTATATTCAGTACTCTACCTGTGATGCTTTGCTATAGAAATCTTCCCACAAAACAAACAACAACAAAAAAAGAACATCCATTTGTATAAAAAATACTTCCGATCCCTTTAGTATGTAAATACTCTAAATGCGATTATTAATTATCCCAGCAGGATGAAGGTAGCAGGAGGGCCCAACAAGTTTTACACAAGGCAGCATTTCCTTTTATCCATGTGGGAAGGGTCCTAGAGGTATTCACATCCTCAATTCTCTACTTCTCAGCCAAGAACAAGGCCCAAAACTCACCAGCTGTGAATCATTCCCATGTGCCTTCTGACACTTTATTATAGACATCCCTATTCCAGAAACCAACTCAAACCATCACACAGCTGCATCCTTGGAGGTTACCATGGCAACAGTTGGGGATGTCCCACAGCTACAGGTACTAGCTCTATTGCTTCTAACACTATCTGCCAAAGGCTACATGCAGTCCCCTGGGGCTGATGTGCTAAAACTCTAGTAGAAAAGGATTATTTGGAGTTGATGGTATCATGGCACAGTGGCTTGAGTGCTGGACCTAGACTCTTGCTCTTAGGCAAGGCAAGTTACTTTCACCTTTTGGAGACTGTTTTCTCATCAGCAAAATGAGGCTAGCAAAAGTTATACTACCTACCTCACAGGGTTATCATAAAAAGAAAGTATTTTACAAACCTTAAGGTTCCATGGAAATGTAAGTCATTGCTATTCTACATGGATGTTCTTTCTCCAGTGGCTGAGTATTTATGTGCATCTAGAGTTATTTGTCTCCTAAATCTCCAAATCAGAGCTCAAGTGAAAACAATTATGTCACCTGTAGTCTCCAATAACCTACATCTCTCTAGTACTTCAAAATTTACAAAGAAAATCTTCCCACTTCTCCATGAGTTAGGAAAAACAAGCATTATCATTTTATAAAACCAAGTAGAGTCCAGATGTTTTCTGCTTCTCTACTTGTCAAGTGTACTCTTTTTTTAGAGATTATCCTGCATCTAACAAGTAAGAGACTCCAGGCTCCTGATTGTGGTTTGTCCTCATCTTAATTCTACTTCCAATTAGACTTCTTTGCATATTAGGATTATGTGAAAAATAGGAATTCACTGTGTCTAGAAAAACAAGAAGATTCCATAGAATTAGATTCCATCCAATTTGGTGGTTCAGGGATACTGTATTGTATGTCATGGCATCACCTCCCTGATATCATTGTCCTCCTTGAGAATAAAGAAACAACAGCAACAACAAAAACAGTGCAGCCTATATGAAGATAAGGACTGGGAAATAAGACCTGAAAGCCAGGTTGGGAGTTGGATTATGAAAGACTCCACGTGGAAAGTTTAGGGGTTCAATGGAAGAGACAATAGGGAGCTCCTGGAGGTTTCCCATCTGGATTGCACCTGTGATTTCATTGGATATGGGAGGTACTAGAAGGGAACTCCTTCTACCAGTGCAGAACAGCTTCTGCTCTGAAATTTATCATCTTGGAGAATTGCCTAGAATACTGCAAAGTTAAATGACCTAACCAGGGTCATACAGTCAGTCTTTGTCTGAGATGTCCAGTAGCCTTTGGACTTAGGTTTCTTGACTATGAGGCCAGCTCTCTAACCTTATGCCAAATTTTCCTAAAGTAAATTATTTTTTTTTTGCATCATCCATTAAAAGTTTATAAAGAAATCACAATGAATCCAGAGAATAGCAATATAAGACAGTTTTATGGGTCCAGCTCATCATCTATCAATGAGTACATGTTACATGAGTCATGATCAAAAGTCTTGTTAAAATATGATTTTATCTATTTCCTTACTTCCTACCAGACTGTTCTAACCACATCTATACAACAAAGCAGAGTAGATGTAGAAAGAATTGATTTGCTACATTTTGCTTTCTTATAATTCATTCCAAATGTTGTGTGTTAGAGCTGATAAATTACATGGTGGTTAGGCCTTTAAAGGAGTCAGAAAATTGAAATTGACCACAATAGAGTTAATTTGGCCATGGCAATAAAATCACAGTCTCTGTCCTAGGATATTATGCCTGTTTCCCTATTCTTCTTGTTTAAAAAAGCTTTCCTGGTTGTTACCCGGTGTTATGTCTAACTCTAAGAAAAGGGTGTGCAAGATGTTCAGGCAGGTTCAGTCTGCTAATTCAGCACACTGCTTCAACAAATATGAAATTAAGAATTTTTGCACCAGAAGAATTAGCATACATCATTCCTAGTGCAAGTGGCTGTAGGGATTTGTGCAGAAAGGAACATGATGGTATTCATAAGGAACTTTCTTTAGTCCAGTTTAGTTTACATTCTGGAGGAACAAGTGTCCTCTAAACATGACACTTTAAATTTGGTGTCTTAGCACAAAACTCTGGATACCTTGACCTTGTTACTGTTCTAAACCTAGTTCTATAGTCTTAAAACAGAACCCTCATCTCTATAACTTTCATTATAACTTCCTTTGATCCCTTCAATATGGAGTACATTTTAATGAAGTGAAACAGTTGGAACTAACATACTAATTTTTACTTCATAGACAATAACAGGGTAATATCTTACCCTTTCTTAGGGGAAATCTATGTTTTTATAGGACAGTCTTGCTTCACTCAAAAAAAATGGTAGAATTTTATGCTTCATAACAGACTGACTGGCAAGGTAGTTGTGGATTTTGGCAAACAAACATGTAGATGCCAATATAGTCTGTCTCCAAATAATTAGTTTATTCATTCATATGATTATTGATAGCTTATTGCATTCCATAGGTGCTTAATGTTTTGGATATTATTAAGCATTTATTTCATATAAGGTACTATATTAGTACATGATAAAAAAAAGGTCTTTGCTTTCAAGGAATATTTTAGTTAATAAGTATGATTAGATACATAATTATATATGCATATTATAAACTTCAAAGTAAGTGCATGGGCATAAAATATTCTGATATCAGGTTTTTTAGATTTTTCAAAGGAGGTGACATACTATCCAGACTTTGAACCATGAATAAGAATTGCATAGAAGTACAACAGAAGGTCATTCCAGGTGTAGATGAAGACAGGGAAACAAGAGAGCACAGGCACAAATTGAAATCCTCATCAACTGTGATATTCATCACAAATTATGATGAGAAATAATCTAGTTTGACTGAACGCTAGAGAACATTAAGGGATAGAGACTGGACCTGTAATTTCACTGGTATTGGTAATCCCAGGATGAGTACACTTCCTCTACTGATGGGGGTCAGCACCTTATCTACATCTTACAGTAGCATAAAGTATTTAAGTGTTAAGTGACTTGCTGAGGGTCACAAAGCCAGTATGTGTCAGAGTCAGAACTTGAACCTTTCTGGTTCCAAGCCTGGCTCATATCATAGAGAGAAAAGAGGATTTAAGTTAAATTGGATCTAGTTTGCAAAGGACTTCGAATGCCAGTGCAAAGGGTTGAAGCTTAATTTGACATGGGATGGGTAGCCATCAAACAATGTTATATAGTATGGTGATATGATCAGACCTGTGCATTAGGAAAATTAATCTAGTGGCAGGCAGTGTGTCAGAAACATAGTTCTAAGGGAGATCAGAAAAGATGTTGTTGCACTAGTCAGAGGATAGAGGTGATGAAGTACAGGGAAATGGAACAGCGGTAATAGACAGGCTGGTGGCATTAGAGGTAACAAGGAGAACAGGAAGGAAAGACAGCTTATCTAGACTGCACGGACAGAACTTGGAAACTGATCAGATGTAAGAGAGAGAGAGGAGTACAAGATTTTAAGCATAGAATATTGATAGAATAGTCATGCCATTGAGAGAGAAGGGAAAATCAGGAAAAATAGTTCGAGGTGGAGGGTGGGGTGGAGATTTCAGTTTTAGCAGATTCTAGACAAGTCCTAATCAATAACACATTGATAATAAAATGTTTAAAATAACACATTTTAAAATAAGTACATTTATGGGACTAAGAATCATCAGCATTTTATAGGATAGAAAAGCAAAATTTCTAATATCCTTCATATCCATTTTTTTCTCTGTTCTTAACTATAGTCTCCTCAAAATGGTACTTGCTTCATCATTAGATACCTTTCCAATTTTTAACCAGTTCATAACAGGTGACTTTTAAATTACTTAGTCAATTCTTAAGGTATCCTGGAATTTCAAGGCATATCATTAACTTTAATTTCTTCCTATTTGGTGTTCCTGCTACATGTTTATTATTAATTATTATTCGTGTTTCTAATTCACTTTTACTAATTTCTTTAAATTAAATTCAGGCACTAATAAGGAGGGAAAAATCACAGCTAGAAGGGTTGGAATTTATTCTCAATGCTTGATATTTACAGATGAAGAAATGGAGGACCAGAGGAAAACATGTCATAGTTATCAAGGAGCAGAGTCAGGAATGGAATCCAGGTCCTCTTACCTTAGGTCCCATGTTCATTTCATCTCACCTCTATGATAATGAAGGTTAGGGTGTCAGGTGGAAGTGGGAGGAGGCAGGAACTTACAACATGCAAATTATAACCATTTACATTTGAAAATTACTGCAGCTGAAATAGATGAAGCACATCAGTAAATGGCACCAGGCACTATGCTAGACCCTTAAGGCAGAAATATTATTGAGAGAGTTTGTCTAAAGAGATGACATTTTACTACAGGGATATAATATACTCAGATAAACAAATGTGGTATTCCTAAAAAATAAAAAAGACATTTTGGTGAGTTGTTTTGGTTGTTCCATCATGTCCAACTCTTCACAAACTTCTGGGCAATGGCACACCAAACATTGTCTTAGCAAAGATACTGGAGTGTTTTGCCATTTCCTTCTCCAATGGATTAAGACAAGTAGAGATTAAATGACTTGTCCACGGTCACATAGTTAAGTAAACATTTTAGGCTGGATTTAAACTTAGATCTTCCTGACTCCTGGACCACTGAACCACTCAGCTGCTTCTGGTGGGTTCAAGTAACTGGGAAAATCAGGAAAGTGAATTAGAGGATCCAAGAAGGGGAAGGGAGAAATACAGCATTCCAGAACCACTGACACCCTCTACAAAGACTTTTATGTGTGTGCGCATGCGTGCGTGCGTGTGTGTATGTGTGTGTGTGTGTGTGTGTGTGTGTGTGTGTGTGTGTGTGGGTGTGTGTGTGGGTATGGGTGTGTGACTGGGGAGAGAAGGACATTACATGATTATAACATACTGGCTGTTCAACATAGAATTCCACATGGTACGTTAGATTTAAAGTCAGACGACCTAAATTCAAATCTTAGTCCTTTACTTAATATCTAGGTTACCTTGCAGAAGTCACTTCACAGCTCTCTGGGTTTCCATTTTCTCATCTGTTAAATGAGAAAAGTCAGACTTAGTGACCTTTAAAGTCTCACTCAATTTCAAGTCTAAAATGATGATGATGGTGGTGGTGTAATGATGCCTTACATTTATAGTGGGCAGTTTTTACAATTAACAAATCGCTTTCACATATGTTGTCCCCCTACACTAACTCTTTTATTTAATTTTAAAGAAGAAATACATGGAGATCAGTCTGAGTTTGCACTAAATCATATTTGTGGTCCTGGAACAAACTCACAAGCCATCTGACTACAAGTCCCCTGTTTTTTGTTTTGCTTTATTTGTATTTGCAAATAAAGCAAATTTTAGGAGGGAAAACTGAGAAAATAAAGGTGATTATCTCATAGGAATCAACTGGAAATCATATACAGGCAGTATGCTATGCAGATGGAGCGTCTCAGCCATTTTTATTAAAAGCCAAAAAGTGTGAATAACAAATATTCACAGAGAAGACCTGCCAAAGGATATTACAAATTCATGGGAATATTCCTTGCATGACAAAGTTCCCAAAATGCTTTTTCTTGGACTTCAAGATTATAGCCAGCCCAGGAACGGCATGTGAAAATGTTAAAAATAATTCCTTTGGAATAATTTTGAAAGTCACTGAATAAATGAACTATTGATAACATTTCATACTGTGTGGATGCAAACTGTGCATGGATTTAAAAATAATTATCCATTTGTTTTAATAATCCACATGAAAATTTTGCTATGCAGTTCATATACATTCAGTGCCTTTGAGATCAGGGAATTTTCTTTTCCGTTTCTCCATATCTCTAACACTTAGCGAAGTGTCTGGCATGTAGTAGGTGCTTAATAAATCTAGTTGACTGAGTAAGGAGGCATAATATAGACTCATCAAAGGAGTGGTCAAACAGGTAGGAAAAGAATGATGAGAGGGAAGTATCCTCAAAACATACATTAAAAAGTTCATACAGGAAAAGAATCATGTCAAATGCCCCATAGAAGTTAAGAAGCACTGGGAGCAAGAAGATTTTTAACTTTGGAAAGAGGAATTTCAGATCAATATTGAGATTGAGCCAGAGTAGGTGAGGATTTCAAATAGAGTGAGAAGTAGAAGCAACAAGTTTATTGAATGACAACCCCATGAACAAGAGGTTATTGTTACCCCTATTTTACAAACAGTACCCATTCCTGGTTCATCTCCCAACCCCAACTCACATTTGGTAGGCTTGTCCCCAGAAGACATCTGACTCTATTTCTCCTCCAAATTCCAAGGGTAATGCTGAAAGCTGAAATTTGTAGCAGATTCTGAGTCTCCATTTATTATCAACTAAAGGTAATTGACTTTTAGAAAGGGTATTTACTAAGGAAATGTATAAAGAATGACAGCTACAGAAACATCCCCCATAAATAGGGGTACACTCTTCCCTTGCACCAGATTTTCCCTGTGGAAAGAGAACACAAGCTAGAAGAAGACCTGTGGCCAAAAGAAAAACATTATCTCCTGGTCATTGGAAGTCTTCTAACTTTCTTGAGTGCTCAAGATCTCTGGTATAGTTCTCTAATGGACTCTGAAGATCAATGACCTTATGGAGTGCTGAAGCTGCTTTACTTCAGTTTATCCTTGGTGTATCATTCATATCCTGATGAAAATGGGGACATAACTACTATTGCCTCAGTGGACATTAGAATTGATACATCTAAGAGCTCCAGATCTTCCTACCTTTCAAACTTTACAAAGTTGTCACCTCATCAATGGTGGGGCAAGATAAGAAACTTAATCATCCCCCACTGCTTCCAACAAAATGCAATTACTTCTCAGGAGTCCTTTACCATGGCATTTGACTGCCAGTCAACTGACCTGCTGCTGGAATGCTTGATTTCAAACAGAATCGTTGTGTTATACATCAGCTCACAAGTCAAGGGAAAGGTCCAGATGTAACATAATTACAGCGTAATATAAAATCTCCCATCTCCTCTTCTCATCATTTCATATCCTAGAAGAGGCAGCATGTCATAGTGGATAGAGGGTAAGTCTGGGAGTGAGGATTCTCTCTCACAGTGTAAATCACAGCATTTGCAAATCTCCTATTTACATAGCCAGGGGAGTTTCCACACTGGCAATTTCCTCCATAGATGAAGTCAATTGGTGTTTGTGGACCAAAGATGGGTATGGATGAGAGAGGGAGGGAGGGAGAGATTGAAAGAAAGACAGACAGAGAGAGAGAGAGAAAGAGAGAGAGACAGACAGACAGACAGATATATTTATCTTTAGCTTTAATATCTGTTAGAAGTAGCAACAGGAGTTGCAAACTAGAGCTGCAAAGGATGTTGAAAGTAGAAAGTAAGAATTAAAATTTTGGAAAAGTAGTTGCTAATGTTTCCTCACAAAAAGTTGTGATGATGAGAATTTATTGTTTTAGACAAACACAAAGGTCCATATGGACTTTGGCTGGAGAGAAGAGTTGTCAAATACATAGCAGGCCTACAACACTCCCCCCAATATAAGTAACAAGTAAAACATAATTGGGAAATATTTAAAATATATATAAATACGTATATGTATATATATATATATATCTATATATAGATATATATATATATATATATACACACACAATAGCACATAGATTGTGTTGCTACATGGTTTTCTAAGACAAGATGAGACCCACGGGAACTTCTATGTATGGTTCAATAGCCTTCATTTCTCTTTGGGTTTGCCACCCAGGTTTGTCCAGGCAAATGCAACACTATTTTCCAAGCAATGAAATCTTTGATATTATATCACATTTTAAAGCTTGCTCAGTACTCAGAAAATAATAAAAAGAGAGTTTTCAGATGAAGTTGATTATAGTGAAAAAGGTTAGTAATAACAAAAAATACATAAAAATATTCGCTCAATAAAGCAGGAAAGGAAAAAATCTAAGTTTAATTTGATTCCTGATATTGAATTGTATTCTTCTTTCTTAACTGTAATGAAACATCATATTTGCTTTGAAATAACATTTCTTTTCCTTTTAAATTACAGAAGGCAAAGCCATGTCTCTGGCATATTTTCATTTTAAGTGTCCAAATAAGTTTGTGTTATAAGAGACATCATGTTCACGTTATCAATTATAAAAAAGATGAAGAGATCTAATGCTATTTCATCTCATTCTTATTTTAAATATATTCTTTGCCTTTCATAGGATAATATTACATTTCAAATGTCTTCCTGATATCTTCATGCAGATTAGTGGCATTTCACACCACAGCCAGCAGCTTTTTGTGATCTATTTGGGCTTATGGGCATAGATAAATAGATGAGAGAGTATAAGGAGGAAGTTCCTGATGACTTCCAGTGAGTGCACTAGCATCAAGAAGAAAATCAAGATTAGGCTGGCTCACCAATGACTGAGAATGGCTACAGTGAATCACTCAGCCCTAAAATTATTCCTGATCCAGAGAATTATAGGAGGGTCCAATGTCAACTGAAGGTGACTCCAAGTGTTAGAATCTACTGAAGAAAAGGCTTGAGCTATAAAGTGACCTTAGAAACCCTAGCTGCTTCATGGTTCCTTATATCCTTTTTCTACGCCCTTCCCCAAGCCCTGAGAAGAAGATTTACATGATACAGTAAAAAATAAATAAATAAAAACACTAGATCTGACATCAGGGTAAGTGGGGTCAAAGTCTTGTTCTGCTATTTAATATCTGTGTGACTTTGGGCAGGTCATCTAGTTTCTCTATGATTCAATTTCCTTCTCTACAAAAATGAAAGATGAGAACAACATGACCACCAAGGTCTCTGGCAGTACTTGCTCAATGATACCATCAACCATTAGCACATCAGATGCTATGTCACTATACTTGGGTCCAGTTGGCTTATACCTGCATCCCTTAGAGCTAAGCTGGAAAGAGATTGATCTCTGAAAACCAAGTGGCATAGACTTAAAGTCAGAAATTTTTACCTTTTTAAATTTTTTTAAATTTTAAATTATTTTTAAATTTTAAATTTTTAAAAATTTTACATTTTTAAATTTTACCTTACACATACAATAGCTGTGTGACCCTGGGAAAGTTATTTAATTGAGTCTTCTCTTATAAAATAGGAGCAAGTGTAGTTTCCTTGTCTATAAGAGGTAGAGGGAGGGGTGGACCTAGAGGACAACAAAAATCCATTCCAGCTCTAGATATATGATACCAAATAGTATACTCATATAGTACACATCTACCACGGTGGGGTTTTTTTTTTATCATTCTTAAAAAAAGAATCAACCTTTCCCATTGCAGATTTATTTTATCACCATCAAAAATACAACCTTTTATAGATTAATATAAGCTTAATATCTTAAGCTTTTAATTCTCTTATCCAAAAAAAAAGTGACCTAAAAAGTCCTTTGCAGTTCCTGATTGCTTTTCATGTCTTAGCTATGATATAATTCAGAGGATAGAGTGAAGGGCCTATTTCAGAAAGACTCATCTTTGTGAGTTTACATGTGGCCTCAAACACCCAGTGTGACCCTGGGTAGGTCACTTAACCCTGATTGCCTGAGTTCCTCATCTGTAAAATGAGCTGGAGAAGGAAATGGCAAACCTACTTCAGTATCCTTGCCAAGAAAACTCCAAATGGGGTCACGAGCAGTTAGACATAACTGAAGTGAATGAACAGCGATATCATCAAATAATATTGATTCTTCCAAGATAGCTTACTTCTTTCTGATTAGAATTTCAGTAATATTCTTTCTCTCCATGTAATCAAATTGATCAAACCAAGTTGTGATTTCTTTTGAAATAGTATAAAATATATGACAGGCTATTTTCAATGACAAGGATATACAAGTTTCCCTAAATTATGGACTCTGTATTTTTATTTCATCCTCAGGCCTTATTCAAAAAACTGTGGTTAAATATGTCTCAATTGAGGAAGTTATTTGATCTTTTTTGCTATTTTCTACGCCTAAGAAACAGGGAGAGATAAATATCAGCAACGGCTATGAAAGCTGATCTCTCTTTGTCTTTCTGTTTCTCTCTTCTGAATTCCTCTCTCTTTTCTGTATCCCTCTTTGTTTGTCTTTGTCTTTGTATCTTTCTATACACATTCATATATATATCTCTGTATATATTATATGTGAGTAGATAAATATTTATATACAGACATATATTTATCCACATACATATTTATACATACATACATACACAGGCACATATGCATATATATGTATATATATATACATATATATATATACATATATATATGTATATATATATACATATATATGGAGTTTCTGTTCTGATTCAGCGTAATAATTTGAAAAAATCTCATTCAAAATTATCTCCCTCATATAGAGAACTGGAGTCAAACCAGAAATTAGAAACCAATATCAAGATAATATTTAAACTTTCACTTCAGCGAAAGTAGTTTATCAGAAGGAAGTTTACCTTCCTTTAATTCTTAACCAATACTCAAATGGATCTCTGATCTCATGAGTGTGAATATTCCTTCCAGCAATAAAGATGCCAAGACATCCATGCCTATCCATCCTATAAAAGTCCTCTCTATTTCCTCAATACATTTGCCACTGAGAGTCCAACTAATGTGCTAGGGGCCTACTTCACTCTTTCTGGACACTGCAAGAGTATCAGCAGAGCACCCTGGTTCCACTTCCTTGTTCCTCAACTTATCTTCCCAAACATTTCACTGATAGCATCTTTTACTTTTATTCTTCAAATGTGACCAAAAGTAGCCATTTCCGAGATTAAGCTATGCCTGAAACAGGAATAACTGTCTGTAATATCGTTGACATCGAATGATTTTTGTCTAACACCAGACCTGGCATATCAAAGCAATATAAATCATTCAGAAAGACTTGTCACTCAGGCTTTGTGGCATTTTGCCACGAGGACCTGATTTCCTAAACATTTTTTAAAAAATAATCCCAGATACTGAAGATGATATCCTACCACTCTCATAGAAAAAAAAATATGGGAGAATTATTTGGATCACAGATGAGTGTATATATTCTACATTGTGAAGAGAATGATTACGTCACTCCTTTCTGTCACATCTGAGTATTTGTAACCTTTGAACACCTTTACTGAAATTAATCTATAATTTGATCGATGTGAACCTTACTTCTTAATCATGACCTACCTATACTTAACCCATCCTGTTGAAATCTTGTCCATGACTTCCCAAAGCTTTGTCACAAAAGGCCCACACAATATTATTGGGGGGGTTTTCACCTTCTTTCAACTTTCAAAGTTACGAGTAAAGCATATGGCTCATTCAATGACTATCCTTTAGATGTACTACATGATCAACCCATATTTACTGTTCACTTACTTTTTGATAGTACCACCCATTATTCAACATTTCCTTCCAAATTTCTTGTTTGAAGTGTATGCAAAATATCCATACCCACTATGAACTTTTCCACGATCCTCTCTGCAATTCTCATTTTCTTTTATAAATTTAAATTTTCAATAAACAAACTTTTTTCTCTCCCTACAAATCCATTGAAACAAAGAAAAATAAAACCTTTGTAATACATATCTATAGTTAAAACCAATTTTCATATTATTTTTGTTGCTGTTCAGTCATTTCAGTCCAACTCTTTGTGATTCCATTTGGGGTTTTCCTGACAAAGATACTGAAGTGATTTGTCATTTTTTTCCCTGGCTCATTTTATAGATGAGGAAACTGAGGAAAACAGGATTAAGTGACTTGCCCAATGTCACACAAATAGTGAGTGTCTGAGGTCAGATTTTAATTCCAGTCTTCCTAACTCCAGTTCCAACGGTCTATCTGGTGTTGCAACTAGTGCCCCTAATTTCCATATTAGCCATGTCCAAAAATGTGTGTCTTTCTCATTCTCCATCTTCAGTCTGTCACATTCCATAACAGGAGATCCTTGGTCCTCTAAGACTGTGGTTGATCATCTAAGTGATCAAAATTTTTAGCTCTAGTCTCATTTACAGATAGTTGATTGTTCTCTGACTTACAGGCACACATCATCACTAGTAAAAAGGTAGCATTGGACTACCATTTACTATGATAAGATGAAAGATCTTAGAGGAGCCTAGTTCTTCCACTCACTAACCGTAAAATTTTAGGAAAGCCACATAATTTCTCTGAGCTCCAGTCTCTACATCTGTAAAATCAGGTTGAAATGGAGTAGGTGGCCTCTTAGATGTAGCTATCAGCTATAACTATATCAATATTCATGGCATTTTTACAAAAATTGGCCATGTGATTTGGCGTAGAAACTTTAGGACCAAATGCAGAAAAGCTGAAGTATTAAACATGTAATTTACTAATCATAGCACAATAAAGTTTGTATTCACTAAAGGGCATTTGAGAAAAAGAATTTAACTTTAAATGGAACCTAAATAGTTTAATCCTAAATAATGTGTGGGTCAAAGACCAACTCATAGAACCAAATACATAATTTAATTAAAGAAAATGACAACTTTTGGAATGCAGCCAAAAGAGTGCTTAGCAGAAATCTATGCCTCTATATACTTTCATCAACAAAAAGAGAGGGAACAGATCAATGAATTTTGCATGCAACAAAAAAAGAAGCAAGTCCAAAGAAAATCTTAATAAATAATAATGGCTGTATAAATTCTAAAAATCAAAGAAAAAAAATTAAAAACACACTGAATTATTAGAACTAGAAAGTAGCTTTAAGAAAAACTTATAATGTAAACTGGCAGCTGGGTGGCACAGTGGATAAAGTACTGGCTCTGGAGTCAGGAAGACTCATCTTTGTGAGTTCAAAGCTGGTGTCAGACACACTAGTTGGGTGACCCTGGGTAAGTCACTTAACCTATTTGCCTCAGTTTCTTCATCAATAAAGTGAGCTGGAGAAGGAAATGGCAAGCCACTTCATTAACTTTGCCACGAAGATGCCAAATTGGCCACAAAGACTCAGACAAGACTAAAATGAGTAAACAACAACATGATTGTACGGTGCTGCTGCTGCTGCTTCTGTCCTTGTTGTATTAATTCTTTCATGACTTAGGTGAAAGAATGCAAGAGAATACAAATGAGGCTGCCATTCTGCACCCTTTAAAAAATCAGAAGAAAATCATAGGTCCAGAAATTGGAGTTTATGCCACATTTTTCAGAGGCCAGTTCTAATGAAGCATAAATCCTCAAGGGACCTGTTTGGTCCAGCCCAGCAGTATGACAACATTAGATATTGTTTTTTTCAAGAAAGGGGGTGACTTTATCCATCACAGGAATGAATTTGGTTGCACTAATACTTTGTGGTAACTGCTTTAATTTTAAGCCACCATCCCTAAGGACCAAAGAATGTGTAAAAGGGTGACCCCAGCAAAAGGAAGAAAAAAGAAAGTAGAAGATCATAGCCATATGATTTCAATAAATATTGCTGTTGGAAAAGTTAATTCATTAAACAATATTAGAGAAGCAACTGATGGCATTGAAGCAATGTTAGGTGATACTAGGTAAGTGATATTAAAGAAATAGCTATCAATTGATTGGAAAGAACATATCAGAATGGGCGGTCAAATCAATAGTTTTAGAAGCACTTCCCTACTACCCCTTGGGGACTCTGCTACAACCCTAAAGATGAGATATAGACAGTTCTCTGGGGAGTTGATATGAGGGCCCCCAGAGATATATATTTTTAAAGCAATATGGTATAATTTTTGCATAAGCACGAGAAATAACTTACTAAGAAAAAACTTTAAGGCAGTGTAAGACCAAGAAAAGTAAAATCTTTTGCTGTTTTTGTTCTACTAAAAGTGCCTCTGAATAACATGATTAAGGAGGATCTTTCCCACCAGTTGTCCAACCCTGGGAAGATTTGTAGGAAGGTCCATGCCTTTTGTTAATGAGGCACTATGTCTCAAGGGATGTGATGCCCTTTGGCTCTAAAAAGTATATAAAGACTCTGAGATGTGGGTTTTATTTGGGCTTACTGACTGGAAGTATTTGTTTGGCCAGACAGGGACTCTGGGAAGCCACTAAGGATTCCCCCAGCTTTGAAAACCCAGATGTCAGTGTTTCCCTCTCTGGTAACTGTGGTCAGACAGTTGAACCTGTCTGTTGATTTGTGATATATGTATTGATTATGGTCAGACAAAGGAAGTCATATCTATTGATCTTTGATTTCTCTGTAATTTTTTGAAGTTGAGGGTGCTGACTCCCCTGAACTAGCTGAATGATGTGTGTGCTTGGTTAAAGGAATGGTACTTATACTTGATTAAAGTGATCGTTACCCGCTCAAAAGTTGCCTTTCCTTTTATGAATGTAGATCTAAGAACCTGTGATAGTAGGCCCTCCTGTGTATGTTGGGTTGCTTACTAATGATACTGGTGGCATGAATGAAATGCTTTTGTATATTCAACAAATGAAAAGCAGTGTAGAATCTTATACCCTTTACCTCTTTTAGTCAATAGTGTGATGATAAAGCTTTCAAGTACTAGTAAATTAGTAATAATTTAATTTAAATATAACTAAATTATCAAATTAATGTTTCCTTCTAATAGAATTATAAAGAATGTCATCAATCCAATCTAGTTCAATAAATATTTTTTCAGAGCCTGCTATGTGTCTGGCACTGTGCTAAACACTGGAATTCAATTAATAAAGACAGTCCCTATCCTCAAGGAGCTTATTATCTATAGGGGGTGACAACCTACAAAAAGAGGCAGGAAAGGGGGAGGGGGCAATCAGACACCAGAGGACACCTTGTTCTGTGGGA
>CM053771.1:499150805-499168882 GCA_028658325.1 Potorous gilbertii | reverse complement strand
TGCCCAGTTCTAATTTTTATCAAATTGTTTTCTTCAGTTAACTTTTGCATCTCCTTTTCCATCTGTCCAATTGTTCCTTTTAAGGAGTTATTTCCTCCAGTCAATTTTTGTACTTCCTTTTCCTTTTGTTCAATTTTTCTTTTTAAAGAGATGTTCTCCTCTGTGAATTCTTTTTTTATACTTTTAAAGTCATTGGCCAGTTTTTCTTCTATTTCCTTCTTCTGCTGTTCCAGAAGAGCTGTTTGTGCTTGTGAGCAGTTCACAGTCACTTCTGAAGTTTCAGATGGAAGTACAGTCTCACTACTGACCTCTTTAATATTTGTGTTTTGGTCCTTGTCCCCATAGAAAGATTCTATGGTTTTTTTCACGCTTGTTTTGCTTTTTCTTGTTCATGATGGTGATTGTGTGTTGTAGCTTCTGGTTCTTTTAGTTAAAAGCTGCAAAACTTGGTGTTGAGTTGACTTGTGTGAAAAAGCTTAAAGCAAATGTCTTTTTAACTTTTTGTTTTGTGTTTTCCTGACCTGCCCTGGGATTAATTTGTTAAGTGTGAGGGAGGGGTATTCTGGTCACAGAGATCTCCTCAGTTGAGCTGAACTGAGGCAAAGGCAAGCTCAGGGGATGGTGATCCCAGCTGCCCTATTGTCTTCCCATTTCCCCTGGAGTGCTGAGGCACACCTAGATCCTAGTGTGAGTTTCTGCTCTTCCTGGGGTTCCTCTCCTGGTGCTGAGGTTTGCCTGGGTCTTAGTGCAAGTTTCTAGTGCCCTGGGGCTCCTCTCCTTCTGGGTTCACCTCTGCCACGGTAGGAGGAATCCCTCTTAGCCTTTTTCCTAGCCTCAGGTGTTATGAGACTATTTGCCCCCTCTGCTGTGTCTCCTCATCCAGGATTTTTCTGGGGAAATATTTTATGGTTCTTTTAAGGTCATCAAGAGGGGAAGAGAGAGCATTTACTGATCACTCTGCCATCCTGTCTCCCGGAAGTTCAAGTAGGTGACTTACAGATGTTTAATCTGTGGGCTGAAAGTCTCAGGAGCTGGTCTGGCTGATATCTGGTGCTCAGAGGCTGTCACTTGCTCAGTTCTCTTGGTCTCTCATCCTGGGCTGCCATTCCACTGGTTCCACCTGCTGCTGTCTCAGGCCTCCCCAGGGCCCTCTCATACCACTGGCTGGATGCTCTGCACTCTGTGCTATGGGCTCACCCCCGCAGAACAGATCCTTCCATCTCCAGTTTTGGGCTGCACTTAAAGCTTGGTCTTGGGACCCTGCTGTGCTACTTTACGGAAAGATCCCAGATCCTTACCATAGAATCAGGAAGAGCCTCCCTACTTCTGCTCCCTTAGAATCTTAGCTATGAGGTCAGTTGTCTCCTGAACAGCAGAGACACAACCTGTGGTGCCAGACTCTCTCTTCTTAACTGCATGACTAGATTCTACATCTAGACTGTCTAACCAGGTATGTTCCTTTACTGTTAAGTTTTCAGCCTATCTTACCGGTCCATTACAGTGAGTGGGTCAAGAAAAGGCAAGTCCACTGTCTTTGGCAATCTTCAACTAAACATTTCTCATGTGAATGAATCCCTCTCAGTTTTACATAATTAAAAATTGAGAAGGGATCATTGAAGGTGGCCACTGGAAGTCTGAAAACAGAAAAGTCTGAAAGTTTAGCCTTATACCTTTACATACAATTAGAGCACCTGATTTAAGTTACTCCTCTAAGCTGCATTGCCAATTTCCTGTTGGGTCAGTGGAGACTGTTGCCCTAAAGTTCTAGAGGATTCTATGGAGTACTCAAGCTGTCACATGCTCCCATTGGTGAGCTTCCTCCAACAGTTATGATCCTTTGCTTTTCCTGCTAGTCTTAGCTTCATGTGGGCTAATAATGCCCTTACATGGCATAATATCCTTTTATGTTCTTTTTTTTATTTGATCTTGCTTCCATCTTCTCTACAAGCATTTGAAAGAAAAGTAAGTGAATTGGAGAGTTCCCTGCAGTTCTCCATTTGCCTATTTATATAGACAACTGTCCCAATTTCTTTCTCATCAGAATTGGTTCTCATTTGAGCCTTTAGCATTTCAGTCTTGAGATTTTTCCCATTTGTCATGGATTAACTTCTGGAGACGTTTAGTCCAGTGAATCTTATCTGTATTTTCTTGGGACTTTTTAAAATCAACTCTATTAAAATGTATAGGAGAGAGCATGTCAGATGACGCTAAACTTTTGACTCCTTTTTTATTGTAAATCTTAGATGGAGTGGTTACTACTCCCCAAGATTCCCATCATGTCCACCCCAAAGACCAGTTCTTTCTTATTTGCCACAATCAGTTCCCCCATATATACTTTTGTCTCATCTCTTTCATCTTTTGAAGGTTGAAATCTTAATGAAGGTGAATCAAGACATTATTAGCTGCTCTGCTCTTCTCAGTAGTATATTTTGGCAGATAGCAGGATATTTGAAGACCTCTTCACTACAACATCAGTTTTTGTTTCAGACTTGGGATTTATTTCCCAAGTTTTTCTTTTTTGTTCACTTTTTATACAGATGGCCTGGAGGATATTCTGTTGACAATATCATAGCCATTCAGTTGCCAAATCTTGACAATTCTACCTCTGTAATAGCTCTCCTATCTGCCCCTCACTGGAGAAAGCAGGACACAATGGAACAATGCAGACTCTGGAAGCTAGAGGATCTGACTTAGAAGGCATTCTTTGTCTCTAATTATCTGTGTGACTTTGGGCAACTTACTTAATGTATCTGATCCCCAGTTTCCATATTTATAAAATGAAGGCATTGGAATCACTGCATTTTAATCTCTCTCTCTCTCTATCTCACACACACACACACACACACACACACACACACACAAACACATGCAGAGACACACATACCCAAGCTGAGTTTTGAAGGAAGTCAATAATTGTGAAAGGTAGAGGTGAGGAGGGGGTGCATTCCAGTACAGGGAGACAGCCCAAGAATACAGAAGTGGAGGATAGAGTGTCATGCATACAAATAATGAAGTAGGCCAGTATAGCTGCATTATACATTGTATAGAAAGGACTAATGTTTAAGAATACTGGTAAAGAAGGAAGGAGACACACTGTGAAGAGGCTTAATTGCCAACCACAGCAATTTACATAACAATCATCTAAATTAATTAAAATTAGTTTAAAAGAGCAAAATGTTTGGGTTTGATACCACATGGATCTACCAAGCATTGATCACAGTAATTTACTGCAGTCTTCACATAATACATAGGTACAGATGGTACATAATACCGAGGGATAGCAGAGGCAGAGTGGAACCATTATAACATTGTACAATCACATTGTATCATATATCATATTATGATTCCCTTGAGCTAATGAAATTGATAGTTATACTACCTATTTAATCTGTTGATAACTATAACAATAATTACATCTATCTTTTATATAGTGTTATGAAATTTAGAAAGCACTTTACATGCTATTGTGTTTGTTGCTCATAATGGCTCTGGGACATAGTTGGTATTGTTATTCCATTTTGTGATAAAACAGGCTGAGAGAGACTCAAGCTACTTTCATTGCTTTATTCATTCACTCATTTAATAGACATGAAACACCTAATTCCTGGATATTGGGTGGTGTTTCTCAATATTGGATTCTTCCATGGGAAATGATGCACTAATGTTATTGTAAAGTATGGATTTAAATTTTTACTTGACCTCAGTGGCACAAAATGTAGTGGTACCTTCAGTCTCATAGTAAGTGTAGAATCTGTAGGGTTTTAATGTACACAATAAAATGAAAATTGGACTTTTAAGTTTCTTGTGGGGTGGTGAACATGTTCCCAGTGGGCATACTTTAGAAATGTTGGACCATACAAAAACTTTTTCTTCTTAATTGGATCTTAGATTCATCGGTCATCCCTGAACCTGGCTTATATTCTGGAGATAGACCCAGACCAACATTCTTTATTTGCCTCCCACCTGTGCTCCCGACTCAATACTGAGTATCTAAGTGAAAGCAGAGAAGACAGGCCATTTCATGGGAGAGCATGAGAGACCGGCTTCCAGTCAACTCCAGATCTCTAAACCTTGTGGGTAGGGACCAGCTTTTACCTCTGAGAAGCAAAGCTTGACTTTAAAAAAAATTCGTATTATTTTTTGTTTGGGATAGGACTGGTACAAACTGTAAAACAGGTGGCAACATAGCAGAACTTTGTAAATTGATTAATTTTGTTCAATTATATCACTATGTATTTGGAAGTACAGAAAGATGTTAATGATTTGGCTTGATTGCAAACTTTGCCTCATAGACTTCTCCCCTAGACTCTTTAATATAAGGCACTAAGGAATGCGTTGAGAATGGATAATGCAGAACCTTCCCAAATTAACTGAGAGCTCTTCAGGATTTAGGAGTATAGAATTTGTCAAACACATTTCAGTGTATTTTCTGAACACAACAGATAATAAATTGCAGAAAAATGTAGGAAGGGTGTGTCATATCCCTACCTCAATTCTTGCAGGAGGCTTGGACTTGATTCAATTGAATTAGGTTTGAACAAGGTCTAGATCTCATTACTGAATCTGTTAATCAAATGCATTGGATTCAATGTGAGCAACTTGGTTAATCAAATGGAGAAATAATGGAAATGCTTTGGACCATTGGAGAACTGGAGTGATATGGTGTAGGAAATACATTGGGATTGGTTGGTAAGACTTGATGAAACCATGTTGGTTTTACATAAAATGTCTGCCATGCTAGTTTGGAACACAGGAAACTCAGTATCTGACTTACACAGAAAAGAAAGTAGTTCTAGCCAAACGTTGAAAGAGAAATCTCATGTGTGGGAGGATGAAAGGAACTTCCATCCTCTCTTCTCTCTACCCATGATCTGAAGATGTTATGACAAACTTTGCAGGGTCAGAGGATCTGTAGTTCTCATTGGTGTCCTAGCAATGTCTCAAAAATAGCTGATGGCATTGTTAGCACCGAGAGCCAGCAAGAAACTAGACAGTGAAGAAAGGCAACTTCAGAATTTTAAAAGAACCCCAACAGGAAAACTTTATGAGGTCCCTACCAAATGAAGATGACTTCCAGGAACCGCATTATTCCTTTTGCTACACAATCTATGCTTTTTCTTGAATTATTTATCTACTTCTGGAAGTGTACCCTTAGTTAGAGAAGGGAGATGTTTTATGATGATAGTTCTTACTATTGAAATTTAGTAAATACCCATTTCTAAAAGCTTATTAAATAACAGTGGTTAATGGGTATCAACTGAGAATCAATGCCAGAAACGTACCAGTGAAGATTTGTGAACTACATTGCTGGAAAAATCACACCTACTAAAATCCACAAACTTCTGAGGGTCTGTAGTATCTTGAATGGATAAGTAGGCATGCTCTGGGGAAACACCTCTCTGATCTGAGGATTTTCTCTCTCTCTCTCTTTTTCTCTCTCCTCCATATATATTCGCATATATATGTTTATAAATGTATCATATGCATATATACAGATATATTACACATATGTAATATATTTATGTGTATTATAATTACATATATGGTATAATATATAATTATATACAAATATAATATATAATTATATATAGTATGGGATTATAATATATAATTATATATCTGCACTATACAATAATAAAATAAAATAAATATATAATATACATAATATATAAGTATACACACACACACACACACACACATATATTTAAAATGCAGATCATAGTGGATAAGCACATCACGGTGGGAAAAGAATTATCCTCAGAGTCAGGAAGACTTTTCTTCTTAACACTATCTCTGAGCTGTACCTGTGTCATCTGGGATAAGTCTCTTAGCCTATTAGTTCTCTAAACCACTTTCCAAGACAAAGTTGCCAAGAGGATGTCTTCCTACATTAGTGGATGAGGTTTTCCTTGAGAGCTTTCTCCTTCAATGGAAAGATTGCAGGTGCAGTAATTTTACCAGTTTATGAATAATGAGTATGTATTTTCCCCCTCAGTAGATTGGAAACATCTTGATGGCAGGGATTGCCTTTTCTTTTTTTTCTTTCTGTTATTGTCTCCTTGACATTTTGAACACACTAGGTGCTTAATAAAATGTTTGATGAACTGAATTGAAACCTACAGATGAAGAAATTGAAAACTGGGTCAAGTTATTGATTCAAAGTCACAGAATGGCAGAGCCTGGGGTCCTTCATCAGGCTGTTTTCTGAATGACCCTTTAGTTACATGGTTAACTGGATCACAGAAATATTCCTTTACCTCTACTAACATCTTATCCCATTTCTTATTTAAAGTATTGTCTTTCTTTTCCCCCTTCCCTAAAAGGAAGCGCTAAAGGATATCTTTGGAGATTTCTTCCTTGTTTCCCTGGAGAGCAGTAACTATTGATGTAGCAGTTTCTACTTCTCAAAGAGCATCTCCGTATTGACATTTCCTTCTACCGTGATTTATGGACCATTACAAAGAGCCCCGACACATTAGGAGGGAGCTGAGACTCCCTGCTATTTGTCCTTTGATTCCTTTCCTGATTCACGGGGGTTGGAACAGATTTATAGCTGATTTAGCACAGCAGGCCTCAAATCATGATGGTCTTTCATTTTAAGCAGTGATATCATCTCTCTATTCTGCATATATGCGAAATCACTTCCTCTAAGGATGCCACCATATCATGCATAATCCCCCATGCTAGATATTGTTAATTTATTTGATGTGATTTGGGCCACAATTATTTTTTCAGATTCCTTTAAGATGCATTCACACATTAGTACACTTGTCATGAAGACAGACTTGCTTGAGGCATAGTAATTTTTTGTTGGGATTGATAAAATGAATATTAATTAAATTTATTTTTATTGTCTTCCAATGACTACTACATAGCTATCGAATAGCTTTATGCCTCATTTTTTCTCATCTCTATTCTGGGTGTAGTCCTCAATTTATAAATTAGAAAAACCCTTCAGTTATTTATTCTGTTGCTCTGCCTCTAGGCAGGACAACATCAAAACTGTCACAGAGAGATGTCCAGTCTTATCTTTTAAATGTATCCAGTGAGAAGGACTTCTGCGACAATATTATGATAGAATATTTCATTATCTCCTCACTGGTACTGATTATACACATATATATTGAGAATATATAAGAAATGGTATGAATTACTTTGAAGTTGATGAAAACATGAACCATAAAAGCATGAAATAAATTGATAATTTCTTTTTATAAAGAAGTAGTAGGTTCTGTAGTGCAAAAGCTTTATATATAGTGGAGCTTATCTAGTACAGGAGACATACTAGAGGAAAGAAACTAGGCCAAGAAATGGGATCTGAATTCAAATTCTGATCCTTTTACATTCTAGTTTTTATGACCTTAAATAAGTGACTTTAGTTCTTTCTGCTTTAGTTATTTATTTGATAAAGGACAGAATAAGACTATCTCTAGGGTCCAAATTCTCTCTGAGTTATATTTTATATGAAGAATAAGAATCCTCCATCTTCCCTTTTTTTAGTGATTTTATTGTTAGAAAAAGTATATGAATTTGCTAAGGAAAGGGAATAAACATTTGTGTCAGGTACCGTACAAAGTGATTTAGAATAATTATTGCTTTGGATCCTCTCTCTGTGCCATAGGTGCTAATATCCTCATTTGGCAGTTGAGGAAACTGAGGCAGACAGAGATTAAACGTCTTAGCCCTATGTGTGGAAATCAGACATCCATTTCTCCATCTTTAAAATGAGAATGATAATATTTCTATTATGGGTAACATGCGGTTATAATATCATAAGTATAAGACCCCTGGCAAAGAGTCCTCTGTATTCCCCATTTTGTTTCCTTATGATATCTTAAAAAGAGATGTATATATTTCTAGTGAAATCAGATTGGTGTTGTTTTGTTTGTTTGTTATAAATGAACAAACATATGGAATTTTGTAAATTCTCCTGGTTTTACCCTGAAAATGTATCAATAAGCACTAAAGAATATGCATGCAATCAAATATTCATTTAATTATGATTCTGTCATGATTAAGTTATTTAAACTCTTACCTCAAAAATTAATTATACAGAAATCAATTAAAAGATTTGAAGGATTAGAAATGCATTTTAAAAAGTTATGACCATCAGATAACCCAAATTACATTGCATTTCTTATCTCATTGATGCCTTCCGCAAATGCAAATTGTGGCCTGTCCATACTTGATCATCCTGTGCATACTTTTCCATGCTCTACTGGGGACCTTCTTTCATTTTTCTCAACATCACAAGGATACCAGTGGAAATCAATGACTGTTATCTCTGCAGTTATCTCTGACTCTCACCATGGGACCAACATTTTCTTTTTTGATCATAACATTTTTTTGATATCTTAATTCTCTTTTATATTTCCTGTCTAAAATTCTGACATTAAATACCTCTTTAGGAGAGAGAGATGACACGGTGGGTAGAGTTTTATTTGATGCAAAAGCGTATAACTAAGAGAAGTGGTGAGATGCACAAAGGTAGCTAGGCAGCATAATGGATAAAGCATTGGGCCTGGAGTCAGGAAATCTCAGTTCAAATCTTGCCTCAGATACTACCTGGGAAAGTCACTTACATGTCTGTCTTAGTTTCCTCAACTGTAAAAATGGGTAGCATTGTAGTACCTATCTTCCTGGTTGTTTTAAGGTTCAAATGAGATAATACTGATAATGTCCTTATTATGGTGCCTGTACATAATAGGTGCTTAATAAATGCGTGTTCTTTTCCCCATTGTGAGCAAAAAAACCCCAAAACCCTTCCTATCCATTAAAGCATTTTTTTAATGGTCTATCTGGAAAGTTAGTGAATTTATAATGTGTACATCACAGAACTGGTAAAGCATAGTAAATATTCAGGAAGCACACAGTACACCCATAGTGAAGTGTACATAAGAGGAGTACCATGAAATAATGAAAATGTGGATGGTGAAATTTTTGGTAGGGCCTTGAATGCCAGACAATGGAGTATCAAATTCATTCAGCAAACAATGGGAAGCCGCAGAAGATTTTTGAACGAAGGAGTTATGTAGCCATCTCTATGTTCAGTAGGGACAGATGATGTCCAATTTCATTACTTTGCCAGATTGAATTACTCAGGAGTGAGTGTAGCATGCTTGACCCATGACAATGCCAAGACTTCCATTCTGGATAGGAGATGGAGACTCATACAACAACATTTAAAGATTAATGTCAGATAGATGGTGAACTTCCTGAAACATCCTTGATTCTGTACTGTTCTCTCCACTTAACAATCTCTCTTCTTGAATATGATTTCTCACTGTTCTTAATTCCTTTTATTTCAGCACTCCAGGGAAATCCAGGCCCCAGGTCCAGTCCAGTCTTTGATTTTTGCTACCTGAATGCTTATTCAAATCCCTCTCTCCCAAGAAGGACTTGCTCCCCCTTCCTGATCCCAGTGACACTTGCATCTGCCAGCATATGTTAGCTTCTTTTGAGGGATTCTGCAGGAGTAAATTTTGTTTTTTCTTTTTAGAAATGAAGGGGAAGAGAGAAATCACATCTAAAAAAGGAAAAAAGATTCCAGGACAGGTTTTTTTTTTAACATAGGAATGACTTGAGCACTTTTATAGGCAGGTTGAATTGAAATGGGGAGACTGAAAATAAAAAAGTAAGATTGAAGGTGAGAAGACAAAAAGGGATTCGAACAAAGATTAGAAGGGATGTAGAAGACGTGGGATACCAGATCACTGTTGGTAGAGTTGTGAATTGATGCAACCATTTTGTAGAACGATCTAAAATTACTCCCAAAGTTATTAAACTGCCTATCCCCTTTGACCCAGTAATACCACAGCTAGGTCTATTTCTAAAGATGACTAGGGAAAGAGGAAAAGAACCTATATGTTCCAAAATATTTATAGCAGCTCTTTTTGTGGTGGCAAAGAACTGGAAGCTGTGTTATGTTCACCCTGCATATTCACTCCCAGGGCAGTGTATCTTTTCCTCTCCTTTAATCAAAAGGTGGAAGATCGTTGGTGAATGCTATAGAGGTCATTCCTGTTCAGTTATGTGTTGGACTCAAGGAATTCTGTACTCCTTTTCAACTTGGAGATTCTCTGATTCATCATATGAAAACTGGATCAGCCTGAGCACTGCCTTTTCCTCTCTTATAGTTATTAAAGGACTCACACTTCCCATGTTCTTTTGTGCTTAGCACAATAATCCTTCTCATGGATTTATCCCCTGTTTATACAGGTCTTTTCTGGCTTAGGATCTTAGCTCTGGAGGCCGGTAGAAAGAACTTCAGATGAGGAAACTAAAGCCAAAGAATGTGGGACTCAAGGTTATACAAGTAAGTCACTTCATGTTAGAGATAAAATTTGAACCCAAATCTTCTGGTGCCAGAGCTAGTGCTCTCTCCACTGTGACATACTTCTACCTGTTTTTTTTCCTTTCATCTTTCCTCAACTGTGTTTCTGCATTTATGCTTTCATTTCCTCCATTATTTAATTTCCTGTTTTGTTTGATTTCTTATCATTATTTCACTAGGAGTGATGTCAGATACACTGGTCTTATTGATAATTCTGGCTTGCTAAGCAATATTAAAGTTGACTATGAATATATTCTACTTACGCAATTGCTGGAGAAGTTAGGTGAAAATACTCTAGTAAGGAGTAGGTCCAGATCAGATCACAAAGACATATTAAGTTGCCCCCTGATATCATATAGAGAAGTACCTCTGTATTCTGGCCTTATGCTTTACAAATTAAAAATAGATTCTTACCCTAAAATAATGATGTTATTTGACAAAATTAGAGTTGCTGACATAATGGCCCTCCCATGCCCAGAATTCTCTTTCTTGTCATCTCTACCTCCTGCCTTCCTTGGCTTCTATCACGTCCCAACTAAGATACCCCACTTGTATGAGAATTCATTTTTGATCCCCCTTAATGCTAGTGCCTTCCCTCTGTTGATTATATCCAGTTTATCCTGTGTACACTTTGTTTGTAAAATGATGGTGATGACAGTAATGTAAAACAATTATGTAAAACTTTAAGGTTTGCAAAGTGCTTTACAAATATCTCCTTTTATTTTTCCTATGGCCCTTGGAGGTTAGAACTACAATTTTTTCCTACTTTATAGTTGAGGAAAGTTGTTTGCATATTGTCTCCCCCATGAAACTGTGAACTTTTTGAGAGTGGGGACTTTTGTTTTTGTTATGCCTTTTGGGGGGGTGGAGTATCAGCCCTTAGTAAAAGTGCCTCATAAATAGTAGGAACTTAATAAATGCTTATTTACTGCTGGCTGATAGGCATTTAGAATTTAAATCTAGTGCCTGACTTTTAGGGTCCTTACATCATTTCAAAAACTTAGTTGTGTGGTTTGTCCTTCCTTCTTGAAGAGGACTGTGACATCAGGAAGATGATGACTTGATTTGCAAGTGAATTGGATTTAAGTGAGAGCACTGTGCCAAAGTCACCAGCCTTATTTTCTCTTCCAGAGCCATCTGGGTCCAGGAGCCAGATAGAGATTAAGACAAGGAGATGGCCCAGGATGCAGAGGGAGAACTTGGCTTTTTTAAATTAAAGTCTTTGTGAGTTCTCACTTTGACTGAAATAATGCCCATTCAGTAATTAGGTCTGTTCAAGAAATGAGCCAAGGGATGGCCCCTTTAATAAAAACAAATCAAGACTTAGTTTTACTCTGGGGAAGGAAAAGCTGGGGGAACCGAAGAAATAAGTCTCAGAATGACACATTCATCACCAACTAGGCAGCCCCCAGTCTTTGGTTGCCTGTTTATCATCAACATTGCATAACACGGAAGATAGCAGACTCTTGGTCCCCAGGGGACATCTCCAGGACTTCTTGATTAGGTTGCTGATATGTTTTTGGATGTGAAAATCTGAATGAGGCCAAATATTTTACTATAAACCCAACTGTTTCTCAAGCCTGGGGTTTCCATCCTGACAGATCAGACTGTCTTCAGGGGAGTTAGTCCATATTGCTAATCTAATAACTGAATCCAATTTATAAAGAACCATGATGAGGCAGTTACCATGGGCTATGTCACAACGGATCTTTAATTGTTCCTGCTGACAATTATGTGTCTCCTTTCCAAATGATTTTCTCCTCCCAGCTCATTCTGCAGTTAATAAATTGGAAACAGCTACCAGCTATGTTCACTCACTTTCCCTGAAGGTGATGTCAGCCTTGAATAGGGAAAGAGTGAACTTCTAATAGTGTCAGCTGGGCAATTCTGCTTTTTCTGATGCTCCTGGTGACTTTGATCTGTGCCTCTCTGTGGCTTCAAAATTTGTCTTGACTCCTCTGACATGATGTTTTTGGACCAATTACATATTAAGAGAGTCTTAAAGCACTATTCATAGGAGTATTCATAGGTTTAGAGATTGTGTTAGGGAAACTCAAAAATCATCTAGTCTAATTACTCCTTTATTTTACAGGTAAGAAAACTGAGCTTAGAGAGAGTGAATGAGGAGAGATTCCTTAGAGATTGTAAGTCACAGATTCAGAACTAGAATCCAGGTTCTCTGGCTTTCAGCTCAGAGCTCTTTTAATAAAGCAATAACGACAATGGTGATAAAACCAGTATTTATACAGAACTTTGGGGATTGTGAAGCACTTTAAATGCTTTCTCATTCAATCCTCAAAATTTCCTCATTTTACAGATAAGGAAACTGAGGCTAATTGAGTTACCCAGGGTCATAAAATTTGGAACTGTCTGAGGCAGGATTTAAACTCAGGTCTTCCTACGCTGTATCTTTCTACTTTTTTTGATATAAGACAATCATTTAATAAAATATTTTAGTGACAAAAATGGTCAATTTCAATATCTAGGCCTATATTGTTTGCACAAATGCAATTTTAAAAAATCTATGGCAGTGAGGAACTGCTAGGTGGTACAGTGGATAAAGCCCCAGCCCTGGAGTCAGGACCTAAGTTTAAACTTGGTCTCAGATACTAGCTATGTGACCTGATTGCCTCCCCAAAACAAGATGGAATGCTTGGTCAGTGGTTTCTACGTCTTTGTTTACTAAGTTTCTTTTCCTTTCCCTTTCCTCAGTCACAAACTCTCGTTTCCTTAGCTTGGACCATTGTCACAGCTCCTTAGTTGATCTCCCTGCCATGATTTTCCCTTCCCTCTAAACCTTTCTCCACATACCTGCCAAAATGCTTTTCCTGAAGTGCTGGTCTGACCACATCAAACCAGCAATATTGCAATAAATTGTGCTCCCTATTGGATCCTAGGACCAAACATTGCATTATTGTTACATCCTTTTTTATGTCCACTTTTGGATAGATTTTTAATGTGTGGAATGATCAGCATTTTCATACATTCATATGATTCACATAAGCATATACTGGGAAGTGATCCCCCGTCATTATTCTTTTTTCTGATAGAAGGGTGAGATATTTTAAAGTCAAGATTTCTAGTCCCATGAGATACACCTGGTAGAATGGGCAGCAGGAGAATTTTCTACTCATCTGGACTCTGGTTTCAAGAATACATGAAGTCTATGCCTCCCCCTTAATTTTCATCATGGGCAAGTATAACTTGGTTAAACTGGGGGAAGAGGTGAGTATATCTCAACTGTGTGGCTGGAGTGCTAGGCTTGGAATCAGGAAGATCTAAGTTTAAATGAAGCCTCAGATGCTTACTAGCTGTGTGACCCTGGGCTATTATTCGCTTGACCACTGTCTGTCACAGTTTGCTCAACTGTAAAACTGGGATAAATAATATCTCTCACCTCATAGAGTTGTTTTGTAGATGATGATGATATTTATAGAACACTTAGCAGAGTACCTGGTCCATAGTAGGTCCTTAATAAATGCTTGTTTCATTCCTTCCCTCCATTATTCATTTCCCTCAATTTCCTGAATAGAGATCCCTCACATTGAGAAAGTGAGAAAATCCAAATGTGTCTAGGTCTTTAGTATCCAGCAGGTCTTTTGTACCCAAGATGGGATAGGAAAATTTCTACTTGAACACAGCTTCCCTGAGAAAGTGCTCCTTTTCTAATGATTTCTTCCCTAAAGTCTTCAAATATAACTTGTCTCTCTCATTTAAACAAACAAACAAAATGGCTTCTATAATCTTGGGAAGCAATCAGTCTATATCCCTTTTCCTTTCCTTAGTCAGATTCCTTGAGGAAGTTGTCTACACTTGTCTCCATTTCCTGTCATTTCACTTTCTTTTAAACCCTCTGCAATCTGGCTTCTGACTTTATCATTCATCTTATCTACTTCAGCAATGCTTTACAAGAAAATTCCCACATGGGATCATGAAGAGTCAGACATGACTGGAAATGACTGAACAACAACTCTGCCAATAATTTCTGAATTGCCAAACCCAATATTGCCTTTTCTCAATCCTCATCCTTCTCAGCTTCTGCAGTATTTGACACAGTTGGTTACCTTCTTTCCAGGTATTCTCTACTCTCAGAATTTTAAAGACATTCACATTTCTTGGTTCTCCTCCTACCTGCCTGACCAATCCTCCTCATTCTTCATTGTTGACTCATTATCCATGTCATGACCAACAGTTGTGGGTGGTCATCTGGGTATAGCTCTACCCTGGTTCATCTCTTCTCTGTACACTTTTAATTGATGAATTTATAATCTACCATGACTTCAATTCAATTCAATCCAATGCTTCCTACATCTATATATCCACTTTAGAATTCTGGTATCATATAATGAACTGCTAATAGGATTTTTCAAACATTCAATTTTTTTACTGTCAGTTCTAAATTCTTTCTTCCACTAGTCCCTCCCTTACTCAATGAGAAGGCAAGAAATACAATACTCATTATATGTATCAAATCATGCAAAACATATTCTATATCAGTCATGTTTTGCAAGACTTTATCACATCTCACTTGAATTGTTGCTATTGCCTTCTAATTGGACTCCTTACCTCTGGTCTCTGCCCACTCCAAACCATCTTCCACTAAGCTGCTGAAGTGATTTACCTAAAGAACACATTTGATCATGCCATATTCAATAATTTTAATGGTGCCCTATTATTTTTCAAATAAAATATAAATTCCTCTATTTAGCATTAAGATCATCACTACCTTGGCCTTTTCTGTTTTTCAAGTCTTTTTTTTTCTTTTACCCTCCTCTCTATGATCCTCCCACAATGGCATATGTGCAGTTCAAAATGCAGGATACTCAATTTCATATCCCTCAGCCTTTGCACTGGCTTTTCTCTTTGCCTGAAAGACTCTTTCTCACCTCTGCTTTCTAGAGTTCCCAGTTTCTTTTAACGTTCATCTCAACTTAAGTACTATAAAGTCATTCATTATTTCTATAACTGCTATTTTTTCCTTCTAAAAATTATCTTGTATTCATTGTGTGTGCAGGTATACATTTAGAATATTTGTGTATATATGGGTACACACGTGTGTTTATGTACACACATATGTATATACCCATACATATATATACACACATATATAAGTGTGTGTGTGTGTGTGAATGTGTGTGTGACCTAGTTCTCAGACCAGGACTTTGGAAAAAAGCAGGGCCTGGCTCTGCAGTCTGCCTCAGGAGCAACAACTGAGCCCGGTAGAATATCTGAACCTCTAAAACTATAACAGATAGGATGATGTAGGTTTCTCCACCCTATAAAGCTATGAAAGGGGGAAGGGGGCTTTATTCTGACCCTAGCTCAAAGTCTGAATCCCAAATCTGAACCTGTAGATATGTGCAAATGGAAGAAAACTTCTACCACATTGAAGAAATAATATGGACTCGCAGAACCCCCTAAAAAGTCCCATTAAAAAATTACTTCAAATGAACAGAACTGAGAGAATAATTTCCATGCTAACTGCAAAAATAACATGAGGGTAAATAGCTTTGAAATCCCTCCAGAATGACCAAAGCAACAAGTGTTATGACTTCCAAAGATGATAATGAAATATGCCTCTTAGACATACAGAATGAGAAATGCATTCACTTTTGTGCTTGACTGTACATATTCCTTATAGGAGAGGGCTTCTGTTAGGCTTGGGGGCCAGGAGGGCATGAGTGAGTAGTTACAGACATGGGAAAAAGAATACCAATGAAGCATTTCAAAAATATACAAAAGCTAACAAAAATGGAAAAGAACTGGATCCAAAGAGCAATTTCTTATCCTTTGTTAGTTAAATACGAGGATAGGTGCAGGGTCTCTGATCTCCAGATGAAGAAATTCCCGTTACTAAAGCAGAATGGGAACTTCTTTGCAGCATAAAGTCTTTGAGAATTTCCTAGAGCAGGGAGTTGAAGGACTTACCCAGAAGCTACACACACATACATACACACACACATACACACACACTTACATACCTATGCAAACATATATACTATATACATGTGTATAGATATATGCATGTGTGGATATATACTATGTATACATACACATATATAGGCACACATGTACATATACATATCTATACACACAGCCATGGCATTTTAACTAGAGTTTGCCTTGAAGCCAGGAAGGGTTCAAATCTAACATTAGCTCTATTCTATCCTGTTCATAGATCAGAAACACACACACATACAGACATGTATGTCCATGTATAGAGGTCTCCATATCAATCCACCTGTATATCTTTATAGATATAACTATGGATAAACATACATATATATGCATATGTATATATGTACATGTATATATATATGTGTATATGTTGGTTGTTGTCTTTCATTTTTGAAGAGGGTCAAAATGACATCACTAGGGTCAAAGTACAATGTGTTCACATGTGGCTGATCAGACCAGTACAAATTTGGAAGGTTCTACAGCAGGTTGGACACAAATAGTCCAGATGCGCATTTGGAGTGGAAATGTCTGTAAATTTGTGCATCTCACATTTCTTTTGAGCTTCTAAAATTCTTCTTTGCTCATAGATCATAGCTCCTTTTTTGATTAAGGCACGTCATGTTGGGTGGTACTGTGCCAGTGTCTCCCATGTCTCACAATTAGTTCCAAAGTCCTTCAGAGTAAACTTGAGAGTATCTTTGTATCACTCCTTCTGACTTTCATGTGAATGCTTGCCCTGCGTAAGTTCTCTGTAAAATGATCTTTTAGGCAAATATATGTTCAGCATTCAAACAACATAGCCAGACCATTGGAGTGGCACCCTGTAGTACAGTTTGAATGATTGGCAACTCACCTCACAAAAGGACCTCAGTACCTTATGTTGCCAAGTGATCTTCAGAATCTTCCCAAGACAATGTATACACACAAATATATCTTCAAATCAACAATAAAAAGTTTGCAACTTCTTATGTACTCCTCTTTCCCTATATACTTCTTATGTACTCCTCTTTCCTGTTTACTACATAAGAAATGGTGATAATAGATTAAGTTCACAATAAAAAAAGATATGATCAAAGGAAAAATATATAATGAAGTGAACAGGTTGGATCAGATGACCTCACAAGTCCCTTCTGGCTCCATTCTTATGTCAGGATAACCTGAGTTCAGATCCAGTCACAAACACTAATTAACTATGTGACCCTGGACAAGTCACTTAACTTCTGTTCTCCTCAATCAACTAGAAAAGGAAATGGTAGACCACTCCAGTCTCTTTGCCAATAAAACCCCAGAAGAGTATTTGTGTGCTATGGTCCGTGGAGTTTGAAAGAGCTGGATATGACAACAACTGAACAGCAATGATAAAATGTATATATTACACACTTTTTTTGTCTTGGATGGTAAATCTGTAAAATTATAATCAAAACACAGATGTCCTATTAAGATGGGCCATGACCTTAAACATCATCTGGTCTCTTGACCAGATGTCTTGGACTTGAGACTGAACAGATGTAATAGCTGTTCTGCTATGCATGTCTGACATAAAAATGACACTCTATTTTTTTTGTAATTTCATTGATTTGGGAACTCCAAATGAAGAAATTATACCTAAGAAACATGTGAAGGGCAATGAGCTATTATGGGACTGAACCAGGATAAGTTAGAGGAGGAATTTCCTCAAGATTTTCGATCCTGGGTCCAACCCTCTATCCATTATGCTGTGTTACCTTTCTACTTTGGTTTTAATTACTTGTTTTTTATGGGTTTCAGATCAGAAATTACAGTTATA
>CM053771.1:499126845-499150305 GCA_028658325.1 Potorous gilbertii | reverse complement strand
TTAGAATGGAACAGATGGAGGCCAATGACTTTCTGAGAAACCAAGAAATCACAAAACAAAACCAAAAGAATGACAAAATGGAAGAAAATGTGAAATATCTCATTGGAAAAACAACTGACCTGGAAAATAGATCCAGGAAAGAATATATTTGGCTCTAAAGAAGAGATATGAAAAAATATCTGATCTTGCTCCTTCATATATATGGAGGTCCACGGGGATGGAACATTAATCAATCAATAAACATTTGTTAAATGCCTACTATGTGCCAGGCACTGTGCTAAGAACTGGGGATGCAAAAAGAGACAGGCCCTGCCCTCAAGAAGCTTACAATATAATGGGGGAGATAACATGCAAACAAATATTTATGAAACCAGCTGCATACAGGATAAATAGGAAATAATTCAAAGAGGGAAAGCCAGGGAATTAAGAGAGGTAAGTGAAGACTTACTATGGAAGGTAGAATTTTACTTGGGACTTAAAAAAAGCCAAGAAGTATAGTGGTGTAGTGGATATGGCCCTAGCCCTGAAGTTAGGAGAACCTGAGTTCAAATATAGCCTCAGATACTTACTAGCTGTGTGACCCTAGGCAATTCACCTAACCCAGATTACCTCAAAAAAGGGAAAAAAAAAGCCAGCAGTCAGTAATGGAAGAAGACTATTCCAGCAGTGGGGAACAGTCAGACAAAATGATGAGATGAGAGATGTAATGTTCCTGAAACACGTGGGAGGCTAGTATTATTGGATCAAAGAGTACGTGGTAGGGAATAAGATGTAAGAAGACTGGAAACCTAGGAAGGGTTAGGTTATAAAGGGCCAAACAGAACACTTTGTATTTGTTCCTGGAGACAATAGGAAGTGTGGGTGGTTGAATGGAATGAGGTTGACAGGATCAGATGTATATTTTAGGAAATCCACTTTAGTGGCTGAATAGAGGATAGACTGGAATTCATAGAGACTTGAGGCAGGCGAACCCAATAGCAGGCTATTACAGTAATCAAGGTGTGAAGCAACCAGGGTCTGTACCAGGGTGTTGGCAGTATCAGAGGAGAGAAGCAGGTTTATTTGAGGGATGTTGCAAAGGTAAAATCAACAGGCCTTGGCAACCACTTGAATATAAGGGTAAGAGATGCTGATCACTCCTAGGTTGTGAGCCTAAGGGGCTGGGAGCATGGTATTGTTTTCTATAGAACAGGGAAGGTAGGAGGCCACATGTGGCCCTCTAGGTCCTCAAGTGTGGCCCTTTAACTGAATCCAGGCTTCACAGAATTAATACCCTTAATAAAAGGATTTGTTCTGTAAAACTTGGACATAGTCAAAAGGCTGCACCCAAGGACCTGGAGGGCCACATGTGGCCTTGAGGCCATAGGTTCCCCAACCCTGGTTTAGGGAGAAAAATAATGAATTCCATTTTGAAACATAATGAGTTTAAGATATCTACTGCACGCCCAGTTCAAGATGTCTAAAAGACATTTGGAGATGCAAGATTGAAACTCAGCAGAGAGACTAGCTCTAGAAAGGTAGATTTGAGAATCACCAGCATAGAGAAGGTTATTAAATCCATAAAAGCTGATGAGATTGGTAAGGGAAGTAGTAAAGAGGCAGAACAGAAGAGGACATAGGATGGCATCCTGAGGGACACTTACAGTTAGAAGGTTCCAGCAAGGGGACAGAGATGAGATTAAGCAGGAGGAAAACCAGGAGAAAGTAATGTCTTACAAACCTGAAAAGAGAGAATATCAAGGAGGAGAGAGTGATTAAAAGTGGCAAAGGCTGCAGAGAGATCAAGGAGAATGAGGATTGAGAAAAGCCCATTGCATTTGGCAATCAAGACAAATTACTAACAGCAGAGAGTAGTTACATGGTGTAGTGATAAGGATGGAAGTCAGCTTGTAAGAGATTAAGAAGAGAGTGAGAGGAGAGAAGCTGGAGGTACCTAATGTAGACAGCCTTTCCAAGGATTTTAGCTATTAAGGGTACATACAGGGTGACTTCAGGGATGGAATGTCATGTTGATTCAATGTGTTGATCAGTTTGGCCGAATTTTTTCCCATTTTTAAAAATATTTGTTGCTTTAAGGATGGTTCTCTGAAAGATGGCAGGAGAGGAGAAAATACAGGGGGAAGTCAAAAGAAAAGATACGAATAAAGATATTGATTAAAATAAATCACCCTATCAAAGCATTGTTAAATGGGATTTAGTTAGCTTTTCTGATCATTTTCACTGCATTGTTAGCTTCTATAAACATATAACATCTGGCAAAGTTTAAATGCCTTACTCTCTTTCTAAGCTAGCATGGATTCTTTGTCCTCTCTGCCATCTGGGTACGAGTAGGTATAAGAGTCCTTTTAGTAGTTCTATGTGTTTAAGACAGCTTCTATACATTTGTCTATCTCGGTGTTTTGTGATTATTTTCTACAAATATTAAAAATTAGTTGAATGTTATCTGGCCTCAAAGAGAAGAATTAGAGTCTCTGAGTGGAAGGTGAAAAAAGTAAAGTGAGACTTCATATAAAGCAAAAAGTTCTGAATAATTAGAGATAACCCCCAATGGAATTGTCTACCTCATCTGTGGAAGGTTTCAAGAAATGGTTGGATAATAACTTGTTCAGGTAAGAGGGGTACTAAATGATGTCTGCAGTCCCTTCCTAATCTGAGTTTCACTGACTTTGTGCTTCTGTCATAGAGAACGATATTGACTTCTAAAAAGCAGTGTCATGTACACGTGATTTATTTTGTTCAGGTGTGTCCAACTCTTGACCCTCATTTGAGGTTTCCTTGGCAGAGAAACTGGAGTGGTTTGGCATTTCCATCTCCAGATCATTTTAAAGATGAGGAAACTGAGGAAAACATGGTTAAGAGACTTACCCAGGGATCAGACAACTAGTAAATCAGAGACTAGATTTGAACTCAAGAAGATGAGTCTTCCTGACTCCAAGTCAAGCACATTATCACACTGTGCCACCTAGCTGCCATATATATGAATTATACAACTTATATAATATTCATGTGCTAATGATACTTAATGTCATTTATTGGCTCATAGTCTACATTCAGCAGTCTATAAGATAGATATACTCTGAGACTCTTCCTGTGATATATTTTATTCTTTTTTTACAATGTCTTGATTGATTTCATCAACTTATATGAGTTAATCTTTATGGATCCCAAAATTTCATATCGAGCCCATTTTCCTCTCTGAGCTGTCATCCTTCACTCCCATTTGCCTGATGGATATCCATATCTGGTTGGATCGCAGATGTCTCAAACTGGCGATGTACAAAACAAGATCCATCATATTTTCTCCAAACTTCCTCCCTTCCCCTATGTTCTCTAATTTTACTGAGAACTCTAGTATTGTTCTAATCATTCAATTTCATGACCTCCAAGTCAACCCTGACTCTTCATTCTCCTTCATATCCAAATAGTTGCTAAGTCTTATTGAGTCTAGTTGCACCATATCTATTGCTTCCATCTACTTCTCTCCGCTCATGTAGACACTACTCTCTTTATGACCTTGTCCCCTCTTATTTGGACCATTGCAATAGTCTACAATTGGTCTTCTTGCCCTCAGTCACTTCCTTTTCCAATTCATCTTCCTCAGAGCTGTTTAATTAATATTCCTAAAGCATGGGTCTGACAATGTTACTTCCTCATTCAAGATGCTTCAGTGGTTCTCTTTTTCTCTAGGATAAAATATAAACTCCTCTGTTTGGTATTTAAAGCCTTATTTAAAGCCTTTCACAATCTGTTCCAACCCATCTATCTAGATTGTTTTCATTTTACTCTTTTCAAACATTATATTCTGGCCAAACTGGACTCCTTGAAATTTGCTTAGCCTCGGTAGCCTTCATATTCCACCAGCTGTACTCCTTAGTAGTAGACTCCATCATGACCTCAGGGAAGCTCATCACCAGAAAAATCATCAACCAACAAGACTACATCAGCCTTGTTATGCATAAGTACCCTCAATATAGCCTGCTCCTTGTATTGGTGGGCCAGGAAATGAAACAAAGAACTTTTTCTAAAGTCTCTATTTAAAAAGAATTCCAAGGTCAGTCATCTCTTCATTTCCCACCAGCTGTATCCCTTTGGAATGGAATCCATCATGTCCCTGTGCCAAGTACTTCCCTTATTCCTCCCTTGTCCCTTATCCCAGGCTTTACAGGAACTGTCTTTATGTTCATATGTTTATCCTCAGAACTTAATGCAGTGCTTGACATATAATAAACCAATAATAAATATTTATTAACTGACTGACTTACTGACTCGGTAGCCTCAATGATAAAATGGGAATCAGAATACTAACATTAACTATCTCATAGGATTGTTAGGAAGGATGCACTTTGTAAATCTGCATTTACTAAGTGAATGTTCATTATCTTTCTTTCCCAAGTTTTCCATCCATCTGCATGAAGATAACCTCTCCCTTATTGTCCTCTTCATTTCTTTAGTCAGAATCTTGTGTACATGTCATTGTCACCATTGGAAAAATTCAAGAACAAGAAGATTACACAAATCTCTAGTTTTATTTTAACCTCAGCAAAAACAAGAGTGAAAGCATCAAAGATCAAAGAGAATCAAATTGGAATACAGCTTTAGGATACTTATTTTACTTAATGAAATGTAAATCTGCTAGAATTTTCAAGTGCTTGCTCCAATTTAGGGCTATAGTTAAATTTGACAGTCTTCTTATCTACCTTTTGACTGTCAAATATTCAAATCATTCTTTCAAAAAATCCTAAATTTATCCAACTTTGAAGCTGGCATCTTAGCACCATTGCTAATACATGCAGAGTTTGGGGGCTCATTTCTAGGGCTTTGCAGAAACTTTAGATAAGCCAATCAGTGATGAAATGAATAGGTCTTTTTGTGTGATGCATTCCAAGGAAGGACATGTAATTTAACTTACGATACTTCTGGGTTAGGAGCATGGAGAAGAGGCAGAAGCAAAAAGGGAAGAATCCAGAAAAGGATTTACTCCCTAAGCCAGGGAAGCAGCTGATGTCCCCAAACTTGGGCAGCAGCTGCCCACAAACCAGGGTGTTAAGTAGTTTAAAGTAGGAAAGGAAATGCTAGGAAAGGGAGAAAACCAGGGATATCATCGGAAAGCTTAGTCTGTAATCACTTTCAGGCTTAGTCAGATGAAAGAAATCTAGAATGTCTTGAGACAGTCCAACCCCAGGACTTGGTGCATCATGACACCATGCTCTCAGTGGTCTGAAGGATGGAATTCCAGGGACTATTTTCACTCTAGGAATCAATGCCACTCTCACATCCTAAATAGCATGAGATGTGTTATAGGAAGAGGAATATTCTCATTTAAGTGAATATGATTTGTTTCTACTTTTGTGTGTCATTGGAAAGAAGAGGCTAAACAATTGAGAAACTGGAAATTTGTAGTCTAGAAAAATCCAGCCATACAATTTCACTTTGGGGAGGACCACAAAAGGGGCAGGACCGCAGGGAAGGAAGTAACAGGCAGAAAAATGAAGCAAGAGTAGTGCAGCCAGCTGGTCAGAGAATAAAATACTGTTTTATTTTTCTAGATTACAACAAAAGACTCCCAGATGCCCAAACACATGGATGAATAGGGAAAATTTTAGTCTAAAATTTTAAAAAAACCATTAAATTTTGGAACAAGTGTAGGCATAACATAAAATTCTGAGGCCTATTCTATGGTCTTGTTAAATATCTAGATGTGTTGTATGTGTAAAATATTGGGTTTTATTTCAGTTTTCATTTTTTCATCTCAGTGTTTTGCCCTCAAGTAGATAAAGCACTAACTGAATTAAAATTGAAAAGGAAAATTCATTATTTTCCCATAATGAAAAACATAAGAACTCTGCTACTTTAATAATCTAAAGAAAAGACATTGTTTCAAGTCCATATCATTCAGTCAAACCAGAAATAACAGATGCCAATCCTGCCTCCTCAAAGCTCCCATGCAGATCTGGAAAACCATCACAAGTCTTAATTGGATGCATTGTCGATGCTCTTTGTGAAATGATATTTAACCTCTGATTGATGAATTTTTGTTTCATCTTCTTTAGAGTGCCAATGTTCCCTTTAACAGTATAATCTGCTTTCAGTTCCTTTAGTTGAAATAGATAGTCCCATTAATCTTCTACTTAAAAATTAAGAGCAGAATCAGGAAACCAGATTTTACCATTTTGAAATACAGATGCTAATCAACAAAGCTTAATTAAACATCTGTGGCATCAAATTAAAAGAAAAAGGAGATAAAGTTTAAGGAGCATTCCTTTTAAAGTCTGGATTTAAAATATTCTAGTACACTTCAGGGCTTTGTATCCTCACAAGGTATAGGGCATTCTGATGATTTCAGTGCCTTTGACACTAAATGCAGTTATCAAGAACAAAATGAAATTTGATTCCCTTAGGATGTTAAAAAAAAGTTGTGAAATTTGAAAAAAATAATATTAATAGATCCTATTCATATTGCACTTCAAGGTTAGGAAAGCACTTGACATAGATTAACTCAGTTGATTCCCCATGGCAAAGGTGTTAATATCCCTGTATTGCAGTTAAGAAAACTTAAGCTTAGAGAGCTTAATGAACATGCCCAGGGTCACACAGCTAGTAAGTGCCTGGAGAGAGAGAGAGAGTCCTTCTGACTCCAAGCGCCCTTTCTACTGTACAAATTTATTTCACCCAAACAGAATTTAAAAGATTGGGTGGTGGTGATGGTGGTGGTAGTGAGGTTGGTGAGACAGGTGACTGTGACTAATCAGTTATTTTCTCTAGTGCCTGGAATTCATTCTATATCAGAAATCTCAACAGCTAAGCTTAGCATGGAAGTGGGTTAGAAAGATTCAGTAAGACATGGTCCCTACCCTCATATAACTTACGTTCCAATGGATGGATAGTTTGTCAATCCAGAAAAAGTATAATATGCAACTACTAAGTGACTTAGTGAGCTGAGTGCAAAGTATAGTGTAAGTCTAAACGCAGAAGGCCTTGTGTTGAAATGATATCTGAATGGAGCTGTAGTAGGAATTCAGCACATAAAGAAAGTAAAGACAGACAAACCAGACATAGTGCATGTTAGGGAGCTGATCAGGATGTTGGGAGAGCACTGTGCATTTGTTCCCTGGCTGTCTTTGTGCATTCCTTCTTGCCTCCTTTCACTCTGGTCACTTCACTCCTTACTGGCAAGAATTCTCCATAACTGTTCATAAAGTAAAGGTTTTCCCCAGAATTACTGGGTTACTCCTACTGAGACATTTTCGTGCTTTGCTGATTCCTGCTTATCCAGACTCCTCATTTTCATGACTATGTCTGGAAACTAATCGGATCAAGCCTACCAAACTTCCTCCTTCAAAACCTCCTCCTTGTCCTTAATTCCTTTATATGTGTTATTTTTCTTTTTGAGAATATTAGTTCTTTTTTATTTATAGACCTATCAGAAGTCAAGTTAACAAGTATTTATTAAGTGCTTATTATCTACAAAGAATTAAAACTGGGGATAAGAAGAAAGGCAAGAGAGCAAACAAAATAATCCAACCCCTGCTCTCAAGGAGCTCCTAGTTGGGGAAACAATATGCAAGCAATTATGTAAAAGCAGATATATATAGAGGATAAACTGGAAACAATCTCAGAAGGAAAGTACTAGCATTGAAGGGCATCAGGAAAATCTTCTTGCATAGATGGGATAGTAAGTGCTTTTTTATTCATTTATTTAGATTTAGGGTAAACTAGGTAGTGCAGTGGTGGATAGACCAGAGGGCTTGGAATCAGGAAGAATCCTCTTCATGAGTTCAAATCCAGACTCACACACTCACTAGCTGTGTGACTCTGGGCAAGTCAGTTCCTCATCTACAAAAAGATCTAGAGAAGGAATTGTCAGACCACTGCAATATTTTTGCAAAGAAGACCCCAGATGGGGTCATGAAGAGTCAGTCATGACTACTGAAAAACAACTTCACAACAACAGCAGGTACAGCGGCAGCCGCTGCAACAAGAAAGAGAATACTCTAGTTTGGCCATAGCATAGAATACATAGAAAGGAATAATCTAAAATGAGTTTGGAAAAGCTGAGTGGCCTGTTATCATGGAAGGCCTTGCATGATAGTGAGGGAACTTCAAATTTCACCTAATAAACTGTAAAAAGGCATGAAAGATCTTTGAGCAAGAGTAGGATATCAGAGAAATGTATAAGAAAAATTTTCAAGCATTACCATGAAAGAAGGATTAAAATGGGTAGAGTGGAAGCAGGAAGCCCCATTGGAAAGTTATTGGAACATATTAGCTGTGTGACCCTGGACAAGTCACTTAACCCCAACTGCCTCCAAAGAAAAAGGTTATGGGAATAATTTAGGCAGGTGTAAATAAAGGTCTGTAATAGGGCATGAGTAAAACAAAAAGCAAAGAATACATGCTAGGTCAACAATAGGACCTGGTCACCAACTGGATATGAGCAATAGAAAGGGGAAAGAGTCCAAGTTACAAGCAATAAACATGGAAAATGGGGTAAGTGATAATGCCATAAGTGGAAATAATGAAATCATAAAGTATATATTTTTGGGGAATGATATTTACCTGGGTTTTTTTTAATATACTGAGTGTTAAGTGCTATCAATGTTTTTATGTGGCACAACTGGAGATGTAGGTTTGGAACTGAAAAGATAAGACAGGAAGGAGATAAGTCTTGGGTTCACATATTTAGAGGTAGTAATTGAAGGCTCATGGGCGTGAATGAGATAGGGCTAGGAAAATATATATAGAGAAAAGGGGGATATTTAGTTTAAAGATTCTTGTTGTGTTCATCCTTCATTGTCAAAGAAGACTGCCATCAAAGAAATGATGACATGACTTGCACTTGACTTTGTTTTGAATGAGGGAGGGGCAAGGTCATCAGCCTCACTTTCTCCTCTAGAGCCATCTGGATCCAATAACCAGATATTCATCATCCTGGAGATGGCCCAGGACACACTGGCAGACCTTTGCCTCTTTAGGCCAAGTCCACTTAGGGTGAGGTAACACCCATCCCGTGAATAGGCCTGTTTAAGAAATCGTCAGGGGATGGCCCCTTTAATGAGCCAGAAAAAATAACTAAATCAAGATGGGAGGGAAACAGCAATAGTTATGATTGATAATCAGGAGATGCTGCATGGAAAGAGTGGTTAGAGTTGTAGGAGAACCAGGAAAATATGATATCTGTGCAGCTAAAGGAGGAGAGAATATTTAGTATAGAAGATGTTCAATAATGATAAAAGATTAAGAGGTTAAGGAGGATATGTAATGGTGGGGAGAGGGAGGGGGGGAGAAATAAAAACCCTTGGATTTGGGAATCATCAGGTTTGAGAAGGCAGGTTGAGTCCTCTGTGTAGTAGGGATAGAGGCTATTTCACGTTAAAGCTGTGATGAGAATAAATCATGTAACTGAAAAGAACAAGACATCTCTCATCCCTTGTGCCTAATCTTGTGTTCTGCTCTTTCTGTTTCCTCTGACTGGAACGTGGTCTTCTCTAATTTTGGATGATCAACATAACGTCCGTCCTTGGAGGCTTTCCTTGATGACTGCAGATAAGACTAGCTCTCTTTTCAACGCTGAAGTGCTTGTTTTCACACCAGTGTAAAGGTCTTTCTCATAGGTTGCCCTGTATTACCTCATTTAAATGTGTCTTCTCTGTCTACATCTTATCTAATATACTAGAGGTCTGGAGGGTTCCATTTTTTGTGTAGCTTTGTAATTTGTAAGAAATCGAAGAGGGGCAGCTAGGTGGTGCAGTGGATAGAGCACCAGTGCAGGGGTCAGGAGGACCTGAGTTCAAATCTCACCTCAGACACTTGACACTCGATAGCTGTGTGACCTTGGGCAAGTCACTTAACCTCAATTGCCTCATCCTGGGTCATCTCCAGTCATCCTGATGAATGTCTGGTCACTGGATTCAGATGACTCTGGAGGGGAAGTGAGGCTGGTGAACTGCACTCCCTCACTCCCTCAAAACAAAGTTAGTGCAAGTCATGTCATCATTTCTCTGATGGCATGATCTTTGGCAATGAAGGATGAACACACACAAGAAATCAAAGGCTGAACCTAAGGGGAAGTAGACAAGAAGGAAACTGGATTGCTTTACCTTCTCTGCCTTCTTGAAACTCCCTTCCTTGGGGATTAAAACTCTATCCAAAAAACTTCCTATCGTATCACTTCTGTGGTCTCAGTCAGTGGCATACATGGCCCTAGACGTATATCCTAGCCTGTTCTTATCACACCCTCCAATCCCATAACTATTCACTTCACCTCCACTTGTCCTTAGTGCCAATCTTCTACTACCTGCCCCTTCCAGTGATCCATCTGGAATCCTATCCAACACACACACACACACACACACACACACACACACACACACACACACAAACACACATGCACACACGCACACACGCACGCACACAAGGATATATGTATATATAGTATATATTTATATATACATTCATATACATATATACATACATGCATAATACATACACGCATGAATCATAAAATACCTAAAAGTTTTGGTTATTTTCTGGAAACCCAAGGGCAATCAGGGCCATGGCTACTATAAATAAATAATACTATAAATAAACAACTACAGAAATTCAAGTTAAGATGAGAATTATTAAGGCTACCAGACCCTTCTTTTCACCAGGGGAGTCCCTTTGCCTGAAAAGAATTGATTTTCCCAAGGTTTTCACTAAGTTTTTTGCAAGGCTTATTATCTACTAGATTCTATTATCTATGAAAATCTATTAGATTTTAAGTTTAAGTTGTTGGGAGAAAAGGCTATTATGTATTTCATCTTTGTATTGCTACCTTCTTACTCAAGATCTAATTTTGTGCTTCAAAAGTAGAAAATTCTTAATACATACTTGGTGATTGATCTGTATTTTTTTTATTTTTTCAAAGTGGAAAATTTCTGGTACAGAAATTGTCTCTTGTGAAGTCAAGTAACCCTCTGACTTACTAGATAAATCCTGGACATTGCTTGAGGCACAAAGAGGTTAAGTGTTCAAGTGACTTCCTGGAAGCTAGTAAATGTCAAAGAGAGAATTTGATCACAGAGTCTCCTGCCTCCAAGATCAGCACTTTTTCTACAATGCACATGCTGCCTCAGGCAGAGTTTACAGAATGTATTTTAGTGTTGACTATTGTGGTGTTTGTAAACAACTGACTATTTAAGGATGACCATTTGTTTCAAATGGGACACAGTTGTACGGTTTGAGGGAAGGGACGACTGGCATACCTCAGATATTGTGGATATTGTGTTTGGCACCAGTCCACTTGAATAGCGTGACTATCATAAAAAAATGAGTCCTAGTAATCCTTTTTTTTTGGTTCCCAGTGAATATAAAAGTTATGTTTACATTATTACTGTAGTCTGTTAGGTGTGCAATGGTGTTATGCCTAAAAAACAATGTATATACCTTAATTAAAATATTTTATTGCTAAAAATGCTAACCATCATCTGCGCCTTTATTGAGTTGTAATCTTTTTGCTGGTGAAGGGTCTTGCTTTGATGTTGATGGCTCTTTGACTGATCAGGGTGGTCATTGCTGAAAGTCAACTTCCTAAAATTTCTTAAAATAAGACAATAATGAAGTTTGTTGCATTGGTTGACTGCCCTTTGCTGAAAGATGTCTCAGAAATATGTGATGCTGTTTAATAGCATTTTACCATAAGTAGAACTTCTTTCAAATTGGAGTCTGTCCTTTCAAACACTGCCTCTGCTTTAACAACTAAATTTATGTAATATTCTTCAGTATTGTTTTGACTCAGGGAATAAGGAAGCAGAGGACCAGGAGAAAATTGGGAGAGATAGAACAGTCAGAACATGTACAACATTTATTGATCGTCTGCCATCTTATATGGAAATGGTTCATGGTTCCCCAAAACATTACAACGGGAATATTAAAGATCACTGATCACAATTTGCCATAACAGATATGATGAAAATGAAAAAAAAAATTTAAATATTGTGAGAATTACCAAAATTTATCATAGAGACATTATGTGAACCCATGCTGTTGGAAAGATGGGGTCTATAGACACCAGACATAAAGTTACCATAAACCTCCAATTTGCAAAATACAATATCTGCAAAATACAATAAAGTGCAATCCAATGAGGTATGCCTGCATAATAGAGGCTACTGCTTCTGAACAAGTCTATGATTCCATCTTAGCTCCAATACTTAATAACTATGTGACTGAACCACTCACTGCACTGCACTGAATTCTAGTTTCTTCATCTATAAAATGTAGATGATACTACATTTACTACCTAAGTTGCTTGAAAAGAAAGCATTTTTTATAAACCTTTCATCATTAAGAAAAAAAAGGTGAAATACTACTTTTATTATTGTGGTGGATTTCCAAAGCATTCTCTGAAGATTCCCTACAGATTTCCGCACTTTCCTGGTTCATCATAAACTTGTAATAATATTTATTCTGAATTAAAACCTTGTATATTTGGTTGGTAAATCTTTCAAAGATATTTCTTGGCATATAAGAAAACTGACCTTTATGAAACAAACCTCTGTACTAAGGAGCTGCTGCATAACTGGAAGCTTGTAGTCATAACAGCTGCCATTTAAACATCTTATGGAAAAAGGTCAGGCATTTATCATAATTCAGGTGATGGAAATAGAAATTTAAAAAAAATAGATTTTTCTCTTGTTTTCCACCTATTTCCCTTCCTATAAGATAATGTACATGTTTCCAAGGTATTTGGTTTTATGTTATGATTTATATTAATTTTTTAAAAAAGTAATAGTTTGTATATCATTTCCCAAGTATTTCTCTGTGGATGCAGAAGCCAGATGGCCAGACAGATGGAGCCTGGAAAAGATTGGTTGAAATGTCACAGATACATCCATCACTTAAACACTCAATAGGAAATTTGAATACAAGTAAAGATCTGAAATTCAGCAGACTGTGGAGGGCATTCAGCTGAAAAGTTCATATGCAAAAACATAGTATATTATGCCTCCTTAAAGCATCTTTCTTAGACTGTGGTGATTTTTCATTATTCTTTCAGTTTGTATATCTTTGAATATTCTTGATGGCAAGCCAACTTAGCTCAAATGTTCCATTCCTTCTCAGTTTGGATAATAGATGTTATAACTAGAAAAAAAGAAGGGAGTGAACTTCTTTCTCTACAGAGAAATGGAGAAGTCTTTCCTCTACTTCAGTAGCTTAAAAAAAAAGCAGAAGATATATTGTAGGATGATAAAGGATAGCCAACCATATCATGCGCCTCCTATAGCCAGATTTATGTACAACCTTTCACCACAACAAAATATCCAAGCTAGAACAGGCCTTAATGGTCATCCACTCCAACCTCAAACCCTTCATTTTGTGAGTTAGGAAAACTTAATCTTAAAAAAAAATGATCTGATCTGATTAGAGTCATAGAAGAAGAAGTTATGAACAAAAGTGGGACATGAAGTCTTGCCACCAAATAGAATGTTCTTACATACACACACACATGCCCACAGATACGTACACACATATACACATATCAGATTCTTTCTAGATATGTTCAGTGAGTTACCCCATTTAAAATTTTTCCCCTTTCAAAAGGAATCCTTCTATACTGATTTTTGGTTGCTGATGGCTGACTACTGATTGAAGAATAAGTCATCGTTAGCATGAACGGTAAAGGAGAAATTGGAATTTTTTTACTATGTGTCCCCCACCCAAGAATGTAAGCAGTGCCTGATTGAACAGGCGACTGATTGAACAAGAGCTTGATTGAACTGGTACCTCATTGTCATGGTGCCTGATTGAATATGTCCCTATTGTCAGTCCGTGCTCACAAAGAAGCACCCCATGGTCACTTTCATATTATGTAGATAAATAGAAAAGAGGGCTAAGAAAGAACATGAGCATTTTATGAAGGAAGAAGAGAAAGCAAAATAGAATATAATTTGGGGTTAATAAGAACAAGGAACAAGAGAAATGAAATCTGAGTTATCTATTTGGTGGTATTTTTTTTTTTTGGTTTGGTACTGAAGTTATTTTCCATTGGTTTAAAAGTTCCAGAAAATGAACACCAAGCACCACTTATCAAACACCTACTATGTGTAGGACACAGTGCTGACAGAAATGCAAAGTTTCAATAGGAAATTATCCCAACCCTTTTAAAGCAGAGGGATGTGGCACATACGTAGATAACTAAAATATGAAATAATTCAATTGCAAGCAACATACATCCAAGTTCTTTTATATCTCATAATGGCATGGAGATGAGCCTGGGTCTTCAAAGCCAATGCCAAGAAGAGTGCAAACTCCCATAAACTGGACCAAACTGGAAAGACTTTGAGCATGGGCTTAATGAAGGATGGGTCCATAAAAGTTTAAAGAGGCTCATTACTATTTTGACAATATGGTGATGAAATTTTAAACCACAGAAAGGTTCAAAGACCAAATCCTCAGTCTATTACTACTAACAACCTGAACTTCTCTACATCTCTTGAGGGCATTACACTTTTTTTTGGTCTCCTAGATTCATAACCTTGGTGTTATCCTCTACTTTTTTTTTATTAAATCAATTGTCAAATCTTGTTATCTCCAACTCCCCATCATCACTCTTCCAACCCCTTCTCTCTACACACATAGCTACCACCTTAATTAAAGTCTTCATCATCTCTTTTTCCTGTGCTATGACAATGGCTTCTTAACCTGTCTCCCTGACTCAGATCTTTCCCCCTTACAATCCTTTTCACAGTTAACAAAGCGAACTCCCTCAAGCACAGATCTAACCATTTTATTCAAAACTCTATGGTGTTCCTTTCATTAGTAGGATCAAAAATAAACTCCTTTGGACTTTAAAACTCTGTACTTATTACTCTTTTTCTCTCTATGGTCCAAGACAATTACCCTTCCCTCTGTGTCTCACACATGGCATGCCAGCCCCTTCCTCCATCTATGTTCAGGAAGGAAGAAGAAGATTTTCTGTTTACAGATGATTGTGCACTCAATGCAGAATCTAAGGCTGAGAGACAACAAAGTATGGATCAATTCTCTGTTGCCTGTGCTAATTTTGGCCTAATAATTAACACCAAGAAAACACAGGTGCTCCATCAGCCACAACCACATCATCCATATATGGAACCATTGATTTGAACAAATGGAGAAGTTTTGAATGCTGTGGGTAAATTCACTTACCTGGATAGGGTGCTTTCCGGGGACGTACACATTGGCAATAAGATTGACACATGCATTGCTCAGTGTTTGGGAGGCTCTGAAGAAAAGTTTGGGAGAAAAGAGGTATTAACTACCATACTGAAGGTCTATAGAGCCCTTGTGCTGCCCTCATTGTTGTATGCCTGTGAAACATGAATAGTGCCATGCCAGGAAACTGAATCACTTCCATTTGAACTGTTTTAGGAAGATTCTGAGGATCACCTGGCAGGATAAGGTATCAGACACGTTAGAGGTCCTTGCTCTAACTAAACTACCATGCATTCAAACTATACTTCAGAGAGCGCAACTTTGAGGGACAGGCCACGTTATTTAAATGCAAAACATCCTTTTGCCAAAAAGATTATTTTATGGAGAACTCTCATGGGGCAGGCAATCATATGATGGTCAGAAGAAGCGATAGAAGGACACTCTCAAGGTCTCTCTCAAGAACTTCAGATTTGATTGTGGGACATGGAAGACACTGGCATAGGACTGCTCAGCATGGTGTGCCTACATCAGAAACGGTGCTGTGCTCTGTGAGCAAAGAAGAATTGAGACAGCACAAAGGAAATGTAGGACCCAAATGTTCACACCAATCTGTGGTAGAGCATTCCAAGTTCATATTGGTCTGATCAGCCATGTTCCGATACGTTGAAACTTCACTTTGTCGTGGTGATGTCATTTTGCTCCTCTGAGAATGGAGGACAACAACTGCCAATCATCTATATGTACAATCTATCTTCAAAGTCTGGAATGTTCTTTCTCTCCATCTTTGCCTCATAGAATTCCTCACTTGCTTTAAGATACAATTCAAATATTAACTTTTATTCAAGACTTCCCTTCTCACCACCTCTCTCTCCCTATTTTGTTTTTAACAGATATATTCATTTTGTATTTATTCAGTACACACATACATACACACACGCACAAGCACACACACAGACACCTGATGACTCTTCCAATAGAATGTGAGCTTCTTGAGGGTAGGTCTAATTTCATTTTTTTCTTTATATCTCCACAGTCTAGAACAGTTATTGATATACAATTGCTGCATAATAAATGCTTGTTGATGGATTAATCAATGTAGGGAGTACTTATACAAGCAAAATTATAGATCCTTGAAGTATTGAAATAAGTATAATCTAAGTGTCATGTGAAAGTCCTCACTAAATGGCAGAAGATCAAAAAAGTTTTCATGGAAGAAGTGTAACATACAATTAATTTTAAAGCATGTATCAGAATCCAACCGGCTGGGAGAGATGACTAAAGAGAATTTACTAACTGCATTCTAGCTCTGGCTCTGCCATTGGACCTTAGCAAAGTCATATATAATGTCCGTCTCTGAGCTATGGTTTCTCTGTAAAATTATGGTAAAATATACTCTAACAAGGAGTTGTGATAAATTTATGAGAAAAGCTAAAATAACCCAGTAACTTTCTATAATTCTGATTGCCTTTAGGACAAAATACAAATTCCTTAAACTGAGATTCAAGACCCTCAGGCATTTAGTTTCTTAATTCCTTTCAATTCTGATTTCCTACTACTGACCCTATACAATGTATATTCTATATCTTTACAATCTGTATTCAAACCAGACTTGTTCCTCTAACATAATATTCCACCACTTTCTCCATGTCTGGAATTTACAGCTTCCTTATCCCTGTCTTTCAGGTGCCTAAATCTCCTTGAGGGCTCATATCCTTTCTAACTGCTTAGAGAAGCCTTCATGAATTTCCTCCTCCTTGTCCCATCCTTGTCCCCTCTCTTTTTCCTCAAATGAGCAATCATTAGATTTAAATCTCTGCCTGCAGTAATCATCTAAAAGAATAACATCTCCTCCAGGACAGGAGTTGTTTTGTTTTTGTCTTTTTAGTGCCTGAAATAAATTGATTAAAAAAATGTTTTGAAAACTTTACAAGATAATATATTTTCCTGTGTAGTGAGCCAAGGAACAACTCACAGAAACAAAAGCTGTGTCAAATAAAAAATGCAATGATGAGACATCATTACACAACTTGGGGATCCAGCTAATAAGTCCTCAGAGGAAAATATGTCCCTCTAACAACATAAAACAACAAGATAGAGAAAGAAGATAAAGAAATGAAACATGGTGTTAAAAAAATCCCTCAAAAACAATCCCATTAGGAAACCCAAAACAAACAAAGAAACCAAGAAAATTAGAAGAGAAATAAAATAAAAAAAGAAGAGAATGATCAAGAGAACTAAGACCTCATTTTTTACGCTAACAAAAAACAATTCTTTAGTTAATAGAATTTTAAAAAGCAAAATAAAAGTGATAGCATTAGGGTTTACAAGCTCTAGTGAAGGGTGGTTTTTTTGGCATAGAGAATTATATGTGGTATATGGAAAAAATCAAAAGTGAGATGAGAGAGAGAATGAGAATGAATATGAATCTCCAGATAGTTGTGGGGAGTAATCTCTTGGAGGAGATGGGATGGGATGGGATAGTTTTATCAATATGACAAGTTTTCCATCTCCTTTCATTATGTATGTGGTGAAAGGGTGCGACTATGTGACTTGAAGGGAGGTTAAAAAAAAGACTTTTCTAGGCTCTTTTACGCCTCTCCATCCCCTTTCATTCCTGGCAGGAGAGGAAGCAGGACATTGGGACAAGAGGCCACCACTCTGCTGTCCTCAGAAAGAGGAGAGTACCAGAGTAGAATTATATCTATCTTATTCCCTAAATATTATTAGTTTAGAGCATATGCTCAGGTGCAATCTAATTCTGTCTAACTTCTGATCACTCTGTCATTATGAAGGGGAAAGGAGGAACCTAGGCTTTATATCCAAGGCTTGATCCTTTGGCCAACAAATACCAGTTCCATGATGAACAGACATTACACTTAGCCAAATAACTTCATTTATTCAAATACCAAAAGAGAAGCCAGAGAAGGTTTACATAGGAGAGTGTATATTAGAAAATAGAGGAGCTGTCTTTTGGAGAGTGAGGTAACTCAGTTCAACCAAGAGAGAAAAGACTTCACCTGAGGGGGTACTCCCTAAAGTTTTAGTGTAGTAACCTAGACAGAGACTACCACCCTCTCATGTCTTCCCAGAGTCTTCTTTTAGCAATCTGAAATGGGATTGACCTCTCTCATCTTCACTCTTGAAATTAAAAACCAGAAATGCTTGAAGTCACTCAACACTTGAAGGTGTGAGGAAAATTGAACTTCTCTGCTTCCTTGCCAACTCCACCCTCCCCCTCAGCCAGGACATTTATCTCTACCACTGAGGAAGAAGTCCCATACTGATGAATTTTTCAACAAATGTTACATAGATAGCCTGTATTTGCTACTCCTTTTATATAAAGTCAATTTTTATTGCAAATACCATTTGTACAAAGCCTACCAAAAGCACATTTCTTACTGGGTGACCCTTTACGTCATCTCATGCCCATAGAGCTGTGAAAAGCAAGTATCCTGATGTCTTGGCCATCTACATGGCATTATTACCATGTATGTCTCATCTCTACTAGATGGCTTGAGGATACGAATCACAGTTTATTGTACACCCCATCAACTAATAGCCTGTCAATAGTTCATTAGATTCACAACCTTGTTTTCATATCAGAAGAAATAGTATTTTATACCTGAGACAAATGGTTCAACATGAACCCTCAAGATAACTTTGTTAAAAGAGTAGGGTTCTGCAATACCACCTCATTGTGGAGAGAAAGAGATACAAGGATGCATCCAGGGGGAAGTTGATTGGAGTTTAGGAGAAGTCAGGTCCTGAAAAGGAACTCACTTGGCATGGGGCCACCAAGGAAAAAAATGCCAGAGCTATTTGATAGTGATCTTACCTAATTATTCTTGCTACCTAGGTGCTAAATTCCGTTGTTTCTTTATTGCCAAAGGTAGGCAAGTATGTTCATTGGCTCCTAAACTTGGTGACCTGACACTACATACCATGGTGCTCTTTTCTTTCCCATAGTACACGACTCTTCACTACTCTATGTCATGTTTACTCACGTACTTTAATGTGAGTTTTATTCATGTCTTACCTCCTGCTGTAGAGTTCACAATATCCCGCTGAGTTAGAAACAAGAAGAGACATTAATAATCCATTCAGTAAATTACCAGTACGTTTGAATCTCATATAATTCCATGTACCCAGTGGGCATTTAATTCATATTAATAATAATTACCTCATACCTTAAAAAACCCTCTTAAAACCATAAGGGTTTGTATTTTGAATAGTAAAATGCATAATGCAATCATGGCTGCCGAAGAAAGCTCCTTAAAGTGACTTGAAGAGGAAAAGAACTAGGACGACATATTAGAAGTGGTTGAATAAATATGACTTTCAAGGAAGCACTTAAGCTTTGCACAGACCCCTGCCTTTAAAAAGCATCAATGCTTCCTTAATGTTCTCAGCTAGTCTCCTTTTGAGAGTTTAACAGATAATTCTGGCTTTCTTACCTTTGCCTTCTGGCAGAAGAAAGTGGGATATAAGCTCCCTGAAAGTAGTGACTTTCTCCATTTTCCCCAGCCCTTAGCATGTTCCTTTTACATACTAGAAGCTTAAATACTTGTCTGATTGTGTAGAAGTGGATTGGGTCTATTGCCATTCCTGGATTGATTTATACCACTTGTCAGATGAAATGAATTTACTTTCATCTCTTACATTTAATACAGGGATTCTTAACATTCTTTGTATCATAGACTCCTCTGACAGACTGGTGAAATCGATAGATACTTTTACAGAATAATATACTTAAATGCATAAAAATACATAGTATTACAATAGAAATGAATTATATTGAAATACAATGATCAAATCAATAAACCCCACGTTAAGAAACCCTGACCTAATTAAAAAATTTAAGAACTTATCTTTCAGAAAATTACCACAGTTCCATGATTCTTATAGCTTCTAAGACAAGGACAGTAAGAATTCTCTAGAGGTAATGAAATGCCAATTTACCCTTAAATGAATGTTCATCTTCTCACAAATACTTTAATATTTTCTGTTAAGTTATTAGTGATATTGGCAAAAAAGTTGTCACATTTAGAGATCTAATAATTCTAATAACCTTCCATTGACTAGAGTTCTTTCCCAAGAAATTATTTTTCACTTATATTTTTAATTTGCTTATTTTGGTACATGTTGCTTCCTTCTAATAAAATATAAGCTCTTTGAGGCCAAGGACTGTTTTATTTTTGTCTGTGTATTGCAAGCCAGGGGATATAGCAAGTGCTTAATACATGATTCCCGAATGAATACCACAAATAAATTGCAAGGTAAAAGGCTGCTTTGTGCATCTCTCCCTCCCTCTCTCTTCCCTCTAACCTTTCTCTCCTGGGATAGTCTTCTCTAGCCTAAAACCCACAAGTCCTTTAACTATTTGTCATGTGGCAGCATATCAATCTTTACTATCCTAGTCACTGTCTTCTGGATTCTCTTTTTCTCTGTAACTTATCATCGTGCTTCCTAAAATGTGGTTCATTGAACTGAATAGAGTATTTCAGATGTTGTCTATTAAGGGTAGAATGCAGTAGAACAATTATTTCTGGAGATACTACACATTTTATAATTCAGCTTAAAGCCTGGCTGCTGTATCATACTGTTGACTCACCTTGACCTTGCAGTCATTTAGACACTCCAATCTTTTTTATTCAGCTTCTATTAAAGGGTCCCACAAACTATGGCCAGCAGACAACTCCAGTTTATCTTTTTTGTATATCCAGTTCCTCACACATACTAAGCACTTAATAAATCTTGTTGGCCAACTGAAAAATGGGCCAAATCCGACCTACCTGTTTTGTACAACCCAAGAGCTAAGAATTTTTTTTTTTGATGTAAAAACAAGTCTTAGCCAGGGACTGTACAAAAACACAAAAAATTGTAAGAAAAAAATTCTTAGCTCTTAGGTTTCATAAATCAGGCAGGCTGGATTTAGCCCATTGGGTGTAGCTTCCTGACCCTTTATATGGTTTGGTTCAAAAATACTTAATAATATAGTTTCTTACTTTTAACTACAATTCTTATTCAGTTGGTCAACAATATTTATTAAATGCTTATTATATATGAGGCATTGGGCATACAAAAACGATTAAAAAACACACAAAAAATCATGATTCCCTCTTTCAAAATGATTACATTAAACAGGGGAACTCTATATTCTAACTAATACAATATAACATACATACATATACATAATAATATAATGTAACAATGCAACTTGACATAATATAATATAATGCAGTGCAATGCAACAATAAAAAACAACATAACACAATATAGTATAATATAATATATGATCATACTATACAAAAGATAATTTCAGAGAGAAGATTTTAACAGTTTTGTTTGTATGGAAGAGGTAATACTAAGAAAGCGCTCTTACGGAAGGTGGGTATTGAAATGAGTCTTAAAAGAAGCCAGGGTCACCAGCGGGTGCGGGTGAGGAGGGGGAACATTCCAATAATAGGAGATAGGATTTCACATTCTCTATATTTTGCTCAAAACCAGTGTAAGGTCCTACATTGTTTTCTTCATTTTTTTAACATTTGAGAAAAGAGTCAAAGAACAGAGATAATTTTAGGGCATTTTATTCTGTGGAGTATAAAAGTTAATAACCCTTTCTGGTTTTCTGCGTTTTGCTTCTGCTGTGATCACAGTTGTGTGATCTTGGACAAACCCCTTCACCTGTTTGGACCTTTGCAGAGTGAGGAGAATAATTTTGATGTCTGAGATCATCTCTAGCTCTAATATTATTAAATCTATGAGTTAATAGCTAAAATGCATTAGGAAGGATGGGTTAGTGGGTAGCTCTCCTCAGAAAGTCCTGGATTCAAATATTCTCTCTCTCATATACTGATTTTGTGATCTAGGGCAAATTACTTAGTGTTTTAACTTAGAGGTGACTTTCTGAGACTAAGTTGCAGAGAAATGAATTAGATTTGCTTTGGTAAAGGGAATTTCCTCCCTGTAGAATTTTCCATATCAACGAAATCATATGTCCAATTAAATAAAATGTAGCTAAAATAACCCCTGCCACTTTCTAAAACAACGATAGAAAATAACAAGAAATTTTGAAACAAAATGTAAACAATTGCAATAGAAATTCCAACCTAACCACTTATCAGTTTTTCAATCAGTGAAACAGGTGCTGGGATTACTACAGAGAGATGAATAGGTGACACTTGATGCCCTATAAAAACTGAGAATTTTAATGTGAGAAAGAAAGGAAATGAAAGATCTTACAGTCTTTTCTGTCTTGTCTACATAGCTGGTTCTATGTCACATAACACTCCTATGTCTGACTTGGCATGGACTCCATGTTTTCTCTGGTCATCCAAGAACCCAAATTCTATGTGATCATGATATGGTATCACTAAGCAAGGCATGCTAGGAGGAAAAAATTAAAAGACTAAAGGAGAAAGGGCAAATAGAAGAAGGTAATGGCTGGAGAATTGGGATTTCTCCTGGGGTGGCACCACATCCCTTGAAATTTTGAATATCGATTAGGGGTTCTCCCCCTGCTTGAGAATGTCAACTGTTAGACAATGTAGTTGCATGCTGCCATCTCCTTGGGATATGGGCCTTCCACATCAGGAACACAGGGTGCTGTGAGAAATGATGGTGATGTTGGCAATGAGATTTAGCACATTTAATGGCCATCTGATTGGCAAGTTGTTAACTCATTGCTTCCTGCTTCTTGCTTCCCTACACTGAGTACTGCTTTGATAGTCATGATATAGGGCTAGGTTCTATTTGCATCATCTTTTTTCTGAGGATCTGGAGGTATTTGGTTTGGACAGGAAGGGATCGCAATGTTTTCTATTTAACACATTTTTTCTGCAATTTACTGTGAATTTTTAAGTAAATTTTCATTTCTACTTTAATGTGATCTAACTGATCTAGTGTAATCTAGTACTGAAGGATCTGGGGAAGGAGATTCAGAGATGAAAATGTTATTTTAGGGTACTAATTTTCGTAGATTGAAACTCCTAAACCTATTATCACTTTATCAAATACTTAATTTCTCCGTTTGTTGTAACCGATAGTTCCATGTATGGATGGTGTGATGGTGGCTGATGGACCACCTGTGTTTTCTTGGTGTTGATTATTAGGTCAAAATTAACACAAGCAGCAGAGAATTGATCCATACTTTGTTGTATCTCAGCTTCAGAGGCTGCACAATCATCTGCAAACAAAAAATCATGCACCAGCACTCCCTCCACTTTGGTCTTGGCATGTAGCTTTTTCAAATTGAAGAACTTAGCATCAGTATGGTAGTTGACCTTG
>CM053771.1:499097946-499119153 GCA_028658325.1 Potorous gilbertii | reverse complement strand
TGCTGAAAAAGGCACAATGTAAACAAGAGATTTTGGAATCTCATCTTCCAAAGTCTTTGCTAAATCCACTGACCTGATACTCTTCAGAATCAATTTAAATTCAGCAAGAATTTAACTGCCTATTGTGTACCAGTCATTCTGCTAAAGTAACAACAGTTATGTCAGATACTATGGTAGAACATGAGGGTATAAATCCAAAAGTGAAATAAGTATCACTCTGGAGGACCTTAGTTTGTAGTGAGCTAAAAATGATTTTATAGATGGACTTATCTAAACTCTTTATTTTAAAATGGAAGAAATAGCCAAGTTATGAGCTTTCTAATAGGAGCGACTAGTTATTTATCTATCAAGCAGTAACAACCACAGTAATAGCTATCATTTCTATAGCACTAACAGTTTTGCAAAATGTTTTACCGGTGTTATCTCATTTGATGTTTTACACATATGTAAGAGCAAGCAAAGGGAGATTTTTGTTGTTTTCTTTTCGGAATTAATTTCCCAGGCTCATTGAAAACATCTGAAGGCTCAGTCTCCCTTGAACCCCGATAATTCACAGCTGTGCTGAGTCATATAGGTTTCATGCCTACTGACTGAGCCAATCAAGAGCTGAGTCTTTGTTATATATACTGGGAGGTTGGCATTTTGCTGTGGGCGGTGTGTGGCAGCAGCGGTGGTTGTGACAGCAGCGGTGATGGTGGTGGTGACAGTGGTAGTGACTGCTTCAAAATCAAAAGGACATTTTGATTCCCTGGATGGGTATCTGAGAAATCCTTAGCATATTGTTTAATCTCATTCAGTTGGCCAAAGAGAATTTGAACAGGTTAAAGTAGAGTGAAGAAGGGAGAAGCAGCATAGACCACAGAGTAGAATCAGTTACTCTGATATATTTTATGAATCATCACTGATAGTTTCATCAAAAAAAAAAGAAGTTAAATAATGATGGTAGGAGGGAGAGAATAGGACCAGAAAGGGTTAAATTTTTTATATTTTATCTGATAAGAAATGATAATTCATAGTGAATTTGTGACCAGAGAATATTTGAAATAAGATACATAAAACAAAGAAAAGTTTCCAAGACTTCTATTGTCAAAATAAGATGAGGGCAGCTTGCATTCAAAAGATCTGTGACTTTTTAGTTACCTTTATTCAGATATTTTGTTATGGAGATCATGGATCCCCACCTAGATTTGTGATGGAAACTGATGAATGTTTTCAAAGCATTGTCATTTATTTGGAACTACTGATTATACTGGAGATGTTATCATTTATTCAGTGGACAACATTTTCCTGGTGTAGCTCTTGGACATCTTAACTGTTTTTATTTTTGGTTTTAATCTTAGAAAATCTTTTACGTCTTATTGATTTTTTACGTTAATTTCCTCCTTTAGAATTGTTGCTAGACTTGTCTCAAGTTTCTTTTAGCAATAGAATGTCACCTACAATGTTTTGGGGCCCAAGGGATGGGATATAGTAGGTGCTTGGCCTTCACTGGGAGGCAGCGGTTGACCTCCCTGCACCATAGAGGGCAGAAACACATGCCAGTGTTATGCTCATTGCCATAGTCTCTTCCTTCTTCTTCTTGATTCCTTCTCTCAATCTAGTTCAGCACTTTATAGGCCATGTGTGGCTTGAACCACAATAAGCTTAACCTGTGCTGATAACAGCACGCATAGGTTTTCCTGGAATGGTAACGACCTGTGGGTTGGCTTTCTCAGTTCTTAACTTGGTTTCCATGAAAGAGAGTGTTATTTTATGTCCTTTTAACTTTGAGGTATGCTCCTTTAAGAGCTGCTTACTGCTTTTTGATTGGCTTTTATGACTCATTCGTGCTTATTACATTTTAAATCTTGAATCTGTTATAAGGGACTAACTTAGGTTCAGCCCACAATAACTGTGATAGATTCTGGGGATGTAGATACGAAATAGAAATATGCCATTATGCCAGGGAATTGGGGCTGGTATACAAGCATATCAGTAATTAAATATATTTTATAATAATAACTGCATTTATACAGTGCTTTAAGGATTGCAAAGTACTTTACATATATTCTCTCATTTGATCTCCACAACAACCTGGGGGACTGTTGCTATTATTAATTTCCATTTTACAGAGGAGTACACTGAGGTAGGCAAAGGTGAGGTGACTTGACCAGGGTCACATAGCTAGTAAATGTCTGAGGTTGGAATTGCACTGAATTCTTCTGATTCCAAGTTCAGTGCTCTTTTGAAAGTGTATAGGAAGAGAGAAGGTCTATTTGTTAACAACAAAAATAGATTCCAAAGAAAACAAAGGAAAGACAGAGTGGAAGAGGCACAGGAGGGATGGTGATGACAAATATGGCAAAGAGGAAGCAATGGTCAGCAAACGGTGCTTTGAGCTAGTTAGGCAGCCTGTAATTCAGAGCAAAAGGGATTTCTAGTGGAATCAGAGCAGTAGATTGTCATGCTTTTCGTGGAGGCAATTGTAATGTTAATTTGATTATTAATCTGAACAAGAAGAAGGCATATCTATATGTGACTTTTGTCAAGGATATTTGTTGTGTGACAATATGAACACCATATAATGCATTAATAAGTGTAAGGGCATTTAAGAGAGCAGATCAGGGAGAAAATGACAAGCTAACTATAAAAAAAAAGCAGAAAGTTAAAAGCTGATTAGAATAAATTAAGTATCACAATACTTATTTCAATTTTTTTCATTCGTCGTCAAGAGAAAGACAGAGAGAAGAAAGAATCAAAGGGTTTAAAAATTAAATCAATCAAGTGTGAGATGTTAGGTAGGGATCTATTAATAAAAAGGAATGTCTTTTCTGACCTTTGAGAAGGCCATGAAAGATAATGTACCCAAGGCATCCAAAAAAAAGAAAGTTGTGTTTACAATGACTTAAGACCAAAACCAGGCATAATTTTTCACCTAAAACTTCTTGCAGTGAAGAAGTCACTTCAGTTTGAATTATGAATCATTCGATGAGGAATATCAGGTGTGCACTTGATTAGAATGAAAGGCATGTAAAGAAAGGCTAATATCATATCGATAATGTACATCTTACAGAGAAGAGGTTACTTAAAAGGTAATTGGCAAATCCGACCTTTTGAAACACTTATTCATTTCTCCCCTCACTGCCATTTAACTCTTCTGCTGCAACATTATTTAATTAGCCATCTTAGAGCCAATGACTTCTTCTCTTCTCATATAAAATAATAATTACCAATAATCATTCTTTGGCAATGGGGACAACACATCATCTCCCTTCCAGTACTAACTACTTTGGCCCTGTTTACCTCTTTGGCCCAAAGTTTAGGAGTGTGCCTCCTTGGCACAGCATATACCAGTGCCAACAGGAAGGGAAGGAAAATCATTAATTCTTCCCTAAGAGAGAACAGATGGAGATAGAAATCAAGATGGGAAGAGAGCTTATAGCCCTGGATTGCTGATCAAAAGATTTCTCTCTGCTTTCCACTCGACTCTGGATACCACCCAGATTAATGGAATCAATCAGTTTGATTAGTGAGTACGCCAATATGTGCTGATTGAAAACCAACGAAGCAAGTAACACTCAACTGGCCTTTAAAAACAATAACATGGAGCTGCAATATATTCTAAAACTGAAACATATTCATTGTCAGTTATAACCAGTGAACATAGGTAGGAGAGCCAAAAGCAGAAATTCTAGTATCAAAGTAAATTTAGTTGTGTATATAGGGAAGGGGGTGGTGCGGAAGGATGCGCAGAAGGTCTACAGGAGCCAGATTCCCCACAGTCATCTGCAATAGTTTGAGGAGAAGAGGCTCTCCATCTCCCAGAGAGTACAGACTCAGCCCATGCAGCATGATGATCCCAGCAGGCAGGGAGTAGGCTGCTGCTGCTGCGGGTACAGTCTTCTGTTGAAGAAGTGGCAAAGATCCTGGGTTATCATTAGGCATTGGGAAACCAGAGGAGAACTGTGAGGCAAAGGCATGGCAAACCTGAGAATCATGGTGGGGATGAAACATGCAGTCACGAGCAAGCTATCAACACATTTGGGCAAAGGTTAGTAGGAAATGATCTACATTCATAATCAGGAGATTAGAAGCCCCACCTCAGACCCTGAGAAAGTTACTGAAACCCTTTGATCCTCAGTAGTTCCCTCATCTTTTAAATTGGGATGATTATAGTTATATATTATCTAACTCAAAGGATTATTGTAAGAATCAACACTACATAATATGTAACTGTTCTTATTATATAGACATATATAATATAGTCATTATATACATACATACACACATATATGTATATATACATATGTGTATATACATATACATATATACACATAGGCATAGGAACTGGATCTGTGATTTCATTGGTGCAGGGAGTGCCTGGGTAAAGAAACTCCCTTTCCTAGTTGCTCTCCTTTCTTCATGTCTCTCCCTACTCCAATCCATCTCCCACCGAGCTGTCAAAGTGATTTTCCTTAAATGTACATCTGATCATGTTACCCACCTCATCCCCATCCACTATACTACGATGGTTATTGTATCTAGGATAACATATAAATTTCCCTGTTTTGTAAAGCCCTTCACATTCTGCTCCTAGCCTCTCCAGCCTCATTACATATTACTTCCCCATCTATACTGTACTGCCTAATCAAACTCTTCTTCATACTGTTTCTCTTATCTGGTCCTCCACTTCCTATCTTTATGACTTTGCACTGACCAGATCTCATGCTTGGACTACACTTTCTCTTCATCTCTAACTAACCCAACTCCCCTCTTTCTTTGAGATCTAGCTCAAGTACCATCTGCAACCTGAAGCCTTTCTAGATCCCTTATCTGCTAGTGAACTTTATCCCTAACTACTTGGAGTTTCTTCCATGTGCAGAGTGTTGTCCTTTTAGGATTTGGACAATTTCATTTGTGTAAAGGGTTAGAAACACAGATCATTCTGAGAACCTAAGGGAAAGCAGTGTCTTAGATGAAGGTACTGAAAAGACTTGAGAGAACTCAAATCCTCAGAAGGCAAAGTACTTGCTGAAAGCAAAGATGGTTGAAATTTCCTGTTGGGGAAGGGTAGGTAGATTTGAGATTCATCAGAATAGAAATGATAATTAAATCCAAGGGAGCTGATGAGATCACTAAGTAAAGTACAGAGAGATAGCAAAGGATCTAGGACAGAATCCTGTGTGAAATCTAACATCAGTGTCCATGAAGAGGGAATAAATTTCCCAGATGAAGAACTAGAAGGGAAGAATTAAAAAATGGTTTCCTAAAAAACCAGAGAGAAGAGAGTATCAAGAAGAAAAGGGTAATCAACCATGGCTTCAGACAGGTTAATGCAAATGAGTGAGGACTGAGAAAAGACAGTTGGATTTGGCAGATAGGAGATCACTAGCCATTTTGGAGAGAGTAGTTTCAACAGAGTGGTTAATATTGGAATCCACATCATGGTGGATATAGAAAAGAATGAGAGGAGAGGAAGTGGAGGCATCTACTGTAAATGACCATTTCAAGGAATTTAGCCACAAAGGGCCAAAGAAATATTTGCTAATAGCAAAGATAGAAGAATCAAATAAGGAGTTTTTTTTGTTTGAGAAGGGGGAGAGACATGAGTATGTTTGTAGGGAGTAGAAAAAAAAGCCAATAGAAGGGGAGAGATTGAAGATAAGTGAGAGACTGGGGCAACAGAGAGGACATTCTTTTGGAGGAGATGGAATGGAATAGGATTTCTTGTGCAGGTGGAGGAGTGTGCTATGGTAAGAAATAGGGTTACCACTTCATGTAAGATAAAGGGGAAGAATTAAGTTAGAAAATTATGGAGAAAATTAAATAGAAGCAAAGGAACTAAGAAAAGAAAAACCCCGTGGTTTGATTTTTAAAAACGTAATATAAATAGATAGCATGGAAAATGATGGAAGTAGAGGTCTTTGTACAGAACCATTACTATTCCACTATTTTTATTTCACTGGTATCAGTAAAATTATATGTACTTATGCTGGGTTAAAAGATACAGGCTATTTAAGAAGGACTAATCAATGCTATAGCTTGGATTTTGTTTTTTGAGGCAATCAGAGTTAAGTGACTTGCCCACACAAATAGTAAGTGTCTGAAACCAGTTTTTGCTTGTTTTGTTCTGGACCTGGGATATAGAAAAGCCAGGTGAGGAAATTCCTTTTGCCAAGGCTGATCTGTAGCTGGAACTGGCTCTTAATTGAGTCTTGGAGGCATCTTGGGAGCACTGACTGATTAAATTACTTGTCTATGGGTGATCACACAGTCAGGTCTTCTTGATTCTATAGCTGGTTCTTGTTACATAATATGTCTCATTTAAGAAGTGTGGGTGGAGAAGAGGGAAGGAAGAAACCAGCACTTAGGAAACGCTAGGCAATGTGCTAAATACTATACAAATATGACCTCATTTTATCTTCACAACAATGCTAAGAGGTAGATACTATTGTGATTCCCATTTTACAGTTGAGGAAACTAAGACATAGAGTGATAAAGTGTCTTTCTTGGGATCACACAGCTAAAACATATCAAAGGTACTATTTAAATTCAGGTCTTCCTGTCTCCAGGTCTTCTAACCGCTTGCCAAAGGCAGTGATATTTGCTTACATTTTAATATTGTTTACATATTTTTAAGATTAGTGTAAAGAAGGATAAAAGGCAAATACTTTCTGGGTTAAGTAAAAAATGGAAAAAATATAAAAATATATTATAATAGCGTTATGTCACCAATCCTCACTTTATAAATAGAAAATCAACTTTAGGTAAATTGATTGACTTATTGATCTATATTTATTTGGGACTAGGAGCTGGAACTAGCAGGAATTTTAGTATTTTTCCCCCTAGTTATTTGCTAGACAATATTTTTCTTCACTCTGTCTCCTGGTACTCACCAAAGGTGGGGTCTAAATTGAAAAAAGAAATTACTACTGATTTTAAAAATCTGTCAAAGTGAAAGTAATTTAATCTGAGTGGTATGCTAAAATATACTTTATTCACAAAGCTTGCTTGAGTATCTCAGCCAAGATGGAGGGGAACATAGATTTGGGTAAGAGCCAGGATCCAAGGGAACAGACCTTTTGCAAGACTCAGCAGGCGCTTAATGGTACTGAAAATCTGCTAAAACTTTCCAAATCCATTGACTTATTTTTCTCATATTTTAGACAAAAGAATACATTTACTGCCCAGAGACATTTACATTTTCCCTGTAATTATTAGGTTTATACATTTTATGCAGATTTCAAGTACATCTTTTGCTTGTAGTAGGAAAAAAATCCCAAACTTTTGCCAGCTGTGAGCATTGTCACATTCACTGAATTCTTTTTCATGAGTTGTCTCAGTTAAGAGGAAATTTTTGAATATGCTTTTGAAGTTTAAACTGATAGTTATCATTGATTGCTTTGTGTCCTGGGCTGGGCTGGAGATACTGAATGTGTCTTTTGTAGATTGGACCAGCCATACATCGCTTGCTCAGCTTTGTGACTGATGCTTTGTCAGCAAAACTTTTCTTGATTTGTAAAAGTCCATTTAGAACTGGGGCTATTTCTTTTGATGGGGATAGTGCTTCAGAGCTATAGGATTGAAATGATCATTCCAGATGTTCATCTTTTCCTTAGAGTTATCCAACACAGTGAGTGAACTTAGAATACAATTTTTTTTTAAAAAATGCAAATAAATCAAAGTGTTTTCTCTACAGACTTGCTTTTGCTTAAATTTCAACATGATTTTTTTTTTTTACTTCTTGTTATATTTAAAAATTTTAAATGGAAATAAAGCACCTAATTTTTACTTTAGTGTCCTATTTCAGATGCATTTTTCTCTTTTCTCCAAAAATGAATATGTGTTCTCATTTGGTATCAACAGAATCCTTTATTAGTTGTTATAAAGTTTTCTTCTTTCCTTCCTTTCTTTTGTTCTTTCTTCCTTCCCTCTTTGTCTCCCTCCCTCCATCTCTCCCTTGCTCTCTCTTTTTCTTTATTTTTCCTACTTCGTTTCTTTCCTCCCTTCCTCCCTCCTTCCTTCTCTCCATTTTTTCTTCCTTTTTTTCTCTCTTCCCTCTATCCCTCCCTTCCTCCCTGTTTTTTCTTTCTTTTTCTTCCTTCCTTTCTTCCTCTGCCTCATTCTTTCTCTCTCTCTCTCTCTCTCTCTCTCATGATTTTGAGTTTATAGTTGAGGAAACAGAGGCACTAGAATGTGTGGAGTTGGGTCAATAATATACAGAGCCAGGCAGAATGAATGGATAGCAGATAGAACATGGGACTTAAGAGTCAAGAATGTTTGGGTTCAAATCCAGCCTCTGACACTTAAAAATTCATGATCATTTCACTGCCTCAGTTGCTTTATCTATAAAGTAAGGATTATCACACCTCCCTAACTCAGAGGGTTTTTGTAAGGATCAAATCTGATAATATAGGCAAATCCATCCACAGGCCAGTGATCCTGGGCTCTGAACACTCTTCAGCAGCTGCAGACCACACACAGCATTCCTCCCTTAGCCCATTCTGTATGACTGTTAATTTCCTCATATCTAGAGCCCTAGATTTGGAGTCAGGAAGCCCTCCGTTTAAATTCATCCTCGGACACTTATTAGCTGTATGACCCTGGGCAAGTCACTTACCCCTGCCTGCCCCAGTTTCTTCATCTGTAAAAATGAAGGTAATATTGATACCCATCTGCCAGGGCGTATGTGAGAATAGAACAAGATTCTGCAAAACACGTTGCAAACCTTAAAGTGCTAAGTAAATGCTATTATTTTTATGTCCTGCTGTAAATCTGCCACAGTGGGTCCACTGAATATGCTGGGTACCTTCAGCAAGAGGCTGTTCTCTGTGGTGGCAGCAACTCCCAGATTCATGTCTCAGAGATGTGGGTGCTCTCCTCTGGAAGTATCCCTGGACCTCAAGTAAGGAGGGGATGAGTTCAAATTCTGCCTCAGACTTTTATCAGTTGTGTGATCCAGGACAAGTTACTTAAATTCTGTCTACTTCAGTTTCTGCATCTTAGAAATAGAAGTGATGAAAGTACGTTCCTCACTGGGTCACTGTGAGAAGCAAAGTGCTTTGCAGGCTTTAAATCTCCATATAAATTCTAACTAGCATCATCATCATCATCATCATCACCATGTCTGACACTTACTGTGTAACCTTGGATAAGTTCATTAATTTGTAACTCTGAGACCTAAATGTGTCAAGTGTAAAGGGAGGAAAACAGTCCTGGTAGGAATGACTTGGAAATTTTTGTTGGATTTCAATTAGATGAGTGTGAAGTGCTTTACAAACTTGTGAGTGCTTTATAAACTTGAAAGTGCTTTATAAACATCAGTCATGAGAGGCAGGGTGGTGTGAAGGTTAGAGAGCCAACCTTGGAGTAAGGGAAACCTGGGTCTGAGTCCTACCTCTAACACAGAAGGCTAAGTGATCATGGGTAAGTCACTTAATCTTAGTGTCCTGAATAACTCTCCGAGACTCCAAATTGCAGAGAAGGTAGTTATTCACTGTGAGTTCCCTGTGCTGAGGACCTCATAGGTACAGAAAATTTTTTTTTAAATGATAATATTCTATGGTGTGTTAGTTGCCATATGAGAACTAGGCCATGCAGACTTGGGCTTCGTAGGCATCTTTTGTTCAAATCAAGTGTGACAACCCTGAATAACCTGGCCTATAGCTGAACCCTGTAGAGAGCTGATGGATTCTTCTCCCAGCTGCACTGTTCTCTCACAAACAGCATTTTAAATTTGTTTTCATTTTTTCCAGCTGCTCAGTATTCATTTAACTATTATTCAGTTCTCATGATATTTTATTACTTTTTTGTATCAGGATGTATCAGTATGATATTATGCAATACTGTGTCCAAGCCTGATTAAATCCATGCTAGACCGACACTTTTTTTAAAGCTTGGATTTCATATCACCCAGGCTGGAAGTAAAGTGTCACTCACGTGGCCCATCCTACTACTGTCTTGCATGGAAGATTGATTGTGTTTTTCCTGTCTGGGCTGATTTGCCCCTCCATAGGCAGTCTGGTAGCCTTTTGGTCCCAAGTCTTAGTATTTTGGTGCTGGACAGAATGTAGACACTCAGAAATCTTTAGCCTTATTGTTGCTCAGAAATAACACAGTCCACAAACCTTACCCACCCCAACAGCAGAAACTACAGGCATGTGTCACCATACTTGGCTCTCATATTCCATTTCCATTTGTCTCCCTGTGTTGTATTTTTGCGGTTGGTTTAACATAGCCACCATCTTGGTTCCTTTTAAATGTCAATTTAAGGTTGAAATTTATTTTTTAAAATAATTTTTTCAGGATTTTTCCACATAATAGAGGTTATGGTATAGCTTTTCTATTCACATATAATTTCTAATCTTTCAGATATCATCAGTTAATTCCTTGTATACTCAAAGATAAAGGCTTAAGGGTCCAGATGTACCAGACTACTGTCTAACTTACTCCCTAACTTCAGTATATTTGTAACTCTGATAGAACACATGCTTATATCATATATACACGTATATACTATGTATATACGTGTATATGACATATACACATATATATCTTATGTATATACTTATATGTATATGTATAGTACACACTTACAAGTCAGTGTGGTATAGCAGACGGAGGGCTAGGCTTTGCTTCATAAAGATTTGTGTTCAAATCTGAAGTTTATTAGCTCGTGACCTTGGGCAAATTATTTTTTTCCTAAGTTCTTCAAGAAAGACCCTAGAACTTACTTACTGTGAATTAGAAGAGTGAGTTTATATACTAAAATTTCACAAACCATTGCCAGTCTATCCATCTATCCATCTATCTATCTTATCATCTATCTATTTACCTATCTATCCATCTATCTTTCTATCTTTCTATCATCTGTCTATCTCTAGCACAGTGCCCAGCACATAAGTGTTTGTTCATCAATGTATTTGATCTATTTATTGCATCTTTTCATGTTGTGAAGAGAAATTCACAAAGACCCTAGAATTTTGGATGAATCCCCATGGTAGACTCATGGGAAAATGTGACTGGGAATCAAACAGAATTGGCAGACATAGATGTGTCGTGATCAGCATTGTTGACAAATATCCAATGCATTGATGAGATCACAGGTCCATTTGAGTATCTAATTATACACTTGTCTCACTAGCTGTGTGACCTTGGGCAAGTCACTTAACCCCAACTGACTTATCCTGGATCATCTCCAGTAATCCTGATGAATATCTGGTCACTGGATTCAGATGGCTGGTGACCTGTGCAGCTCTCCCTCAGACAAAACAAACTCATGTGCAAGTCATGTCATTATTTCTCTGATGCCATGGTCTTCTTTGGCAATGAAGGATGAACACACACACACACACACACACACACACACACACACATATATACTTGTGGATATACACATCAGCCTCTGATAACAATTGATACTTTTATGTGAAGGCCATGTAAGAGAAACATTTCAAAAATCAGATGTCTCAGTTTTGTTTAATTCCCTTTCCTACTAACTTAAGTAGTCTTTCCTCTCTGTCTCTCTCTGTCTCTCTCTCTCTCTCCCATTATATCTATAAAAATGTCAGCTGCTGATTTTAGTTTTTGCATTTTACTTTAGATCTGATATTTCTGATTTCCATTCTCCCATCAATGGAACTAATGCAGCATGCTGCAATGATCATGCAGGGATGACCAGTTTTCAAAGAATTAGACTATGACACAATATGAGTGTTCAAACGATCTAGAAAAGCAACTGTTCTTTCAATGGTTCATAAAGAACCATAGGATCTTAGAATGTCTTGAACCTTCAGTGATGGGGAACTCACTGATCCCCAAAGCAGCCCATTCTACTTTTGAATACCTTTAATTGTTAGAAAGTTTTGTTCTTACATTTACTTCAAAGTACTTCTTGGTCACTGATGCCATTTTCTCCTAATTATGCCCCTTGGGATACAGTAGAATAATAGCTCTTTGCACGACAACCCTCCAAATACTTGTAGATAGCTATCATATATATCATTTAATTTTTTTTGTTTGTTTATCCAGATCAAATTCCCTCAGTTTTTTCAAATGATTCTCAATTGACTTGGTCTCCAGAATTTTCATCATCCTGGTCATCCCCCTTGAACATTTGTCAGCTTTTCAATGCCTTCCCAAAAGACAGCAAACCAGTGGCTACTCTGTACTTCTATCTTGTATGGGTCAGGTGAGACACAGAAACTTATTCCATAAGTAGACCCAATGGTTTTGTTTAGTAAGAAGTTGACTAATTATAGAACTTAAAACAATGAAAATTTCCCTTGTCCCTATGTAACTTCCACCATCTTCCTGAGTTCATTAGGTAAAGGAATAAAAAAAAGGATTCTGCTATATTCTGACATGTCAATATTTACTTGGGAGGGATGAAGCATTGAGAGAATGACACATGGAACAGGAATGTTTGGATAATACTAAGAATTGGGAAAGTCTGCATCATGGATCACATCCTGAGAGGGCAGCTCCAGGAGGAGGGCAAGGAGGTACTTCACAGCTTGAATGAAATTATATGACATCACTGTCTGGAGAAATTGTGACAATTAAAAAAGGCAATCCTAGAGAGGCACTGAAAACAAACAGACAAACAAACCGCATCCTCTAATCTAGACATTTTGCTTAGGACCAGCCTTTAAAACTGTACCTATGAAGGACCCATTTAACATAAGAGTTTCAGTTAATAGAATACCAGATAACAGAATTTATTTACTGTAGTAATCCTTTGAATGGATTCTTAAAAGACATGACTGCTTTGAAAGTAATTAAATTTCTTCAAAGGATGCTGGTAATCATTTTTATTAAGTTTCTGAGAAAATACACTCATCCCTGAGAATATACCTTATCAAGACATGGTATTAATGGACTGGCCACAGGATGTATTCCAAAATGACATTGGTATTAGGAAACAGTATCTTTGGTCTATGAACAGAGAGGTACCACAAAACCCCATAGGCAGGAGTGGGGAACCTCTGGCCTTGAGACCACATGTAGCCCTCTAGGTTCTTAGATGTGGCCTTTTGATTGAGTCCAATTTTACAGAACAAATCCTTTCATTAAGAGGATTGTTCTGTGAAGTTTGGGCTCAGTCAAAGGGCTGCACTTGAGGGTCCAGAGGACAACCAGGTAGCCTGGAGGTCATAGGTTTCCCACCCCTGCCGTAGGGTCTGGTAGCAAGTAGAGTCTCTAGAAGAAGCAGTTTGTTGACCCTTGCCATAGGGTCTAGTCAGTAAGTAGAACTTCTAGAAGAAGCAGTTTGCTGCTGCTTTGACCTAAAGGTCTCTCCCACATCAAAAATGGCATATTTCCCAAGGGCAAAGGGCAAATGTTCCCACATCCATTATTTGGCCTGCAGAGTTGTGATTACACATCTCATTAGTAAAAATAATTTTAATCAAATAAGCACAACCCCATGTGTGTGTATGTATATATATGCAGGTATATAAATTAAACAAATTCATGTATATGTATTTGTTTACTATATACCTGCAGTGAACTGTACTAAGCCCTATAAAACTTACACAGAATAAAAATTAAAAAGGATGAAAAGGATTAAGGATGACATAATAATATTGAAATTATTTTCTCTCTTTATATTTTGTGTAGACATAGCTGTTTGCATGATATGTCCCCCATTAGCAAGTAAGCTTTTGAGGATAGAGATTGTTTTGGCCACTCTATATATCCCCAGCACTTAACATGGTGCCTGATTTGTAATGAATGTTTAATAAGTGTTTGTTGACTTGATTCACCTCTTATTGGCATAAAACACATTGCTCTGACTAAAAATTTAGTTATTATGAGGTCAGGATTCAGAAACTGGGAGTTATCACTTTGGAGATTCTGTTTTACAGGCAACTAGGTGGCCCAGTAGATAGAGTGCTGGGCGTCAAGTCCAGAAGCCCTGAATTCAGATTTGACCCCAGACAACTTACTAGCTGTGTGAACTTGGATGAGTCACTAAACCTCTGTCTGCTTAAGTTTCTTCATCTATAAAATAGAAATAATAATAGCAACTTATCTCACAGGGATAGGGTGAGGATCAAATGAACTAACATTTATAAAGTACTTACACATAGTAGGTGCTTTGTAAATGCTAGCTACGATTATTAATATTTCTAGAAGGGGAACTTGGCAAAAGCAGTGAATGTCCCATCCTTTCAAAGTTGCTACATACCAGCTTATTTATTATGGAGAGCTGCAAAATTTAAATATACTCTAAATATCCTTCCTACTCTGATGACAATTTCTCAAAGGATCTGAGGTCTTCCTATGGAGGCAATAACCTTTTGATGACTACAGTTTTTGCCCTGTTCCAACCCCACTGTTGCTTGGCTAATATTTCGCCTGGTTAACCATTTTGGGAAGGCCCCATCCCTGCCTTGTTTCATTCCATCCTCTCCAGTCATCTTCCCAATAGCTGTACCAATTGCCTTGTATCTTTTCTCTCAAGTGGAAACTCCCAAGATGTGGCACCTTGTTCAACTCTGCCATTGCTCTTGGAAGGGTTGTGTCAATCTAATCCCTTCATCTTCCCACTCATCATCCCTATGACTGTCCAGACCAAAGTGTTCCTCCATGACTAATGTGTAATCTCTCTCTCTCTCTGTCCCTGTCTGTTTGTCTGTCTCTGTCTCTGTCTCTTTCTCTCTCTCTCTTACTTTCTCTCTCTCAGAATGTAAACTGCTAAGAATGCAGAGACTAGCTTTACTTTTGTATTTGTATCCCTAGCACTTAAGTTTTTGGCACATGATAATCAGTTAAGTGCTTTCTCATTCATTCATTCATCCATCCATTCATTTATGAATTCATTCCACAATCAGATTTTCAACAGATGTTTTTTGTCTTGTTTAGACTTCCATATAAGCATTCATTGCAAGAATGGTTCCTAGACTAATTTATTGCTGTCCCGCAGAAATAAGATGTGCATTGAACATTCTTTGACATAAAGTTGCTTTTGGTTTTTTGCATTCTTCCCCATAATGTCTTTAAAGAAAAGAAACATCTTTCAGGTTTTAGTTTGTTTTATTCTATCCCCAGTGAACATAGTATAAAAACGTTTATTTTATTCTATCCCCAGTGAATGTAGAATAAAAACAAATCAGGAATTGCATATTTAATTCTAATTTGAATTAAGCATACACATTAAATTCCTATTATGTGAAAGTTACTGAGCTAAGAGGCTAAGGATACAAAAATCTCACTCCCTCTCTGTCTCCCTCTCTCTCTGTCTCTTTTTGTCTGTCGGTCTGTCCCTCTCTCTCTGTCTCTCTCTCTCTTTTTCACACACACACACACACATACATGCACACACACACGCAGAGAAAATGGTCCCTGCTCTCAAGTAGTTTACCTTCAGTTCACTAAAAAGGATAAAATATGTGTACAAGAACTCAATAAAAGAGTATAAGAATAAGAAAGAGAGAATACTACAACTAGGCACACCAATAAGGACTGTATTAAATGTTGACAATGGTGCAGAGTTTGATAAGGAATAGATCCTGCCCTCAAGATGCTTAAAGTCTGGCAGGGACATACAACTCCCGTTGAAGTCAATGTAATTGTATAAAAGAGACTGACTTAAAAATGAAATTCAAACAAAAGAACAGCTGCAAAGTGAAATGCCAGAGTGTTCAAATATGAATGCTGTAGAGGGGTCACAGGGAAGGCATTCAACTGACTTGATTACCTTTGGAGATGAATAGGAAGCTGCCTGACCATTATGCTGTTTTTAAGAGCACTTTAAAAATAAAAGCAAATGCATTTTTGCAACATATTTGCCTGTCTCCAAATCTGGGTGACAGTGTCTTGCTCAAATGAGCCTTCCTAACCCAGTGAGTCATGTGTTTGCTGTGCTTCTGCCTTAGCCCTGCAAGAGGGTTTCCAACTGTCCCTTTTTCAGCAGATGGAATACTCGCATGGGTCCATCCCCATAGCAACAGCAGCTGTAGCAGGCAACCAGGGCTGGACTGATTTCCCTCTAGCCCGTGAGGTCGCCCGACCCTGCAGAGCCTCCTGGAGACTGACCAGTGTCCCCTGTAATTTAATTCAGTGTAACATTTGGGTTGACCTACATCTTGGGAAAGATTGCTCTCATTTATATAATTTAATAAAAGTCACTTAAAAATAGAATTCCTCTAATGAAGCTTATTTTCTCCCCCCATAAATCTCCAACCTTTAAATCATGAATTCTCAAGAATTTGAATTATGCCCCCTGAGATTATATTTCTTGAATTTAATAAATTTATTTATTAACAAGCCAAGTACTTTTCTATTAAGAGACTAGGCATGTTAAGGCGATACAGTGCTAGAGAAACACTGACATTACCTAATATTTATTTTCTAATATTTATTATTTAATTCTCACAAGTGTCCTGGGGATAGATGCTATTATTATCTCTGTTTTAGAGAAGAGGAAACTGGATTCAGAGAAGTTATGTGACTTTCCCACAGTCACAAAGAGAATGAGTGTCTGAGAGAATTTGGACCTAGATCTTCTTGACAGCAAATGCAGTGTTCCTTACTATAACATGTTCTCTCCATGAGCACAGGAAATCTGGTTCAAATATTGACCCTGACACTTGCAAGTGGTGTGATATTAGGCAGTTTCAGTATCTTTACCTGAAAATATGTCAGCAAAGTTAATAAGATCTTATGCTCAGAACTCCATGGTCAACACACTGCCTAAGAGATTTTTAACTTTTCTCTCCTAAATAATACCCATATCCTAGGCTGTGTTAAGGATGGGTTCTGAATCTATAATTCCATTACTATAGAGAACTTCTTTTGAGGGAATTCCTTCTATTAACGAAAATCAGCCCCTTCTCTGCAATGTATAATCTCAGAGAGGTTCCTTGGGCACTCTGACAATGTAAGTTTCCCTGAGTCTTTTAGGGGGCTGGCATATTTCATTGAGAAGCATGATGGTACAATTAAAACAACATTGGACCTGAAGCACTACATAGTAAAGTGACTTGCCCACTCTGACAATGTAAGTTTCCCTGAGTCTTTTAGGGGGCTGGCATATTTCATTGAGAAGCATGATGGTACAATTAAAACAACATTGGACCTGAAGCACTACATAGCAAAGTGACTTGCCCAGGGTCATAGAGCCTGTATGTTTCAGTCAGACTTGAACTCAAGTATTCCAGGCTTTTCAGCCAGCTCTCTATTACTCCCCTCTGCCTCTTGCTAATTGTATTATGTTATATACTTATTGTTATTACTCTGAAGAGCATTTAAATAACTTGATATGTGAAAAGATTGACTGTGGCATCTCTGAATATACATGCTGCCGTATTATGTTGTTATCAGGGTTCAGAGAACATATACAAGACTCAGTTTCTGGAAAATGTCTTGTTTAGATTTTAACTAAAATCAGAGCTGTCCAAAATGGAATTGCAGTTTTAAGTTCTCTCTCATTGGAAGTCTTCAGGCAAAGATTGGTCAAGTATGTATGTATGTTGTTACATACGCACGTACACATATTTTAATTAATTTTTTTCAAACTAAAATACGCTTTCTCTTCCTTTCTTCTCCCCCACTCCACAGTAAGAAAGCAAGTACAACAGAAGTTGTGTTACAAACTTGGACAATCAAGCAAAACAAATTCCCCCACTGGCCATGTCCAGTAAAACCTGTCTCAATCTGCATTGAGTCCATTACCTCTCTTTTAAGAGAGGGTTAGAATGTTTTCTCAAGTTTTCTGAAATTGTGGTTGGTCACTTCATTGGTTAGCATTCTTAACATCTTTCAGAGTTCCTGTCTTTGTACTATTAGGGTAGCTAGGTGGTGCAGTGGATAGAGCATCGGTGAAGGAGTCAGGAGGACCTGAGTTCAAATCTCACCTCAGATACTTGACACTCATTAGCTGTGTGACCTTGGACAAGTCACTTAACCCCATTTGCCTCATCCTGGGTCATCTCCAGTCATCCTGATGAATATCTGGTCACTGGATTCAGATGGCTCTGGAGAAGAAGTGAGGCTGGTGACCTTGCACAACCCTCCCTCACTCAAAGCAAAGTCAAGTGCAAGTCATGTCATCATTTCTCTGATGGCATGGGCTTCAGCAACAAAGGATGAACACACTTTGTACTATGGGTACAGTATAAATTGCTCTTCTGGATTTGCTTATCCATTCATAAAAACCTTCCAAGGATTCTCTGAAACTGTTTTCATCATTTCTTAAGGAATAATAAGTCAATCACATTCATTTTTTGCCACCACAAAAAGAGTTGTCATAAATATTTTTATACATATCAGTGCTCTTCTTCTTTCTTCATCTGTTTGGAGTATAGACCCAGTGGTGGTATTGCTGAGTCACATATAGTTTGCATGGTTCCAAATTACTTTCCAGAATTGCTAGATGAGTTCCTAGTGCCACCAGCAATAGGTCCTTGTTCAGGTAGGACTTGGAGCCAGGAAGACCAGGGTTTGAATTTTTGCTTTTATACTTATACTCTTTGTGAACATGGGAAAGGGACTTTATATCTCTGGGCCTGCAGTCTATCATTTATAAAATGAGGACCAAAATACCTATGGAGCCTACATGGCAAGGTTGTTTTGAGATTCAAAGGTCACTAAGGTCTGCATAAGGCTGAGATTATAAAATTCTCTGATGTGCTTCTCTGATCAAAGATTTGTTCCAACTCTAAATCCCATGATTTATGGATATATGACATCATTATAATTTATGATAGTGATGCAATAATGACAATTCATATTTATATAGCACACCATACTTAATAACAACAACCCTTTCATTGCATCAGATCTGTAAAAAAGTTAGTATCGGTTTTACTTTCAACATTTTGCAAAAGATAGACCTGAGGCTAATGGGTGTAAAGTAACTTCTGGTCACATACTAAGAGCCAAAGAAATCACACAGCCTTCTGATTTTTTTATCCATATTAAGGTGCCCTATGACACATTGTCTCTCAAAGATAAGAGCAGTAATATGACAGGTAGAATGTAAAACACTTTGCATATATTACCTCATGTGATCTCTTTTGAGAACGACTTTGGTGAAATTGAGGATGGGACATTTTTAGTGAGGAACAGGAATAGCACATTTATGAAGTTTGTATTAAGGTACAAGGAAAATTGTGTCCTTACAGGTTTTATATGTTCTTGTTGCCTTCTACATCCGAATGTGATCTCCCTGAGAATGTCTTGTTTCATTCTTTGGAGTTGCATCATCAATATTAAGCGTGATGTTTTATGAATACTTGGTAATTGACTAATTCCTTTCAGACAAAAAAATGACTGTGCTTTGAAATTCAGTTGCTTTATTATGATACCAGAAAAGCCACATGAAAAATGAAAAAAATATTGTCAGTCATCTAGAATTTGTCGACTTAATTCCAAATATCCTGATACTCGGTGTCATGGGGACCAAATATACAGATGGCTGACTGAGATGTTCACTTTTCCATCCTTATGTACAGGTGTCATGGAAACAGAGCCCTTGTGCTACATATACTCCCTTAATATGGCTTGTAATTTCATTCCTGTACATGGGGCATTAATGTGAAATGGAATTTGGTGTTTTACCCATAAGAGGAATTTGTCTATGAAGAACTTATTAGGACTTGCTGTCTTTTTTAAAAGTCTTCCGACTTGGACCCTGAGTTAATGTTAGGGAGACTGATTATCTGGGAGATTTTTCTGTCAGAGAACTCTATCATCCCCTCCTGTCATTCTCACTCTGCAGTTATCATCACAGGTCTACTAGACTCACAAAGGGTGGGGGGTAGGAGAACAAGAGTAGATGAGGCTGGGACAACAATCTGCTCCTGTATCTAGTTTCTTTGTTTGTGGATGATGAGGCCCATTCATCTGCCTTCTAGCCTCTCTTGTGCCTAATAGATATCTCAGTTCTGGTGAATTTCCTAGATGCTGACTGGCATGCCTTTGACCAATCACCTGACATATATCCTTCAGTTTTTTTCAGTTAAGGGGTTGATTAAGTGGCCTCGGAGGTCCTTTTTAGTATGACATTTTGTGTTTTGGTAGCATGTAAGATTAGTGATGACTTATGTGGACATTGAACCTCTGACCTTTCTTTTTGCCCATTCCCCTCATCCCCACCCCCAATTTGGGTCTATTTTACTTCATTTCTGGTTTCTGGCCTTATTGCTACACTAACCCCTACTATTCATGTGTATTCTCTTTTTCCAATCTCAGCTCATCTCTGGATTTTGTCAGCTGTATTCACCTGCTCTCCTCCATGACTTGGTATGATGTAAGGAGATACCATATGGACTTAACAGTGGCTTTTTTAAAGACTAGATTGAGATATTATTACCTAATGTGTTAAACTCTAATGCACTAACTGGAGCATTAGCATATGTTTTCCTTTTCTGAGAAGATTGAGTGACAGTGACTAAAGACATTATTTAGGAAAACTTTACTATCATCAAAGCATTAGTCACTTCAAATTCGGGGTGAATCAGCAGAGAAACTGCTTGTAACTTGGGCATAGTTCCAAAGAAAGTCCCCTGAGAATGAGTTCATATAAATGGCTGTTTTCTTGCTAGGATTGTAAATTGTCATCCTACTCTAATGACTCAGACTGCGTTTGGGAAAGAATATTAGTGTTTGTGTTTTGTAACACTATGCACTATGGGGGTGTGATAAGTATGTTATCTACAAATACAGCTTACAACCATTCTCTCTCTCTCTCTCTCTCTCTCTCTCTCTCTCTCTCTCCCTCTCTCCCTCTCTCTGTCCCTCCCTCCCTTTCTCTCCATCTCTCTCCCTCTCTCTCCCTCTCTCTCTGCCTGTCTTTTTCCCCTTCCTTTTTCTCCCTCTCTGTCCTCTTTATCTTTTGCTCCCTTTATTGCTGCCTCATGCTCTCCCTTCCCCTTCCCCTCATTCCTGCCCCTCTTTCCTCTCCTTTCCTCTTCTTTCTCATCTAGTGAGTTAGCTCCCCCTCCCAACCTTGTGTCATTTCCAAGGGAGAGCAGCGTTGTAGTCTATTCTTTCATGTCGATCAGATGAAGAGCTAACTCTCTTGAGGGAGCCCCATCCTACTTTTGAACAGCTCCAATTACCAGAAAAGTTTCTTAGCCCCTGAAATGTGCTTTTTCTGCAGTGTTTACCCGTTGCTTCTGGTTCTGCCCTCTGGAGAGAGGGAAAGCAAGTCTAATCTCTCTTCCATATGACAGTTTGGAAAACACTTGGAAACAGCAATAACCACCCCCCCCCTCCCAC
>CM053771.1:499082261-499097446 GCA_028658325.1 Potorous gilbertii | reverse complement strand
AAAAAAAAAATTCCCCAGAGAAAAACTGACAATCAACTTCATTTTTGATAATCAATTCTAATTTTTTTTAAAAAGAGTAAAATTGGAATAGTTTGATCAGCAATTAAAACAACTCCAACAAGACCTACTTGAGCAAACTTTTGACTGGCAAAAAATGAGAAATGGATAAAAGAACAGACTGTCAATGTGTGCTAATATAATTTCCTAAGGAAGTTTCATTGACTTAAATTGATTGCAAATAAAGAAACCAATATATCCTTAGGCAACTATTTTTAAATGTTATCTTAGATACCAGAGAACCAAAAAATGTTTCTGTGATATGCAAAGAGGATGGGAGTGGGGTGGGGTGGAGAGGGGAAAGAGGAAGGAAGTTGAAGCTTAAGTCCTTGGTCCCTTCCTTTTGAGTGATCTTTTTTTCCCCCAAAAATAAATAACATTGTCAATCTGCACCAATTCTTAGGGGAGAACTAACCTCCTACAAAAGGTATTGCTTGACTTTTTGTATCCGAATTAGTATTCAATCTCTATGACTATTGATATCCTGACATTTGTAGTAGTTAAGTGTGACTTCAGGGATAGTAGTAGTAGATTGAGAAGATTAAGGAAGAGTCTTTTCACTATTGATGATCAATTATGGACTGAGGACTAGCAGGCACAATTTTCTGATAATCCTTAGCTGGAGAGTGATGATCATCTTCACCCCAAGAAACTGTTCAAGGGCAAAATGTATATATGTTTAAATGATTGTACTTTCCTGAAAAGGATTTGGAGATTATAGTATAAGAAAAAAGAACTGGCACCTTAAGGCAGGGTTGGTTTTCTTTAAACCAGCAATCCATAAACTTATTATTATTTTGATAATGGTATTTTAATAGAATAGCTTTTCTTTACAATCCTAAGTATTTTATTTTATATATTGAAAAACTGTTCTGAAAAAGGGTCCATAAGCTTTGTTAAATTACCAAAGGGACTCATGAAATAAAAAAGGAAAAGAACTCCTTCCTTAAGGGAATTATAGACTATCAATGATTCCAGGTAAAAGGCATATAAGCCACAGATTTAGAGGGGCAAGATTTTGTAAGATGCAGGGGCTGCAGATCACACAGAGTGTATAGTTCAAGTTGACAAGCTGGGGTTAGGATCCAGAGATCCACACCTGAGTGGGAAGGGGAGGGAACAACAGCAAGAAGCAGAAACACAATACATAGAGAAGGAAGGAAGGAAGGAAGAGAGAAAGAGAGGAAGAGAGGGAGAGAGGCAGAGACAGAGAGAGAAAGAGAAAGAAAGAAAGAGAGAGAGAGAAAGAGAAAGAAAGAAAGAGAGAGAGAGAAAGAGAAAGAAAGAAAGAGAGAAAGAAAGAAAGAGAGAAAGAAAGAAAGAAAGAAAGAAAGAAAGAAAGAAAGAAAGAAAGAAAGGAGGAAGGAGGGAAATAGAGAAATAAAGGAAAGAAGGAAAAGAGTTACCTGAAGCAGCTTAGTTTATATTAATGGAGTGTGAAGGGGAGAGGGAGAAGATAAGATTGTTAATAGTACGACAGTGAACCTTATTCCTATGCTCTAATTTTAAACATCCATCTTACGGGTACACATATTAGGGTTGGAAGGTATATGAAGTTTGCTATCCTACAAGAAATGAGGTGACCATTAGGAAAATGGCTAAACCACCTGGAGATCCCCGATCTGTCTGTTATCAATAGTATCAATGGATTCAATTTTACTGAGACGTTGCAAGAGTTAGAGCCCTATGAAACAAAATTGTTGTTGCTGTTTGTCCTTTGTCCTCAGAAAGGACCATGACATCAGGGAGGTGATACCATGACTTGCAAGTGAATTGGATTTAAGTGAGGAAAGGGCTGTGCAAAGTCACCAGCCTCATTTTCTTCTCCAGAGGCACTGGGTCCAGTGGCAAGATATAGATCAAGACGACAAGAGATGGCCTCAGATGCAACAAAAATGGATGAAACAAGAAGTAGAGTAATGTAATATTTTAAAAGGATAGTTGAATGCAGACCAATGACTTTAATGACTAATCCTTATTCTTAGGGAAAATGATAAGACTCCCTTCCTTGACCTCTATATCAAGGTGGGGACCTATAGGTGAGGAATGGTTTCTATGTTACCAGGTGAAGTCAGTGTATAATTTGGTTTTGCATAAGTTTGATTGTCCCTTGTTGATATTACAAAGGGTTGTGGGCAAAGATTATTTGGAAGAACATATAAAAGGCAAATAAAGGCAAAATAAAACAAAACTCATCTATTTTTATGTGATAAATCAGTGATACATTCTATATTACTATTAGTATATATAAGGTCTGTTAGTTTAATTAGCTATGGGTTTGATCCTAATTAGCTTTCTTGAGTGGAATACAAAACTTAAAGTCAAGAGGGTTTGAATCTCAGCCCTGATAGCAGTTTTGTGACACAGGACACATCAGGTCTCTTCTCTAAGCCTCAAATCTCTCATCTGTAAAGTAGGGACAAAAATATTTCTCCTATCTATCTCATGGGGCTATTGTGAGGAAAGTGTTTTGTAAACTTAAAGCCTGATGTTCTTATTAATAGTATTTTTATTTCCCATGGCCTTTCTCCCTAACCAGGCACATCAAAAATCTAATATCTTTGTCACAAAAGGGGTAAGGAAAGGATGCCTCAGGACTGCAATCCACTACCACTAGTGGAAAAACACCCCTTAGGACATTCTCTCATGACAATGGATTAAGAGCATCAAATTTGTGCAGGCAACACAGCACATTAGTAATAAATTTATTAAACATAATCCTTTTCTAAATTGAATGATCAAATTGAACTGCCATTATGTTAAGCTAACTGGTAAACGAAAAGCAAAAATGTTGAAAGCTGTGTTCATGTGAATGCTTAGATTAGTTCTTACATTCAAGTGCATGTCATGCTCGAATTATTTCTGTGGGTTCAGAAAGACAGTTGTGTGTAGTGATACGCATTAGATAGCTAGCCTTTATATAACATTTTAAAGTTTACAAAATATTTTACATGTATTATTTCATTTGCTCCTTACAACAACCCTGTGAGGAAGGCTCTACTATTAACCTCATTTTACTGAGGAGGAAACTGAGGCAGACAGCATTTAAGTGACTTGCTCAGGATCTCATAGCTGCTTAGTTTTTACTCAGGCTTTCCTGTCTTCAATCTAACACTCTTTCTATTATACCATGGAACTGCCTTATGAATGAAATTGATACCCAGACTTCTTGATAGGGTTAATGCTCACACTTTTACCTTAGACACCCAAGATGAAATTAGCTACTACACCACTCAAGTTTCCCAAAAGATGTGAGTTAGAGCCCAAACTTTGTGACTCTGTTGTGTCTCAGGCAAACCTTGGGATTCTTTGCTAAGGAAGAGATCTTTGAGATCATCTAGTTTCAGTTCTCAAAATTTTGACATGAGGAAACTAAGGCAATGAGAGATGAAGCAATTATTAAAGTTATTAAGCAGTAGCGCTTGATTGAACCAAGGTCCTATGACTCCAAATCCATTCTTACAATCTACCATTTGTTACAATTTACTACTGTTACACACAGTAACAATTTCCTTACGAGAAGCTAGCCATCTAATACACCAACTACCTTGAACTGTGGTGAAGATTGAATATAGTGTGGTAATAAATAAGCATGAATAATTGATCAAGTATGATAATGTAATATATTGTCTTTATTACTCTAGCTATTTCATAGTGCTATTGTAAAACATCAAAGGAAATAATGTATGTGAAGTACTTTTCAAACTATGAAACACTACATGAATGCCAGCTGTGATTTTATTGATAAATCTTCCTTTATTTTCTTTAGAATATAAGCCTCTTGAGGGTAAGGATTGTTTTTACTTTTTCTTTGTATCCTTATTTTTCAGTACAATACCTAGCACATGGTAAGTAGTTAAATACTTGCATGTAAATGTGCATATGTGTGTGTGTGTATATACACATATATATACTCTCGTTGTGTGTGTGTGTATGTGTGTGTAGGTACAGATATCTTCTGTGCAATTCATTATATGTCTATGTCCTGTACATTTTAAAAAGTTGAGGTTGTACATATATGTATGTATATGTATATATGAATATATTTATATGTGTGTATCCTTGATAGATATTGTATGTGATAAATGATATACGCTTGTAAATAACATGTGCATACAAGTGAATAGATATTTGAATATGTATATGTTATACTGGCAATGTAAACATTTAGAATTCACTATTTTTATTTGAATGACAGATGTCATGTTGACATAAAGCTACATTTTACTGTACTATCAGCTAGCTGTTTGCCTTTTTTTCTTTCCCCTGATGTTTTAAATAAAACCTGTCTCTGGGGGCAAATATCTGCTGTGAGATTAAAGAAACTTAGCATTAATATCATTAGCAACAATGATTTAAAAAATAAAAATTAAAAACACCAGGCATGAAACCATTAGTTCAGTCATTAGTGTTCATGGAGAACTTGGAACCTGCTTTCAATGAATGATTAAAGCAGAGACTGAAAGTCAGAAGGAGCTCATCAGCTCATTTTCCCCAGGAGTCAAAACAACAAGATGCAATTTTCTTCCTTGTCAAGGTGTCCAGGGAACAGAATAAACCCGAATCAAGCATCACCTGAAAGAGGAAACACAAAACCAACTTAATCTCTTCTCAGTAATGTTTTGTTATGATTGGATTTCTTTTCCATAGAAAACATTTTCTTTTGAGTTGGTTTTTGTTGGTGTGGGGGAAGTGGGGAGATGGGTGTGGGTGTGGGTGCAGGTGAAAGCTATAGGGAAACAGCTTTGGACTGGAAATCCAAAGAGCTGACTTCAAATTCAAAGTGCAATATTTTTTGTTTACTATGACCATGAGCCAGGTATTTCACCTCTTTTAATCTGCAAAAAGTTATTGAAAGGATTTGGACAAAAACCTCATAGAGCTGTTGTGAGGAAATCATTTTGTCAACCTTGAAGTTCTATACAAATGTAAGTGACTTTTATTGTGTATGCATATCACATAAAGGCATATGTTCTTCAGTACCTGAATTAGTTACTGAAAATTTCTGAGCAGATTCATTTATGTCTTTAATTAAGGGGGCTCACTGTTTTAACAGAACACTATGGCAAATCTTTTATAAAGTGAATAATTTGTATGTAAGAAATATAATCATCCCCAAAGTTACCTGCTTTGGAACTATAGATTTTTATAGATAACATGTTTACTATAGAAGGGATTCTTGTTCAAATGTGGATTGAACTACATGGTCTATGTAATCCCCTCTCACTTTGAGAGTCTGTGATTCTCAAAAAGGGGTTCATCTATAAAACTATTTTTAGTGTGATCAAGATACAAGATGTGAGTGTGTGTGCATTTCCTGGGTATCCCAGAAGATACTGAGGTACAGCAGGAACTATGGTGTACGGTATGGTATGGTCTGTTCTCCACCCCCTCCCCCACCCCAAACCTACAGAGACAGGCAGTCACTTTTGTTGTTTATTTTTTTTCTGAATTTAAATGTCATCAATAAACACAAAAAAATATCAATACTCTAAATGCAACAAGAAAGAAACTGGCTCAAGAAAGCATGAGTTTCTGTTACATACAGCAAAAGGGAGCAAAACCTCTTATATCACCAAGCACTTTGGGTTCAACAAAGATCCCATATGAAGGATCTTTTTTTTAGGGAGGGATGAGGCAAGGTGGAAGAAAGAGGGGCAGTGTGTTCTAATCAATAGAATGCTGCTTCTGATCCAGAAAGACTTTGGCTGAAATCCTATCTCTAATATATAATAGTTATGTAAACTTCACATTTAACTTCCCAGTGCCCTGGGCAATTTCTAAGACCATGTGTTAATAAGAGAGTAAAAATTTACCCAGGAAGAGGATAGAGGTGTTTTATCACTGTGGAGCCCCAGGAGATCTTTGTACTAATGAAATAAAAGATGTAGTACTTATCTATATATGTATATGTGCATGTCTACAAATATACAGATATAGATGTATGTATGTTTTGTGATATGTTGGTTTGTTGGTCATTGTCCTTCGTTCTTGAAGAGGACCAAAATGACATCACCATGATAAAGTGAAGCTTCAGTGTGTCCAACTGTGACTGATGAGATCAATATGAGCTCAGAATGCTCTACCACAGGTTGGGCACAGATCGTCCATAAGAATATTTGGGGTGGATACTACAAATTTGTGCATCCTACATTTCCTTTGTGCTGTCTCAATTCTGCTTTGCTAATAGAGCACAGCACCCTTTCTGATGTGGGCATGCCATGCTGAGTGGTCCTGGGCCAGTGTATTCCATGTTGCACAGTCAAATTCAAAGAATTGTTGAGAGAGTCTTTGTATAGCTTCTCCAGATCACCATATGATCACCTTCCCCATGTGAGTTCTCCATAAAATAGTCTTTTTGGCAAGCATACATTTTGCATTCAAACAGTGTGGCCAGCCCATTGGAGTTGTGCTCTCTGAAGCATGTTTTAAATGCTTGGCAGTTTAGTTCAAACAATGACCTCAGTGTCTGATTTTACCCTGTCATGATCCTCAGAATCTTCCCAAGACAGTTCAAATGGAAGCAGTTCAGTTTCCTGGAGTGGCAGTGGTAGACTCTTCACGTCTCACAAGTATATAACAATGAAGTCAGCACCATGGTTCTGTAGACCTTCAGTCTGGTAGTCAGTGTAATACCTTTTCTCTCCCAAACCTTTCTTTGGAGTCTCCCAAACACTGAGCTAGCTCTGGCAATGCATGCAACAACCTCATTGTCAATGTGTACATCTCTGGAAAGTACACTACCAGGTAAGTGAACTTATCCACAATATTTAAAACTTCTCCATTTGTTGTACCCAATGGTTCCACATATGGATGGTGCAGTGGTGGCTGATGGACCTGTGTTTTCTTGGTGTTAATTATTAGTCCAAAATTCACACAGGCAGCACAGAATTGATCCATACTTTGTTGCATCTCAGTTTCAGAGGCTGCACTGAGGGCATAATCATCTGCAAACAGAAAATCATGCACCAACACTCCCTCCACATTGGTCTTGGCTTGTAGCCTTGTCAAATTGAAGAACTTACCATCAGTATGGTGGTTGACCTTGAAGTCATGTTCATCCTCATTGAAAGCATTTGTCAACATGCTGAAAACATCATGCTAAAAAGCCTGGGAGCAAGCACACTGCCCTGTTCCACTCCATTGGTGACTGGGAAGGCACAAGAGCATTGTCCACTATCCAGAACCCAGGTAAACAGGCCATCATGAAATTGACATACAATATTGATGAACTTCTCTGGGTGACAAAATTTTAACACAATTATCCATAAGCCCTTATGATTAACAGTGTCAAAGACCTTGTTCAGATCTACAAATGTTGCTTATAGACCTCTGTTATGCTCCTGGCATTCTCCTGGAGTTGTTGGGCTGCAAACACCATATCAACTCTTCCTCATCCCTTTCTGAAGTCACACTGACTCTCAGGTAAATAACCATCTAGTTTGGAGGGAAAGGGCCCTAAAAACCAAATCAATACAATTATGAATTCAAAGCAATTGAAGTAATTATCTTCACACAGTTGGTTTTTGATCTGATGCTATCTTGGTTATGATACTTGGAAGCTAAAACAACTCTAATCTGATTTAAATCTGTCAGTGTAACCAGAGTTTATTCTAGGACTAAATTAAGCAAAGCAGACAGATTCCTAGAGTGAATCATATAAGGATGGGAGGTGCATTTTGAATTTTACATACTAATAGCACCTTCCACTGAATCTATTTGCTCACACTGTACTGACAGGTTAGGGTTCCATAGGGCAATGACTCCCCTCAGTACTAGAAGTAATGCTGAACGGTTGTGGCATCTGCTACTATTGATCATGAGCCTCTATCAGGTGTACCTCCAATGCCAATTAACCAGTAGAAGCCTATTGTCTTTGAAAAAAGACTATTTACTGCAAAGGCATAGAGAGAACAGTGGTTATAAAACATTTCTCCCATTCTATGAGTACTCTTTACTACCCTTGGATACAAAATGTCCCTAGGGAGAGTGGGCAAGACCAAAAGTACAATATGCATAAAAAATACTCCTGAGTCCTTATTCCATGTCTTTTCCTCCCTTCTTCATGTTGGGTTTGGTCATTTGATGCCTGTCTAGAGTCTATAACTTCTGCTGGTTGGGGGGAACTCTTTTCACCTCCATCTTCAGGTGCTTCATCTATTGTTAGCTAGTGTTGCTATGTTGGATTCAGTTAGTGGGAACTCTGATTATCAGTGGCAACCTTAGTAGTCACAGTTTGGTCCTGATTTATATCTTGATCTGAACTCAGAGGAGAGAGTGAGGCTGGTGACTTTGCACCACTCTTACTCACTTAAATCCAATTCACTTGCAAGTCATGGCATCACCTTCCTGATGTCATGGTCCTCTTTGAGAACAAAGGACAAACTACATGATCTCACTGTTCACCAGGGAACTCCATCTCAGGAGATTCCTTCCTTAAAATCAGGAAAGAATAAATACAAAAGAAAAAAAGTAGTCATTAGCAACACACCCTGAGCAGCCCAATCCTCACTTACTTTTGTATGCATGCACATGTCTGGCTTACCCTCTCTCAAATAATCATTCCAACATGCTCTTTCAGCTTCTCAATGCTCATGGCCAACAATGTATTTTCCAAGTCTCTGTGTTAGATTGAAACTGAAAGGGAATATCTGTGCTTTTTTGGTGTAACCCATGAGGAAGGGTAAATTGGAGCATGCTAAGGACTAAGCAGGCCCTCAATGGCCAATCTCCACAGTATTCACAACTCCTAAAATTGTGCCTCATAAGTGCCTATTTTTATGGTATGTCACTTAAGTCAATGCTAGACAAAGATTGCAAAGGTCACAACATATTTGTGCATACACACACACATACATATTTACACATCATCTAACCTCTAACCTGTTCCCTATCCCTATTACATCAAAGCCATTGGCACCAAAATACAGTTTTAAATCTTAATAATTTTTGTATGCTCCCAAGCATTTGTTGGATTTCTGCTCTAGTAATATCTTTTCTCACTAATGATTATTTCTTAAATGTGCAATTATTTTCCTTTTTTCCTTAAAGAGGAGTGGGGCAAAGAGAATCCATTGGTCAATCAATTTCCAAGACATTAAGTTTTCTCAATATTTTATATTAAGCTATAAATGGTTTGGGGAAAATTCTAAAAAGATTCTTTCCAGGCCTTTTTTATTCCTATAAAGAGTGGTATTTATTATAAGGAAACTGTAGTTTTCCTTTGATGTAAAAATCCTTGACTGTAAATCCAAATTAGGAACTGTGAAAGACTAGAATATTAGAGAATTGCTGTGTGAGACCTCATTTATCTAGAACCACAGTCATTTATTATCTCTTTAAGGACAATCACAGCGAGTTATGCTTTTTTCTCCCTAATCAGTTTTGTCCTATTGTATTCTAGTTTATGACTGCATGGCTTCCTTTGACCTGTGATTTGCAAAATTTATGATCACTTCAGCCTAATTTTAAAAAGACTTAAACACACATTCCTCATAACTGACATCTGCATTGACTAGGTCACTTAACATCACTGCAGCTTCAAAACTTTCAAAGTAGTTGCTTTATTCTTAATACAATTTGGTTTGTGGGTAGCAATACTGTATTTCTCAATAGGAAGATGCTGGGGGATTATTACTGCCGCTCCATTTATAGGAGAGCATAAAGGATATGGACCAAGAATATGTTCCCAGGTCTGATCCCTCCATCTCCATTCTGCAATACCTCCAACCAATCACCTTCACTTTCAACTTCTGGACATGTTACCTACCTCTTCACTGCCTTTGCCAATATAATACTGTCTTTCCATAGCTGTGTACAGTTCCTCATGGTACGTTACTCATTTATTCATTCATTTATGCAATCATAGTCATTGATTATGTATTCAGCATTTTGAAATGAAGCACTATGCTAAGAAATGGGCAAAAACAAAGATAATTATGAAATGTGTTCATAGCCTATGGAGGGTGAGGATAAAATACATAGGCAAATATGTAGTGCAATATAATAAAAGGCAATGTAGATAGGACAGGACAGGATCAGGTAGGATAGGACAGGATATCATAGGATGGAATGGGATGGGATGGGATGGGATGAGACAGGATGGGATGGGATGGGATGGGATAGGATAAGACAGGATTAGGATAGAATGACATAGCATATAATACAATAGAATAAGATGGTAGAGGTTATGATAGGTTAGGTTAGGATAAGATAGATATGATTAGGAGAGCGTGTGAGACTGGAGGGGTTTTTCATTGCTGAAGGAAGGAAAATTTTTTCCAATTGAAAATATAGGTCAAAGATTAATAGAGAAGATAATATTTGAACTGGGTCTTGAAAGATAGGTAATATTTTGCCTTTGGTTTTTTGCCAAAAGAAAAGAGGACAGAGGGAGGTATGATGGTATTCTAAACACAGAATAGCATAAGCCAAGGTCCTGGGTGGAAAGTATTGAACATGTTCAGGTGATGTTAACATGGATAGAGCTAAATACTTGGTGGGGGATGGGAGATGGGGGAAGGATGGGGTTAGATGAGATGACATTGACACCAAGATATGGAAGATCTTTATTACCAGCCTGAGGAAACTGAATGAAAGCAAGTGGTATTTATGTACACATCTACATATATATGCATATATATGTACATGCTTGCATGAACTAATTAACAGATTGCTTTGTGAATGGATGGATGAATGGGTAATGGAAAAAAACATTTATTAAGTGCTTACTATGTGCCAAAACACCAAAACAAAAAAGAGAGAGATATAAAAGCAAGATAATCCCTAGGCCCAAGGAGCTCATATTCTGGTAGGAGGAGACAGTACATATAAGAGGAAAATACTTTATAAAATATCTGCTATATACTAGATACTGTGCTAAGTGCCTTTTACAAATATTATCTCATTTAATTCTAACAACCCTGCAAGGTAGGCATTAGTATTATCCTTATTTTATAATTAAGAAAATTAAGGCAAAGAGAGGTGAAATGACTTGTCCATGGTCACACAGCTAGTAAGTGTCTAGGGTTGGGTATGAACTGAGGTCTGGCTGACCCCAGGCCCTTTACACCAGCAACTGTACCATGCCCTGTTTCTGACTCTAAGGTAGTTGTGGTTAGGGGAGGGTGTTTTGGTTTGGAAAGTCACAAGGGTGGTGGACAAAGTCATCACAGAAAAGGTAATTTACCAAGTTTTTTCCTGAAGTAATAGCATTATTCCCAGAGCAAAGAGGTGACAAATAAAGGTTCAGCGAGGATGACCGTGGTGGACAGTCAAATGGAATGTGAAGCATTGGGAGGCATCATGGACAGTTAGAAACAGTGTTTCCCACGCGCTGGCCTTGACAAAATGAAGCCACCAGGGCCTAGTCTCAAAGTAGTCCAGAAGGAGAAGTAGCAGGGTAGGCATCAAGAAATGACTGAATGGATCACCACGTGGAATGTGAAACATATCTGTTTGGATTTTTTCTTAAATTTCATATATTTTTCTGTTTTCTTAATCAAATCATGTGTGTCCTGTTTCAAATATCTCATGACTCTGTTCTTTGACAGAAAACAAATATGTTCATCTAAGCTATAGTATTCAAGGTCAGCAATGGCTTTCCGTACTGTCCCACCCAGATAAAGAATGTTTTCAGTGTTCTGAATTCCAAAGAGTGATTTAGTGGTGGGAATTTCAGGTACAAGTGCAGGGGAGCAGGCAGTGGGGAAGATAATTTTGTTAAAGGTGGAGGGCCTCTCGGGGCATCCTTCAAATCACATCAATGAATAAATCTGGCCCTTTCTCATGTTTTCAGATAAGAAAGGGAAGGGGAAAGCTCAAACAGAATTTTCTTTGCGTGTTTAAAAAAAATCATAAGAATCCCAAGGATCCTTTAGGGTGGGGGAACTTTTTCCTCTCTTTTTTCCACTGAGATTTTATATAGTTTTCCCTGTCAGAATGATTTTCTTTCATAGCTACTGATCATGCCACTTAGCTGGTTTCCAAAGTGCTTGAAATAGATTCTTCTAGATGAGTTTTGACAGGATGTCCAAATAATCTCTTAAAGTAACAGCACTAAATAAATAACCTGCTAGTACCGCCATTCTTCCAGACCTTGTGCTACCTAAGTCTTGTTTGTAATCATATCAAAGTGCCCTCTGGGTTACTTGTTGTATCATAATTCAAACAGGAAGACTGACAAGGAAAAGGCAAAGTATAGTCTGACCTACAAGAAGTTTTTGTTACCAAGTCTACAGTTGTTCTGTCCCATCCTTACTTAGGACATCTGATACTGAAGATATCCTAATGAACATTAACAATATATCCATTTACTCTTTCTAAAGACTAACCCTACCCTTCAGGAGCTTAGGAACTAATAAGGAGCATAACATAAACAGGGAAGGAACGCAACACACACAGCCAAGAAGAGATATTTATTTTGGAAAATTATAGACATGATGAGCACAGCTACAGGGGAATAGATGTCCTTTCCAGGCAGTAATGACAAATTTGATTATGACTCAAGAGTCAAAAAGAAAGTGAGGCAAGGAGGCTAGTAAAAAGATAGCTAGGGAGTCAAGTAAAGCATGGCTAAAGCTGTACCTAGATGTAGTAAGAAACTGAGTCAACCCACAATACAAATAGTAGAATTCTAGGACCAGAGTTTGAAGGGTCTGTGTGTGAAAAGATTGTCATTAGAGGGTGTGATTTCTGATACTTGTTGCATATTCCAACATTTCCTTCTTGGACTTTGAGAATTGCTGTGGCCAAAATATTCATCACCTCTCAGCAAAACTGGTGATAAGTCTCTCTAAACTTAATTGATCCTCAAACAACAGATAAGAAGACAAGTTTCTCTGATGAAGGTCTCATTTGCAAGATAAGTAAGGAACTGATTCAAATTTATAAGAATAAAAGCCCTTCTCTAATTGAAAGCCAAAGGACATGAATAGGTAGTTTTCTAAGAAAGTAATTCAAGCTATCAATTGCCCTATGAATCCATGTTCCAAATAACTATTAGATAAATGTGAATTAACTGAAACCCTGAGGTTCTACTTAACACCCATCAAATTAGCAAAACTGACAAAAATAAGTGTTGGAGGGGCTGTGAGAAAAAAGCCCATTAGTGCATTGTTGGTAAATAGGTTCACTCAACTGCATTTCTCATGATCAGTGATACCACTGCTGGTCCGCTACTCCAAAGAAATAAAAGAGAGGAAGAGAAAGGACACATATATACAAAATGTTTGTAGTAGTTTTTTCATAGTGATGAAGAACTAGAAACTAAAAGAAGGCCCACCAATTGGGGAGCAGACAAAAACTGTTATATGTATGTAATGAAATATTATTTTACCATAAGAAATTAAGAAAGAGATGGCTTTAGACAAATCTGGGAAAACTTGAAGGAACAGAGACAGAGTGAAAAAAGAACCAAAAGACCAATTTGGTACAATACCATTACTAATATAAAGACAATTTTCAAAATCTGAAGAATTCTGAGCAATCCGATAGCAACCACAATTCCAGGTGTCCAATGATGAGGGATGCTACCTATCCCCTGATAGACAGGTGATGAACTCAAGCTGTAGAATAAAAAAATATATTTTTGGACATGGTCAATTAAGGAGTTTGTTTTTCTTGTCTAAGCATAATTGCTAGAAAAGTTTTGTTTCTCTCTTTTACAATCAGGAGGAGAAGATAGAAGAGAAAATAAATACTTGCTAACTGAAAACAAACGTATTTAAAAATGATTATGAGCAGGCCTCTACTATACAACTATCTATTTTTCTTTTGCCTGAGGGATTAGACCAAAATTTATTGCATGTAGTAATCTGTTCAATTTGAAGACAGTCTAATTTGCTTATCAAATCTATAGATGAATCAAAGTTTGGAGGGGTAATTAGCAGTTGGACATCAAAGTCAGGATCAAAAAGATCTTGATGAGCTACAACACTGAACCATATCTAATCAGATGGAATTTAATAGGCATAAATATAAAGTTCTACCTAAGCTTGAAAAGTCAACTATAAAAGGCAGTATTGCCCAGTGGATAGAGAAGGGGCCCCAGAGTGCAGAAAGCCCTGGGTTTAACTTGCACCAATGATGATCTAATTAATCTCTGCAGTATCCTAGGAAACTGGAAGACAGCTATGTGGCTCAGTAGATGGATAGCTGGGCCTAGAGTCAGAGAGACCTGAGTTCAAATGTGACTTCAGAACTTACTAATTGGTTGTCACTGAACTTCTGTTGCCTTAATGCAGTGGAGATAGAAATGGCAAACCACTCCAGAATTTTTACCAAGAAAACAACTGTCCATGGGATCACAAAGAGTCATACATAATTGAAATGACTGAACTACAACAACAAAGCAGTATCCTGGGTGACTCTTCTGAGATCATAAGTCACCAAGCCATTGACAATTTGCATAAGTAATGAGATCTTGTCCTCTCTCAAGCTGATAGGTAAAGTGCTCAAACTCTCCTACAGAGAGTGTGGCTCCTATGGGTTGACCATATTGTTCAAACACACATTTGCCTAAATAAGGCAGGGGCTCACAGGATGGTCAGAAGCGATACAAGTGATCTCAAGACTTCTCTAAAGAATTTGGGTTATGATTATGAGACACGGGAGATACTGGTATAGGACCACCCAGCAAGGCATGCTCACATGGAGAAAGAAACTATGCTCTTTGAGCAGAGCAGAATTGTGACAGCTCAAAAGAAACATGAGATGTGTAAATTTAGAGACGTCCCACACAAATGATCATACAGACTGTTGTGCCTGACTTAGGGTAGAATCTCCTAAGCTCATATCAGTCTAATCAATCATAGCCAAGCCCTTCCTACACTGACCCTGACATCATGATGTCAGGCACAAAGGAAAAAGAACAGCAATATGAATAATTGGTAAAAAGAAAGACTTCCAAGAGCCCAAGATTGGAGAGGCATGGTCGTGTGGTTAACACCTGAGGATTTTAATGAACTGCAAGCTGAAAATTCATTAGCAGTGAGATATGGAAGCCAGGGGAGCTAACGGGATCTTGAGTTCCATAAGTAGAGGGGAATAAGGAATTTAGAATATGGATGATAAGAGTCCCCTGGGACCTGACCTTGAGAAGACCTCTTCTAACAAGGGTCACTCTTTTC
>CM053771.1:499060149-499081761 GCA_028658325.1 Potorous gilbertii | reverse complement strand
TTTTTGAGCTCTTCCATGGTCTGAGCCCATTGGATATCTATTTCAGATGTTTGGAATACAGAGGCCTTGACTCCTATGTCTTTACCTGATGGTAAGCAGTTTTCTTCTTCGTCAGAGAGGAATGGTGCAATCATCTGTTCCCCTAGAAAATAACCTTCTATGGTCTTATTTTTTTTTTCCCTTTTCTGGGCATTTTCCCAGTCAGTTACTTGACTTCTGAGATTCCTCTCCACCCCTGCCTAGATCTGCCCAGTTAGTGCTTGGGGTCTGAGATTCAAATGCTGCTCCCCAGCCTCAGGGCTTTCAGTGGTAGGTCTGGCTGTTATTCAATGTGAGCTTAAGCTCTGGTGCTCAGGTGGGGGCAGGGCCACCTGCCAGGCTCAGTTCCCTCAGGGGGTTTATGCAGAGACCTTCAGTAATAGATCTGAACTCCTGCCTGCTCCTAATAGATCTGAACTCCTGCCTGCTCCAGGAGCCTCTGGCTGCCCATTGCCTCTGCTGCTGCCTCCCAAGGGGGCCTGAGTTATGGAGACACCCCACTCCCCTCTCAGCCAGTCCCAAGGTCTCTCTCACTGACCTGTGTGGCTGTGGGTGGAGGGACCTTTGTGGCCGCCAGAGATTCTGTCCCTGAAGCCTGCTTGGATCTGCTCCTTTCAGTGCCGTGCAGCCAAGGCAGGGCTGGGCTCCATTCCTGTCTGGTGCGCAACGGACTTTGGGATCGGTTTTTCAGGGCTCTCTGGAAAGGAAATCTCCTTCACTCCATTGTGTGGCTTCCATTGCTCCAGAATTTGTTGGAAGTTCTTTTTACAGGAAATCCATGGGCTGTGGGTTCGAAGCTAGCATATGTGAATCTTTCTACTCCGCAGTCTTGGCTCCTCCCCCGTGTTAGTCTATTTTTAAAGGTGTCATTCTCTTGCGCATTTTTGGGGTTTCCTTTAGCAGGCTGTTGACTTGCTTTTCATGATTTTCTTGCATCACTCCCATTTCTCTTCCCAATTCTTCCTCTACCTTTCTTACTTGATTTTCAAAATCCTTTTTGATCTCTCCCATGGCCTGAGACCATTTGATATATTTTTTGGAGGTTTTGGATGAAGAAGCCTTGACTTTTATGTCTTCTAATGGTATGCATTGTTCTTCCTCATTTGAAAGATTGGAAGAAAATCCTTGTTCACCAAGAAAGTAACCTTTTATGGTCTTTTTTTTAACTTTTTTTGGGCATTTTCCCAGCCAGTTACTTGACTTGTCAAGTGGAGGATATACTCTGGGGACCTATAAGTTCTCAGTCCCTCAAAGGTGGCACAATCAAGGGAGAGGAGTTATTCCTTTCCTTGCCTGCACTCTGGTCTAGGAGCAACCACAAGCACTTTTCTGCCCAGGATTTGTGGGTAGAATTCCCTGTCCAGAGTCTCCACCAGCTCTACCAGTCAGTGCTCTTCCTTACTTCAGGACCACCACTCAGGCCTGAGATTCAGATCAGTGACTCAATTCCCCCAGGGTATTTAGACTGAGGGCTCCAAAAATGGACACTGCCACCACCTAGGACCTGGGCTAGGGCAGGACCTTGCTCCCTTCTCACCCAGGTGAAAGAGTTTTCTCACTGACCTTTAAAGCTGTCTTTGGCATTTGTGGTTTTAGAAATCTGGGAAACACAGCTGCTACCTGTGATTCTGCACCCTGAAGTCTGCTCTGGTCCTGTCATTGCCATGCCCTGTGGCCATGATTCTCCTGAGCTCTGCTCCATGCCTGGTGAAATAGACCTTTCCTGTTGGCTTTCCAGGCTGCCTTGGGCTGGAAATCTCTTTCACTTTGTTTTGTGGCTTCTGATGATCTAGAATTTGTTTAGAGTCATTTTTTACAGGTATTTTATGGGCTGTGGGAGGAGTACTACAGCAGGTCCATCTTTCTACTCTGTCATTCTGGCTCTGCCCTCCAGAGAAGTCAGCTTTTAAGAAGGAGCAGGGCAGAATCCAGTGGAGTTGTATTCCCTTGAGGGTACAAGTGAAGGAAGCATATCCTTTGTATTTTAACTAGTTATTCATACCACTTAGGTGCTAAATATAATTGTTCCTACCTGCTATGGAAGTACAAGTGCTACAAGAGCTATCCAAATTTTGGTATCCTGAGACAATATCTGATCCAACTCAACCCAATCTATTTAGAACTCTTCGAATTTTGAATCCTTTCAATGAACCTCTTTAGTCTTGTTTTCCTTATCTATAAAATGAGACATTACAGATGAGCTCCCAGCTCTAAAAATTTGGATTCCTGAAGACTTTTTATAGCAACTAACAAAATAAGAGCTCATTTGAAATACTATGACAGGCATTTCATTCAATAGTTGATACACATCATAGTCTCACTATTTTGGACACAATTTTCTAGAAGAATCAGATTTAAAGTTTGTCAAGATCTTATCATTAGTTTTGATGGTTATTTTCTAGTTTCTGTCTTCTCCAGCTCAAAAAAATTAATAGTACCTGGATATCAAAATGAGATCATAGATTTAAGGGGTTGTACAGACATTACAACATTGTATTAGTATGAACTATTATTATGATAACAATGATGAAGACTTATAAGCATCTTGCGGTTAATGGGTCCAAGAAGGATTTCTTTGCTTTTGTATATAAAAAGTCTCCTTTGTTGGTAGAACTGTGACATGACCCAACCATTTTGGAGAACAACTGGAATTATACCTACAGAGTTATAAAACTATGTATTCCCTTTGACCCAACAATACCAGTATAAAGTCTGTTTCCCAAGATGATTGGGGGGGGGGGAAGGAAAGGAGCCTATATGTTCTAAAATATTTATGGCAGGTCTCTTTGTGATGGTAGAGAACTAGAAATTGTGGGAAACTCTTCAATTGGGGACTGATTGAACAAGTTGTGTTATATCATTGTGATGGAATACTGCTGTGCTATAAGAAATGATAAGCTGGTTGCTTTTAGAAAAAGCATGTAAGGACTTGCATGAAATAATGAAAAGTGAAGTGAGCATAATCAAGAGAATGTTGTATAAAGTAATAGCAATATTGGACACAGAATAATTGTGAACAACCAACTTATTCTGAGTACTATGAATCCTCAAATCAACTATGAGAGAAATATGAAAGAAGACCCTATGTACCTCCAGAGAGCAAACTAATAAAAAAAATTGTATATAGCAGGGTTTTCATATATTTAAAAATCTGTGTCAACTGGTGAACATATGTGTATGGGTGTATGTATGTCCGTGTGCGTATGCGTGCACGTGTGTGTGTGTGTGTGTGTGAAGGGATAGGTGGAGACTTTTCACAACTTAAAAGTAACCAAAAAACATTAAATTTTTTAAAAAGAGTCTGCTCCTTCTCCTTTGCTATTTCTGTCTATAGCGCCAGTAGCAACCTTGAAGTTGTCATTTTCTCTTCCATCCCTCATATTTTTTATATCTAGTCAGTAAACAAATCTTACTAATTATACCTCCTATATATTCCCAGAATCTGTTCCACTATCACCATCCTTAATAATTGTTGTTGTTTTTTAATAGATGTTTTTTTCTGCCTCCACTATGCCCTTTTGTGGTTTGATCGTTTAGAGAGATGAGCGGTCAGTTGCAAAATAGCTCAATACTGCACAGAAACATGAAATACAAAATATGCAGCATAACTTAGATTCATCCCCATGATGTCTTGTGGATTTCTTGGAGGCTGATGAATTGAGCCATAGTTTGGTGAGCTCTCTAGATGACGGGAATTTGGAAAGTTGGGAAATCAGAGTTGAAAAATATCCACCTCAATTTAAACCTTGCATATGCCTGTATCTCCTTGTACTACAAATTGAATATATGGTCTTTGTGTACCTTAACACCTCCTCTGTCTCTTAGCATTGAATTTCATTAGCCTAAAAAGAACTCTCTTCCAAACTATCCTTTAGAGCCCTTTTTTTTCCTTTTGGTTATGTCTGTCTTTGACCTTGCTTTCATCTTTGACTACACCTCTTGTCTCTAGCTCTCTATCCAGCATTATCTTATATGCCTTGTTCTTGGTATTTGGAAGTTGCACTGTCCTGGCAATTTCTTTTAACTCTCTTTTCCTCTTCTTAGAACTTACCCCGGGTAAAAAGTCATCTAGAATAATGTTCAGGGTTAAAATGTCCTTCCAGAAAACTTGTTTTCCGCTTTCAACCATTCTCAGTACAGTTATCCTTTCCACATTGCAGAGTTGGATGCTGCTGTAATCTGGAAAATCTGTGTAAAAAAAATTTTTTTTTTGCCTTCCCCTCTTAGCAGAGAAAGAGTCTGAATTTTTTTCGCTTTCTTTTATCATATGTTTAAAGTACTTTATTATAAAATGGGGTTAAGAATTTTTCTATATCATCTGCTGGCCTGTGCAGGTAGTCTTCAGCTTTTGCAAAACTCCCCACAAATTCCCATTTAACTTCTCATGCCCACCCTGAGTTACTGAAGTCGTCCTGAGGGAAGTCATTACGTAGAAAGGATAACTACGTAGAAAGGTTCCTGGAGGGACTATGAAATGGGGAGTAATTTTTCTTTCTGACCCCTTGACCTGAGGTCCACACTATTCCTTGCTCTCAGGTCCTAAGATCTCTTGCTTTATCTTTATATATACAGTCAGGAGGAAAAAGAAACAATCATATGATGTTGTGATGAGAGTCTATTTCCACCCAATAAGAATGTGGAATTCTTTCATTTCTTTTTTTGAGGGGAGGGGGCAAAGGGTTGCTTTTCCATCAATTTTCTCTAGGGGGAGTTATTAATTAAGTAGTTCTCTAATTCATAGGATCATGGTCACAATTTTGGAGTTGTCAGGGACCTCAGATGTTGTCTTGTCCAAAGTCTTTATTTTACAGGTGAAGAAACTGACTTGAGAGAGTTTAAGTGATGTACCTCAGGTCAAATAGGTAGGATGTGATAGAACTGGGACCTGAACCCAGGACCTCTGGCTCCTAACCCAGCTCCTCTTTGGCACTCTACTGTACTGATTTGATTGACATAAAATGATGGCTTTTTGAACAGTCTGTTGCTAGTAGCAATCACTTCAAAATGAATAACCTCTGTTGGACTTTACCACATCCTTTCCATGTAACAATCAATTTGAACAAATATAAAACAAGATTTTTGAACAGAGATTTAAATTGGTTTCATGACAAATTAAAAGACAATTATAAGTATGCATTCTGGACCCATCTTTCCAAAGGCATTCTTCTTTGCCCAGAAAATATTTCCTCTTACTATAATAAGGCACTTTCAGACATGTTCCTATACAGAATGGGGGAATTACAGGTCAGGAGGGAATTGAAGAGAGTGAGCATTTATTTATACAGTGCTAACTATGTGCTTGATTCTCACCACACCCTGAGAGGTAGGTGCCATTATTGAGATTGAGGAAACTGAGGCAAACAGAGGTTGTCTCTCGCTCATGTCAGGTAGCTAGTAAGTTTCTGATACTGAATTTGAACTCAAACCTTCCCGACTTGAGGCCCTGGCATTCACAACTATACCTATCTGCCCAAAGATCAGATCACCACTATTTGGGGATGTCTTATCCTTTCGAGGAATGGAAGCCTTGTTCTGCAACAGGGCCCAAGCAAAGTCATATGGATATCTGGACAGAATCACAGAATCTCAAAATCTTCCAAGCTTAGATTGGCAAGAAACCTCCAAAGTCATCTCATCTTGAGGGGAGATAGTAATTCCCTCCCTGTTACCTTCTCAGTCCATCATCTCTCCAGTGGGATACATTTACACTTAAGTCAAGAAGCTCATAGTGCATCTGTGTCCTTGGCAACCGAAAGTCTTCCTTTGGTACATTCTCCCTCCATTGTCTAGTCAATCCTATCCAAAGGCAACAGGGTGGAAGCCAGCCTTACATCCATCTGCAAAAGCAATTGTCCCTTCTCTCTTTTTTTTTAAAGCCAAAGAAAAAGAAAGTTTATTAAAAATTTGCCGTACTGGATTGACTCTTAAGGAGCCTAAGTATTTGTAATATTTGTATTCACAAGTGGGCCAGATAGAATCTCATCTAGTCAGGGTTTGAGCTGGATTGAATCTGAGTGCCTTCATGGAGGTGAGATGAAACTTAAATACAGAAAAAGGCTGAGGGAAGAACCCAGGTGTGGTCAAGTAGTCTGGGGTCCCAGGGATGCTCTTGATAGATCAAATCCATGGAGGATCCTGATGGGAGTGGTTGATTATAGGATCAAAGGGAGGAATATCAGAAGAATGCTAAATAGAAGATAAGGAGGATCTGACCTGGAAGAAATGGAAGGGGAATCCAAGAACACCCCCTTCCCAGCACCCCCTGCCCCATCCCCAATGCCAGACTTTCTAGGAGCCTTCAGACAAATGAGACAAAAGCCCTCCCAATCCAAGGGGAAAAGGTCTTGATTTGGGCTTGTACCTCATCATTCTCCCCTCAAATAGATGGGACCCAAATTCTTTTGTGGTAAGGGGCAATTGTCTTTTCTCTTTGCCCAAAATAAATAGGAACTCTGCATGCTACTAGAAAGCCAGAATAATTACTCAAATAATAAAAGTTAACATTTATGTAGCATTTAAATGTTTACAAAGTGTTTTTCTCATCACAACTGTGAGATGTACGGTACAAGCTTTGTTATCATCTCCATTTCACAGATAAGGAAACTGTGGTTGAGAGAGATAAAGTACCTTTAAGTCCTTCCTCACTTAGCAGTTATGGAACCCTGGGAAATCATTTGACCTCACTCTGACTAAGTTTCCCTGTTTGACCTGATGGACCCAAGTAGACTTTCTAGATTTAAATCTATCATTTTGTAGATTTGTCTTCCTTTGTCATAATATCCACAAAGAATATCATGTTATGTCCGCCAGTTTTGGTGAATGCCCTTACTATTCAGCAGTTCATGGTTTGTGGGGGATCATTTTGATGGTTGACTCTCAGTGACCCTTGTTGCTAGAGGAGACCAATGTGACCTTTTTGTTTTTGAGACTAGGTCTCCCTCAGTCTGGAGGTGCAGCAGCCACTCACAGGTCTGACCCCACTACTGATAGACATGGAAGCGTTCATCTATTCTGTTTCTAACCTGAGCCATTTGGTTCCTCCTTAGGCTGCCTGGTGGCCCACTTCTTGAGGATAGGGTGCGAATGATCAACTTATCCTTCTGGACTCAGTGTGGACATTTGATTAGCTAAACACTACTATGACTCAACTCCTGAGCTCATGCAATCAACCAAATTTAGCTGCCCCCAGCAGCAGGGATGATGAGTACATGTCACCATGTCTGGCCAGTCAGGTATTCTTGCTGGACTTTTCAGTGCTTCTGTTTAACTCAGGCCTTTAATGCCTTCACCCTTCTTAGAGAAAGGGATTCATTGCAGGGAGAATGTCAGAGAATGTCCTTGTGGCATGTCAGGCTTCCCTAGCACTGATCCGGCCAACTAGGACTCTCTCAACCACAGCCCCTGCATGCTTAGACAGTATTTTTGTTGGCTTTTGTTCCTTTTTTTCCTGCATAGAAAATGATTTTCTCTTATGAGCTAGCAGAGGAAGATGACTTCCATGTGTCTGGATGTCACAGCAATATGAGTAATATCAGCTGATAAAAACCAAACCAAACCAAAACAAAACTGTGATGTATAGTGCATTTTGTAGGTCACTTTCCAGAGATCAGTCTTGCTGGCAGGAGATGATTACACCTGCCAAGGAGCCCAGCTTCACTCCCTCAACTGAAAGGAAGAATGAGAGTTTACTTAAATCTGAAACTATAGAAGTCAGAGAATAAAAGATGCCTGAGATCTTTCCCCACCCCCACCCTAGCACTGTGGGGACCTCAAGCTCTTAACAGAAACAATTTTCATGTGGCTTATTTTGTTTTATGACAAGCCTGTTTTTTCATCCACACAACCATTATCCATAGGCTCTGACTGCCTTCTATTTCTGAAATCCACGGTCAAAGGGTAGAAGATCAAGGGAATGGGAAATTGCAGAGAAAAAACATAATCAAAGTTAATTAGTTCACCATATATAATTAAAAGGGAGAGGCGTCATCATGAGGTAAATAGAGTGCTGGGCTTGGAGACAGGAATGACCTGGGGTCAAATTCTGTCTGTGGTACCTACTACCTGTGTGACTGTAGGAAAGTCATTTAACTTCTTTGTGACTAAGACCTTCTATACAGTCAGAGTTGGGTTGGCAGCTGTTTTTGGTGGAGGGAGTTTTTATATGAGTTCCTCACACTGACAAAATAGGATGGCAGGAACTTAGATTTTGAGATCAAAGTGAGCTCAGAGGCTTGTCGTTGGTCTTGGGGGCTCCAATGTCCCATCCACTTCGCTGCCAAAGTGACTTTCTTAGGCTAAAGTTCAGGTTTGACTGTATCTTCCTCCTCAGCTGAATCCCTATTACCTCCAGGATTCTGCATTTGACACAGCCCTTTATAATCTCGTCCTTTTCATTTTTTCTTATATTTTACTTCCTTTTAAAAATTGTATTAATTCACTTGTCCTGATGTCTGTGCTATGCTTTGACTGTGACTCTCTATCCTCCGATGCCTTTTCACTGACCTTGATGCCTGGAATGCTCCTCCTCCCTTCTGACTCTTAGATTCCGTGGTTTCCTTTCAGACTCAGCTAAAATCCCAACTTCTTCAGAATGTTCTTTCTGATACTTATCTCTGCTTGCATCTACAACTAGATGTTGCAGTTGATAGCGCTAGAATAATATTCAATATTTTATTAATCATGTGTGTGTATGTGTATATGTGCATGTGTGTGTGCCCACATGTGTGAAATTGGGGAAGGGTGGGTTGGATTAATGGAATCCCAGTTAAGTTTGATGAAACTAAATCATGGCGCTTTGTTTGGAAGCCTTCCCGATGAATGTTGATGATTCCCACTTCTCTTTACTGTTTGGGTTTCCTGAGATTGCCTTCTGCTGATCAGATGCCTGAGAATCAATCACTCATTTCTCTCTTGCATGATAAAAAGCTCGCTGTGAGAACCTACTCAGCTTCCAAAGCTAGGACATTCCTCTCAGACTGATTGGGCATGTGCATGTCTGATTCTGCAATGTGCTTCTGTAGGAAACTGTAGGAAGCTTGATTTGAGAAAGTAGACTTTCAGGTCTCTGATTTTTTTTTATTGTAATCAGAAGAGAAAGGGGAAAGATGGAACATGGCTAGGAATTTGAGGTCAGATAACTTGTCTCTCAGACCACCTTGGAAAACATGTGACTCATTGGGTCCTTCTGATGAGAGGTTATCCATGTTACTTGAGGATGGTACAGAAACTGTGTATAGGTACAGATTTTCTGTCAGCTTGGATATTAGCACATGTCTACCTCTGCTCTTTTCAGAAATTCCCATTAAATGCTTCTGGGGAGGGAGTAATCCTTTTATATGTGTACGTATGTGCTCTTTCTCTCTCACACACACATGCACACACTACATACCTTGCTGAACTTTTGAAGGAGGTAGCAAGGTGCTAGATAAAGTGGATAGAGTGCTGGGCCTAGAATCAGGAAGACTAAGTTCAAATATGGATTCAGACCCTCACTAGTTGTGTGACCCTGGGTAAGTCATTTAACTATTTGATTCAGTTTCCTCATCTGTAAAATGAGCTGGAGAAGAAAATGGCAAACCACTCCAGTATCTCTGCCAAGAAAACCCTAAAAGGGGTCACATAGAGTCAGGCACACCTGAAACAGCTGGACGACAAAAGTAAGAATGAAGGCAGAAGGGCAGTTCAGCAGAATGGGAGGGCTAATAAAAGACTGGTGTATTGTTGACCCCAAGGATGCTTGGCCGATTCTCAGTTAGCCAATCAACAGCAGGCAATCCCAGTCCTGGTAAATTCAGTGACAGTCGACATGCTTATATTCCATGGCGAGGTGATCACTCAGATGCTTCAAAAGAGGTCATGGGATGGAATCTGGTCAAGTAAATTGGAAACATCACATTGATTACAGGATTTCCTGATTGTCAGGTGGTGGGGGCAATGACACAGTAATTCAGAACCTCTGGGTACAACATACATAAGGAAGCATTTCGGTATGCAAATAAGAACAGAAAAGAAGATTGTACGTAACACCGTAACAAACGGCCCCAGGTGTCTGTGTCTCATTCTGGCCAGCTGTCTGTTCTCTTCTGTGGCTTTTTAAATGTTTCATTAATGATCTTTAATTTTCTTTGACTTTCATTTTCTTTACTTTTCCAGTTTTCTTACAGCTTAATTGTATCCCTCCCAATCTCCCTAGAAATCACATATTTTTGATCCAGTGATATTGGCCTTCTTGGCATTACAGGCATAAGTCACTCCATCTCTCCACTCCCAAGCATTTTCTCTGGCTGTTCTCCATGCCTGAAATTCTTCCTTCATCTCCACCTCCTGGTTTCTCTGGTCTCCTTCTCCCAGCTAAAAACCCACCTTCTACTAGAAGACTTTCATGATACTTCTTACTCCTCCTTTCCTCTGTTAATTATCTCTAATTTAATATATATATATACACACATGCATACATACATATGTGTGTTGTATATATGTATATGTATATACACACATACATGTATATGGGTGTACATATATATATATATCTTATTGTTACATAATTGTTTGCATACTTTCCCTTTTTCAGTTGTTACTCCATGTCCTCGTCATCATCGTCTCCTCCTCCTCCTCCTCCTCCTCCTTTGTCCTCTTTCTGTTTCTGTCTATCAGTGTCTCTGTCTCTCTCTGCCATTACTAAATTCCCACCACTAATATTCTCCTCTCCAGTAGAAGCCTTCTCTTTCATTTATGTGTTTCTTTTATGAATCTTTCCCTCCCACTACAAATTTATTACATATTAAAGAATGCTCCCTAACAATTGTGGATATCCCGGATGGGTGAGGAGTTCCTGCCCTCAATACACATCTTTAATAAAGCAGGCTGAATGAACACCTGGAGATATTGGGTATATTTTTGAGAAGAGTTTTGTTCTTGTACAACCACTTTGGATGCGATGACCTCTGAGATGTCTTTCAGCTTGGAAGGTCTGGGATTCTATGTCTGGTTCATATTTTGTATGGTTCACTTACATAATAAAGATCAAAGATTTTTTAAAAATTAATTTTCAGAAAAGTAAACATATGGTACTACACTTGTAGTTCTCAAGTCCACCAGTAGGTTGCAGCAGAGTGCTAGCTTTTGTCTTAAGTCGTCCTGGAAAAGATTGGGTCTAAGAATTGTATTTTCCCAATGAACCCACATGGGAAGGGAACATGATTCCCAGGTATTGTTTGGCAGACAGATGAACTAAATGAACTAGATTTGTACATCTATCAAGATTTCACATCCCAGGATGTCCACTTTCTCCTTCTTTTGCCCAACCAGGATGTTTTGTTACTATGACATGAAAACAGAAATGGTAATATTTATAGATTTTCTTTGCTAGCAGAAGAACATCATTTTGTGACCATATTTAATGAAAAGATATTTCTGCTACTGTCTTTACGCAAAGGTATCATTCTGTGTCAAATTAATTGACATTAATTTATTATGTGTTAACTTATATATTTAAATATATTATACCTGGCACTGTGCACTTTGGTGCAAGTACCAAAATCAAAATGGTACTTCCTTTAAGAAATCTCCTGTTCTAAATGGGATACAATCTGTGCATATTTTTAGTTATGTACAGAATTCACATAAAGCAAATACTAGGTAACTTTGTGAGGAGAGGCCAGGAAATGACTAGGAAAAAAATCGGTGAGGGGCGTCTTGAAAAAAATGGTGATATCTTATACAGAAATAGGAAATTTGGAAGATTTGGAGGAATTGTTTTGATGTGTTGAATTTGAGACTCCCCTAGAATTCAATTTAACATGTCAGAATAGGCAAGTAGTAATATGGGACTAGAGCTGAGGAGGGAGAGTATGTCTGTATGTATAAATCTGGTATTTATATGTGTAGAGATGATATTGAGGATATAGGAGTTGATAAGGTCACTAAAGGAGGAACTCTAAAGAGAAAAGACAAAAGGGTCCAAGAAAGAGCCTTTTAGAGAAAGGCTTGCCTGGAGTCCTGAAGATTTGGGTTCAAGAACCGCCTCTGATACATACTGGTAGTGTGACCTGGGACAAATCACTTTTACTTCTCAGGGAATCCTCTAAGTCTCGAAGTTACAGATGAGTTACTGCTATGCACAAGCAGAGACATTTTCCATACTGAGTCCCCCACATTGATGAAATCACAACACATGCCCTTCCCCTCTCAATTTTTGTTAAGCTGGCAACAATGAATATTTTTTCCCTTAGATCTGTGATTTCATTAGTGTACAAAATTTCCCAGAAGCAAACTCTACCAATGCATATAAACAGCTATTCTGCAAGGTCAGGCCTTGGAGAATTTTCAGAGAACACTGAGAGGGTGCCCAGGGTCATACACCCAGTAGATGCTAGAGATAGGACTTGGACCCTAGGCCTTCTGACTCTACCCTTCATACCATGCTTCCTCTACCAGATTAATAATACAAAAGAGAAAAAAGCATTCACTTTTCATCATAATTAGTGAAGACAGTGAAAGGAGAAGGCAAATCTGAGTGAAAATGTACTAGCAGATCAGAAAGTAATTCAATCCCTCTGGTGCTGTCCAATGGCCTCCTTTTCTGGGGTTGTGTTTGGAACTATGGAGGGGAAAAAGACATCTCAATCAGCTCTCATCAGTTATTATTGGTACCCAGGCCACTGCTTTGTGCCTTATTTTTTACTATAATTATAAACAATAATCTCACAGCTGTGTTTTGTTTAATGAACTATATATGTGCCTATATTAAGCTTGCATACACACATGGTATAGAGGGAAGTCAAAAGCATTCAGAAGAGTGCTTAGCCTTTTGCAAAACCATACAAAAGAGCTAATGAAGCCTTATCCAAACTGCTTTGTGGAGTGACCAGCTGGAACTCTTGACTGATATTCCATAATGGAGTCCCTCTAAGAAATGTTTATTTTCAGGTATAAAATTGTTCATCTTTTATGGCATGAATAACCTCAAATGCCAGGTATTGTGGCAGGGCAGGGCAGTGATTTATCATCTTCCAGAACTGAAAGAGATCACAGGACAAAATCTTCTTATTCTTCCAACTTTGCAGATATTTAAAAGGAAGGGCTAATAACAGGGAGAGGAGATATGAAACAAGGAGGAGAGAGCTGTTTTCAGCAGGAAGATGGGTTCAAGTTCTCCTTATGACACTTATTAACTGTGGGACTTAATCTCCCAACACCATAGGAAAATTTCTGAGAATTTAAGTTGTGGACAGGAACTGACCCACTTTGGTAGACATGGTTTCCTATAGCAATTAAAATCCATTTAAAGTTATTATCTATATGTCTGTCTATCTATCTATCTGGTTACCTATCTTTCCATCCATCTATAGGTTTGCCTGTGTATCTTTTATGTAGGCCTGTCTGTAGGTCAGTCTATCTATCTACCTATCTATTTATTTATCTACTGTCTACCCACCTATTTATATGTCTGCCTATCTATTTATCTATCTATCTATATATTTACCTACCTACTTATAGGTCTATTTATATATCTGTCTCTATCCATCTGTCTATAAATCTATCTCTTTCTGTCTATATTTCTGTCTATTTTTATCTATCTCTCTATTCATCTATGATTTACTATCACATATATTTAATAGTGATGGTACTAATTATTCATTTTTATTATATATGTATATATATCACTTTGACAAATTCTATACATATAGTATAGTATATATTTGAGTTTTCTAAGAATCCTGTGGTATATTATTATTATTTATAATTACCCCTTTTACAGGTGAGGAAACTGAGGCAAAGAGATATTTTTTTTGCCCATAGGCACATGTGAGAGGTAGTATGTGAATAGAAATCTTCCTTAGGCCGTATCTAGCCTACCAGTCTTCACTTCATACTGAGTCTCATGGTATATCAACAGCCTCTTTAACTGTAAAATGACATAATTTTCTGCTCGAAAATCTGAACTTGAAACTAAACTGTTTGGTGGCAGTTGTGTGGTTCAGAGGAAAAAGCATAACATTGGAGTCAGAAGTCTTGGATTTAAATCTTTCCTCTATCAGTTAAGTGAGCTTGGTCAAGTCACTAAAATATCTTTGGCCTCAGTTTCTTTTATGTAAAATGAGGCATTGGGCTTGATGGACCCTGAGCCCCCTTCTGCATCTATGATCCTTGAACCTTTTCAAATTTGTAGCTTATTCACAACAATGTGGTTATTTGGCCCCTGAAAAGTGTTCAATAATATTAATTTTCATAGCAGTATTGTGTTTATGCCTAGGATTAAAAAGTTTTGAATTAAGCTGAAGAGGAAAGTTGCTGATCCCCAGACTGTGTGCTGGGGCTGTTTTCTTTCTAAAAGAACCTAATTTTTCAATATTATAAGACTCCTTTGATATTCAACTCAGTTTCAAAATAAGCTAAGATAGTGTGAAGATTCAAAATTAGAGGAAATGTAGCTAAAGGTAGAAAAGATCATAAACATATTGTTTGGAAAAGTCTAAAACAATGTGGATTATCTGTTCATGATTGAAAATTAATGTGGACAGACCGACCATTGTGGAGAGGCATCTAGCCAAGACTCACTACATCTTGTGCAACATGGTGCATTGGCTCCAGAGTCATAAGATTTGAGTTCAAACCCTACTTTGTGTACAAGCATGACTTTGGACAAGTCACTTAATGTTTTTGGACCCTAGTTCCTCATTTGTAAAATTTAGAGGTTTAACTAACTAGATCTGGACTCCTTCCATCTATAGTTCTAGGAGCTTATGTTTAGAAAAAATTACAAAGCTGGTCACAATTACTTTGTGAAATACAGGTTGGTCAGTCATTAAGTATTTATTAAACATTTACTTTATGCAAGGCAATGTGGGAAACACTGGGGATACAAAGAAAGGGAAAGCACTGTCTCTCCCCTCTAGAAACTCACATTCTTGGGGAGGGGCAGGGATAGACAACATATTCATAACTATGTTATTTTATATGTGTGTGCTCAGTTGTATCTGACTCTTTGTGACCCAGTTTGGAGTTCTCTTGGCAGAAATACTGGAGTGGTTTTCCATTTCCTTTTCCAGATTATTTTACAGATGAAGAAACTGAGGCAAACAGGGTTAAGTGACTTGCTCAGCGTCATACAGCTAGTAAACATCTGAGACAGGATTTGAACTCACAAAAATGAATCTTTCTGACTCTCTAGGCTTAGTGCTCTATGCATTGCACCAAATATATAAAGCTTATATGTAAATGTATAACATACATATAATTAATATTTAATATAATATGCATAGATAATAAATGTGTATATGTGTATATAGGTACATATGTACAGATAATATATATAAAATGTATGCAGAGAACAGGGAAGGTGATCTCAGAGAGAAGGTACTGAGTGGGTGGAGGAAGGAAAGGCCTTATATTGAAGGTGGAGTTGTATCTGAGTCTTATAGGAAACCAGGGAATCTAAAAGGCAGAAGTGAGAAGGGAGATTATTCTTAGCATGGAGGACAGTCTTTCCAAAGGCATGGAATGTAATGATGGAGACCACATATAACCTAACTATGGAAACAGTTGTAGATCAAGAATCGACCTTTCCAAGGCATATTGTTACATTTCTTAATCGTTCCCCTATTGCTTGAACAGAGACACACACAAAATCATCCTTAATATGCATTCGTGATTTCATTGGTGTTTTGGTGTAGGAGAATATCTGGTATGGAACTTCTCTTCAATGAGGCAATTCTTATGTAATGTACAGTCTTAGAGAGAACCCCGGGGCTTTGAGAAGTCCAGTGAATTCCCCAAGGCATGAGTCAACCATCCACTTACTAGGATATCCTACCTCTATTGGAACTACATAAAGGTAGCAAAGGCAACTGAATGGTCATAATGCACTCGAAAGAGTGACTGTGACATGGAACACAGAGCAATTTTTTTTTTCTTGACCCAAGCACTTCTCTGATGCTACATCAAGAGATGACTGTAAATACCAGATTGTCAAAGGTTAACCCAGAAGAGCAAAAACTCTGGCTGGTTCTATTGGGCTGAAAAATTTTGAGTGCAGTCCTGAGCCTGCTATTCAAGACCGACCTAGGTAGGTTTGTGTTTAATGGTAGCCACCTCTAGAGCTGGGGAAAGGGGAGGGAAAAAAAGGAAAAAAAGAAATTTACATGATAACTTTATTAGGTATTTAAAAGGACTAGCAAGTTGTACATAACTGATTTCCAGTTTTTATATGCAATCATCTTTTCTTATTATATTATGGAAATACTTGTTTTATTCCATAAATTAAAATAAAATAAATAAATAAAAACAGAGAAAAGCTCATTGCAAGGTCAACTACAGGATTATTCATTTTTTATCACAAAGATTTCTAAATAAAGACCACTAAGGCATGAGAAAGAGGGGTTGTGATGTGTTTCAGGGGAGAGCCAAACTGGTGAAGTCACAAATCCTTAAAGCATTGAGGTATAAACAATGCTTTATTTCTCTCTTATTCTTTCCCTCTTGGATTCCTTTCAAATAGCTTATTAAGACACACAAGTGATATCACTTCTTTTTTTTCTACCACTGCATCAAGACATTGAATTCCAACCAGAGAGCCTTGGTATGTCATAGGTGCTAAAGAAATATTAAATTGAATTGGATTGAATTCATTGGTTGGGGCATTCTATACTTATAATCTATCCATTCATTCATTTATTTACTAGAAAAAAATGAATATGTGAACCTCATTGAAAAAGGCTGATTAATGCTGAAGAAGAGATAATTAGGAAAAGGTTGCTGAGCAGGAGCTCGTTTTGATATCTTTGTAAAACAAGTAAAAGAGACATGAAATGAATAGGGTATCATTAGCAGATAATGTTAGATTGAAGTATAAATACAAATGAATATGAAAATAACTGAGAAAGCTCCACAGAGTTAAGAAATATGGATGCTTCAGCATGAGCTTTAGCTATAAAATATGTGAGTGATTCAACTTAAAAACAACCCAAACAGAACCAGAAAGAAGATCAAAGTAGAGAAAGCAGTGTAATAGAAAAACAATGATAGGAAATTGGGTAGGAAATTACAGTGATATGGAACATAAAAAGAGACTTCAATTGTTTTTGGCTGCCTTTTGAAAAAGTATGTCTGCAAAAGAAGGGGTATAATAGCCTCAGCACATCTGGAGAATTTAGGACAGGGTAATAGGAATAACACTGGGTCTGTATGAATTTAATGGCCATTGGAACAAGATGATTCTAAGTATATGTTATTTGAATTAATGAAACTATTGGGGCATAAATTCAGACAAGTATCAATTTCTTAAATACTGAGGGGAAAAAATTTAGCATGTTAGAAGTACGGCAAAGTGAAAATTGGAAAAATCTAGCTAATAATCAGGAAAAAAGCTGCTAATAACGAAAACCATTAGATAATCACATACATTTATGCCATGAAGTTTCAGAAAGAGTAGAATAGGGTTCATTAAATATAGAAGCCATGTTTATTGAAATCATTCATACTCTGGGCAGGCAGTAAAATAGAAAATTCTAATTACTAATTGAAATTTCTGGATGGGTTCACCAGGATAGTGATGGAAGCCGATTAGAGAATTACATTTGATATCCTAATTATTGGAGATGCAGCATGACATAATGAATCAAAAGTTACTCTTAGAGCTAGAAAGACTTGAGTTCAAGGCCTGCTTCTGACGCATTCATGATGTGTCACTCTAGGCCAGTCATTTACTCTCTCAGTCTTGATTTGGATTGAAGGAGGGAATTTCCCCATCTGGGTATTTCTTATGCCAGTAAAATCACAAGTCCAGTTCCTAGTCAACCTTATCATTAGGCTCTAAAACATCAACGTATCAAAAATGGTTTAGATGTTGAAATAATTCATTCAACTGTCTTTAGGCAATATTTTCAAGAAATGCAAATAGAAGACAAATGGCAGGCTTATTTGTTGCAACTTAGAAGGTAGGACTTTAAAGGGTAAGACAACACAAGGAAATATAAGCTGAATATTTATAATATGATATTTTACCTTTAAATGTTTCAACTTGTACGTAATAGATTTTTAGGTTTTTTTTTGTTGAATTAACAGTGTTTTAGATAATTACTTTAGAGTTAAGAGGGACCTCAGATGGCATCTGTTTTGTTGTTTATAGTTGTGTTCGACTCTTCATGACCCCATCTAGAATTTTCTTGGCAGAAATATTGGAGTGGTTTGCCATTTCCTTCTCCAGTTCATTTTACAGATTAGGTAATTGAGGCAAACTAAATTAAGCAACTTGCCCAGGGTCATACAGCTAGTAAGTGAGGTCAGATTTGAACTCAGGTCTTCCTGATTCCAGGAGCTCTATCGACTGTGCTACCTGGCTGCTCATGATTGTGTGATATTCATCTTTATTCCGCAAATTATGAATCCAGGTAAATATGGCTCTCTTTAGGTCCACTTCGGACATCGTTATCCTTATCAGAGAAGCAGTGTATTATCTTGGACAGAACACTGAATCAGGAATTAGGAAACTAAAGTTTTAACATTATGAATTCTCCATCAAAATCTGAAGTAATTTAACTCTGATGAGATATCAAATAGAGTCTGCCTATGGAGAGTTCCCATCCCCATCTAGCTTCTGTTGTATCAACTTGCCAAACACAATCATCTATTTTTTCCCCAAGTATGTATAAGCAGAATGTCCCAGACTAATTCTACCTATGGCCCAATCCTTTGCCTCAGCAATCTCTATGCCAAGCTTCTTCCATCTTTATTTGGTGTGCATGGCTTATATACCTTTCTACTGTGCTATAAACATTACTTTACTCTGTTGTGTACTCAAACTTTTCTGACATGTTCTCACTTTAACCAAAACCAGGTTCATCTAATGTAAATCTACATCCCTTGCAACCCTCTCCCCTAGAGTTCATTTATTTTCCCTATTCCTCTAGTATTAGTGCCAGACAGAGGGAAAAGAATATTATCTCTGAAGAGAGAAAATGGGGTCACAAATTCTGGATACTTTGCTTATCACATGGGCAGACTGTGGACAATTCACTACCTCTATGTTGATGATTCCAAAAATTATATTCTTAGCTCTGATGTCTCTCTTTTGAGTTGTGCACTTTTTCTAATAAGACTCCTTTTCCTTTTGTAATAAGACTCCCATTGGAGCATTGAATTCATTGATTTTACTGTTTTACCAATACTCTTTCCAGTCTCTCATGTTCTGAGATAACCTCTGACTCTTTCCTCTCTCTGATCTATCATATTTAATAAAATACAAAGTCCTGTCAATTTCACTTCTACGATCTCTTAGCCTTTTCATTTTACTTCCATCACCCACACCCCAATATAGGGCATTGTTGTAGTCTTTTAATAGGTTTTGCTTCTTCTGCTTGTTTCCTTTTTGAATCAGTCCTTCATGCCACAAATATGGAGTCAAGATCAGTGAGTAGAGACTGGGATTTTAGTGCCTTTTATTTCATTGACATCAATGAATGACGTTGGTAAAATCGCTTTTCTTCTCTTGATTTTAGTTTCCTTTTCTTTACAATGAAGAATACTGACTAGAGATTGGGGTCACATGTGGTCATCAAGTGTGGCCCTGAATTGGATTCAGGTAAAGGGCCACATTTAAGGACCCAGAGGGCCACGTGTGGCCACAAGACCAGAGATTCCCCACCCCCAGTAGATGCTGTCTATAGTCCTTTTTACCTCTCTAAGTGAATTTATCAAAAATTAGAAGATTTGAAGGTAGATGGTATGTCTTTTATTTCCTCTATACCTGCTTCTGTACAACAAAGAGCAGTATAAGTTAAAATGAAATTATAGAATATTTGATGTTTCATATCAACCCATGTATAGACAAGATTGGGAGGACAGCAAATTTGTACAAAATGGAACATATTTGAAAATGTTGCTGTAGCAATACTTCTTTATCATTGAAAAGAGTGAAACAAACAAATGCATTTAGCCTCTAACCAGGAGTGTGTAATAACCAGTTCAAACTGGCTTGCAGAAGCCAATTTTTAAATTTTTTGCTTGAGCATTTATACCTCAGAAATTGACAGATGTGATAAATCAGGCCTGAAATTATTGTTTTGTTTTGTGTAGGCTTAAGGAAGTGTTAACAATACAGGTTAAACTTAAAAGTGTGTTGTGTATACAGTTTTAAAAAAATTGTGTCCACATTTCTTAATAGGTTGTTTAACATTTATCAGCATGACCCCAAATCTAACATTCTATAACAGGGATGGGGAACCTGTGGTCTTGAGCCCACATGTGGCCTTCTAGGTCCTTGGGTTGATTGAGTCCAAGTTTTACAGAAGAAATTCTTTTATTAAGTGAATTGGTTCTACGAAGTTCAGATTCTTTCAAAGGGTCACACTTAAGGACCTAGAGGGCCATGTGTGGCCTTCAGACTTCAGATTCCCTACCCTTTTTCTATACACTCACTCTCAGAGGAGAGAATACATATGGGGATGGGAATGGGGAGAGAAGGATGTTCTGTGCAGGGTTCAGAGAGGAGAGATTCTCTGTACATAATAAATTATACGCTATTTGCAAATAACATTGTGCTTATTGCAAATAATCCTAAAATAATACAGGGTTTGCTGAATAATATGCACACTTATTCATACTCATAACAATCCATACAGGAACAAAAGAACAAGTGGATGAAGAAAGCTTATTTACCAGATTATGATGTCGTGGATAGACCACCACATTGAGTAAATCCATCAGTGTACCTTATATCTTGATTAGGCGCTACAATTGACAATTATTTTGAACCAGAGCTCAATAGAAAAAGAAGAATATTTATGTTGAATTTGGAAAACTGTTATACTTTCATTAAAACAACTATGACACTAACTTGTGCAGCTGATAGAGCATTTTACCTGGAATTAGCAAGATCCAAATTCAAATCTGGCTTCAGACATTCACTAGCTGTGCAACATTGGTGTGATAGGAATCAAAATAGGATCTTTTGCTGCTTTTGTTTTAGAATAATCAAGCGCCTCTGATTGAATCTTGCTTTTATCAATCAAGAGTCTTTACTAGGAGAAAAGTACAGAAACAGGTGTTTCTTTAAGTAGAAAGAGTATATGTATTTGTATTGTTAATGTGATTAAAGATCTTTCTTACACTTTGATGGGGTGCCCATTGTGGGCAGCTTGATTAGGGCAGTTGTTTTGTAGGAAGGTCCCAAGTACCTTTTGTTCTTTCTACTGAGGCACCAGGTCAAAGTGTTGTGATGCCCTCTGGCTCTAAAAATGTATAAATACTCTAAAGTGAAGATTTTCTTTGGGGCTTAGTTTTTGGTAGGAAGGTTTGAGTGCCAGAAGAGGACTCTGAAAAGCGCCAAAGGAGCACCCCCCTCCCCCTAGCTTTGAGAACCCAAATGTTGTACTTCCCTCTCTAGTAATTATGGTCATACAGCTGGGGTCCAATTGTTGTATTTAGGCAGAAGAAGTCATGTCTGTTGATCTTTTATTTTTCTGTATTTTCTTTGAAATTCACGAGACTGACTCCCTGAACTAACTGAATGATACATATATATATATATATATATATATATATATATATATATATATATATATATATATATATATA
>CM053771.1:499055099-499059649 GCA_028658325.1 Potorous gilbertii | reverse complement strand
GGGCTCTCTGCAACGGAAATCTCCTTCACTGTGTTTCTGCGCGGCTTCCACTGTTCCAGAATTTGTCAGGAGTTCTTTTTACAGGAAATCTATGGGCTGTGGGTTCGGACCTAGCATAGGTGAGTCTTTCTACTCCGCCATCTGAGTCTTTCTACTCCGCCATCCTCATTTCTAAAATATATAGAGAACGGAGTCAAATTTATAAGAGGTCAAGTCATTCCCCAATTCATAAATGGTCAAAGGATATAAACGGGAAGTTTTCAGATGAAGAAATTAAAGCTAACTATAGTCATATAAAAAAATACTCTAAATCACTATTGATTAGAGAAATGCAAATTGAAACAACTCTGAGGTACCACCTCACACCTATCAGATTGGCTAACACGACAAAACAGGAAAATGATAAATGTTGAAAACGATTGGGAAAATGGGAACACTAATGCATTGCTTGTGGAGTTGTGAACTGATCCAACCTTTCATGTACAAAACCCACATGTACAAAAATGTTTTTAGCAGATCTTTTTATAGTGGCCAAGAATTGGAAATTGAGATATCCATCAGTTGGGGAATGGATAAACAAGTTGTGGTATGTGAATGTAATGGAATACTATTGTTCTATAAGAAATGATGAGCAGGCAGATTTCAGTAAAACCTGAGAAGACTTACACAAACTGATGCTGAGTGAAGTGAACAGAACCAGGAGAACATTGTGCATGTAACAACAACATCGTACAATGATCAACTTTGATAAACTTAGCTTTTCTCAGCAATGCAACAATCTAAGACAATTCCAAAAGACTCATAACTATGGAGTTTGAATGTGGATTGAAGAATATCATTTTCTCTTTCTTTTTCTTTCTTATTCTACTTTTACAACATGACTAATATGAAAATATGTTTAATATGATTGTACATGTATGTATATCTTATATCAGATTGCGTGCTATATTGGGGAGGGGGAAGGGGAGAGAAAAGGAAAGATTTGCAACTCAGAATCATATAAGAAGTGAATTTTGAAACCTAAAGCTAAATAAATAAATTTTTAAACTAGCAAAAGATTTAAGACTCAAAAAAATTTTCTTTTATCAGCTTTTATTTCCTTTGCCAGATTCTATCAGAAAGCTCTGAAATCCAAGGTGAGGAAAAAGGACATATTTTTAATACAAATTTCAGGAACCATGTTAGAATTATAATCCAACTAATAAAAACCTGAAACAGAAAAAAAGATCAAAATGTACTTTGTTTCAGTTCATTCCAGAAAATCTGGAATTTAATAAATTTAATAAAAATTTAATTGGTGAATTTAATAAATTTAAGGTGAATTTAATAAAAAGGCATACAATGGACTGATAACATGCTGAAAGACACTACTGACAATGAGACAACATCTCCCAGTCTACCCTGTCCCAGTTGAGAGTATACAGATATTGATCTCTTGCAATGGTTCCCTCTGGTTCAGTGGGTGCAATACTAGAATTGAGAGTCAGAGAGACCTGGGTTCATATACCGTCCTCAACATTTACTAAACACTTCTAACTCCAAATCTCAATGTAAATCTATGCCCCTCCTCCCCACTTCCTTATTTCTGTTGATGGCACCAAGCCATCTTCCCAACCACACGAATTCAAAAAGCCCTAGTCATCTTTGCCTCATCTCCATGTGTTTGTGGATGCTAAGTCCTACTGATTTCCCTTTCACAACATTTCCTGTACTCTTCTGCCTTCTCTTTACTTCTACTACTAGTCTTTATGTCAGGCCCTTGCCCACTTTTGTCTGAATTATCCTGGTACCCTCTTGGGTCATCACCCTGGCATTTTATTTGACTAATATTTCATTATGATCCATTCATCTCATGACTACCAAAATGATTTTGTTTCAATACTTTTTTGTTTTGCATGCTACAATCACCAGCAAACACAAACATTTCAATATACAGAGATTAACAGAAAAGAATTTTAAATAAGAAACTGAGAACTTTGGGAGTTATCTTCTTTATATTAATAAAAAGTTACTCACTACTGCCCTCCCCTTTTCCTCCCTCATTGAAGCCATCCATTGTAACAAAACAAATCAGTACATTGCGCACGTCTGAAATTGTATATCTTGTTCTGCACCTCTAGTCTGTCACCTCTCTGCCAACTGGTGGGTGGCATGCTTACTCATCAGTCCTCTGAAGAAAGGATTGGTCATTGGTTTAATCAGAGCTCTGAAATCTCCCAAATACTAGCTCCAACATAGCTGGGAAATTTCCAGTAACTTTCTTTGTTTCTAAAATGGAGTACACATTCCTTGGTTTGGCATTCAGGACATTCCACAATCTGATTTCAACCTGCCTTTCTAGTCTTATTTCATAATATTTCCATTCATGTACTCTATATTCCGGCTAAAATGTACTTGACTCTTGTTTCCCTTCCCTTCCATTCATGCTTGGAATGTACTCCCCCTTCATCTATGACTTTTGAAACCTTTCACTTTCTTCAAAGCTTAGCTCAGCTTCTACTCCTTTCCAGTAGCTTTCATGATTCCTCCAGTTCATAAAGGTCCTCTCCCTCCTCCAAGTTTCTTAGAATGCTTTGTCTGAATGTTTCCTTTCTTTTTTAAAAAAATCTACTTTGCATTATTCCTGTGCAACATTATATCATATTAACTCAGTACGATGACAATCTTTTTACTTTGTATCTAGTATAGTATCTTGTACACACAATAAATATTTATTTCCTTGAATTAAAAAGGGGAAAGAGGAAAGGAAGAAGGCTGAAAAATGGAAATTTAGGAGTACCTGACCTAAATTTAACTTCAGAAATTTTAGGAAGATCTTCTTTAATTGTATTCAAATAGGGGCATTATACCTCTTGATTATACTAAAACAAAAACAGCAAAAGATTCTACTTTGCTTGGCCTCATGTATGGCCATCTTTGACACCTTCTTACCAGATTCCATATCTGATACATTCTCAGATCCTGAGAATTCTGCCTCCAGAATATATTTCAAATGGATTACATTCAGAGCCATAACGATGGTGGGCGTAAACGGAGCTCAGAGTCTTCTAATAGCAATCACAATCCTTTATTTGAAGCTACCAGATAACAGACCAAGCTAAGTTCCTTTGCTCTCCTACGCCCTATTTTCCATCTCCCCTCCCCCTTCAAATCATCCTACATATTGCTACCAGAGTCATAGGATTTGATTGCCTAAGAACTTTTCACTGCCTCCTATTGCTTAACAAATAAAGTCTGAACTCCTCAGTTCAGAATAAATGACTCCTCCCCATCCATAACATGATTCTGGCCCTGCCTTTCTAGTATACTATCATGCCATACACTACCATTCTTCTCTCACAGGCTCTGTGTTCCAGTCAAGCTAAATTAATCACAATCTCCCAAACATACCCCATGTTTTCCTTCCTTCTTGTCTTTTCTCATACTATTCTCCTTTCACTAGCTGTGTGATCACTTAGCCCAAACTGCCTTGTCCTGGGTCATCTCCAGACATCTTGATGAATATCTGGTCACTGGATCCAGATGGCTCTGGAGAAGTGAGACTGGTGACCTGCACAGCCCTCCCTCACTCAAAACAAAGTCAAGTGCAAGTCATGTCATTATTTCTCTGATGGCATGGTCTTCTTTGGCAATGAAGGATGAACACACATTATTCTCTATAAAATCTGGAATATGCCTTCCTCTACCACTTTCAACTGTAAATTCATACCCATCCTTCAAGGTCCCTAGATGCCACCTTCTCAACACAATCTTTCCTGATTCCCCCTACTTAGTGATATCTTCCCCAAGTGTTCTCATGGCACTTTTTAATGTACTTCTCACCTATATATCAAGGATTCTTGAAATTGGGAGTGTTATTTTTCCCTCCAAGAATGCTGATTGCAATGCCTCCAGTCCTTTGTAGAAGATCCTTTAAGACATGCTGTAGTTAAGGAAAAAAAAATCACCAGATGATTAATCTATTGATGAAGAGCCTCTATGAATTTAACCATGTCAGTTCTTACTCCATTACTGGGTCTGATCTTGAAGCAAATTTAGTTTTGTAAGATGTGCAAAACTTTACATTGCGCTGGCATAGCCTTTGAGTATATCACCCTTCTACTACAATGGTGCCTTCTACATAGAAAGACATTAATAAATGTCTGTGAGGTCTCTGGTACACATTGAAAGGTAGTCCTTTTCGATCATTTTTTTTTCTTGGCAGGGAGCCTCTTTTAATAAGCTTTCTATATATCAGTATTATGGCAAGTCACTTAACATTCCTGGTCCTCAGTTTCTTATAAAGAAACTTTAGTTATAAAGTCAATAAACATTTCTCATGTACCTACCCTATGCAAGACGCTGTGCTAAGCCTTGGGAAAAACATTAAGATCCTATGATTTATGAGAGTTCCCTGTGTCCAGAGGACCTAAAGTAGTTCCTCCTAAATGGTTTACCTTTATAACTTCTAAAGTGATTTGGAAACGTTAAAATGCTCTATTTTATAATGTTAGTCATCACTGTTATCATCATCATCATCCCCATCTTCATCCCCATCATTATGTCTGGAA
>CM053771.1:499042599-499050099 GCA_028658325.1 Potorous gilbertii | reverse complement strand
ATTTTATCACTGAACATAAGCTAACAGGGTACTGGTTTGGGTCAGACACACCCATTACAACACTTAAGTTTGGTTCCTCCAGTGGAACATTCATTCGGTTGCTGGACAATTTCTCACATTCAGAACACAAATAGACAAAGTAAAATTGGTGGATAATTTAAAAATTCTGCAATTCTTAGCACACTACCTTCTTCTGTGGTGATTCTATGACTACTGTTTCAGAAGTGCAAGTGAATGCTCAGGACTGAGGGCCAATTTGTATTTTAATTCTTGCTCCATGGGTTGCCATGGCCAAAGAATTGATGACAAGATGATTTACCTCCTGGCAACCATCCTCTCCATACTTTGCTGGATTGGTCCCTGATAAAGCAAAGTTCTGCATGGGTACCATATCTGAAGTCCTGCTATCAATGTTGAATCCGGCAAAGCAATCTTATACTCCAGAGGCTCTACAATGAGATCTGCTATTTATATGTGTGTGTCCATGATTATGTGTATACATGTGGCAAATACTATCTTTAGATAGATGGAGGAATAAAGTATTTTTTAAAGTACTTACTATGTTCTGGACATTGTGCTAGGATTGGAGATTCAAATGCAAATAAAAGTCTCTACCTTGTAGGAGCTTACTTTCTAATGGAATTAACAATATATCCAGGGAGAACTAGGAGGTGGAGAGTGAGGGGAGAGGGAAGCTTAGAGAGAGGAGTGGAGTTGAGAGTGAAGTGAGCATGGCCTAGATGCCTCATGGAATGGTGGGTGGCCTGGGCCAGGGACTCATGAGTAAGAAAAAGAGGGACAGGGGCTGAGGAATCTCTGAGGTGAAAAAGCTACTGACAAGGGGGAAGAGAAGCTAAAAAATGATAAAAGAAGTAGAAGGAGAACATAAATAAAAGGAGGAAAAAAACACATTTTCAACTCAGGTGAGGGAAGAGAGGGGAGGGGAGAGGGAGAAAGGGAGGGAGAGAGACAGAGGTAGGGAAAGGGATAGCAAGAAGGAATGAGACACAGAGACAGAGAGAAAAGAAGAGGGAAAAGAGAGACAGGAGGAGAGAGATGGGAAGACATAGAAACAGAGACAGAGAGAGGGGAGAGGGAAAGGGGGAGAAAGAAAGATGGAGATGGAGAAGAGGAGAAAGAGAGAGGAAGAAGGAGAGGAAGAGCCTTACTGTGCTCCAGGCACTGTGCTATGTACTGGGCATGAAATATAAACAATCAAGATAGTTTCTACTGGCTAGGAAGTTATGTTACTATTTCAGGAAGACAACTTACAAAGGGGTATATTTATGGAGGTGGGGTATTGAGATAGCTAGGAAATGGAGTGGAAGTCTTCTTCTGGCCAAGACAGGGCAAAATCTCACCTGCCAGGAAACTATAGGGGAGAATCCAAGTTTAAGGTATGGAGGGAGGGAGAGGGTGCATGAGGATGATGACCAGAATAGACATGGGAAGGTAAAGAGATGACTAGTAAAAGAGTTGTAGTAATGAGGGCAATATTATACCTGTGTCTATATACCTGCATGCATGTTATCTATAGATGTATACACATATCTTGCTTAGGCTGCAATTGGACCAGATAGTTTCCGAGGTCATTTCTAAAACTATAATTTTATATATAACAATTTTAAAATGGGTGACTCACATTCAAGTCTTTCTCAGGGGTTACATATTTTTACTTCTAGTAAAAAAATAATTGCAGCTTAAGGAATAATGAAATGATTCGGCTCATCTTAAATAGAGTGAGGAGGGAAATGTGATCTGAATGTTGTTATCTGTGGTGGTCAGAATTTACACTTGTTCTTGCAGAAGCCAGATTCCGTTTGACAAGTCCTTATGGGCAAAGGGATCTATATACCATTATATCCTGTAAATTAATTTGATTATAAATCAATGTTATCCACATAGGTTGTTATAGATAGAAGACAGATTTCCCCCTTTGGAGAAATTACACTTGTAGCAACGGAATATGTGTATATGCCAACCTATAAGGTTATACAATGTCTGAGGGACTCGTTTCTCTGGAGCCTTGCAGGTAAGAAGGAGAGGTTGAAAGACTGCCTAGAAAGGACATTATCTTAGCAATCAGGTGTATGGAGTTCTTTTTGCAGATTTGCATTTGATTTGTAACATGGCTTTAGGGAAGTGATTTCCAGTCTTTTAGCTACCTCAGCCATGCAATAGGAGATGATAACATTTGATTCTTTTTCCAATCACAAGGATATCAGCAGGTCCCACATGGTATAGTCTAGGTGTTCTTAACCTGGGGTCTGTGAACTTATTTTTAAAAATCTTATTTTGATAAGTGTATTTCCAATTCACTAATTTCCTTTGCACTTCTACATATTGCCTTTACAACCATTAAACTGAGAATGGGTTCAACAGTTTCACCAGACTGCCAAACACAGAATCTCTGATACAAAATAAATGAAGAATCTACATATTAGAAAGATTACTGGATTTTATCAGAAGACCTATCTTCAAATATACCTGTGTGACATTGGTCAAATCTCTTTATGGTTTTGGTCATCAGTTTCCTCATCTGTAAAACTAGGGGTTTAGATCAGAGTATCTCACATGTCAAGCAATCAACAAGCATTTATTAAATGTTTCTTCTGTGCTAGGATCAGTGGTGTGTGCTGGGATACAAAAATAAAAGTCAAAACAGTCTTTGGATTCAAGGAACTTAGGATTTAGTCAGAGAATACTACATATATATGTATACACATATGCATGTCTACATAGACATATGACTACACATACACATGTGTACACATAACACACAAGCACCTGTAACTATACACACACATATTAGTGGAGGACCCCTTTGGGGTTGCCTTCCTGAATTGTATTCAGGGACCACTCCAGATTCAAAGGGCTCTGTGGGTATGCATTTCTAAAACCATAGCTCATAGGCCCCCACTGCTGCACTATCGTTTTGATAGTCAGAGGACATTTGGTGATGTGCATCTTTAAGATAGCTAGTCCTTAGTTGACAGTGGGGTGGCAGACAACAAGCATTCAGCAAGTGTTTCCTATGTTCCAAGCTATTGCCAGCATTGTGAATGCAAATACAAAAAAGAAAAAAAAGAGAAAGACTAGCCTTGTTGCTTATAAAGAAACTTGGACTCCAAGAATTCATAACTCGGAGAAAATCTATCACATTTCTTTATACGCAACAACAAGAAAAAAAATCCTTTTCCTTAAGTTCTTTTGACAAAAGCATCCTGATACCATGGAAAGGGGTGTGGTCTATGAGTCAGGAGATCTGGGCTCTAGCTCCAAGTCTTCTAGTAAGCACTTCTCTGACCTTGGTCAAGTCTGTCTGAGCTTGCTTGCTCAGCAGATCAGATCTCTGAGATTTGTCTAAATTGCTCTCCTCTGTGTGGGTCTACCTTGATGTTATCTTTCTAAAACAAAACTGGGGAGGTTGTCACTTGCCAAGATCACATGTATTATAAAGGGTCAGAGATGGGACTTGAACCCAAATTTTCTGACTAAAGAGAAAGGTCTCCCTCCACATACTGTGTACCAAGTATCATAAGAGCCTAATTACTGCAAATATTTTGTGTGTATCTTGTATTTCAATAATTTACATGTTGCCTTCCCCGTTAGAATGTAAACTCTGTGAAAGCAGGGGCAGGATTTGGCTGTTTTGGTGAGATCAGTGGTTAGTAGAATGTCTATAACATGTTTGTTGCTTGGTCATTTCAGTCCTGTCTGACTCTTTGTGACCCTGTGGACCGTAATACTCCAGGACTGTCTATGGGATTTTCTTGGTATATTGGAGTATTTTGCCATTTTCTTCTTCAGTGGATTAAGAAAAACAAAAGCTTCATGAGTGCATGCTTGCATGGGATTTGTATAATGGACAATGCTTTTGTGCTGTCTTAGTCACCAGTGGTATGAAGCAGGGCTGTGTGTTTGCTTCCATGCTTTTTAGGGTGATGTATTCATCAATGTTGCCAGATGCCTTCAATGAAGATGATAATGGCATGGAGGTCAGCTGCTGTGCTAATGGTAAATTATTTAACTTGAAAAGGCTACAAGCCAAAACTAAAATACAGGAGGGTTAATACATGACGTTTTGTTCACAAATGATGCTGCACTCAATTAATCATCTTGGGCTGAAATGCAACAGAATATGAATTGATTCTCTGACACTTGTGTTAATTTTGGCTTGAAATTTGACACCAAGAAAACAGAGTTCATCTCTCAGCCAGCACGGTACCATCCATACACGGAACTGTTGGTTACAGCAAATGAAATTCGGAATGCTATGAATAAGTTTACTTGCACTGGCAATATATATTCCAGGGTTGTAAACATGGATGATATGGTTGGCACATACATGGCCAGAGCTAGCTCAGTGTTTGGGAGGTTCTGAAGGAAAATATGTTAGAGAAGAGGTATTAGACTCCCTACCAAACTGAAGGTTTACAGAGCCATTGTACTGACCTCATTATTGTACACCTGTGAAACCTGAACAGTAAACTGAATTGCTTTCATTTGAATTGTCTTAGGAAGATTCTGAAGATTACCTGGAAGGATAAGATACCAAACACTGAGGTCCTAGCTCGAACTAAACTGCCAAGCATTGAACCTCTACAGCAGAGAATGCAACTCTGATAGACTGACCATGTTGTTTGAATGCCAAACATATTTGCCTAAAAGATTATTATACAGAGACCTCATACAATGCAAAAACTCACATATAAGTCAGAAGAAGCAATCCAACGACACTCTTAAAGTCTCTCTGAAGAATTTTAGCTTTGGTTGTGAGACATGGGAGACACTGGGACAAGACCACCTAGCAGGGCATGCCTGCATCAAAGAAGGCACTGTCCTCTATGAGTAAAGCAGAAATGTAGCAGCTCAAAAGAAACATGAGATACACACATTTAGAGACATCTCTGCTCCCAATGTACTATTTGTGCTTGACCTGAGGTAGAGCTTTTGGAGCTCATATTGGTCTGACTAGCCACAGGTGGACATATACCTTGACCCTAACATAGTAGTGGCATTTTGGTCCTCTTCAACCACAAGTAACAACAACCAAGACAAACAAAGATTAAGTGACTTGCTCAGGGTCATATAGCTAGCACATGTCTGAGTCAAATTTGAACTCAGGTCTTCCTGATCCCAGGTCCAGTGCTCTATCCACTGAACCATCTCTAGCTACCTCACCTATAGTGTAGTAGGGGTTTAATAAATGGTTTTTGAATGTCAGACTGATATCCAAGAAGATTCTTTAAAATTAAATTAAATTAAAATTCTTTTTAAAAAAATCAGATTGGTTTTGGGTTCTCACACATGACCCTTACTATATGTGAATCTAACCACTGCAAGGGCTTTCTTTCTTCTTTCCACACCCAATTTAATTTAATGATCACTTTTTTTTTTTTACTACTTTTGGCCCTATCTGAAGAACATGACAGAGACATGGCTCAATCTTTGGAAACTTACAGTATCACCTGTTTATTTCTGTTTCATTTTAAAACACCTGTAAATTTTGGTGTTGCTTGTTGTATTAGCATTTTACCTTATTCCTAGCACTTTAAAAATATTAAGTGAATGGAGAGTTGTTTGTCCAGCAGGACAGAGAAGCAATGTCTATTAAGATGATATGACCTCCAGTAGTAAGGAATTTAGCTATCCTAGGCGTTGCTTCTACATCTTAGCTAGGCAGAAAGAAAAGAGGCACTCGATGCGGTGTATTTCCACAAGCAAAATGTAGGGGGACCATAAGCACTGTTTTAAAAAAAAATTCTGGCTTTTCTCATCCCTCTTAGTTGCCACGACCTTCATGTCAGGCCTGTGGTTTTGTTGATGATTACGTGTAACACTAACCTGTTTTCCACACAACCCCAATGCCTATCTCTGCTCTGGCTGTGGTCACAATGTGAAGTGAGACAGAAATGTGATATCTATGCTCACAGCAAAATTATTCCACGGGGACAGGCACAGAAAGCAAAAAAAACCATGATAACGCCCATATTTCCTAAACCTCAGATACTACTTGTGGGTCAACTTGTTTCGACAGTGTCTGTTTGAATAAAATCAGGTTGGTTTTTGTGTTTTCACACATGACCCTTACCATATGTGAATCTAGCCACTGCAAGGGCTTTCTTCCTTCCTTCCACCCCCAGTTCAATTTAATAATGACTTTTTACTGTCTTTGACCCTATCTGAAGAACATGACAGACATGGCTCAATCTTTGGAAACTTACAATATCACTTGTATATTTCTGTTTCATTTTAAGACACCCATAAATTTGGTATTGTTCATTATATTAGTCATATTACCTCATTCCTAGTACCCAATGTTGAATCTATACTTAAAACAAATAAAAAACCAGTACAGTGACAACATATGTCACATTCCACATCCATGGTCACTCCCCTATCAAATGAGATCATAAAAGATATTTTGGGACTGTCTCAAAATTGAACATGTCAAAATTTAAACAATTGCATATCAATAGCTCATTTATATTCAATGCTTTAAGGTTTGCAAAGCCCTTTAAATATATTATCTCATCTTTTGAATTACTGAATGTTTTTTCCCTTTCCCTGAAATTTGTTCATGGAAAAGATAGGAGGGAGAGAAGCTATTTTTTTTTCACAGAAGTATGAAAAGGAAATAATAGCAGCTTTATTGAAATTTCTAAAGACATTCCTATAAAGATCAAAGTTTTCTCTTCTCCATTTCTCCCCCCCAAAACCCCACGCTAGTATTATCTCCATCATAAACACTGGCCTCTAAGGTCCTATTCATGAAGAACTCCATTATCTGTTCCTCTCTCTGAAAGTCAACCACATTTTCTTATCTTGTTGAATAGATATATAGTATTGGAACCACTTAACAGGACATGAGTCTGTATGATACTTGAATTTCAGTAAAATACCTCTTAAAAATACCAGGTTTTACTACTGTGCTTTTCTTGGCCACAGTGTTTATCTTACCAATGTTGATTAGTTTAATGACATTTCTACAGGAAGCGTCAAGTCACTGGTTAGGATCTAAATATATTTAATGGAGTCTAATCTGGTTGTTGTGTACATTTCAGCTGTGTATGGGGGCCTCATGGGCTCCCAAGTAGTGTAGCATTATTATATATTTGGTCCTCACGCAGGCTTTCATCTGTTAAGACCAAGCCAGCAGGCAAAAACTGCTAGGCCCAAGTTTCCCCCTTCTTCCCCTTCTTCTTCTTTTTTGTTTTTTTAAAAATGTTAAAGCCATTCTTACAGAAGAACTCTTTTAGGAATTTCACAGAATGCTAAATTTGGAAAGGCCTCAGATCCACAGGATTTCACAGTCAGGGGGGTTTTAGAGTCCACCAAGTGCAACCCAAGCCTGAAAAAGAAAGGTATTTCTTCCAGTCATGGGCCTTTGGAAGGTGGGGAACCCACCACCTTCCAAAACAGTCTATTCTACTTTTTAATGGCTCTAATTATTAGAAAAATTTTCCTAAAGAATCATCAAGTCTAGACTCCCCATCT
>CM053771.1:499022060-499042499 GCA_028658325.1 Potorous gilbertii | reverse complement strand
CCTCCCTCCCTATCCCCACTGAGAAGGGAAGCAATTCAATACAAGATATATATACATATATATATACATATATATATATACACATATATATATATGTGTATATATATATATATGTATATATATATGTATATATATATACGTTTTTTGCAAAAGACTTCCATAATAGTCATGTTGTGTAAGACTAACTATATTGCCCTCCATCCTACCCTGTTACTCATTTTTATTCTATTCTCTCATTTGACCTTGTCCCTGTCCAAAAGTGTTTACTTCTAGTTACTCCCTTCTCCCATTTGCCCTCCCTTCTATCATCCCTCTCACCTCACTTGTCCCCTTCTCTACTTTCCTGTAGTGTAAGATAGATTTTCATACCAAATTTAGTGACCATATTATTCCCTCCTGAAGCCAAATGTGAAGCAAGTAAGCTTCACTTTTCCCCTCTCACCTCCTCTCTTTTCTCCTCCATTGGAAAAGATTTTTCTTTTCTCTTTTTTGAGTGATGGTCTGCCCCATTCCATTTCTCCCTTTCTTTTCCCAATATTTTCCTCTTTCACCCCTTAATTTAATTTAATTTTTTTCATGGTTATCATCTCTTCTGATTCAACTCAACCTGTACTCTCTCTATATCTATATATCTACATATACACATGTGTGTGTATGTGTGTGTGTGTGTGTGTGTATAGTCCCTCCACCTACCCAAATACTGACAAAAGGCTCAAGAGTTACAAATATTATCTTTCCATGTAGGAAAGTAAACATTTCAGCTTTAGAAAGTCCTTTACGATTTCTCTTTTCTGTTTATCTTTTCATGCTTCTTATGATTCTTGTGTTTGAAAGTCAGATTTTCTATTCGGTTCTGGTCTTTTCATCATGAATGCTTGAAAGTCCTCTATATCACTGAATGACCATCTTTTTCCCTTGAGGTATTATACTCAGTTTTGCTGGCCAGGTGATTCTTGGATTTAATCCCAGTTCCTTTGACTTTTGGAATATCCTATTCCAAGTCCTTCAATCCCTTAATGTAGAAGCTGCCAGATCCTGTGTTATCCTAATTGTATTTCCACAATATTTGAATTATCTCTTTCTAGCTGTTTGCAATATTTTCTCCTTGAACTCTGAAATTTGGCCACAATATTCCTAGGAGTTTATCTTTTTTGGATCTCTTTCAGGAGGTGATTAGTGGATTCTTTCAATATTTATTTTGCCCTCTGGTTCTAGGATATCAGAGCAGTTTTCCTTGATAATTTTGATCATGACTTTCAGAGAGTCCCATAAGTTTTAAATTGCCTCTTGTGGATCTGTTTTCCAGTTAAGTTGTTTTTCCAATGAGATTTTTCACATTATCTTCTATTTTTTCAATCTTTTGGTTTTGTTTTGTAACTTTTTGGTTTATCGTATAGTCATTAATTTTCCTGAATTCTACTCTAATTTTTAAAGAACAATTTTGTTCAGTGAGCTTTTGAATACCCTTTTCCATTTGGCTAATTCTGCTTTTTGAAGCCTTCTTCTCTGGTTTTTTGGATCTCTTTTCCCAATTGAGTTAGCCTATTTTTAAAGGAGTTATTTTCCTCATCATTTTTTGTGGTCTCCTTTAGCAAGCTGCTGACTCACTTTTCAAGCTCTTCTATGGTCTGAGGCCATTTCATATTCATTTTAGAGGTACTGGAGGCAGAAGCTTTGACTTCCTCTGACAGTATGCATTGTTCTTTCTCATATGAAAGGATGGAAGGAGATACCTATTCACCATGAAAGTAACCTTCTATAGTCTTATTTTTTCCCCCTTTTCTGGCATTTTCCCAGCCAGTTACTTGACTTGTGAATCCTTTGTCAAGAGGAGGATCCTAGTGCTTCTCCTCCCCTCAGGACTACACCCAGGGCTGAGATTCAGATCAGCTGCTCAATTCCTCCAGAAGCTTTAAGCTGAGCCACTCAGACAATGGACTTAAGCTGCTGCTGCAGTCATAGTGGTCCACTTTCTGCTGCTGCTGCTGCCACCTCCTCTGCTGCCACCTGGGGCCAGTGCTGGAGGGACCCTGCTCCCCTCTCGTCCAGCTGGGAAAGCCCTCCCACACTGACCTTTGAAGCTTTCTTTGTTGCTTATGGGTTGAGGGATCTAGGACCCTCCCTGTTGGGGATTCTGCCCTGGAGGCCTGTTCTCATCCTGTTCCTCCCCATGTCATAGCCAGGGCTAAGCTCTGCTCTGCTCAGTGTCTCATGATATAGACCTTTCCTGTTGGCCTTCCAGGTTATCTTTGACTAGAAATCTCTTTCATTCTGTCATTTTGTGGTTTCTGCTGCTCTAGAATTTGTTGGAGTATTTTGTACAGGTATTTTGTGGGCTGGGGGGGGGGAATCGCTAGACTCTAGGCATCCATCTACTCTGCCATCTTGGCTCCACCCTAGCAGCTTACTTTCTAATGGAGGAACATAACACATAAAAGGGAGCTTTTATAGGAATCTTGGTGAGGGAGAAAGGTAGAATGAAGGTAACTAGTCAAGGGCCATGCTCCAGAAGGTCAGAATGTAGTGATAAATGAAGATTTAGCCCACCAGGAAGCCTTCTTTAAATAGAGGTGTCAGGAGAAGATGTTTAAATAGAGGGAGAGACCACAGGGTTCTCTTTCAAGGTATGAATTCCAGGGATGAAATGAGTTTTCAGAATATAAGGTTTTGTGGGACATGGGAGAGAAGTCTAGAAAAGAGCAGCCTGGTGATAGTTTCCTGTAGCAAAGTAAGAAACATTATATATCACAATGTATTTATCCATTCCCCAAATGATGGGTATTTTCTTTGCTCTCTATTCTTTTCTACCACAAACAATTGTCCTTACAAATATTTAGGCATATTGGGGATTTCTTTTTTTTAAATGACCTCTTTGGGGGTCTATGCTTGGCAATTAGCCCTTCTTTTTTTTGGAGATACCTACCTACCTACCTCTATATCCATCCATCCATCCATCCATCCATCCATCTATCCATCCATCTATCTATCCATCTATCTATCTATCTATCTATCTATCTATCTACCTTTCTTTCTCTCTTCCTTCTTTTCTATCTACTTTTCTCTCTGCCTTTTTTCTTCCTTCCTTCCTTCTTTCCTCTTTCTTTTCTCTGTCTCTCCTTTCCTCTCTAAAAAGCAGCCCAGAAGCTCTAGAATAAGCTAAATAACATTAATTAGAATTGTGTTAGTGTAAAAGTAAACAACTGTGTTAGGCACTGTTGTATAATGGGGGAAAAGAGTATTACGAACTGGAGATCTGGATTAAAGGCCCAGCTTCACTGCTTACTCACAGACTGTTGAGAGGATTAAATGAGATAATGGATGGAAAGTATTTTGGAACCATAAAGCCCCAAAGAAGTATCAGTTATCTTAATCAAAAATGTTTTCTCTTTTAAATTTATTTATTATTATTCCTTATCATAATTCTATTTAAATTCTACACAAAGATTCAACGTTTATTGATAGTGTTATTTTAAAAAATAGTTTAATTTGCTAATGAAAACAAACAAAAAAGTAAAAAAGAAAAATGGACCCTGAGAAGTGGGCCCCCCAGGGCAGCCTGGATGACAGGTTTTCTCAAAGAAGGTTCCCCTTTTGAACAAAACACTACTGCCATCTAGTGGCAGCTACCTTGAATTGCAGATAAAAATCTTGAATGGATTAACAATTAAAAATTTGCATGACTGTCATTTAAAGCATAAAACATTTCTATCAAAACATCTCTATGAGTTTAATATAAGTATTATCACCCACATTTTACAGATAAAGAAAATGATTCTCAGAGAGGTAGAATGGTTGGTCCACAGTTGCACAGCTAACATACACCTGGTGTGAGGAAGATCCAGACACTTAGCTGTATGACCCTGGTCAAGTCACCTAACCTCTGTCTGCCCCAGTTTTCTCAACTGTAAAAGGAGGTAATATAGCACACATCCCCCGGAGCTGTTGCGAGGATCAAGTCAAATGATTTTTGTAAAGCGCTGAGCACAGTGCATGGTATACAATAGACACTCAATAGATCCTTCCTTCTCTTTTTCCCTCCTCCACTCTTTGCCTTCTTTCTTTCCTTCCTTTTTTCTCTTTTCCCTTCCTTCCTTTCTTCTTTCTCTTCCTTTTATTTCCTTCCTTTCTCCTTTCTTTTCTTCTACCCGGGTTACATGGTCTCAATTCTAAGGCTCTTTCCATTATACCACATTACTTTTCAAGAAGGGGAAATGTGAGATTGTTAATGGGGAGGCAAGAATAAAAATCAAGATGCTATACTCAAGTACCTTTCATTCTGCTGGGACAAAAGTGTATGTGCATGAAATATGGAATATAGGACTTCCATAAAAATAAATATAAGGCAAAGAGTGAAGGAGACACCCTGCCAAAAGATTCTACCAAAAGTTGAGTTACTGGGGAGGATCAGGGAAGGCTTCAAGGAGGAGATGGTATCTGAACTGAGATTTGACAATGAAAAACAAAGCAAAAGGCTCTATACAGAATACCAAGGATCAATTGACAGTTCCAGGAAACATGAAAATGTTTTTCACTATAGGCCGTGGGCCAGCAGCATGTGTCATTCAGGGCCCTATATTACTAATTACTAGAGAGAAGGAAATCTAGTCCACATATAAACTGCAAGATATGGAGGCAATTTTGTTAGTAAGGACCCCTGTGCCAGCTTCTGAGAAACTCAGTGACCCCTTTTCTTCAGGGGAGGAAATTTTATCACGTTTGGGGTTAGGTGAAACAGTTTGAGAGCAAGGTTTTGTTTCAATTGCTTGTTTATTTATTCATTTACTTATTCATTCGATCATTCATTTTCTCCCTGAGGCTCGTTTCCATAAGGTAGAAGAATGTTGCTAAGCTTGTGACCCTGGGCTTGGGACTTTATCACTCTTTTGGGATGAAATTTTCCCTAGCTGACCTTGTACCATCTGCAAAACAAAAAGCAGGGGAGGGTAAAGTAGTGGGGGATAAGAACTATATAGACCTGCTTTATCCTACTGGGAAAGTTAAGAAATGAACAGGAACTGATTCCTCAGGAAGGAGAAAGATGTAGGAAAACCAAAGACTTAAGTATGGGATTGTTATGCAGACAGGCAATAGGGTTGGTGTAAGATTGTAACCATTCATTCTGATCCATAGGTCAGTCATCCAGCTACTGTATACCATTTTCACACTCAAAAGTTTAGAGTCTGATAAGACTGCCATAGCACACTGTCAGACTACTTTTCTAACACTGAGGGACAGGCTAGCCCCTATACAAATTCTTTATACTATAGATGCTTCAGACGTGCCTCTGCTACAAGTGGTATTCCAATGATCAAAATGTATCCTTGAACATATAGGGACAACCCTTTCTGAGTCTTATATTATATATGTTAGAATTCAAAACTCAGAGTGTGAGATAAAATAAAATAATATTAAACAGACCGCATTTCAGGACATGGTTCTCACTGATAAAAACAGTCATCAAAACACGAGAAGTTATTCTTAGGAATTTCAGTATCTAAGAAGGATAGGCAGAGGGAGCTTTATAAAGACATGTCTAGCACAATAGGACTAAGTGTTGTGAATAGTGTAGAAGTGTATTTTTTGTTTGTTTTTGTTGCTATCACAGAACTCATTTGTTCAGAGAACTTCCAGTGTGAATAATAAATAATACTGCCACAAAGGCATATTGATAATTCACCAGTAATTTGTAATAATACTGGGCCCTATTATAGTCATTTGAAATTATAAAACACATAATCAATTTCCTAGGGTAATAAGAATTTAAATGACCTAACCTACGTGAGACTTTACTTATTCATCTTCTTGGTTCCAAGTTTGACCAGGTGGTACAACCAACAGAGTGCTGGGGTGGTCTGGAATGGTTTGTTTTTCAGTCATATCCAACTCTTTGTGACCTGACTTGAAATTTTTTTGGTAAAGATACTGGAGTGATTTGCCGTTTCTTTGTCCAGCTCATTTTGCAGATGAGGAAACTGAGGTAAAGAAGGTTAAGTGACTTGCCCGGGATCACATAGTTAATAAGTGTTTGAGGCCAAATCTGAACTCAGGAAGATGAGTATTCCTGATTCTAGGCCCAGCACTCTATCTACTGCACCACCTAACCCTAGAGCCATGAATTCCTGAGCTCAAATCTAGCTTCAGACACTTAGTAGTTGTGTGACCCTGGGCAAGTCACTTAACCTCTGTTTACCTCAGTTTCTTCAATTGTAAAATGAGGCAATAATAGCACCTGCCTCCCAGGGTTGTTGATCAAATGAGAAAATACTTGTAAAATATTTTTTGTAAAAATAGTTGCAAAAACCAACAAAAAATCCAGCATAATGCCTGACATGTAGTAAATACTTTATATGTGTTTACTCCCTTTCCTCTGTTAATTGCGACATGCAGCCTCTCATGAATAAACTAGAAATAAAAATCCACAAGAAAAATACAATTAGGGTTTTGTATGCCTCAAATCAAGATCCAGAGATTAGAAAAGAATATATAGAAATACTTGGAAAGATGATTTTATCTATCCTGAACCCTAATGCCTGCTTAAAACTCAAGTTAAACCAGAAATTCTGTCACCACATGCAGGATTGTTTCTGAATCGATGAACAGGCAAATCTCATACTTGTTCTTAATTTTCTACCCTGGATGATTTGCTTCCCCAAAGTCTTTATTTTATAATACCAAAAGTTCCCAGACAGCATTATTTGCTTTGAAATATTTCATATCTCTGCAAAACCATGGAATTAATCATCTTTGTGGTAGGATAGACATAATTAGATGAGGTGTTAAAATTATAGACTGTTATTATTGAAGTAATTGACTAGCTTAAAGGCAACTTGAGCTACTGATACCAATATGAGTCAGGGATGAAAACAATCTCCGATATTTCTTGAATGATTTATTTTCATCATTTTGTTCACCTTGAGGTTTCAACAGAAATTTTCTGAAAAGTGGCTAGCTGTACTTATATTTTTTTAGCTGCCCAAATAGCCAAGTTTCTTAAGAAGCAAGGTATTCTTAGGAGATTTACATCTAATGTCAAATTAAATTCATCAAATTTATTAAGTGCTTATGATTTACACAATACCCTGGGGATGAAAAGTTTTTAAAAAATTAAAATAATCCCCACCCTTAAATAATTTTCTTTCCATCTTGAAGTTTCTGGAATAAGAATCCTTTGTATTTAGAGAATTCTCCAGTAAGATGCTTCTTCTATCTTATTCACATTGCTGAAAGGTTACCAGCTAGTTAGCTCTCTTACCTAAAGAATAACTCAAAGTGGTCACCCTCAGCCAGTCGTTAGTACGGTTGTGTATTTGAATAGGAAATGATAGATCTGTGTGTGGGTCTCACGGCCTCTTACCTGAAGGGCAGCCTGAATATAACCTTTCTCACAGAGAAAGATTTGAAACTTGGGTTAGAGTGTGAAGTTGACTCAGAAAAAGGTTGACTTTTTTTATTTGGAATATAAACACCATCATTCTGCTAATTACCTATGTTCTTAATCTGGGAGTCTCCACTGACTTTCTCATTCTCTCTTACCACCCCCGCTCTGTCCAATCAGGTGTTAACAGTTGTTAATTATGCCTTCTGGATTTCTCTTGCATCTGCCTCCTCCTTACTTACCCCAAAACGCAGTCCAGACCATCATTACCTTGGTATGAGGGAAGAAATGATGACGTTAGAGTCAAAGGATGTAGGTTCTAACACCAGCTGTGACACTTATTACCTGCTTAGTCTTGGGCTTAACCTCCAGGCCTTAGTTTCCTCATCTGCAAAAAGAGGAGGGGGTTGGCCTTGGAGGTCCTTTCCAGCTCTTTATCTATGATTTTCTTAATATTACATTGTCATGTTTGATCTCCTTTCATCTGGTCTCTCTCCTTTCCAATTTACCTCTATATAGCTGCCAGATTCATATTCTTAAAGCAAGGGTTTGACTATTCCTATTCAAGCATTAATGGCTCACCAACACCTTGAGGATAAGATCCAAAGTCCTCTGTATGACATTTAAGACCTTTACAACCCTGCTCTTGCTTCTCTTTCTGGACTGATTGCACACATACTCCCTCCAGACCATCTGCCATGTTGCTAAGCACCCAACAGAACTGGGCTACTTACTGTTCCTTATAGACAACATTGCATCTTCCACTGCCACACTTGTGCACAGATTTCCCCCATCCTCTCATACCTGGAATGCTTTCCCTCTTCTTGGAACCCTTAGATTCCTGTAAGATTCAACCAAGAGTCCTCTTCCACAAGAGCCCTTTTCCTGATTCCCCTAGATATTAGTGAGCACTCTCCAAGCTGCTGAGAATTTTTTATGTCTCCTACACTTACTTTTCTACCTCCTGTAGAATGTCAACTTCCTGAAGGCTAGAACTCTCTCACTTTTGAATTTGGTACTGGTGCATAGCACTTAGCATGGGGCCTGGCATGTATCAAGTATTTCATAAAGGATGATTTACTGACTGACTTACTGAAGTATTAAAATGGAGAATGGAGAATGAGTCTATATATTTCTTACAATAATTGCTCAGAGTATAGTCTATGAGATCCCTTCTGTGGTTTCCTGTTGGTTTCTTTGACATCCATGGGAACCATGGGACTAATCATAAATCTGATGCCACTTGTCACAAATCTTCCTTCCTTTAGAATCTCCCTCACCAGCTCCCTTCCCCTGAAGCAATAATAAATTAAATGACACTCCAACAAGGCAAAAGATGTTTCCTTAAAGGATAAGACAAGGTAAATGGGAAAGATTCAAATCAAATGACAGCACTCACAACTCCTGTTTCCTGCAATTCCCTTCTCCCAACATGTCCACCAATAAGCATTGAGCCATACTGGCTTTATTTTGATATGTCCACAATGTAGTTGGAGAAGTATAAACCAGGCCACTCATGACAAGTCGTTAGAGCATTCCCACAACAGTAGTATTTGGTGCTCTGTGTTCCTCATCAAAACTGAGTCAACTAACGGCACTCTAGTCTGGGTATCAGCCCCAGAACCAGGGAGCATGTGTAAGATAGCTTTGTTGGAGGGGCAATGAGAGAGTGTTATTCAAAGATTGGATGTTTTCCAAGAGGACAATCAGGCAACTAGGCTGTGAGGGCAAGATGCCAGTGTGCATGCTTATCTTTTCCATCTTTCTCCCTGATCTCTCTGGGTTTCTCCCACCTGCATCTTGTTCCACTATCAGATTCCTTTAAAACTGGCCATATCAAAAACTCTAAATCTCCACTGTTTCTGAGGGATGCAGATCTCAAAGAAGACACAATTTTGCTTATAGAAGACTATCAAACAATGAATCGGTAAATATTTGTCAAGCACCTACTATATGCCAGGTACTGTGATAGACCCTGCAGTTGTAACCAAGAAATGATACTGTCCTTATATGTGATGAACTTACACTCTAAAGGGATAGAAAAGTGCATTTAAAAATATATACACCATAAATAGAAAATAAAGAAATATAAATGTATATAAAATAGCTAACTACAAAACACTTTGGAAAAGAAGGCACTAGTTGAAAAATTAAGTCCTTTCATTAACTCCATTATTTTATTAAAAATCTTGTGAATTTGATTATGGATCCTTGCCTTCCTCCCTGGATAACTTATTTGTCAAAATGATAACCAAATACAATTATATATTCTTTTAGAGGTTTTTCTTTAAAATCCTTCTGGGAATCAGTAATATTCATTTTAGTTTCTTTAAGGTTCAGGAATCCAAGATCTAGCAAAATTGGCTATCTTATTCATGGCCACACAGTTAGCAAGTGTTGGAGCTGAGAATAAAGTCCAATGTACTGGATATAGGTCCAGTATAGTTTCCACTTTATTCTACAAAATGTCTCAGAGATGATGGTTTGTTCAGGGTTGTCTGGAAAAAGAGTAACAAAATGCTGAGCAGCTGTCAGCACCATTACTTCCTTATCTGGTCTTTGGGCCCCCTTGATGGTTTCAAAGGCAAGACTCCAGAATTTAGCTGAATCTGGAGGGACGAATTGGAACATTGTTGGGAGAGCTTCAAGTTTCAGTGTAGGCTGCTAATTTGAATCACTTGCCATTAAGAGAACTTTTTAATGTTCTTATTTTTAACTCTAAGGGGGAGTGAAAATTCAAGGTTGAGAAAACAGTGAAAATGAGGGGAGCATTATCTTTTTCTGAAAAGATCGTAGTCAGAGTCAGGTTACTTAAAAAGTACATCGCTTATGTGGAATTTGGATGGCCCACATCCATTTGGATAAAGCAATGTGAAGATTTCAAGCCCAGTCATCACTTTCTAGTCAGGCAACATTTTACTGACACACTTTTATAGGTTTTTATAATCTTTATCAGAGCCATAGTTGATAGGAAAAGTATTTTTTTCCAGTTTTGCTAGTGATTCTGTTTTTCCCCAAGGCTTTATAGCAAAGTGACTTGTACATGGAATAGACTTAATATATGTGCGTTGGGTTGGATTGGATCCATTAAAAAAAATGATATTCATTGACTTTCATTAGATGAATTTGGAATTTATGCTTGACCTGAGGAGTTTGGACTCATTGTGGGTATTCAGTTGTTTATGCCATGTCCCGCTTTTCCTGAATTTCTGTATTCATTTATAGGACTATGGAAAAAGCTGAAATTAATGCTGTTGGATTTATATAGCATTTCATAGTAAACAAAGTACTTTCCTGAGGTAGACATGCAAATATTATGACCCCCACTTCTAGATGAGGAAATGGAAGATCTAAGAAGCAAAATTACTTACCAATGAGGCAATCAGGTGGCACAGTGGATTAATTACCGGACTTGTTCAAATCTGATCTCAGAAACTTACTGTACTCTGGGCAAGTCACTTAACCTGTCTCCTGTTTCCCTTTCTGTAAAAATGGATAATGATCCCCCCCACCTTCCAGAGTGGTTGTGTGGTTGAAATGAGATAATATTTGTAATGTGCTTTGCAAATCTTCACTGCAGATGGTGACCGCAGTCACGAAATTAAGACACTTGCTCCTTGGAAGGAAAGCAATGATAAATCTGGACAATATACTAAAAAGCAGAGACGTCACCTTGCTAACAAATGATCTGTATAGTCAAAGCTTTGGTTTTACCAGTAACAATGTTTGGCTGTGCTTTCAAATTGTGGTACTTTTGAGAGAAGACTTTTGAGAATCCCTTGGACAGCAAAGAGTTCAAATCAATCAATCCTTGAGGAAATGAATTCAGGCTAGTCACTGAAAGGTCAAATACTAAAGCTGAAGCTTATATACTTTAGCCACATAAGACAGGAATCATTGGAAAAGACCCTGATGTTAGGAAAGATTAAGGGTGAAAGGAAAAGAGGATGGCAGAGGATTGGATGGATGGATATTGTCATAGAAATAATGAATATGAAATTGGACAGTCTTTGAGAGATAGTGGAGGATAGAGGCATCTGGCACAGTATGGTCCACGGGGACACAATTAAGTAACTAAACAACAATGAAATTGCAAATCTTAAAGTACCACATGAATGCTAGGTATTACTACCAGACTTCATAGAGCTAATAAATGGCATAGCCAAGACTAAATCAAGGTCATTTGACTTCAATCTCAGTGCTCTTTCTCTTGTAACAAGTTACCTCTATGTTCAAAAGGTTTATATATTTGTGCATTATGTAATATATATATATGTACATATACACACATTTATCAATCCATATGCCTATTTATATGTGTCTAAGAAATAAAATAACTTAGCAATGGGACAGGTAGGTAGCATGGTAAATAAATCACTGAACTTGGAACAGAGAAGATCTGAGTTAAAATTTGGCCTCCCACACTTACTAGCTATGGGACCCTGGGCAAGTTATTTAATTTCTGTTTGCCCCAGTTTTCTCATCTGTAAAATGGAGAACTCTGAGCTCAGTGTCTGGCACATAATAAACACTATATAAACGTTAAGCATTTTTGTTATATATAATATGTATGTATATACACATAATTGTACATGCACACATGCACACATCCAAACACACATATGTAGACACACATACATACAGTCAAACAGCACGTATTACCACAGTGGTCATATCCAAAAATGTATTTCTTATTCTGCACATTCGTCCATTATCTCTCTCACAAGGTGGGCAATATACTTCTTCAGTCCTCAGTAATTATGGTTGATCAGAATTTTTAAGTTTTTCATAATTGTTCATTTTTTGTCATATTGATGATATAATATAATTTGTCCTGGTTCTGCTCACTTCATTCTGCATAAATTTATGCACATTTCTCCATCTCTCTTTGAAACTTTTTCCTTATTTTTATAGCACAATAATATTTTCAATACATCCTATACCACAATGCATTCAGCCATCTCCCTTTTGGTTTCCATGCTTTCTTTTGTGGTTAATTAACAAGCATTTATTAGGCATTTTCACTGCTGAGAGCTGGGAAAACAAATAGGAACGAAGAAACAGAAAGATAGTTCTGGCCCTCAAAAAGCTCACTTTTCACAGGGGAAGAAAAGATATTAAAAAGGAACTAAAAAAGGGTGCGTTGGAACATATTTGCTCTGAGACCTGTGGGGAAATCAGTAAAGCAGGAAGAGCCAGAGGCAGAATAAAGGATGTCCAGTCTGGGTCTTACCCCAAAACGGAAGCCTTGAAAAGAAAAAGGGATGGCAGGGCAGGGAGATTGTCCAGGTTGAGAAGGTAGAGTGGCAAATTCCTGAGTCAGAAGCAGAGTCATTAAGAGTTGCTTTAAATATTTTTGTACACATAGAACCTTCCCCTCTTTTTCTGATCTCTTTGAGGTATAAGCCTAGCAGTGGTATAGCTGGGTTAAAGGGCATGAATTGTTTAATAATATTTTGCGCATAATTCCAAATTGCTTTCCAGAATTGTTGGACAATGGATGCAATGATTTTGAGTTCTACCTACCAGTGTATCAATGTGCCTGTTTTCTCCCAGTACTACCAACATTTGTCATTTTTGAAGGGTCACTTTTGCTAATTTGATGTATTCAAGATGAGTGTCTTCCTGGAAGAATGGCTTATTCATGTACTTAGACTATCATTTAGAAAATGGCTCTTTTTCATATAAATTTGATTCTGTTCCTCAGATATCTTGATAATGAGCAGAAATCTGCTACAAAGATTATTTTCCCCCTGTTCACCATTTCTCTTTTAACATTAACTGTTATGGATTTGTTTGTACAAGAAATTTCAAAAACTCTGTGTCATTGAAACTGTACATTTTATCTCTTGTGATCTCTATCCCTTGGTTGGTGGTGACATCTTTTTCTGTCCATAGATAGGAGAGGTAATTTGTTCTTTGTTTTTCTAATTTCTCTGTGATATAAACTTTTATGTTTAGTATGAAGACATGTGGATCTTATATGGTGTGAGCTATTGGTCTAAATCTAATTTCTGCAGAATACTATCTGGTTTTCCCCAGTTTTTATCAAATAAAAAGTCCTTTGTGATTACTGAACACTAGTCTACCAGATTAATTAGCTTCAGGATGCCATACAGCTAATCTGTTCCATTAATTGAACTCTTTATTGTTTTTTTAACCAAAACCCAATTGTTTTGAAAATGAATGCTTCGTAGGATAGTTAGAAATCTCATACCACTAGACCCACTTCGTCCATCATTATTTTTCCACTCCCATATTTTTCTCTATATTCTCTACGTAGAAAAAAAATGGTGTTGGAAGCAGGAGACAGTTGGATTGACTTATGATTCTCTAAAGAAGAAAGAGTCTGGAAGATTGTCCTTGTGTAGGGGGTTACTTCCTTCTATGGACCCCAACGCATTTATTTAAGTAACTATAATGTAAGGCATTCTTGATTAACAATATAGTGTGCAATAGTGTATTTAGAACACTACTTAATTGATATAAAAAAATAAAGACATATGGATAGGAGTTAGATCTCCCAAGAGTTGACTGATAGGCAGACTACAAAATATAGAGAATGGGCAGGGAGAGTTTTGGGGTATCTTCACCTTGAGGTGATTTTTGCCCCTCCACGAATCTTGCTTATGGCCTTGCTGCTGCTCTCCGACTGTGCCTCATCCTCCCGACTCTACACCCTATGTGGCTGTTGCCACCAGAGCCTTCAGAGACCGCCTGGAAGGAGTAATCACCGGCAGGCCAGGGTCCTCGAGCCTCTGCCTTAAGCAGACCCCAGGAGTGCGCCTGACACAAGCAGGAGGCTCTACACCGAGGGGGAAAGGGCTTTGAGGAATTTTTGACAGATTTAATTAAAGAGGAAAGGAAAATCCAGAAGATTCAGAATCCGGGGTTTGGGAACTGGGTGTGCAAGGGATAGAAGCCAAGTTAATCTGGAGATTAGCTGGTGAGAAGATCATGGACACATTTAATATTAATAGTATCCCACCTACATTTGATAGTGGGACAGAAAGCCCAAGAACAGGAGGAACTTGAACTTAGGTCAACGCCAACCTTTGTGACTGAGGTTGTGAAGGACGATACCAAAAAGGCCCTGGACTGCCACTATCTAGAGGATGAGGTTAGTCACGAGGAAGGGGATGGAGGATCTCCATCACTTTCACCTCCCCTGTGAATCCGACTGGAAGGACACCAACTACACGCTCAACATGGATTCCCTGGACTGGGTCATGTACGATCACTTGATGGACTTCCTGGTGGTCAACACTTTTGCAGACGAACTCATTGAACTCAGCATGGCCTTAGAGCACCAGGATTACATCTGCTTTCTGGACGATCTAAAAGGGTTTGTCAAATGTCAGTTGGGATGACCTGAGGTTTCTGACCTGTGCTGTGCACCCAGAGCCCTTTCTTCCAAGAGAATGGTTATCTAGAAGCTATTATGGAGAAAGTGCCATAAAATACCACCAGGCATAAAGTATGTTCCCTAGCTCTTTTATTTTACTCTGTCTGCTGGTATTTTTGTGCACCACCACAGAAAGGAGAGAAATAAAGTTCTTAGACCCCTCAAAAATAATCATAAAGAGAGAATAATTCTCATAACTACCATTTTTCACTTTTTTGGACCTTCATTGTTTTCAAGACTGCAGCAGATAGGATGAAGGCCAAAGTCCAACTGGTATCTTCTTAGGGAAAACTGACTGGCAAGCAAGATTGAGGAGAGGGGAAGTCATTCAGGAGAGAAAGAAAGAAAGAAAGAAAGAAAGAAAGAAAGAAAGAAAGAAAAGATGGAAGGAAGAAAGAAAGGAAGAAAGAAAGGAAGAAAGAAAGGAAGAAAGAGAGAGAATGAGAGAGAGAGGGAGGAAGGGAGGGAGGGAGGAAGGGAGGAATGAGGAAAAGGAAAGAAAAAAGGGAGAAAGAAAGGGAGGGAAGAAGAAAGCGAGGAAGAAAGAAAGAAAAAGAGAGAGTTCATTTTATCATGGAAGGCCCACCAGAAAGACTAGGAATTTGTTTACTTTTAGCTTGAAGAAGCATTGCATGTAACACTATCTCCCATACTGGTTTCTGAAGAAAGCCAGAATTCTGCTCCATGAAACCTGATGAAAAGACCTAGTGGCAGGTGGAGTTTTGGCCACACCATTCCCAGGGCTGCAGGTTAAGATCTGAAGCATAGTCTGGCAAATTCAACATATTTTATTAGAGATAGTGGTCCTTACAAGAAATGAGTGAGAATATTTCCTTTGGATGATCCTGGGTAAAATTTTCAAGAAGTCACATAAATCAATGGGCAATCTTATCCAGTATTTGGGGACTGAGCTCAGTCATGAAATAGTAGATGCATGGTTCTTGAGACTGAACCTGTAGGACAACTGCACATAGTCTCTGTGCTTGACTCCCCAACCAGTACAGGACCCAACCATGTGTCATATACAAGATCCCCAGTAAAAAATAATCATTCTACATTAGGTTCTGATTGGATTTCCCATAAGGTAAAGTGGCCAAAGTCACGTAGACTTCCAGGTGAAACCCCTACAGTGGAGCCATTGAAAATTTCCACTTCCAATCTTTCATAAACTCTGCTGTAACTCACATGAAGGATAGCACAACGTCACTGAAGACAGTGCCAAGTTAACTTTAAAAAACATGGTATTTTTCTATGGGATGTGGAATATTTGTCTCTAATATCTAGGCTCTCTCCTCAATGAGCTATACCACTGCTTGCTAATTTTTCATTTTGTGACCCTATTACTACAGAAAACCTCCCAATAACTTCATGCTGTTCTTTTGGTCCCTGCTTCAGTGCTTTTCTCTCTATGCTGGGCACTGTTCCATGCTCCAGAACTTTCCCTTCTTTACTATTAGAACTTGTCTGCCTATGTTTTGCATCCTAGGGCCTGGGAGGTGACTATTTAACCTCTGATAAATCAGTGGAAAAAACCCTGTCTTTGGTGTCAGAGGATCTGGTATTAGATCTTCCCTCTGGAACATATAACCTCTGTGACCTTGAAGAAGTCACATAACCTCCACAGGGCTCAGTTTCTTTATATGTAAAATGAGGAGACTTCATAAGATTACCTCTGAGGGTCCCTTATTACTCTAGAGTCATTAAAAATAAGGTATTAATGGCAATAATGTAGTATCTTTCCTGAGAATGCTTTGTTTTAAAAAGTGGATTCTGGGAGAATACAATGTAGCAACCATTCTTTTCCTGCAGATGACAGGATGAAGAGATACTCATTTTGAAGCTTAGAACTTTCCAGCTAGTGACGCAGCGGATAGAGTGCTAGCCTTAAAGTCAGGATGAAGTGAGTTCAACTCTTTCCTCAGACACTTACTAACTGTGTGACCCTGGGCAAGTCACTTAACCCCGTTTGCCTCAGTTTCCTCATCTGTAAAATGAGCTGGAGAAGGAATGACAAACCACTCCCACATCTTTGTCAAGAAAACCTCAAATGGGGTCGTGGAGAGTTGGACACAACTGAAAAATGATTCAACAACAACAAAAACAAAAAATACGTGCCACATGGGCAATAACCTATTATACCTGTATTTAGAAACAGAGAATAAGAGAATGGAATGCACATTTATTAAACACCTACTATGTTCTGGGCACTGTGCCTTTAAGAGCTTTAGTCAGTCAAATATTTATACAGCACCTACTGTGTGCTGGCCACTACACTAAGCACTTTTATAAATATTTTTACATTTAAACCTCACAACAACCCTATGAAATACATAACGATCTCCATTAATGATGATTAATACGATCCCCAATAATGTTAATCATCATAATTAATATGGTTCCCATTAGACAATTGAGGAAACTGAGGTAGATAGAGATTAACTGACTTGCCCAAGACAACATAGCTAAGTCTCTAGGCCACATCTGAATTCGAGTCTTCCTGACTACTCCACGCCTAGCACTCTTTCTGCTGCCCTGCCCACTTAATGTTACCCCTACAGATAGCCTTGCTACAGAAAAGCCAAATCTTATCTTTGTTTTCTCTACCCGGACATTTCATACCAGAGAACAAATCTCTCTCCTGAGCTCTAGTCTGGCATCGCTCTCAGCCTACTACTCATGTTGAACTAGATGTCCCATAAGCATCTCAAACTCTACATGTCCACAGAATTCATTCTTCGTCTTCAGATCCACCTTCCTCCCGATCTTCCCCTTTTCCATCAAGGGCATAGCAATCCTTCCAGTCACTCAAGTTCACAATTTCAGTGTCCTTTTCAGATCCTCACTCAAACTTAGTCTACATATCTAACTGGTTGCCAGATATTTGATTTTCTATTTATTTATTTCCCTTTTAATTTTCATTACACCAATACATATTTAGGGACTAAAACAAGCATTTCCATAGCATAGTATAATAAAAAGATGATTGTACAAGAAACTGCAAACCTGCTATGCCTGACTTGCTGTTCCTTTCAAATATACAACAAAATTATCATGTAAATTTCTTTTTGTTTCTCCTTTTTCTACCCTGCCTTAGAGGTGGCTACCATTACACACACACACACACACACACACACACACACACACACACACACAAACACAGAAAATTATTCTATACATACTTCTATTTATCAGTTCTTTCTTTAGATGCAGATAGCATCTTTTGTCACATATCCTTTACAACTAGTTTAGATATTTATAATAATCAAAATAACTTATTAATTCAAAGTCATTCTTAAAACAATGTAACTGTAATGGTATATGATGTTTTCTTGGTTCTTCTCATTTTATTCTTCATTATTTCATGCAAATCTTTCCATGTTTTCATAAGGTCGTTGAGCCTATCATATCTTATATCACAGGAGTATTTCATCACATTCATATACCACAACTTGTTGAGTTATTCCCCAATTGATGGTCATCCCTGCAATTTCCAGTTCTATTTCTATTTCTGTGACATCTTTCAACATCTACCCCTTCTCTTCACTACCACAGCCACCCTTGAGGAAAGTGAGGCAGAGATTAACTGACTTACCCAAGCTTTTATCTTCTCTTGCCTAGACCAATGTTATAGCTTCCCTCCTTCAAGTCTCTTCCCTTTCTAATCTGTCCTTTATATAGTCACCAGATATTGCTGTGATCATGTCATCTTCCTACTCAATAAATTCTCTTGTTTCCCTATTACCTCAAGGATAAAATATTTAAAACCTCCTCTTGTTTGTCATTTAAAACTTTTCACAACATGACTCTAATCTTAGGACACAATTCTTTCCAGACTTATTGTATATTACTCCCCTACATATCCTCTACAATCCAACACAAATTGGTTTTCTGGATGTTCCTTAACTTGAGGATCCATCTCTCATCTCCATATATTTGCATGGGCTATCCACCCACTTGCCTGAAAAGCACTCCCTCATCATCTCTACCTCTTGGGAATCCCTGGTTTCCTTCCAGATTCAGGTCAAGTGTCTCCCTTTGCCTGGGGAAAAAGGAATAAATAAATGTTCATTGGGCTGGATTGGATTGGGGACTTAGCTTTTCCTGGTTCCTACTGTTAACAGTGTCTCTTCCCATCCTTCTACACCCAATCCCTTATCTGGTATCTTTTTTATATGTACTTTGTATATATCAATGTATGAGCATTTTGTCTCTACCATAGGATGTAAGTTCTAGGAGGAAATGCACTGTTTTCCTTTTATCTTGGTATGTCTAGTGTTCAGCAGAACGTCTGACATATAAGAAATGCTTAATAAATGCTTACTGATTGATTGGATGAGTTTCATAGCAAGGTAAAATTATGAGTAAAAATATTGTCGAGTCAAAATTAAATTTCAGATACTTCAAAAGATCTGGCCAAATCTTTGGGAAAGACCTCAGTGGTTCCCTGAATCAATTTCAAGTTACTTCTCCACCTCCTCTTCCCTCTTTTAATTTATTTAATTTTCCCTAAATGTTCTTGGTGGAATTTAGCATCTTATCATCTTCACGCCCCTCTCTCTCTCATTCAGGGAGGTGGAATGGTGCTGTTTTCTATGTCTATAGATAGCAGCAGCAGCAACAAAAATGAGCATTGATTAAATGCCTGTTGTATGCTAGACACTTTACTAGGTGAAAAGGAAAGACAAAAGTGAGAATGATAAAGGCTTGAGAATTGATGAGGGATGAGGGGAAGGAAATGAGGAGAAAAGTGCTGGTCTTAACAGTGCTCAAATAGATGCTAGGTGTTTGGATGTATGAGGTCCCTTAAATTCTAGGAATTTAGATTTAGTATTTTTCTTTTTAAGTTTTATTAATGTCTTTTATTTTTATGTTAAAGTCATATCCTCAATATGCAGAACTAAGTAAAATTTGCCAACAAAAGGACCACCCACAACAGAGTATAGAACGTTCTAAGCCTATCTCCATAAGATAGAGCTTTGTTTTATCGTCAGGCAGGTAGTGCAGTGGGTGAATAGCTGAACTTTGAGTTAGGAAGACCTTGGTTCAAGTCTCGCCTTTTTCACTCACTAGGTATGTGACCCTGGGAAAGCCAATCCATCTCAGTCTCTTCCTCCGAAAAGAGGCCTGTAAAATGGCACTTACCTCCCAGAATTGTAAGGATAAAATGAGACATTATTTGTAAAGTGTTTTGCTAATTTTAAAGTGTTGTATCAATGCTAGTTATTGTTACTATTTGCAAAGATTTAATTGCCTTTTAGCATGATTTTCATTTGCATTGTTATAGTTAGGCACATTTTTCTCCTAGATTTACTTATTCTGCCAAACCTTTTTTTCTTTCTTCAAATTCCCTGTTTGTTACAGTATGGCAATCTCCCATTGTATCTCAGTATCACAATTTGTTTTGCCATCCCTCCACTAAAAGGTGCCCATTTTATTTTTAGCTTTTTAAAAGAAATTGTAAATTTTTAAAAATTATAAACTTAAGCACAAAATATGAAAAGAAAAAAGAAACCAACTTCAATAGTAAAGCTAAAATAATACAAAACAGAAAGAGAAAAAAGAACATTGACATGTGCATAGCAAAACATGAGAGAGGATTCAAAATATGTAGCAATAAATTTTCATTTCAAGAAAGCCTATATAATAAATATTATACATT
>CM053771.1:498988874-499021560 GCA_028658325.1 Potorous gilbertii | reverse complement strand
TTAAGGTTTGCATTAGCTTTCTTTGACTGTCATGCCAAACTAAGTAATGAGGTGGCTCAGTGGATAAAGCATGAGAGGGCTTGTTGTCATCAATACCTGAGTTTAAATGTCCCCTCAGACATTTACTAACTAGCCATGAGATAATATTTGCAAAGCAGTTAGTACATGGTAAGTGTTTAATAAATGCTTCTTCTTCTACCCCATGTCACTTTATTGATTTATATTGATCCTAAAGACTAAGAAAACCCACAGGTTGTTTGCTTTTATTTTTCCACATGAACTCTTGTCCAGTCATACCTTCCCATCATTGCTTGTGAAATTGATTGTTTTATGAAAATGGGGATGTTTAACCTCACAGAAAGGAGACAAATAAATGGGAAGAGAAGCTACTCTGAGTCCCCTCTAAAGAACCATCTGGAGAAGCAAACCTTTCCTTTTTCCAGCAAGGGAACCCTATGCCCACTGCATTGTGACCTAACCTTAGGAATGCTTGAAATGTCTTTCTTTGTAAGAGTAACAGTGAGTAGTCATTTATTTATATGAGCTATCTAGCATTTATGCCTAATTACCATATAACCAAATAACCATTATACATGTCATTAAATATGTCATATTAACATTATCCTATGTTTTATTTGATTCCAACAATAAAATCTACTCAGACATACCCAATTACCATATTTTTTATTCATCCATCCAAAGCATGAAAGTGAGAGGAAACATCATTTTCTTCTGTAATGAAATTTAATTTTGAACAGTTTTATTGTGTATTGTTTAATTTTTTAAATTCTGTGTCAGAGCATAGAAAATATGGTCACGGTCACTGAAAAGGTTTAAACTGTTTTTAACCTTTTTGGGTCACAAATCCCTTTGAGAATAAAGCCTATATACCTTCATTAATAAATAATAACTAGCTTACATACATACACACATATATATACATATACACACATATATGTATACAGACATACATATAAGTGAATATATTTGTCACTTTACAAATCACTTTACAAATATGATCAACAACCCCGAGTGATTAGTGCTAGTATCATCCCCATTTTACAGCTCTGGAAGCTGAAAAGCTGAAAGAGGTTGACTATCTTGCTCATTTACACACAGCTAGTTAAGTGTCTGAAGCAGAATTGGAACTCAGGTCTCCATGATTCCAGATCCAACACTACCTTCCATTCTCCCTCACCCCCCCTTTCCTTCCTTCTTATTTATTGAAATGTTTTGTTTTTACTTTCTATTTACAGATTGTCCTCACTGCCTGAAAGATATGTTGTAACAAAGCAAAACGATTATCTGAAAGTACATGCAATATTACATAGCTGTAGAACTCTCGCCCACCTGCTCGTTAAAAAATAATTAGCAGAAATCTGTTTTATTTCTCTCCAACCCCATTTTAAAAAGAAGGAAAACATATTCTTGGTATCAAATGAGCATAGGAAAGCAAACCAAATTTCCTTTTGTCCATATGTAAAAATAAATAGGTCTTGTTCTGCTCCCCAAATCTTTCACTTCTCTGTCAGGAGGTAGATAGTGTGACTCATCATTGGTCCTTTAGAATAATGAGTGGTCATAATATTCATCACAGCTCTTTCAGCTGTCAAAATAGTTTTGTCTTTGCGATGTTATTGCTATTGTATAAATTATTCTCCTAGTTTTCATCTCCTTGTTCATTAGTTTAGAAAAGCCTTCATAATTGTTTTTATAATATCGACATTAAAATAGAGTGTTCTGGTTTAGTGTACTTTGCCTCACTTTGTATAAACTTCCTTGTTTGTTTAGAGCACATTTTATAATATACATTTTTGTTGTTGTTGAGTTGTTTCACTTATGTCTGACTCTCCAGAACCCCAGTTGGGGTTTTCTTGGCAAAGATAATGGAGTGATTTGCCATTTTCTTCTCCAGCTTATTTTATAGATGAAGAACTGAGGCTAACAGGCTTAAGTAGCTTGCCCAGGATCATGCATCTAGTAAGTGTCTGAGGTCATATTTGAACTCAAGTCCTCCTGATTCTAGAGCTTGCATTGTATGTGTGTGTATGTGTGTGTGTGTGTATATGTGTGTAGGGAAGGGGGTTACACTCCCCTCACATCTACATATATACATATTTAAATTATATATATATATATGTTTTCTAAATATAGGTTGTCCATCTATAGAAGCCAGTTGGGATTTAGTAGATTTGCATTTTGACTTAGATGTTTGTATAAAACTAAAATTTCCCTGAAATTACCCATGGATTCATTTTAGTACTCTATCATCTGTACAGCCTTTCAGAGAGATCTATGTCTTTATTGAGGGTCCATTCATGAAAAGGGTTTGTAATGAGGTTCTATGTAGAACAAGCAGACTATTTTCAATTGTCAGAGATCTTGGAAAATTTTTAAAAGACTGACTCCCCAGAAAGTTAGTGAGCCCCAACATCAAAAGTAATGGCTGATAACACTATAATTTCATCATAAAACACAGGGGAGAAATTCTGAGATTTTACCTGATTCTTCCCTTCAAAGACTTTTCAAGTGTAACAGTGTTCCCTGAAGAACAACACACACAGGGGAGAAAACCTTCCCTTTCCTCTCCTACCTGGTCCTCTGCATATTGTTGCTCAGTGATTTATGTAACTTCCAACTTGCCCAGATGAAGCAGGAGCAAATCCTGCTTAGGAAACTAATGGGAGAAGGATAGGAGAAGCAGAGGACATTCAGGAGTGCCAACTTGTCACTACGGGTAACTATAATTGTGTAAGAGGTGTGCAAGAGGATGGCCAGTTTTACAGGGCATGAGCAAAAGCTTTCATAGCATCGTAGAGCTGGAAAGAACTACCAACCTCATCTGGTATAACTCTTTTATATTTTGAAAATTAAAATAAAATAAAGGCTGGCAAAAAGATTCCCAAGGTCAAACAGCTGCTAAAGTAAGTAGTTTAATAAACTTTGAGTCTTATATGCTTTCAAATGAAAGCTATGCAACATTTTTAACTAAATCTGACATCAAATATTATAACTAGAATGTATTTCATTTTAACTTTAGTTTGCTTATAACTGATACTGCACTTTCAGGTTTGAAAATATGCAAGGTAATGACTGCAGAGGGGTCATGTTATTCCAATATTTAGCTGAGCTCCAAGCTGAGGTTTGCTAATATTAAGTCTTTTGCCACAATTTCTATTTTTTTCTTATTTTCATTTTAAACTCTTGTATAGCCTCAGTTTATTTAGGTAACCCTTACTTGGCACTTCGTTCTACTGCTATCTACTTACAGAGTAAATACATCATATTTTTTCCATCTAGCTTTCAAAAATAACATCTTTCAGAGCCAAGTACCATTAATTAAAATTTAAAGTCCTTAGTAAAATCAAAGTGTATAGAAGAAAAAAAGACAAGTCTTTTAGAAAATTATATCCATATCATCATGACATCAATAATTCTTATACCTAGTATGGTACATAAGCTGCCAGTATATATTTAATCTTGATTTTTTGGCAAAAAAAACCAAAAGTACATTTTTCTTCATTATTTTTGAACTAGTAATAAGCAGAGTATTCAGTCACTCAACAATTCATTGATACAATAGAACTTGTATTGCCAAAGATGGAGAAGTTGCTAAATATTAGTGCCTTATTTATCTAGCATCTGGGGAGACTAGCTTGAATTTCATTGATTCGCCCAAGAAATGATGCATGGACTATAGATTTGGATGAGTATATTTTATTCAAAAGAAACACAATAGGTAAAAGAGGGGATGGGGTAGCATTGTATATTGAGGTTCCATCATTTGTGGAAATCTAGGAATCATAAGGGATAGATACAGCCCAGAGAATTTGGGTGAAAGTCAAAGGTAGAGAAATAAAAAGAGGAAAGAGATAAAGAGAATGGGAAACAAGCTTGGCACAGAGACTTGAAGATTGTGATGGGAGATTTCAGTGATCCAGACCTATGCTGGTTAGAGGAATGCTGGGATTGTTCACCTGTGTCTTAACAAAGTGTAAAGTATCTCACACTATTCTTGGGAAGAAGATGGAGATATGATCATTCAATAGTGCTGTTTGGGGATTTAAGAAAAGAACTGTCAGTTGGATGGCCAAATTCCAAGAATAGTTGTTGATAGTCTGATGTCAGCATGGTTTCTGATGGTGTACCTAAAGAATCTGCTCTTGCCTCTGTACTTTTTAACATTTTATCACTGACTTTGATTAAGGCATCTATAGTATGCTTATCAAATCTGCACATGATGCAAAGCTGAGGATGGCAAATACAGTAGATAACATATAGCAGCTTTACAGATCAGAGTTATAGGCACAATAATGAGATGAAATTTAATAAGTATAAGTGCACTTGGGTACAAAAAATCAACTTTGTGAGTATAAAATGGAGCAGGAGTAGTTATACAACAGTAGTTCTGATACAGATCTTGGAGTTTACATGGGTTGTAAGCTCACCAGAATATAGCATTTAAAAAGGCTAATATGATTTCAGGCTGCATTAGGAGGGTTCCAGGTATAGAGAGCGATTGTCTCACTCTATTCTGCCTTTGATGATCTCAATTGGAGAGCTGTATTTAGTTCTGGGTGCCATAGTTTAAGAAAGACATTGATAAGTTGTAGAAAAGTCAAAAGAGTAATCAAAATGACGAAGGACCTTGAGTCCATGTCATATGAGGGGTTAAAGGAATTGGGAGTGTTCAGCCTGAAAGAAGATTCAGCCAGCGGCTCAGTAGATAGAGCATTTGGCCAAGACTCAGGAAGATTTGAGTTTAAATTCAGCTGTGTGACCCTGGGTAAGTCACTTAATCTCTGATTACCTGACCAAATGGGTCCACTAAAAGGAAATCACCAACTACTCTAGTATCTTTGTCTAGAAAACCCCAAATGAGGTCATGAAGGGTTGGCCACAATTGGAATGACTGAACAACTATAAGAAGCCTAGAAAAAATAGAATTAGAGGAGAGACCCAACTCCTCTTACTTCCAGTGTCTTTTCTCTTTTCATTATTTCCTATTTGTCTTGAATAGTAAGTATATAGTAAGTAGTATATCATAGTAAGCTTGTATATATTTGCCTATTTGTTATCTCCCGTTTCAGAACTGTCTTTTGCCTCTTTCTGTATCTCCAGTGCTTAGCATAGTGCCAGGCACATAGAAGGTGCTTAATAAATTTTTATTGATTGATTGATAATAGCTGTCTTCAAATATATAAAGGACTTGCATCATATTTAAGCCCAGAAACTATGAGAGCTATTCAAAAGTGGAATAGGGTACCTTGAAGCATAGTGGATTCCCTCTCCTTGGTCAGCTTCAAGCAGATTAGATGACCATGTCACATATGTTACATTGGAATTTTTGTTGGTATTTAGATTAGATTAGATGTATACTGAGTTAAACCTTAAAGTTCTGTAGCTATGTAGTGACTATTAAAACTGCAGTCAGATTTGGGGAATACCTTGTATTGTAAAAAATAGAAAAATTATTATAGTTTATCATCTGCTTTGATATAAAATATGCATGCTTTAAAACTAACTGATTTGAGTGTCACAATCCCATTGAGCAATACTTTCTTAATTTTCAGTGTCTTTTAAAAATGTAACAGGTATTGATTTTTTTTTTAATGTAAGATGTATTATCTTTAAACTGAAGGATGTGGCTGTGTGAAGAAGAAAAAAAATGAATCTAGACCAAAATGTCAAACACTTTGCAACACTCTCTAATGCTGTGAACTAGATTAAAATGCAATTGAGAAATATTTAAGAAAATTTTAAAAATGCAATAGATTGTAGGTAATGTTATTATGTGATTTTCTAAGTCAATATGCTGCCCATGGGATTCTTTTGTGTGGTTCAGTGTCTCTCTCTTCCATCCCTTCTTTTTATTTGAGTTTGACTAATGATTCTTCGCTTCTCTGGAATTGTGTCAAAATACTGCTTGACGTGGCAATCCCTCTTCTACCTTAAATTACTAGATGGCATGGTTATTTTCCCCGAGTCAAAGATTGCTTCCTATGTATTCTTCAACAAATCAGTTTGCCTCTGTCAGTCTCAATTTTCTTATCTATAAAATGAATAGAACTGGATCTTCTTTAGGGAAGATACCTTCCCAATCAATGTCTATGGAACTGTGATGAGTTAAGATTTATTTTGTTTGATGAATTTGTGAATATTTTTGAGTCCTCCTGAGATAAACAGAGCCCTGTGAGTTTTCACATTGCTGGAGGCAGGAATATTTGTCCTGGGTAGTACATAGCACCTTGTGAATACCTAATAAATAGTTAATGAGTAAATCAATCAGCCCCAGATGCCCATACTCCAGTTCTGAAGTCTTCAGTGCAAGTGGTTCAGCCTTCTTCCATTTATGTTTTTTATAGTATCCCTCTTAGGCAATACCAGACACTGATTTACTTTAATTCCTATTTTTCTGACCTTCTGAATGGGTCTTGGAAGCTTAATGAGGAGATATCAAGCAGTAGGTTTTATGGCTAGAAATTTGCTGAATTAATTTAAGACATAGCTTGAAGGTTTTGTGATAACGGTTTCACAAAACACTCAGATGTGGAATAGAAACATTGCCTTTCTATTATTATGCTTAAGGAATCCATTTATCATTGGAGGGATAGTCCATGTTAAAAGAGATACTCTGACAATGAATACAAACAGGTGTCTCAGCTTAAATAAAATGCAATATGCAGTGTTCAGTATTGCATGAAGTACAGATCACTGTTTTTTTCTCTTCAGCTAGAAAGGAAATGTCTGCTGTAGGTTATAATTTCCTGGCCAACAGCATTTCTTGTGCAAATGTCTTCTTGCTTACATCAACCTGAATGGCACTCTATTAAAAATAAAACAATAATAATCCATCACCATCTCATTTCTTCATTGCTATGAACACTAGCTTAGCTGGACAGACAAGTATTGTGTTCAGAGTTTAGGTATTGATAGAAGGGAGTATGGAGCAGCTAAGTGGTGCAGTGGATAGAGTGTGGATAGAGGAGTGTGGATAGAGGAGTGTAGATAAGAGTGCGGATGGAGTGCGGATAGAAGAGTGCGGATGGAGTGCGGATAGAGGAGTGCGGATGGAGTGCGGGTAGAGGAGTGCGGATGGAGTGCGGGTAGAGTGCGGATGGATTGCGGATAGAAGAGTGCGGATGGAGTGCGGATAGAGGAGTGCGGATAGAGTGCGGGTAGAGTGCCAGGCCTGGAGTCAGGAAACTCATCTTCCTAAATTCAGAACTGAATTCAGGCTTTCAGCAAGTCACTTGATCCCATTTGCCTCAGTTTCCTCATCTATCAAATGAGCTGGAGAAGAAAATGACAAAGCACTCTAGTATCTTTGCCAAGAAAAATCACAAAGGGGTCATAAAGAGTCAGACATCACGGAAAAATGAATGAACTAGAAGGACGTATTCTCACTTTGGCATATGGCTACAGTTGTTTCTGATTCTGTTAGATTTTATGTTCAGATCATTGGATCATCAATACAGAATTGGAGAGGACCTAGGGAGCCATCTAGTGCATCCCTATCCTGTTCTATATGAGGAAAGTGGGGCACAATAAAGTGACTCATCCAAGGTCAAATGAGTAGTAAGCATCAATTAAAAGATATGTGCTAGTGCATGTACATTTATATTTAGTTCTGGGGTAGGGGAGTCCGAAAAATATGGTGGAAAGAGCACCACCAGATTTGACATCAAGGGAACTAGATTCTACTCAGCACAAATGCTAGTTGTGTTACTTTGAGCAAGTGTCTTCCCTTTCTGGGTCTCATTTTCCTCATTTCTCAAACCAGAAAGTTGGACTGGGCCCCTTTTAGGTATAAAATTCAATGACTATTTGAAAGCTGCAGCGTGTGTGTGTGTGTGTGTGTGTGTGTGTGTGTGTGTGTGTGTGTGTGTATCTGTGTCTGTGTCTGTATCTGTGTGTGTCTGTGTGTGTGTATGTATGTTGAGATGAGGGAAGGGGATAGTTTGAATTAGAGAGCAGGTCATGGGGAAATGAAACATAACTCATTAGAGAGTGCCAGTCTCATTCTCTGAGATTCTGTCACTTAATAAATAAAAGGCAATTTCTTCTAAAAAAAGCCAGATAAAGTCATGCATACACATGAATAACAAGTACATATATGAGTATTCACACATGTGTATGTATGTATATGCACAACTGTGTATATATGTGGATAAATAGCATGTATTTGTGTATGTATCTATGTGTATGAAATTTTTAGATCAAAAAGACATCTATATCTATAACTATCTGTAGACAGAGCTATACTCATTTGATCTGAAATTGTTCATCCATTTGAAAAGTGACTAAAACTATTTTATATTTGTATCCAGTTCTAAGATCTGAAAAAAAGTGAAATTATTCATGGTTCTGAAGTCCATTACAAAAATGGTCCCATCTGTCCTCAAAGATTGATTGCCACTTTGTGATGGTTTCACTGAAAAAATTGGGCTTCTGTGTACTTTGAAATACAGCCAGCACAAGTTGCTTTCATGAAGAAAGAGTGACTGTCTCATCTTCACATGACCCCAACAGTGCGTGAGAGATAGTGTCCCACATATCAAGCACTTTGAGAGAAACAGTAGTGTGGGTTACATAAGCAGCATTTACTAGGAGCTAGACTAGACATTTTTAACCATTTTTGTGTCACAGATCCCTTTGGCAGTCTAGGGAAGCCCAGGGGACCCCTTTGCAGTGTAATTGTTTTTTAAATTGAAGGAAACTTTGGGATTTTTAGTGAAAGGTTAGTGAAAATAAAGGCATAATAGTTTCGAATCTAAGTTGATGGACCATCCCTTTCACTCCCCAAATCTATCCATGCACCTATGGATCCCAGAATAGTAGAGAGATGGGTGCTCCCTTCAAATTTATCCCAATAGCATCAATTGAAAGTGGTATAGGACTTTGGGTAAATTCCACCCTGCCTCTCTGCCCCTTCCCTACCTCAAAGAAATAATTTTTGTACACATTGAATGTGGTTCAAAATAAGTAGTTAAGGCCACAAGTCATAGCCTGGGAATTTGGGGAAAGGAGAAGAAATTTATTTCACTTTATCAGAGCTGTAATGAAAAATTAATGGGCTAATTATAAACAATAATAATGTAGCTTAGGGTAACGCTCATTGACATTTACCTAGTACTTTAAGGTTTCCGAAGTGATTTTTGTTTCTTATCTCATTTGAGCTTCACCGAAACCCTGTGAAGTAGGTACTACAGGTATTTTTATGTTCATGTTACAGATGAGGAAGCTGAAGCTCAAAGATCTTAAGTGACCTCTCCCTGGCAACACCCTGACAAGCCACCTTCTTCACCTTGACTGACTCTTTGGGTCAATTCCCTCATTCCCCCAAAGCAAAATCAGTAGACAAATATCACAGTTCCCTGTGTAGTAGGGGCTATGGACAAACAGTATTCTAATTCTGGTGTCAATAATTAATAATTGATGATGATGATGATATTTCAATACTTCAATGAATCCGTGACCTTGAAGTGGGTAGTCCCTCCATCAGTGCAGATTGCAACCTTTCTCTAAGTTGTCGTGCTATACTATTTCTATTTACATTCTTCCAAGATTCTACATAGAGGATCCATCTAACCCACTAGATGTTTCCTAGGGGTCTTTCCCCCTCCCTCATTTAGCCACTAGAGTAACAAGTAGGGCTATTCTATTATCCCTCCATCTCACCTCATGGCTGGCCCACTTCCTTTTTTGATTAAACATTTCTTTAATGAAATTCCAAGTGTTTGGTCATCCTTAAAATATATGCAGTCTAATCAAGGTTGTCTACCACTTTTCATTTAGATTATGGTACTCCAGCGTCACAAGCACACAGCTATCATAATCATCTTCATTTAGGGCTTTGATAATTACAAAGCCTTTGGCCACATCAACTCATTTCACCCTCACACCTTCAACTGTGAGGCAGCATTTCAGATATCATCCTCGTTTTATAGATAGGAAACTGGAGACTCAGCAAAGTTTAAGGGACTTTCCCACACCAACACAGCTAGTAAGTCAAATGTCTATTTCAAGCCCAAGTCTCTCTGCTAGCTATATAGTGTTAGTTTTGTTTCTTCTGTTCCAAACCACCCCTCCAAGATTTCCATGATTCTAATTTTGTCATGTCATACAACTTTGACCTTGAATCAATTTTTTCCTTCATCCCCAGAAGGACCAAGACTAGCCTATGCCAGAAATGGGTTTCTTGGAGGCTCGGGGGCTGTATAACAAGTGCTAGAAAGCACAAGCATCTCTGTCTAAATCGTGTGTAGCATGTTTTTGGTATGAAACGCTAGCAATACAAGGTTAAGACTATTCAAACTTGACCTTTGGGATTTTCCACCTGTTCTTTTCCTCTGCAAAGAGGAAACTTTCTTAGCTAATGATCAAGGATTTAAACTTGGAGGGGACTTTAAGATTGTCCAGTCCAGTCTATTTTTGCTGACGAAGTGTAACATGAGGTACAAAGAGTTCAAGGAACTGAGCCATGTTTGCACAGGCAGCAAAAAGCAAAGCCAGATTCTGAACCCAGAACCTCTTTATTCCAATTCCATAACTCTTGTCATTGCATTTCTGCCTCAACTGTAGGAGTACCATGTGGCTCTCAGCTGGGCCAAATAACATAATCCAGTATAATTTTAGCAAGAGATCACAACAGAAAAAGGTAATGACAAGCTGTAATATTTTTATAGACTTTGTTTCTGGGTTGGGCAAACTTTTGGCAGGAAGTTGGCTTTCTGCTTTCTGTTGGGCTTGGTGTTTTGCAGGCTCAAAAAAAAAAACCAATGTGCTCACCATATTTTATCATTCTCGATGCTGTGACTCATCAGCTCTGCCATTCCAGCTCTATTGATACCAGATGAATGCAAATACTTGTACTGTTCTCAACGAGATGTCAAGATCATACCATGCAATGGTGATGACTCTCTCGTTTAAAAGTGCCATATGATTTATCATTGTTATTTCAGGAAGACCTGATCATTCATCACTGTTGATACTAGTCCCCCTAAACTGTGTAGGAAGGATAGCGCTTGGGAATACAATCGGTTTAAAATGATGTAGAGCCATAAGTTCACGCTCTCTCTTCAGTGTGTCTGGCCCTGGGCTAGATTCACAGCCTCACGTCAATGGCAACATATGGATCGCAGGAAACTCTTTGTAATTTACACCCATGAATTATGAGATTCAGCTTTGCACAAAGCTTAAGAGAAAACAAAATGACAGCATGGGAATGGGACAAATGTAGACTCAAAGTTTTGCTTCCCCCACCCCTGTTAATGATCACGAAACCAGTAGCCTCTGCCCACTGAATGAGAGGCAATCACTGAGCTCTTCCGTCCTACTCATCTCGTAATTTCAAAGTTACAGAAGTTTTGAAGGAACTTTTTCCTGGAAGGAAAGAAAAACGAACTGTCTGATTCAATGGGAAACACTTGGTCCACAGGAGCCCTCAATGAGGCAGCTGTGGTGGTCAGAAAAATAACAGAACTAAGGAAGCAGCAGCTGGAACCACATGGAAGAGGGGGTGGATGCCAGTAGCAATGGGAAATGAAGAAAAGGGAGGGAGATGGCACCAGAGTGTGGGATGCTGTATTGACTGTGGGTTAAGGATTTGGGTCCTTGACAGCAAGAAACCATTGAAACCACGTTCTTCTGAGCTTTGAAGTTACCCAAGCATTTTGATGGCATTACAAGCCCCAAATTCACAGTGGTCTTCTTTTATAACTTAACCATGAGAGAATCTAGTTAAAATCCTGGAAACCCAGAACTAAGATTAACTGGGTTCTGAGGTTCTTTTCCATGGACATGCAGGAAACAGTCCCATAATATGGTTGAGTTGGCTAGTCTTGCCTCAGTCAAAGTCCCAGATAAAATAACAAGGAGTTTTGGCAGTTGGAGATAGCTTTGTCAAGATGGGGTTTCTATGAAAAGCTTGCGCCCATTTGCTGACGTTGAGTTGTTTGTCTGAACTGTGTCCCAGCTCACTACTACAATTTTCCCACTTACATAATCACCAAAGATCTTCATTTAAAAAAAAGAGTTTTAGGGATTTATAGCGATTCAAAAATAGATTGCTGCCAGTTTGTAACAGAGCTTGACATAAATTTCAATGACAGCATGGGAATGTTGAAACTTAAACTTAACTCTGGCTGGAATTCTTTGTTAAAGTGTGAAATCGGCGCAATGTTCCATCACGGGAATAGGGTGATCATTTAGATGATTCGATGCATATCTCTTCATATCAATTATCACTCTAGTTCAGTCTGCCAAGAATTACTGTTAACTTGATGCCAATCACAGTGTCAGTACCGTGATTCTTTACCAGCCGCTAAGAAACAGGAATGAAAAATCTCCTCCTCAGGTTGGAGAACTCAGCAGATCAGACACTTTAAATAATTATTAACTTTTTCCCCTTAAAAATATAACAAAGCATAAAAGGTTAAGAATAAATGTCTTCTGATAGGCTCTGTTTTTGTTGTAATTTGTTTTTTGTTTTGTTTTTACCAAAAAACCCTTAAATTGATCAGCTGAAGAGTATATTTTGTAATTAAAAAAACAGCTAGTCTAATAAAACAAAGAAAAAATCAAATAGCCATTGTAAAAATTTGAAAAGAGAATCACTAACAAATGAAGTGGAAATAAAGATAATGACTATAAATTATTTTGACCAAGCATGAAAAACAATCAAATGAGATGAATTAGAATTCCCTCACCCCAATCTAGGTTAACAGTACAAGAAACATAGAATTTAAGGATAGGTTCTATTTTTCAACTGTGCTTTATGAATACATAGGTTTTCAATGCTACCTAACTTTTTCTTTCTCCCAAGACTCAATTTATTTGTTATTGAAAATAGTTAGCACTCCTTCCTTTCTTTGCAGAGGATGAGAATTATAGTTATGGAACATTGCATGTATTGCCAGGATCAGTTGATAATGTTGCTTAGTTTTGATGAAATTGCCCAACTTTTTCTTCTTTATTACAAAGGAAGGTTCTCTGGAGAGGAAGAGGGAAAGTTATATAAAAACAAAAGATCCCATTTTTGATACTCCCTCTGGAACTGTGATGGCTTCCATCAGCCTCAGTTTCCTCATCTGTAAAACAAAAGAGCCGGACAAGAAAAACTCCAAGGTTTCTTCCAGCTCCAGACCTATAATCCTATAAATATTAGTAAAAAATTAAACAAAATAGAAAATAAGAATGCCCACAGGTAGGGTAACTAGATTTACCACTGAGATCTAGTCTGTCATTACTGTGCATATCCAAGCGAGCGCCAAAAACGTTGATATTGGGTGGAACCATATGTGGCAGGAAAAAGGAGAGAGTGACAGTTCTTCAGTAGCAGAATGCTTAGGGAAGTTTATCCAGAAAGTTATCATAAGATCCCAAATTGTTTGGTTAACTCAAACAATGGAAGTATTTTGTTGTGTTTTCTACATAAGGACCATCAAACTCAAAGGGAAAGAGATCCCATGGGGAAAAAAACCCAAAAATATTATCTATGTTGTATTGCATTTGGATTTATTTTGTTAAATACTTACTGATTATGTTTTAATCTGGTATGGGCCACAATGGGGAGTTTCGCCAGCTGCACATGAACTTGGCACCTGTGTACTAAGTGATTTCCTTAGTTGTTAATTTCACTTTATTAAGAGAGCCAAACAACTTAACAGAAAGCTTCTTAAAGCCTTGGAACCTCCAACGTCTTCCTGGCATACATTTCTGCCTCATCACCACTTCTTGGTTTCTTTAACCTCCTGTTAGATATTATCTTCTTTACCCCCATGAAATGGATAATTTTTTCTTCTTCCTCAAACAACCTTGTCTTTATTTTTCTGTGTATATGTTGGGTAGTATCCCCAACCCTCTCAAATAGGTACCATTAGAAACACCTCAAATTATCATGGATATACTGATGTTATATACTTCTTCCTCTACTAGACTATAATCTCCTTGAGGTCAGGGACTTTTTTGGTTTTGGTTTTTGTCTTTGTGTTTTCATTGTCCTTTACGTAGTAGAAATTAATAATAATATAATAATTACTAATAAAGTTGAATCAACAACACTGGTGTTTCATACACCGCCAAATGAAAGATATAACTTGAATTTATTGACTACCTTGAAAAGACATTGGCATTCCCCACCCCCATATGAGCATGCTTCAAGACAACACGCACACACACACACACACACACACACACACACACACACACACCGTGAGGAAAATAGAGTTTAAAAAAGCATGCTCTAATTTGTTGTCAGAGTTCATCAGTTTTCTTTCTGGAGGTAGACGGCATTTTTTGGAGCACTGTCTGATCAGAGTAGCCAAGTCTTTCATAGTTGGCCATCCTTATACTATTACTGTTACCATGTATAATGTTCTCCTGGTTCTACTCACTTCACTTTGCATCAGTTCATTTACATCTTCTCAGGTTTTTCTGAAGCCATCCTACTCATCCTTTCTTATAGCACAACATCACAATCATATACTACAACTTGTCCAGCTATTTCTCAGATTGGCATCCCCTCAATTTCTAAGACACTGACATTTTGTGACAGTTGATGTTTTGAGAAGTGATTTTTAAACTAAAAAGTAAAATCTCTTTTCTCAAATTAAAATGGAAATTGACCGCTTGGAAAAAGAACACACATAGAGTTATTAATGTGTACACCATGGAAGCCAACTTACTTAATGTCTCCATTTTATCTATATGCTACTTTTTGGATCCAGTTCTTTAAGTAGTTTGGGGGACTATGACCTTTCGACATTCATGCTTGATTCTGCAATCTTGCCCTCTGTGCAATACTCCATTTCCTGAGAATTAAATTAGTGGTAAATGTAGTTCATTTTTGAAACCTACTTCTTGTTTTACTTATTCATCCCTTTTTTTGATCTCTGTAAATTTTAATCTGAAATTCAGGTAAATTTGCCATTTAGCAAAACATACAAGCACAAATAATAAAAGCAATCTACCAATCTACAGGAATTCCCTTTCTTTTCTTTAATCTCTTGATAACCCAAGAAGCAACTTTTTCCAAAATATATTCTAAGGGAAATATATGGCTTTGGTTTTGTCCAAACAAAAGATTTTTGATGATCTCAATTCCAGTAAATTACTAAAGGTGATTTTGAGGTGAAAATATAGGAAAATCTGCACTATAAAGTAGCATATCCTTGGGAGAATAAGGAGCTATATTTTAATTAGTCTACATTAGATTGGGAGGAATGGATTCAATATGACACCACAGATCTAGATTAAAAAAATGTGAGAATTACCTGGGCTATAGCATCAAGACAATTTTATTTTTGTTTTTATTCTTTGATTTTGCATCAAATAGATACAGCTGCAATGAGATGGTTACAGGGTGATTCTTTTCTAGTAACAAAACAAGCATTTTATTAAGTACCATGTGCCAGGCACTGTGCTAAGGCTTCACAGATTATCTCTTTGATTCTCACAACAGTGCTAGAAGATGTCTTGTTATTGGCCTCTCACGGTTGAAAACACTGAGGTAAAGAAGATTTAAGTGACTTTCCCAGGGTACTGTAGCTAATATGTGTCTGAGGTCAGATTTGAACTCAAGTCTTCCTGGCTCCTGGCCTAGAACTCCACTGCATCATCTAGTTACCTCCCTGTGTCCAAGCCATATTAGTCCTATTCTCACATAAGCATAGCTTGCTGAGGTCTGGGAGTGACAGAAAGTTTAGAATTTAGTAAGTGCTACAGACAAGGGAAAGCTGAATTTGGAGTCAGAGGTTTAAATTTTGCTCCTGGTTCTGTCACTTACTACCTGTAAGACCTTGGGTCATTTGCTCAACTTCCTAGGGTCTTGATTTCTTCATCAATAACTGCTGGACTAGATGTGGTCCTTCAGATCCTCTCTACATCTAATTGTAGGATTCTGTTTGAACTGATTAACTCATTTGGGAAGATCATTAGTTTTTCAGAAGTTTGACCTTATTGGTAAGATCAAGGATTTGTATCCTAACTCTAGTAGCTAATATGTCTTGCTGATATGCACAGTTGACCAAAAAGGGGACAGTAACAGATGATGAATGGATGAAAATAACTCAGTTAAATTTTCCTTTTCAATTGTCAATTAATTCATCAGAGAGAGATTTGAAAGACATATCAAATGAGTTGAGAATCCAATTTAATTTATAGGAAATATTCATTGTAAGTGACTGCTAAAAGATGATTGTTGAGGACTTTCTTGACATCCTACTCCAAAGACAGTTAATTTTCTCCTATGAAATTATGTAATGTCACAAAGCACTCAGTACTTTGGATGTTGCAAAATTTTAGTTACTTAATCATAATTTTTACGTTGAAGAACTTTGCACCTTTAATGAGATATTGAATTTTTATTTTTTAATAGATATGGTAAATACATTAATTTTTATATTCTATATTATATTGTGTATAATTAATAATAATATGTTATACAATTAATGGTAATATTGATATATAATATGCTTTATTATATATTACTTGTACACTCAGATGAAAATTGTGGTCAGCATAGAGGACAACTAATGCTTCTCCTAAATCATGAGTAACAGATGGGTAATAATTCTGCCATAGAAAAGTCATGTAATATATGTGTGTTAGAAGTATGACATGCTTATTGCCCATCACCCTGCATAAAATAGTAAACAGTCAGGAACTAGCAGGTTTGGATTTTATATAATTCATTATTTTAGCAGTATCATCTCACATGCTTTCCGGTTATGTGATTCTCTTTGATGCCCAAACTTATTCCTTGTTTGCTGCTATACAGCCATACCATATTTTTGTTAATTTTTTAATACTTAAAACAATGTCCCAAAACTTTTTACTATTTATTTTGCCCCATCTGTGCAAATTCTATAAAAGAGAAACTGATTTTGGTTTTTTCTTCAAAATATATATTAATTAGATTAAAAATGACTTTCTCAGTTGTACATCCTATTAACTGATGACAAAACAATATATTTTTTTCCATTGTATCATCATGCAGAAATATTACAAGAATGGTGAAAATTGGCAGCTTGACATCAGTTGCCTAATCTGTGATTAGATGAAACAAAAAAAAAATATACAATAGTGTTGGGAGATGTGCACATGTATTCTGTCTTGGACATGGATTGGGTAACCAGAAGCAAATCATCTTAGCATTCAGAGCTTGTTTAAATGGTCAGTTTGTGTAGATGGAAGACTGCTGGATCTGGAGTCAGGAATTCATGGTTAGATACTCCCTAGATATGTTACCCTGGGCAAGGAATTTAGCTTTTTTCAACCTTAATTTTTCGCATCTATAAAAAAGGGATATTAACATAATAGCTAACATTTGTATAGAGCTATGTGTCAGACACTATGCTAAGCACTTTACAATCATTCTCTATTTCGATCCTCAAGGTAGGTGCTGTTATTATTGCCATTTTACAGATGAGGAAACTGAGGCAAATAGCAGTGATGTGACCTTCTCAAAGTCACATTACCATACAGGGATATTGTGAGGGTCAAATGAGATAAAATATGCAAAGCTTATTAAACCTTAAAGCTACCTAAATTCTAGCTGCTATCATTAATGTCAATCTCACCTCTTCTGTAAAATGGGGACAGTGATATTGGCACTACCTACCTCACAGGGTTGTTTAAGAAAAAAATGCTTCTGCAAACTTTAATGTTCTTTAAAAAGGTGAGCTTTTATCAAGTGTTAAGTACTTCTCATGTTTAAGGAGAAATGTTGAGAGAAGTAGAGAGAAGAATAAGATGACGTTAGTGTGAAAACGACTTACAATATATGATTTTTAAAAGTCATACATGTTATGTGTATCAGCATAAACAATGAAAGGATGAATGACAAAGAACTGACCTAAAAGACGTGGATCCAAGTTCCTCCTCTGAAATAAACAGGTCATGTGACCCAGGGCAAATCAATGTCTCAGGGTTCAAGGTAATTCCTGAAGTCTCTAAATTTCAGAGAAGGTGCCACCCTGCTTTGGTAGAGGGAGTTTCTTCCTCTGGAAGTCCTGTTTATCAATAGAATCACGTCTGTCTGTTCCTATTCTTATAAATAATAAATAGCAATATAAAGCAGTAAATGATTAATTAATATTAAATGAGTGGCACTGGCAGTAATTCCATTTAACCATCATTTATTAAGCATCTCCTAATGTGCAAGCTGCTACACTATGTACAGGGTAGACAAAGGCGTATAAGAAATAGGTCCTGTCATCAAGGAGCTTACCTGGAACATGTATACAGATAAATATAATTCATGGTAAACTGAGGAAAAGACTACTGAAAACAGGTCAACGGTGGAAGGATGGGGGAATGCTTCATGAAATAAGGGGCATCTTCACTGAGCCTTGGAAGGTGATAAGGATTTTGAGAGGGAAATATAGCAAGAAAGCATGTTCCAATTATCAGGGAGAACTTGTGTGAGTCTAAGAGGAGACATGTTTGGAGAACAGCTCATAGTCCCGTTTGGCTAGACTGGAAGGGAAATGGCTTGAAACAAACCTATAAAGATAGGTGGGAGTCAAGGATAGGGGGATCTTAAATGTCAGGTCAAGAAGTTTATGTTTTATTCTGTAGATACTGGGGAGCCATTGAAAGTTTTTGAAGGGGGGGATGATATGGTCAGATCTGCAGTGTAGGAAATTTACTTTGGCAGCTAAGTAGAGGATAAGATTGAAATGGTGATATTTTAGATCCAACCTGGAATAGGCTATTACCCCTTCCAAAAGCAGTTTCCTACCCAGTGAGATGGGGATAATAGGACTCCAGAGAGACACTACTGAAGAAGGCTTGTATAGAAGGTAGGACTTAAAGGATAGGTTGAATCATAATATGCAAAACTATGATTTGGGGGAGAGATTCCAGGGAAGAGAAATAACTGAGTCCAAGGCACAGGTATGGGAAGGCATGTTTGGTGGTACATAATCTGCTGACATCCTTCAGGGGAGTGCCAGAACAGTCAGTACCACAAGGTGGTCACAAAATTGACTTTTCATTAAATAGGGATAAGCTTCAGGGGGAAGCCCCAAGAAAGACTATCTGAAACAACTAGATGTAGGAGAAACTTTGGACATCATTAGCTCCATTTGGATGGAGGCTTTTATGGGGACGGTTGCTTTTTCATTCAGATCACCCTTCACAGCACAGCCTACAGAGAAAATCATGCATATCTCTAAGGAGTTATTACAGATAAGATGATTCTCCTTAGTTTCCAGTCAGACTTAAGCCACATTCAGAATCTGGCTGAGCAGATGTTAAAAGTTCCATTGACTCATTCAGAAAACAGTTATTATTATAGCTGGAATCTACAGAGAATCCCTTTGCTCACTGACTTTCCAAAGAAAGTCTCTCAGAAATTTCCTGTCTCCTTGAGTGGGATCATGGATACAAACAATAATCTAGCTAGATTGAAAGCCTTATATAGGGAAAAGTTGGAGATGATGGTGGAAAGACGAGTGCTGGATCTGATTATGTGGGATCTACAAAAGAGGTCAAATATTTAGTCACAAGTTTTAAAGGAGATTTATTCCATTTTTTTTAGAATTCTGGAATGGTTCAGAGCTTGATACCATGTTGATGCTAAAATCAGCTGGTCTTAAGAAGGGTGCCATGACTTAAATACTCCAATGTGACAAGCATGTTGTCTGTAGAAATGCTCTCATTTTAATAATGCCAGTGAAAATATAGAATGGTGGTCCTGATGTCCCAGGGCTAATCCTCTGGAGAAGGCATCTGCACTGACTTACCCTGTCATTTAAACCCATGCTGTGATTCTGGGCTACTGAGAAGGATGTTAGCATCATACAGGCAACCAAGAGTACCAAGGTGCCACAGGGATAGATACTCAGCTTAATTATCTTTCTTTTTGCTGCTGGCGAACAATTGAAATCTTGTTCCTTATGCGTTATGTTGAGAAAAAGCTTCAGCAATTAATAATATCTGACACATCTATACTGCTTTACAGTTTACAAATTGTCAAATATTGATCTAATCCAGCTAAGAATTCTATGCAAAGAGGCACACACAAGTTTTCAAGGACCTTAACCCTTCCTATACTTTATTAATAACAGAAGTACCCAGCAATGGAAGGGCACAATGAACACACACACACACACACACATACACATGCGCACACACACATACATACCCATATACACTTACACATACATATACACACATATGTGCAGCATTGGTAATGTGGCTATCCCTGACTCCCAGCTGACCAGTATCCTGGGATTCATTGGCATATATCTGGGTTGGGATTTAACTAATTTTTCTCAGGATTGCTGATGAATTCAAGTGGACCATAGACCCAAAGACTTTCTCTTTATATACAAACTATGCACATTTACCAGTATACCAACTGATTGATCAATTGATTAGCAAGCATTTATTAAGTGCTTCTTTCTGTGTAAAATGCATTGTGCTGGGTGCTAAGGATACAATTAAAAATTAGAACTTCTGATTTATCAAGGAAGATATGTATGCATGTATACATATTTTTGAGTTATATATTACATGATGCACAAGTATTATATGTAATGTTTGTATGTATTATGTGTGTTACATATAAATACATATACATATATTATATACAGGATAAATACAATATAAACTCAAAGAGGACACTGACCATTGAGGGTATCAGAAACAGCTACCTAGAGTAGGCAGTGCTCAAGCTGTCTTGAAGATATATGGGACTCCATAAGGTAAAAGAGATGAGCAAGACCCTTTCAGGCCTGGGAAATAACCACTACTAAGACAGAGAAATGGGAGATGAAGTATTGTATATGAAGAACAGTAAGTTTGGCTTTACTTATAAGGAGAGAAAAGAAAGTAAGCATAATGAGGTTGGAAGACAGGAATTGAACTTTTGTTATTAGACTAATGAAGACCAAACCCAACCCATGTATGCATTCAGATGAGTGTGAATAATGCATACATCCAAACCCATGTGGATACATTTACTGTGTATATCTATCTGCTTAATTCACCAGTTGATTTGGGCTGTTTCCATTCATTTGTCCATCCATTAGCGTCGGGGTAGAGTGGGGTGGGAGTGAGAATGGAAGTTGCCAATTTAAGCATTATGCATGCATTATCTTATCTGATCCCCACAACAATAGAACTGAAGGCATTTTCCCCCATTTTACACATGAGTAAACTGAGTTCTAGATCAGACTTGTCTCAGATCACATAGCTAACAAATGGCAGAACCAGGTTTTAACCTGGGGCCTATTATAACAAAGTCACTGCTCTTGATGCTTTCAATGGAATGGAAGGAATTACCCTTCAAAAGATCATATCCAAATATCCTGGAAATACTTAAGAGAGCAGAGACTGTATCTGAGCACAGTGTCCTAGGAATGAGAGTTCTCAGTTAATACAATTTTGTTACAGAAAGCCACTGTCTTTGGAAATGCCTCTGTAATCTCAGGAGATTAACCTAACCACCATATTAAATGTTTATCTAGAGAATCACATGGCTAAAAGAAAGTATCAGCCCTTCAGTTCTATGAGTTCAAAATTGTCATTTATCTCTTTTGGACTTGGATGAAAATTCTAGGAGCTCATCATTTTTTCAGCTAATCCTGAGTAGTGTTGTGTCTGAGTGGAGTGTATATAAAGAGTCAAATTCTCCAAAAGGAGTCAATGTCCTTCGTTGGGCACCAGTCCACTTTCTGTCAATGAGAACATGTCACATACTGGTTTCATACAATTTATCCACAGATTAGCTCAGTAGGAAGAAAATCCAACCAGCAGGGCTGACTCTGATGGAGTATATTTGCACCATACCATCATCAAAGAGGAACAAACCCAGGCATCAAGTTAAACCTTTCCAGTAGGGCTGTTATCTAAAGGATAATTTGTTTCAGAGGACAGAGTCTGGGTGAAAAATAAAATTGTACTTGTGATGAGTTAGCAATCATTTAGCCAAAATTTCTTCTATCTGCATTATTGTCTTCACCCGCCCACTCCCAAGCACAAACAGGCTTTCTACCGTATGTCCTTTCCATTCTTTGAGTCCTGGGAAACCAGTGACTGTCTTGGAGAGAGCCCAAAAGAAATAGTAACAGTCTGTTTTGCCAGTGGCATTAAACATGTATGGAAGTGTCACCTCTAATAACCTATAGCAAAATGAGTACAGTACTGAACAGTGCCAAACCACAGTGAGGCAAAGTGAACCCTAGAAAAGCAACATGGAAAGGTACAAGGATCAAGAGGGGAATTGGGGCTTGATTTACTCACATAACAACCCCATCACAACCACCAGCAACTCTTCATTTCTCTCTGGCTTTGGGGAACCTGGCTCAGCTGCACATTTCACTCAGGATGACTGATAGGACAGTCCCTTTTTATATCTCCCCTCGGATCATATTTGTGGTGAGAAGGATGGAAGCTGAAGGAGGAGTTGATTTGTATCTCACCTGGAACCATTTCTAGAAATGCAAACTAGAGTTGGTGCTAAAGCCTAGACACACTTTTCGGTAGTGCTGTGGTTAAACATTCAAGCCCTAGAGGTATGTGTTAGAGAGATCTGCCGTGCCACTTGGCCTATATTTAAAGTAGTCTCTACTGGTTAGCTGTTTTTATTTGTTTCCATATGGGTACTTACCCTATGAGTTTGCATCAAAAGGAAGTGTAACCCTGTAATTTAGGAAGTGAAATGTGAATTGTCTTTAGTGCTCCTAATCATGAAACTTTCTTTTGATTTCATCAGTCCTTTCTGATATTAACTCGAATATCTCCTCTTGTCTGATGGGGAGATTGAACCTTATTCAGTATTGCAAGAGGTAATGTATTTTTAAAAAGATCTTAATTGATTGGGGAAGGAGAGAAAGCTGCTGTTATAAAAAGCGATTAAAGAATTTGAAGAGTTTTTCACTTTTCCCAATTCTCATTTCCTATGATGTAATAACAGAATGAAGATAGATGAAGTTTGTTTAGGCAAAATTTGTTCATAAAAATGGCTTCAGACTTGCATTTTGGGTAATTTGTCTGTTTAGATTTAGTCATCATGAAGGTTTCCAAATATTTCCCAATCCTCATTATTCACCAGAGGGTTAATTTGAGATATTCTTAGACGTAAGGTCTCAAGAAATGATCAGATCAAATTACTTTCCATTGTGGTCTGGTTCACAAATCTTGAGCCCAGATCCATGAGCCAAGAAATTTTGGTGTGACCTTTGGCAAACTAAGTAAGTGCTCTAAACCTCAAGTTCCTCAGTAGGGTGATTAGGGATAAAGCTTTCATCCTTTCTAACTCAGAATTAATGAGGTGGTATGTTTCGTAAGGCTGTTTGAGGAAAAGTGTCATATAAATTTGAATTTGAGTGAGGTATTTACAAATAGGTTCATTTCTGCACTACTGGATTGGAAAGTGTGAGCCAGTCTCTTGCAAAAGAAAAATAACCTCTCTCAAAGGTGCTTGTGTTTCAGAAAAAAATGACATTCAGCTTACTATAATGGAGTTCTGGATTTAGGAAACCTTGTTCTCTCTCCAAAACTTAGTAATTGTGGGACCCTGAGCACATCACCTAAGATTTGAGTCTCAGTTTCTTCATCCATCAAGATGGGGATAAGAGTAACATCTACCTCACAGAATTTTGGCAAAGTTCAGATTAAATTAGGTATGTAAAACTTACAAACATATAAAGGTTATCTGTCATCAGCGTTGCTTATTTTAAGAGAGACCTCATCATCAGGGTATATCCTATCTCCAACACTTACAAGCTGAGTGACTAATTTTTCTGAAACTCAGTATGCTTATCTATAACATTGGAATAATAATAGTACCTACCTCATAGAGTTGCTATAAGGATATATTAACATAAGATACATTAAGGGCTCTATAATCTTAAAGGGGTATATGAATCCAGCTTTCTAAAATGATCAATTTGTGACTTAAAGTTGTTAGGAGCCCCTGTTCTTTCTGGTCCAGGAGTTTTTAAATTTTTTTTTTGTCATGTGACAAATTTTAATTGTGGCCCCTTCTAAAAATAACATTTTAAATAATTGAAGGAAATATTAAATTTCAGTTAGAGATTTGTGAAAATGAAAGTGTAATTATTTTTTTTCCTTCATCAAAGCTCAAGAATTTTTTGAAATCTATCCCTAGTTTAAGATCTCTGCTTTAAAGGCAGGAGCTATGGGTACAATGAAGCATTTCATTTGGCTTATTGGGTTTGAGGGCACATGGCATATAGTATAATACTGTGAATTTGACCAGCAACTCCCATGGTCTTCTATTCTTACAATTCCATACTTGTCTTGGCAGCCTTTTTTTTTGTCTGGATGGAGAATAGAGGCTCTTAAAAGTCTTTGAACTTGTTTAGAGATAAGTGAAAAGATTTTAGTTTTAAAGGTTTGATTTGCAGTGAAACCTGACACATAAAACCTTTATAGTATGGGGAAGTCACACATTTCCTAAACCATAACAACTATACTCTACATAGCCTCATCCTGGCTAGTAGTATTCATCTTGGATTTGACGTGTCTTAAGAGCTAACCCAGAGTTAGTTTGGCATGGAGCTTTTCTCTAAGCCAGCCTGACTTTTCAGAATCTCTCCCATAGGTGCAGTAAAAAGGAGCCGTTTTATGAAGCTGAAACAGCTGGTGGGGAGTGTTACTTTTGAAAAAAATGGTACTTTCATGGGACTTTTCTTTGCAGAAACAAGAAAGTCTTCCAACTATGTCACTTTTTAAAGCTATTAGTCATTTCTGAAGACAACTTTCTGGCCATTGTCTGATTTTGTAATAAGATTAATTGGCATGAAATTTTCTTTGGACTTGAATGAGCTTTGAACGTATGTGTATGGTCTACACGAGATCATATCACCACCAGTACTTGGCCATGTATTTCTTTTTGTGGGTCAGTTGCACCCCAATCACATTATTTAATACACTTCTCCTGAAATTTGGGGACTTTAGGAAGCTATTTTTCCCCATCAAGATTTTTCATTCATCGGCCATGAAGATAATGGGCTCCACTGCCATTTGGTTGGATAGTAGTAGTAGCAGCAGCAACAGCAATAGTAGTCGTAGTAGTAGTAGTAGTCATAGTCGTAGTCATAGTAGTAGTAGTAGTAGTGGTAGTAGTAGTAGTAAGCATTCATATAGTGCATTAAAATTTGCAAAGCATTTTATATGGCACAGTTCCTGGCACACAGTGGGTACTTAATATATGCTTGTTCACTTGAATTATCTCCTATGAATCTGACAATTCTGTGTTGTGTACCTCACACCTAAATTCTTCCAATAGGCTTATGATTGATGTGTAGGCCACAAATCTCTCTCCACAAGTCTCCATCCTCCACTCAACTGTCAAAGTGATCTTCCTAAAATATGGCATGAGTCTGACCACCTCTCCTTACTCAATAGACTAGTGACTACCTGTCACCTTGAGGATCAAAAATGAAACCCTCTGGTGTCCAAAGTCCTTCATACCCCACTCCCACTTCCACCTTTCCAGTCTTCTTACACCTCCCCATTTACCCAGTGAGCCTGTGATGCTGCCTTTTTTGCTATTCCTTGAAAAAACAAATTACATGTCTTAGTTCCAGGCATTTTCTCTAACTTCCTGAGATGCCTAGAATGTTCTCCCTCTTCATCTTGACCTTCTGCCAAGCCTTCTCTGGCTTCCCCCAAGGCTTAGATAAGAGGTCACCTTCTGTAGGAAGCATCTCCTAATGTGTCTTGATTCTAGTACCTTCCCCTGGTTGATCAGCTTCAGTTTATCCTGTCTATATCTTGTTTGTGCACAGTTGTTAGCACTGGGTCTCCCTCATTAGATTGACACTCTCTTTTGCCTTTCCTTAAATTCCCAGCACTTAGCATGGCATGTGGAACATAGCAAATGCATAATAAATGCTTAATATTGTCTGACTATTAATAGTCCCATTTTACAGATGGGAAAAATAAGGCTCAATTAAGTGACTTGCCCATGATTTCCTATTAAAAAAGTGTCAGAGGCAGAATTCGCACTCAGGTCTTCTTGACTCCAATCTGGGTGCTCAACTCACTATGCCACAGGGGTGATGATAGTGTAGGATGCTGTTTGAGTTTTTAATTTTTCATTAAGCCACTTAAAGATTACAATATAAAGATTATCAGAGATCTCTCTCTGCAGGACTTTTAGTAAAGACTAGCTGACCAGTCAGTCAGTCAATCAACAAACATTATTAAATCCTTTCTAGGTGTATAGCACTGTGTTAAGCACTAGAGATTCAAAGAAAGTCAATGATATAGTCTCTTCCCTCAAGGGGCTCATATTCTAGTGGAAGAAATGACACATACACACATTATAAAGAGCATCAATGAAAGTCAATGAAAGTGAAGTTACTAACTGTAGGGGGATGGACTAGACATTCATGGAGTTCCTTTCCATCTTTGAAACAATGTGATTCTCTCTCGTACTCCCTCAAAGGAAAAAGATTTCGAGCATTTCATACAATGAAAACTTTATGTAGTTTAATCTAAAGAGTGATTTGGTTTTCACCTTGGAAGCTTATTTTTTTCCTAACTTAATTTTTCCAGCCAAAGTTCATTCTCTCTGAAAGATGGCCTGTGAATGAAGGATTAACTCGAAGTCAGACCTCGAGCAAATAGTAATGTTCACAGTCTGTCTTTAGCCTCCAGGCTCCCTTGTCTGTTCCTTTGCTTTAGGGAAAAGACTCAATATTAGTCATACACTATCGTGTGATTTAAACCAGCCCATTGCCTTTTGCTAGAGGAGGATTTGCTTTATCAGCATTATCTTGAGTAGTGAAATGAAGGCATGGTCTTTGTTAAAGGAATTTCAAGCATTAACTGACAGGTGTTGAGAGTATTTGGAAAGTATTGGGGCTTTCCCAGTGCCTCTGACTCACAATCACATAGACAGGCATTTACTCTGCCATGTGTAAGTCTGAAGGGGAACTCACATGGGGGGGGGTGTGTCTGTGTGTCTGTGTGTGTGTATGTGTGTGTGTGCCCAATCAAATTTTATATGGCTATCAAGTGGCCAGCCTGAATTAGATGAAAACTCTGCTTAGAGATTTATAGTTAGCACATGATTCGTATACACTACTATGTTTTCTCGCTTGGCCTGGTTCTCAGCCTATGACACCCTTCTCTATACATGTTCTTTTCATACAGAGTTCCAGGAGTCACACATGGGAAAGAAGATATTCAGGGCAGTCCAAAAGGAATTAAACACAGATCTGTTTCATAGTTTGTGGGCAGATTGCAGAGACATCAATAATCTTAATTTTAATTGAGCCTCAACAGTAATGGGAAAGGGAGACAGTAGGGTAAAATAGCAGCTGTTTATTTGAAACTCCTTAGAGGAAAAAACTTAATGATTTTACTCCCCTAAATGAGAAGGAAAAAAAACCACAACATGATATTCTCTGTTTTTGTCTCTTTTTAGGGCTTGTTAGAGATGTAGTTTTATCTTACTCAGGTGTCTGAATTTAATTCTTGGAGTTTTGTTTGATCAAAGAAAATAAGGCATCCCTAGCATGAGATCTGCTTCTCTGGAGTCAAGAGCTTTCTGTGGAGGAAATGAAATTTTTTAAAGGATCTAAAGTATTTAAAGTTATCCCCCCTGACCACTGAGTTTTCAGTGATCTGAGTGTTTTCATGTAATTCTCCCTAGAGGGTGCCATAGTCTCATTTCCTAACTTGGCTGCTCGGTCCCCAAGTGCTGGTCTCATGGCATCACTATGACATAGAGATGTTTCTAGACAAGTTGGCTTTTCTTATTTAAAAAAAAAACAGAGCCTATATTTTAAAAAAATCAGATATATAGCTTTTCTGATATATTTTTATTAGATTTCATGACAAATGATATCAAATCATCCAACTCCACAGTATTTATTTGTGAAGCATGAAAAGTCAACTGGTATAGAGGATACAATGCCACCCTTAGAGTAGAGAAACTTGGGATTAATTACTACTTTTGACAGCTGGACACTGCACAACCACGAGAAAGTAACAACCTCTCAGTGTTAATGACATCTTTATAATACTGCGTTATAGACAACTTCCTGATCTGCCTTTGGTGGAGTTTCCGTGACAAAAATTCCTCATACAAAAATATTGACAAATATGAGTAAAAAATAAACAAATAAAAATGTGCTAAGCAATGGTTTACAGACTTTAGAACTGGATAGGACCTTTGAGATCATCCTGTCCAACCTCTTCATTTTTTAGGTTAGGAAACAAGGAGATTAAGTGATTTTCTTATGATCACATAGGAATACAATAGTGCTGCCAGGATTTGAACATAAGTCTTTTTCACTCCATCACAGTTGACAACAGAGTCAACATTCAAGATCTGATAACGTGAATACCATTTCTATTAGGCCAGACTTTCTATGATACGATATGATACAGGGGAAAGAGGGCTGAATTTGAACTCCGGGGAACTGGATCTGGATCCTATCCTTCTGATTTATTACCCGGGTTATTACCTGGGACAAGACTCTTAATCTCTCTGACCCTCATTTTCCTTGTTTGTGTAAAATCAAGGGTTGCCTTAGAAGATATTTGAGGTTCTTTTATAGCTCTAAGCATATGGAACTTTACAGAAGATGAAACCAAAAGCATTTAATGTTAGCAGACATTTAAATGAGCTACTCCTTTCAAGTCAATTCAGTTTGATTAAAAAGCAAAAGGCAAGTTCTCAACACTCATATTTTTAAAAGTACTCCAAATAATTAATAACAAGATGAATGTAAATTAAAATAATCCTCAGCTTCACCTTTTTATTTTTTTCCAACTACAACTTTAGCACAGAACAATAACTGGAACGTTGGGCGCAAGGCCTGGACTTGTGATTCCATTGGTATATGGAACTTTATGGTGAACTCCCTTTACCACTGTAGGTTAGCACTTTTCTGCACCTCCCAGTCTTGGAGAGGTGCCTAGGTCAGGAAGTGGGTTACATGACCAGTGTATGCCAGTCATCCTGACTCCAAGGCCTGCTCTCTCATCATAGTCCATGCTGTATCACATCTAGAACATTATCTCTGCTCAGTGATCGCAGCTCAGGACCATTTGAAAGAAGAAGTGAAAGTAACCCTCCCTGGGGCAAATGCAAGAGGAACTTTGGTATTTACCAAGATGAATTTTTTCTACCCCCTAAATATCACAGAAGATACCTGAATTTTCTCATAGTTTTTACTTTTGTTAATCTAAACTTGCTAAACACAAACAAATATAAACATTACCAGATTCGGAGAAAGAGACAATTGTATATGAAACGAGGAATTATTTTCCCTATAGTTAGCATTTGGACATGAATAATAATTTCCATGTGCATTTTTAAAAATGCTTCACTAACTGGCCTTTTCTGTTGTTCCTATTATGGCAACACTATCACTAGCCCCTCCTTCTACTCTCCCAATTCTGTCCCATCCCTCAATGAAATGCCATTTTTAACAAAGAATCTTAGTAAAGCACAACAAATCAATACAATGGCCATAACTGACTTGTATGTCTCGTTCTGCACCTGTCACCTTCCAGTAGGGCACTCTAACACACATAGGAAATTTCAGTTGCAAGTCAAATGGAAAGACCCAAGGGTCCTTAAAGTTCAGGAACACAGCAGGTGCTAATGCTTCTTCTTTCATGTAATTTCCACCGATAAAACTATATTCACTTCTGCTATTGAATTGTTTAACTGAGCCAAGGACTTTGGCAATGAAGTCGTCTTTTCTGAGTCTTTAGTAGCTGTGACTGTTGAGGAGGCAGGAGCTGTAGCACCTGCAGAAAGAGTTGGCAGATTGTATCTCCACAATGACTGAATCCCCTGAAAATGGCTTGGGGAGGTTGGTCTGGAAGTGTTGGGGTGGGGAGGGGGTTAGGGGAGACTGTGCTGCTATTTCCAGGACTCCTGAGCTCAGGGACCAGGGATTTTACTATTGAGGTCTGAAGTGGTGAAACTACTCTTATTTAGGAACTCCCATAAAGTTTGATGTTGCTATATGTCATGAAAGTTGTGATACTTAGCACCCTTCTATCCCCCGCCCAATTCTTCCACCATCACTGCAGAACACAAGATAACCTCCCAAGACTGAGGGCCATCCTGTATTTTGTCTTTGTCTCATAGGTTGCTGTAACCAGGTAAGGCTTCTGGTAATTTAGCTAGTCTGGTCCTCGGGAAGCAGACAAGTTATTTCTGGGGCCATTTCTCTAGGCTTTGGTGCATGGCATAACAAGATAAATATTATTCTCTACTGGCATGGTCTTTGAGAACTGAGGGCCCTCTTGGCACCACGATGAGGCATTGGAGCAGAATGTTGTAGAGGTTTTATAGAGTTTTTAGACTTCAAAAATAATACATTTAGTTGTCAGTTTTATTGTGAGGTGCAAATGAAATAATTTTTGCAAAATGCTTTTCAAACATTAGAGATAATTAATGCTCACTATCATCATCATCATCATGTTAAAGCTTAGGAAAACAAAAAAAATTAATTAAAGAAATGAAGAAAGGATAGACTTCTGACTGGGAACATAATACAATGGAACCCCTTTATAATACAGGAGATGAGACTGTAATAATAAAAATAACCCTAATAATAACTAGCATTTATATAATGCTTTAAGATTTATAAAGTGCTTTGAGAATATTATCTCGTTGTGTCTTTGCAACAATCCTGAGAGGTAAGAGCTGTTACTATCTCCACTTTACAGATAAGGAGCCAAAACCATTGAACCATGAGTTCCCTGGAAACAAAGACTGTCTTTGGACTTCCTTTGTAAACTCAGCACGTCGCATAGTGCCTAGCCCCATGGTAGCTACTTAGTAAGTGCTATTGATTCAGAGATTAGTTGACTTGCCTAAGGTCACACAACTATATGTATGAACTGAGTTGCTGATGGGCTCACCTCATGCAAGACTTGCTTAATGTAAGAATGAGCTACCTTCAGATAAAGATGGATAGAATTCTAGACTTGAACTCTGGTAGATCTGAGTTCAGATCCCACCTCAGACTCCTGGCTGTCAATTAACTTCTGTACTTCAGTTTCCTTATCTATAAAATGGGAAAGAGGTTGGATATGATGACTTCTAATGTCCCTTCCAGCTCTAAATTTATGACACTAATGATGACAATATTTTGCCATCTGTCTACACACTGCTTGCTTTTACTATTCATTTTAATTTTTCTCTCAGGACTTAAACCCCCACTGTAGTCTGAGTTACATCAGGCTATTACTAAATATAGCTGTAATGTTTTGGAGGGAATGTAATTCTACCTGTGCTATGTGAGAATCCATGTACTTGTGAGCCATATTATAATAGGATTCAGAGAACAGATGTCAGACTCCATTTATAATTAGAATTTTTTTAGTCCCAATAAATGGAAAGACAGAATCTGGCCTCTGTTCTCAAGGGGCTTAGAAGTTCTATAGCCTTACTTTGGCAGAGCAAAATGACATTACGTAACTAGAAAGCATCATTAGGCCGGAAGGCCATCAGCGACTGTAACACTAGTGAGACAGCAACAATTTCATTCTGGTAGAATTTGGACTAAAATTAAATTTAAACTTTTTTGGAAACAATATGAAGAGTCATTTCTGAGCATCACGGTCTAATGTCTTCATTCTATGCAAATTTTGACTGTTCTATTCAGTATGGAGTCTCATAATCTTGACAAAGTACAAAGTCAGGATGATCAGTCTGTGTGTGATACTAGACAAGGCTCTTCCCCACTCTGGGAATCAGGTTTCTCATCTGTGAAATGAAGGGGTGAGACTTATTTTGTTATTATTGTTTAGTCATTTATCAGTCCTGTCTGATCTGATGTGATCCCATGTGGGGTTTTCTTGTCAAAGATGCCAAAGTGCCTTGCCATTTTCTTCTCCAGCTCATTTTACAGATGAAGAAACTGAGACAAACAGGGATAAGTGAATTGCCCAGGGCCACGCAGCTAGTAAGTGTCTGAGACCAGATTTGAACTCAAGAAGATGAGTCTTCTTGAACCCAGACCCACTGTTTTATCCATTACACTACTGTTGCTGTCAGTCACATCCAACTCTTCATAACCCCATTTAGGATTTTCTTGGCAAAGATACTGGAGTGACTTGCCATTGCCTTCTCCAGCTCATTTGACAGATGAAGAAACTGAGGTAAACAGGGTTAAGTGATATAATTGAACAGCAATAGCAAAAGATAAAGGGATCCTCATTTCAATAGCATAGCCAGTAAGAAACTGAGACTGGATTTGAACTCAGAAAGAAGAGACTTCCTGATTTCAACCCCAGCACTCAACCTACTACACCACCTAGCTGCCCAAGGGTAAGACTAGGTGATATCTAAGGTTCTTTTTTGAAATTCTATGATGTTCTGAATACTATACATGCCAACCCCATGGAAAGAGAATCACAGCTCTCAAGATTCCAGCTTTCTGCTGGAATAGATCAAAGTAGGGTATATCAATGAACCCAGAATTTTTTCCTTTATATTTAAAAAGAGATTTCTAAGGGAGTTCAAATTCCAGTTCAATGATTTTCTCCTGAATCTGTTAGTATGCTCAATTAGGTATGACCTATATCCCCCCTTTTTTTCTTCTTAAAGTTATAATTTGTCTCCTTTCAAGTGGATCTAAGCAGTCCTTATCCTGTACCCTGGGGCAGACCTCAGTAATGTGGTGAATGAGATAATATCTACCTACCTTTCTTCCCTTCCCCACTG
>CM053771.1:498970350-498988374 GCA_028658325.1 Potorous gilbertii | reverse complement strand
TGCTATTAATGACTATCATTATGACCATATATCCTCCACAGAGAAGGCACTTGATAAATACTTATTGGGAGAAGTAGTGTGGTGTTGTGGAAATAGCCCTGTATGTGGCACCAAGGGACCTGAGTTCAAAGCCTGAATATGAATGATTTAATGCTATTTAACCTCTGTATACCTCCTCCCCCCAACTTGGAATATGGAGTTCAAATTCTGCCTCAGTTATATGCTAATTCTTTCCTTGCCCTGGCTACACTCTTTTAACTTCTCTATCTTGAACGCTTGGTGAACTAATTCAGTTCTTCTTCTCTTCAATCCCTTGTCCCCTCATCCTGTCACCATCTATGTTCGGCCAAGCCTCTGCCCTGGATTGCTGCCACCATCTGGTATCTTTGCTTTTATCCATAGGTTTCCAAATAAAACTGGACAAAATCATGAAACCAGGTTAACTGGGACCACAACAAATTTTATGTTTATATTTATGTTATGATATGTTGTGTTATGTTGTGTTATGTTGTTATGTTATGTAAATACCTGGGCACTCATTGTAGCAAGTCAATCCTTTTATACTTCCCTAATTGATTTATTATTCCACTCATCACAGTGGCTTTTCCAAACCTTTTCACCCTTCCCCAAATATCACATAACTCCTTCTCCTTCCCCCTCAGCTGTGAGCTTTGCCTCATTTTTGTTGGAAGGGAAAAAATGAGTTCATTCGCCAAACTTCCTTTTGTTTCCTACTCCTCAACTTACATCTTAAAAATGCCTTCTGTCACTACACTTTCCCTCATTTCACAGAATGAAATGACAAAACCTCCAGACCTGCCCAAGTGATCCCATTTCATCCTGTCTTCTCCAGCAGATTTCCCCCCTATCATTCCCCCGCCCTGCTCTCTAACTTACCTTCAATCTCTGTCTACTGACTGCTTCCCTATCACTTATCGACATATCTGTGCCTTCTCCCATCCTACCAAAACCTCTTACCCGATCCATCCATCTCTGTTCTCATTCCATAGCTTTCCTCCCTTTTATGACCACACTTCTTGAGAAGGCCATTTATAATGGATGCCTCCACTTCCTTTTCTCTTGTCCTCTCCTTAACTTCCTATGATTTGGCTTCTGACCTAGTCATTCCATTGAAACTACCATCTCCAAAGTTACTAATGATCTCTTAATTGCCAAATCTCAGTCCTCATCGTTCTTCACCTCTCTTCAGTCTTTGACAATGGTGATCACCCTCTTCTCCTTAAGGAGAAGTATTAAAACTGTCTTCTCTAAGTTTCTGTGAATAACTCTCTCCTGATTCTCTTGCTGACAACTTGACTGCTCCTGATCCTCTGCTGAATATTCATCAAGATCATGCTCACTAGCTAAACAAGGCTCTTATTTGGGGTCTCTTCTATACTATCTATACTTCTATATTATATCATACCACTGCCTACTCAATAATGTCTCCCTATCACCTCCAGGATCAAATATAAAACCCTACTTGCTGTTCAAAGTCCTTCATAATGTCCCCCCAACCCCACCCTAACTTTTGCAATATCTCCGTAATATTTCACTTGGTAATCTCATTAGCTCCCATAGATTCAAATATTATCTCCTTTATGATGATTCTCAAATCTATTTATCCAAGTCTAACTTCTTTGCTGATCTCCGGTCCCCTTCACTTGCCAACTGGACATCTTAAACTGATGTACCATAGATTTCTTAAATTCAACACATCCAAAACTGAACTAATTATCTTTATGCCCCTGCTTTTACCATACTCTTTTCCTTCTTCTTCACTTTCCTATAATTATTGAGGGTACCACTCTCCTCCCAGTCAACTAGATTTACAACTTAGGAGATATCCTTAAATTCTCACTCTATCTCATCTCCCATATTTAATCTATGTTTAAGGCTTGTTGATGTTTACCTTCACATATGTAACGTATTTCCCCCTTTCTCTTCTATCATACTGCCACCATCCTAGTTCAAACCCTGTTTATCTCATGCCTAGACTACTGCAGTAGCCTGCTGCTTGGACTTTCCATTCCATCCATCCCCCATTCAGATCTTCCTTAAGTGAAGGTTTGACCAGACCACTGCCTACTCAGTAATGTCTCCCTGTCACCTCCAGGATCAAATAGAAAACCCTGCTTGCTGTTCAAAGCCTTCATAGTCTGTCTCCTCAGCCCCACTCTAGCTTTTGCAGTCTTGTCACACCTTATACTCTCCCCCAACTCTTTGGTCTACTGTGACACAGACCTCCTCCAACCAGTCATTTTATCTCCCAATTCTCTGCATTTTCAGTGACTTTCCCTCATGCCTGGAATCCTCTTCCTCCTCATGTCCACCTCCTGGCCTCCCTGACTTCCTTCCAATCTTACCTTCTATATGAAGACTTTGCCAACTCCCCTTAATTTTAGTGCCTTTCCTTGGTTAAGTATTTCCTCTTTATCTTGTGTACAATGCTCCTTGAGGACAGGGACTGTCTTTTAGGTTTTTATTTTTTATCCCAAGCACTTAACACAGTGCCTAGCACTTAGTAGGCACTTAATAAATGATTATTGATTGATTGATAGTAGGAACTTAATAAAAATTTATTTTTTGACTAGTAGTGGTGTGATCCTGGGCAAGTCACAATCTCTGTCAGCCTCAGTTTCCTCATCTATGAAATGAGAAAAATGATAATATCTATCTCAGAGGATTATTGTAAAGAGCAAATAAAATTACATATATTAAGTGTTTTAAATTGCTATATAATGCTAGTTATTAATAATAACAATAAATCTTCTGATCCCATGAATTGGTAGTTAGATTTTAACATAAATAATTGCGAGATGATTGCAGTCTCTTTGCTCATGTCCTGAACTCCTGCCATGCTTTTAGAGTAAATATTTCTTCTTTGAAATTGATCTGACATTGCTTAGTCTCTGGATGTTGGCTGCCCCTTCTTGTTGCTGAAAGGGGCCTGTCTCTCTCTGGTGGCCCTATTTTCCTCTAATTGAGGCTTTGTTCTGGGACTTCATCAAGATGTGAAGGTAACGAGTCTAGGAAGCAGGAACTTTGGCGAGTTTACCAGTCTGAAAAGCCTCAACCTAGCGACAAGTATCTTACAACTATCCTAGCTCCAAGCTCAAGAATAGTCATCCTCAGCCATACTCTCAAAGTCCATCTGTTGAGTGTAGAAGGCATTACCATCTGTTTCAGAGGAGGGAGTACAGGCACTCTCTGTACACTGTATATTGGCTGGTAATTTAATAGTCTGGCAAACCACTTTAGGTTAAAATTTTACAACTTTACCCCAATTTTTTTTTTGGCAGGCTAGGAAGTCAAATAACTAAGTTTCTTAGAACATTGCTTGAAATAAGGGTATCTAGTCCCTGAATCAGAGCCTAAAGGACTCCCTTGAGTGTAATGTGTGAGTTTTAATGCAAAGAAAAAATGTTATTATTGATTTTATTTGCGAAAACAACTTTGACTTCAAAGCAGTCTTTTTTTCTTATTTCCTAGTTTTTGGCCATGATCTAGATAAATAACATCCAGATCAATGGGAAGTATTGTAGTATCCCCAATCCAAGCCCTAAAACATAAACTCATAGAAAAAAGTAAGGCAAAAGATCAAGTACTTTGGCTAGGGTTACAAAGGGAACCAACTTCAAAGTTCAGAGTAGGGTGTCCTGACTCTTCCATTCTCTTCCTGGCCCAATAAGGCATTCTCCTTCCTTGAGTCATGAGACCCAAGGGGGAAGGGAATGGAAAGATGGTGTAGTAGAGGGTGGGAATCATTTCTGAATCAATACCATTGGGAAGAAAGAAAATGAGCAATCATTTGAAATGCTCTTAGATCTTTTCTTTTCTAATCCACCAAGAGAGAATATTCAAGGAAAATGTGCAAAGAAAATGTTTAAATAACGATAGAACAAATGTAACATTTAAAAGATTTGAACAAATGGCAATGCACTTACAAGAAGGAAGGGATTGAGAAAGCTGCGGGAGAGACCTTGGAAAGATAATTTCCTGATATAACTGAAGTAAGTGACTAACATAGAAATACTTCTTAATCTGCTTCAGAGCAGTCCTAAAGCCAGAGCTATGAAGCTGGAAACAAAAGGAACGTTGGCAGCTGCACCTGAAGTCTTAAGGTGAGGGAACAATGAAATGAATTTCTGTAAAGATTAATTGGGCAGCTCAATAAAACATCAACAGAAGGAAGCCTTGGGAAGATGATGTTGCTGTAATTAAGTGAAATGAAAAAAGGAGATAAAGGAACAAAGCTGAAACAAATCTCACCCCACCATACCCCCCAAAGCAGGAATGTAAAGAAAAGAGTAGAGTTTAAAATGAAAATGTTCCAAGGCAGGCTTTCTGAATGGAAATAAGAAATCAGGCATTGCCAGTTCCCTATAGGGAAGCAATAGAAGAGAAAATGACAAAGGCCAGGGCCAAAAAAAGGCACTGTGTATAGAATACCAAACTTCTCATGGGTCAGGCAAACCTGGATTCAAAATCTACCTCCAACCCTCTAAGCCTCAGTTTCTTAAAAATGTAACATGGGAATATTTCTTGCCACATTTCTTGTGAACATTAAATAAGATAATCAGTACTTTGTGAAACTAAAAGTGCATAATTAATATCAACTATTAGTGAACACAAATAAAGATACTAAACCTAGACTGCTCCTCCGCTTTGCATCTGAGAATGATAGTATTGACTTCTTATGTATAATGGATATCATTTGGTAGTTTCATTTGTCCCTGAATAAGTTATTGTCATCTAGTCCAATGTCTCCATTTTATAATTGAGGAAAGGGAAGTCCAAAGAGACTGGAGGACTTCACAGTCATACATCCAGTAAGCTAACTTGGGTCCTACAAACTAGAAAACTTCAAGCAGAGACCTTCTGGTACCTTTCAAATCCAGGTAATAGACTGATGTTTGTTGTTATTTTTATGCAGCTCTTGGAAGCTATCTAGAGATTTGAAGAAGGGTTGAAATTTGTATCTGTAGATTAGATCAACTATCCTGATTATATTAGAGATACTAGAAGTGCTGAATGTGCCCAAGAAATTATTGGTGTCTACCCAAGGTGAGCAATAACCCATTCAGGAACAAGTCAAACTACTAAATGAAGTGTCATTTATACCATCATCTGCTTTTTAAAGTTTTACATTCAGTTCCAAATTCTCTCCCTCCCTCCACCCCATTGAGAGAGTAAGAAATATGATGCCCATGATACATATGAAGTTATTACCATCATTCTCTTTGCTTTCCACTGGGAAGACTTTTGAGAACCCAGGATTGCTTCCACTCAAAGAAGTGGTTAAGAAACTATGAGTGAAGGCTTGAACATAACCTCGGCACATCATTAAAATTTGAGAAAGCTTGTCATACAACCGTAGAATTGGAAAGCATCTTAAAAGTAACCTACTCCCACCTCCTCCATGAAGCTTATTCCTATCTCTTGAAGTTACCAGATCCCAGATAGATATGGAAGGAGGGAGCTTAGGAATCATCTAGGCCAACATTTTCACTTTTTAGGTAAGGAAAATAAGCTTCAGAGAGGCAAAGTGATGTGTCCAACAACACACAAGTAAAACCATGATTCAAATAGAAGGTCTCAGATGCCGAGGCCAACACACTTTCTGCTAATTTCTATGGAGACCTGAGTGTCATCTGTGTTGACCCTGGCATTTGGAGAGGCAGAACATTTTATCTCCATACAACTGTTGCCTGTGAGTAGCTTCTGAGTTGATGTAGATAATCAGTGACTCCACAGAACTAAAGAATATGAATGGATTTAATCACTTTATTGATTATAGCTTAATTATAATCAAAACATGCATATAACCACAATTCTGCTCAATCTGATAAATCCTGAGTATATTGTGTATTGAAGGACATTACCAATTCTTACAATGCTTAACTTGTTAGTTTACATAGTAATAGAGCGGAACAAAAAACTTTTTGAGCTCAATTTCAGAAACTAGCTAGGCCAACCATATCATTTTATCAATTAGTAAACTTCATCCACTTGGATAAGTGACTTCATGAAGTCATGTAACTTGTTAGTGGCAGGCCTAAACTAGAGTCCATTTAATATCTGTCGTTGGAGGGAAGGGGAAGGGGAAGGGGAAGGGAAAGATTGCTGGCCAAGAAATACCTCAATGTAGACTCCAAAAAGGACTTCTCTGGACTCTAAATTTTGTATTCCCAACTCTTTACATCTGGGACAACACAATTCAGCTTAACCAGAGCTCATCAGGCTCTGGAAAAAATAACTTTATGTGGTCCAAATTAAATCAAGATCACAATTCCCACTAAGCTATGCTTATACCACATCAAATATCCCCAACCAGAGTTTTCTGTTTATATTTAACTACTGATCACAGATGTCCCATCACCATGGAGCCATGTTACTGTTGCATTTACTTCCAAATGCTCCTGTTTCAGATAATTTTTGTGTTGATTTTTTAAAAGAATTTCCTGGATGAGATCCAAGATTATTTCAAAGATATTGGCTGAACAGTCCAGACAAGAAAAAACAACTGGATGAAAAATATCTCAGACCAATATATGATATACTTACTATTGGATGGATAGTCTATTGACTTAGAACATATATCAGGAACAAGTGCCACAGATGGGTATAAGGAGTCTGTAATATATTTCCATTGATAATCTATACATGAAGAGTGGTGAAAGGGATATATTTGAGAAATGCATGTCTAGAAAGGAGGGTAGGCATTCATGCAACAATAGTAAGGAATCAGTACTCACCCAATGTAAAGAGGCCCTTGGGGAAGGTCTCTAGCATGCTAGGTAGAACCTCTCTGGAGGGTCTAAGAGAATATGGGGATGAGAATTAAACAGGATGGGAAGGACTGAATGATTCGCCATGTGCATTCATGCTGGGAACATGTAGATGAGCTAAGCATTGAATTATCCCTTATGACTTACATAATGCCCTGAACATAGTAGGCACCTAAGTGACGTTTGTTGAATTGTTGCAGAATTAACCTCAGTAACCAGTATGTCCTAAACCACAGTGTAGATCACCCTGGGAGTAATTTTATGGCAGGAATTTAGAAGGGTATGAAGATTAGAAACACATCCCATGCAGACTCTGCAAGGAATTCTGGCACAAAGTAGATGGTTGGTTTAGATGTCATGCAAAGTCCCTTCCAATTCTGGGACAGTGATTCTGAAGTCAGCATGTGGGATAAATCAGAGAGCAGGAAGCAGAGTCATGAGTATTGAGGATGCTAAAAGATTGAAGCCCATAAAGGTCATGTGGTCTCCCCTGATAAAATGTAAGTTTCTTAAGGACAATTATTGTTTCATGAAGTGATGTAACTTGTTAGTGGCAGGCCTAAACTAGAGTCCATCTCATATCTTTATTGTCTTTATTGGCAATGCCCAGTGCAATGATATAGCACATAATAGGTGCTTATAAATGCTTGTTGATTAACTGATTAAGGATCAAATGGATGTGGTAGAATTCAGAGAGGCAAATCACCAGCAGAGATGAGTATGCCCAGAGTATCTGTTTGTCCTGGACATTGTTCTCCACTTCCACCAAACTATTTTATTTGTAAACTCTTTTTTGTGCTTTACCAGTCTGCCTCACATAAGGAAGCAGCGCACTAAAACCTAGCAAGACTAGATAGAATTCCACCTTCTTATAGTTCTAAGGAAATCTTTCTCTAAGCTGGACTTGATCCAGAAAGCAATGGGGATGCCATCTTTGTGCTAGACTTTCCTATGTACTCTCTCTCTTTTCTACTGTCTTTCCACAAACTCCCCACAACCAAATGGATTGCAAAGACCCAAAGAATCACGTGAAAGCCCAGAATGTTACTAAAGCCTTTTGAGTTGTGTGCTCAAAGTGACACCCCAACAATTATCATTTCACCATATCTTATTTTTGTTTCAAACACACCATTTTTTCTTTAAATAGAAATACAGGTACCAGACACAATGCCTGACATAGTTAACACTTTTTAAATAAAGAAAGAAAGGGAAGGAAAAAGATGGAAAGGAAGAAGGGAGGGAGAGAAAGAGGGTGGGAGAAAGGAAGAAAGGAAGGAAGGAAGGAAGGAAGGAAGGAAGGAAGGAAGGAAAGAAGGAAGGAAAGAAGAAAGGAAGGAAGGAAGGAAATCCCTGAGCATGGACCCACCATCTTCTCTTTTCAAAAGCACTGAAGAATGATGGTGAGTTTAAATACTAAGGTATTTACATCTTCCCAAAATTTCATGTGTTTCCTTGGTCATTCTCTGAAAACTCATTTCTTCTTATAAGCTTCCATTTACCCCTGAGCCCTTTGAAGGATGCTATTTAGGAGCCTCTTGAAACTAATTTCCAACCCATGGTAGTTATGGAGAGTTGTGCAGGATATGGAATGCCACATAGGGTGAATATAATAAATGATATTAACACATTTGTTTGTTTTCTTCCTCAGTTAATACAACATGTACTGAGGTCATTTTTATCACTGCCAGGCAAACCATTTGTTATCAGCGAAGCTCTGTCAACAGACTTGGCACCAAAAGCAGGGCAGGCAAGGAATCTCATCCCTTTACAGCAACTTTGTCATTTCATTCATGGCAGATTTTGGGGATGGAAAGGACCTAAATAGGCAATATGTTAAAGATCACATTCTATAAAATATATAGATACATGAAAACTGAGGTTAGAAGTTATGTGACTTATCCAAGGTTATAAAGGTAGGTAGCAAGCAGCAAAGCTGGGATTTGAACAAAGATTCCCTGACTCCAAGTTTAGCATCCTTTTGATTATACCATTAATTGAACATTATGGCATCCCATGATATTTGCATCCTTAAAATGAAGATCACAATTATTCCTCAGTTACATGGATTAAACATTAAATTTCTCATCCAATTATTACTTACCATTTCCATCATCAGTCTTCTATCCACCTTGTATGATCATTTTCTCTTTGCAGATAAATACTTTTTCCTTTCTATTCATGTCAAGGGTTTGAGAAACACAGAATGAACAAATGAATGAATGATACTAGTATAAACCCATAGATGAGATTCTCATTTATGCCTGTCCATGATTTTATAATAACTCAAGACTTGTTTTAGTCCCTTAGAAAAGTTATTAGAAGATGTCCATCAGAGGGGGCATGGCTAAATAATGTATGGTTCATGAATGAAATGGAATATTACTCCATTGTTGGTGCTGTGTTTGTCCTTCATTCTCGAAGAGGACCATGATGTCAAGATGATGACATGACTTCCTGTTGACTTTGATTTGAGTGAGGGAGGGCTGTGCAAGGTCACCAACATCACTTTCTTCTCCTGAGCCATCTGGGTCCAGTGGCCTTATATGCATCAGGACGATTGGAAATGGTAAGAAATGGTGAATATCACAGATATAGAGACGTGTAAAAAGATCCATGTGAACTGATGCGAAGTGACGTGAGCAGAGTCAAGTTAATACTGTGAACGACCTCAACAGTGTAAATGTTGTAAGCGGCTCAGACATATGTAAACTGTGTGACCTTAGGCTTGTAAATTAACTTCTGCGTCTGCAGAAGTTTCCTCATCTGTAAAATGGATGTAATAATAGCACCTATCTCCCAGATAAGAGATAAAATGTAAAGATAAAATGAGATATTTATGAAGGAGGTTGCAAACCTTTAAGTGCTATATTGGACCTGGAGTAAGAAAGACCTGAATTCAAATCCTGCCTCAGACACTTATTTGTATGACCCTGAGCAAGTCATTTGACCCCTCTCAGACTCAGTTTCTACACCTGTGAAATGGGAATATTAATAGTATCTACTTCACTGGGTTGTTATGAGATTATATATATATATATATATATATATATATATATATATATATATATAAAGCACTTTGTAAAATCTTAAAGCACTATATAAATATAGGTTATATATGGGTTATTATATAAATGTTAACTATTAAATGAAAAGAATAACAACCGCAAAATGAAAAGTATGTTGAAAAACTACAAAGAACAAGCATGATCCCAATGAAGAAGTCTGATAAAACACCTTCCCCAGTCATTTTCAGAGACAGGGACTCAGGTATGGAACATGGCATGTATTTTAAGTACTAGATAATTTTGCAGCTTTTTTCCTCTTCTTTTCTTTTTAAAAAAGTCTAATAAAGACACATATATATATATATAATGCATGTGTATGTTTTATATATATATATATGTATATTTATAGGCTGGTTCTCTGAGGTGGAGAGATGGAGAGAAGACAGAAATTTAGGCAATGTAAAAGCAAAAGATAATCACTAAAATTTTATTTTAAAAAATATTGTTAACCTACTGCTCTCTTCCTCAGTTATCATTCCAAGAGAACAGAGATAAGGAAAACTTTCGAGCTAGAATGTTCAGATACATATATAATGGACTCCATCTTGGGCCATATTTCATCAATAGTCTTCAGTCGCTAATGATCTCACCTTCTCAAGTCAATTTCCAATTTATTTCTACAATCCTTGGAGAGACATTCATTAACGAGGGCCTTCTCCAGAGGTCCTTGCTTTTCCAAATAAAACAAAACAAGAAAAGGCAAGACCTATTTCTTTTGTGCCAGTACAAGTGAACGGACTCAAATGCTGTCACATAATAGACTAGTGAGGAAAGGGATGCTAATCACTATATTAGAGGAATTCCTTTGTTCACGTACTCCTGTGGAAACATCCAGATGTTAATTCCCACTGAGGTACCACTCTACAATAACTGGTCTCAGTAAAACTGAGATTCAGTTCAGGTCAGGTCAAAGAGTATTTGTTAAGTTCCTATCATGTGTCTCTCACTCTGCTAGGTTGTAGTACAAAGAAAATATGGGGAATCTCAAGAAGCTGGCGTCCTAATTAGGGAAGTAATGTACACATGTAAGTAAACACAAACACACACATGCCCACACTCACAGTGGACATCAGGGATTCTCAGAGGAGCCAATGAGGCAGTAGATTGTCACATACTTCATTGGAACAAAGGTGGTATTGATTTCATTGAGTCTCTTCAAAAGAGGTGGGAGGAGGGTAGGAAAAAAAAGGAGAAAAAAAGAAATTTACATGAAAATTTTGTTGTATATTTGAAAGGAATGGCAAGTTGTACATAGTAGATTTGCAGTTTCATGTACAATCATATATGTCATAAAAATGCCTGTTCTATTCCATAAATATGTATTAATGTAATAAAAAAGGAAAAAGATAGAAGGGAACTTAAAAAAAGAAAGAGGTGTAAAGAAAATGCACATGATAGCAGATACCCATCCATCATCCTGTCTGGTGAACAAGGCAGGAGTCTGTGGGTTAGGCTGTTTATAGAGAGAGGCAAATGTACTCATCCTTAGCTAGATCAGTTTCTCCCCAGGACTCTGAGGAAAGGATTATCCCCAGCCTATGTAAAGGAGAAATTCAGGAGCGCCTTTTTCTCCCAGAGTAGTGAAAGAGGTGTCCCTCTTTTTCAGGGACTGATATTGAAATCAATATGACCTTTGCTACTGTGAAGTGACAGTTTCCTGCCCCATGGCTACACTGACAATTCTGGAGATCTGTCCATTCTGTGTGCATGTGTATACATGTGCATACATGTATTGGGGTTTATGTATTTGTGTGCACATTGTTTCTCTAATTAGGAGGCAGGCTCATTGAGGAGAGGAACTGTTTTTTTTATCTCTGCTCTGCCTGATAGTCAATCTCTGGTGGAGATTGTGGATTTAAGAATTGTCTTTGCTAATGGTTCATTAAGTTAATGCTAACTTCCTTTCATTGGGACATCAGCCCATAGAAACAGGCTAGCGCCTTCAGGGCTTCCTCTTGTGTATGACAGTCAGATCAGCTGATTATGACCCCCTGCTTTGTATGGCTCTCACTTAGCATCTACTTCCTGTGATGATTCTTTATGCTGGAGCTGAAGGGTGTTTCCTGCTGTCCGCTGGGATGGGTTTGAGTGGCTGACAGTTACTCTAACTTAGTTATCTGTGCCGTCATTTCCTCCTTTCTAAAAAAAGAGAGAAAATAGTCTTTTTAGCACATCAGAGCCTCGTAGACTAAGATATCAGTGTGGCATGGTAAAAAGAGCCTCAGACTTGGAAACTGAAGAGTTGGCTTTCAGTCCTGGCTTTGCCATTCACCATAACATTTGTGGCCCTGGGCAAAAGACTTTTCACCAGTCTGAGTTTGAGCTTCCTTAGCTTGAGAAAAGACACCATTAGATGATCTCGAAGGCTCAAAAACTCTGTTTTTCTGTTCTTCTGAGATTGCAATTAATACATTTTTATAGCCCTTAAAATATTTTTAAATTTGTTATTCATTTATTTTTACATTCTTTTTTTTTTTAAATTTCAGTTTCAAATTCTCTTCCTCCCTCCCTTCCCTTCCCCATCCATGGAGAAGGCAAGCAGTACGATATCAATTAAATATTTGATGTCATGCAAAATATATTTCCTTATTAGCCATGTTGCCAAAAAAGCAAGAAAAGTAAAGAAAGTGAAAAAAAATCTACTATCATTTGCACTCAGAATTCATCAGTTCTCTCTCGGGAGGTGGATCCCATTTTTCATGATGGTTCCTTTGGAATTGTCTTGCATCATTGTATGGTTTAAATTAACTAAGTCTATCACAGTTGGTTATTAACAGTATTGCTGTTAATGTGTACAATGGTCTGGTTCTGAGTAGTTATATGTTTCCAAAAAAAAGTCCAAGAAAAAGCAAAAGATAGTTTCCTAAAGTCATTAAGAAGGTCACAAAAATTTCTGTGTTTGACAGTAGTATTAAATGCTTTTTATTATAGCTTAAAATACAATTATGACCATGGATAGTAGACGTGTTTCTCAATACTTTATGTACATTTTCCCCATGTGAATTTTACAATATCACTTATGCTAGGGATGGCCAACAATTTGAACTCTTTTTTTTTTTATTTTATTTATTTATTTTTTTTTATATTCAGAAGATGACTGTGAATAGTCCAGCCCTCTGATCCTAATTGTTTTTCTTTTGGTGTCTCTTCTATTCATTGAACTTTTCTGAAAAGCAGTAGCCATAATAGTGATGTAATTCTCAAGAAATGAAATCTTTAGGAAAACAATTATACAAAAAACATCAACATACAAAGCCCCTCTGTCTCCCATCAAGACTAAGTGTGAGTTCCTTACAGACCAAGGGAGAGTTTTATGAAAATAGTATCCATGTAGGCTGGGACATCTTAGTCACCTCCCCAAAAGACTTCAGTAACTACCAAAATAACTAACTGCAAAAGCCGGAGCAAGAGGTTAGCCAAATGCAGAAGGAAGTGGGCTGGGAACAGAGTTTGGAATGTGAGTCTGTCCCAAAGCTGCCAAGCATATGGTATGTGTGGCCAACGGGTTTCCTTCAGCTTTGCAGCCTTCAGGACTGGTGAAATAGATAAGCAATCTTAACAACAGCACAGGAGATCCCTTCTTTGGTATGGTTGTTTCCCAGGTATACACCTGGGAAGAGAAGGAGAACCAGGAGTCATACTTGTGGAGGGGCAACAAGTATATTTTAAAATTATACGTAGATATTTTAAATATATGGATGAAAATGTCTCTGGTGGTTCAGATGTGTAAGCAAGTTTTTTGTTTTGTTTCGGTCTGTATCTGTGATTTTATAGGGAATTTCTAGAGAAAGAATTCTTTCCACAAAGTATCTAAATAATTTATAGACATGGTTTTCTGAAACACTGATAGGATAAGTAATTTGCTTAGAGTCACACAGATACTAGTGTTAGAGGCAAAACTTGAATCTAAATCTTCCAAGGCTAACCTTCTGCGTATTATGCCAGGCCACCTCTCTTGTGAATATGTATGTATATAGGTAAAATATAGAAAGCAAAAGTATGTAGATTTACATATATGCTAATAAGTGTGATATCAAGGTGTATACCAATGTATGAATTTGAGAAATATAGATAGACATGGGAATGTGATTTGAACTTCTGGTGGGTAAACGTTCTCTCCCAAATTTGTTCAGTCTTTTTCAGTGGTGTCTTACTCTTTGTGACCCAATATGGGGTTTTCTTGGCAGAGATCCTGGAGTGATTTTCCATTTCCTTCTCCAGCCCATTTTACAGATGAGGAACTGAGGCAAAGAGGGTTGAGTGACTTGTCCAAAGTCACAGAGCTACAAAGTGTATGAGGCCAGATTTGAACTCACAAAGATAAGTTCTTCCTTTCTCCAGGCCTAGGACTATATCCACTATACCACCAATGGGTCTAATGCAGATCAACAAATGTTTTGCTGCATTCTTAGAGAGCCCTCTGGGGCTTTGAGGGATAACTGATTTAAGGAAGGTTCCGCAATCAGTATGTGTCAGAGACAGGACTGACTGTTTAGGTCTGTCTAACTCTGAGGCCAGCTCTCTCTATCCATGGTGCCCTTCTGAGTGGATGTATATGTATATGTGTGTTATCTGTATATGTGTATGTCTATATATATATATCTATGTATGTGTGTATGTGTGTGTGTGTGTGTGTGGGTGGGTGGGTGGGTGGATGTGGGTGTAACTTCACTAATATGTGTGTGTGTTCATTTGTATAATATACCTACCAACCACAGGCTTGCTTTGGGGTGTCCTCATTGCTCTGAAATACAAGTAAAATGAACACCAACATTCCCTAAGAACTCTCTAAGGGAGCTAGACTAGCATTTGCCAGCAGTGTAAGGTTTTTGGTTGTTTTTTTTTCTACTTTTCCAGGCACACAGAATAAGTTTGCTCAAAACAGACTGAGACAAAAAAAAAAATACTGGCAGCAAGTGCTAAATGTCTCAGAGAATATGTTTTCCTTCTCTGGCAAGCATACCCCTGAGCATTATACCGTGTTGTGACAAATTAGCGAGCAATTAATGCCTAATCAAGTACAGCACAAGATGGTCCTGTAAAGGAAGCAGCGCATTTTAGGGCTCATTTTCTGTACCTTAACGTAGAATGGACCTCTTCCTAAAGTTCATACAGCAGTACCTACTTTGAAGAGAAGTTTAAGTCAAAAGCTGTTCTCAATTTTATTGTCTTTTTATTGCACAGTGCCTGGAATATAGGGGATTCTTAATACATGCTTGAAGAATTGAATTGAACTGCCTATATCAAAAACAAAAACAAAATCATCTTTCTCCTTCCACTTTCCTTGATGCTCAGATAGTCACATTGGAAAGTCAAGCTAAAAGAAAGTGACTAATATTGAAAATCCTATTGGGGAATTCTTACCTTTCCTTGCATGTAAGCAAAATCCATTTTCTGTGAGATATTTTTAGTGCAAACTTCCTCCGATGCCCTATTATCTTACAGTGTACCATTAGGTCTTGAGACCATTCCAAGAAGGTCATGTGATTTCTAAGCATCTCTTTAACTGCCTTTTGAGTGACTAGTCTGACTGGAGTCAGAGTACAAAGCTGTTCACTACCAAGGGCTGGGAGTCTCTGTTTCTCTGCCTGGAATACTTAGAGTTGGGATGTGAAGGTGCTTTTAGGGTTACCTTTCCTGAGGGGTCACTTCATTTAGCTTGAGCTCTGATCTCATTAGTAGAGAACGTTTTTTATCTCTCCACCCTCTCCCCTACTTGGCATTGATATAAAAATGTATTAGTCTGAAAAGTTGCATGTGTGGGAACAGAACCACCATGTCACTGAGAGGCAATGTTAGTGAGGATTTCTTCTGGGATTGGGTACATGCTTTCTGCAGTGGTCCTGATTTGGAAGGCTCTGTGCCTCAGATGACACCACTGAATTACCCAAACTTAAGTCATGTGCAATTACTTAGTCAGTTGAAGTATAGCAAAGGTTCCTTTTGGAAATGGATTTTTTTTTTCAGTTCAATATTCCACTCTTGTCCTCGATGCTAAGCTGATTATTGGTGTCAATACTTCTCACTGTTCTGTACACATTTGTTAGCTTGGAGCCAGATTCTTATGTTGTTTTATTTACACTATATCTGAGTGGAGGAGGCAGGGGAGATTGTAATATGTTGACATCTATGAACCTGAGACTTACAGCCTATCTCCATAATGCACAGGAAGCCTACTCTCTCGGGTGAGCTGAGGAAACACTCTCCCAGCAAAACGCACTCATATTTCTGAGTGTGTCTCATTTTAGTGGATCAAATCTTTCCTATCTCTGCATCCAAGCTACTCAGTTGTGATCAGATGATCAAGAACCAAGGAAGCGATTGGAGAGCTGGCTGGCTGCAGCTGCAATGTAGGCTGTTTGCAAGGACAAGGAGCCACTGTTTTGTTTTTTTTTCAAACATAGCATAAACATAGAAGTTATTTTGTAGGCTCCAGGATGCAGCAATGGGCTGCGCTGCCAGTATTGTTCTGTTACAAGCCTTTCGTTCTGTGGTACAGAGGAACTGTCCACACATTTGCCGGCGACGCCAGGAAGAGCCATCACCTGAATTTGTGCCTCTGGATAGTGAGGACGAAATGAGCAGACCCAGGACCCTTATCATCATGGTAGAGTATATACCTCACTCTTTAGCTTCAGGTCACTGAATTTGTTCTTGTTTAAGGGGATATACATGGTTGGAGTTGCTCGTGTATTGTTTTGGTTCGATTTGATTTTGTATAGATGCAGAAATATGGGCTGGAGGATTGGTTCCACTGAATGAGTGTTTGAGTCGTCTCCCGAAACTCTTATTCAACACAGCTGAGATTTGTCTGTTACCCAATTAGAATCTACCTGTGGACTACTGGAAACCCTCCTCTGTGTAGTTTTCTAAAACCTGAGTTTAACGTCATTCAGAAAAGGTATTTCAGAGTGAGGATTAATTGAATGCTTTTTTATTTTATGCTTCAAGTTTTAAGGAATGAATAGAGACTGTGATTTGTGTTTCACCAATGGAAAAGCCCGAATGTGGTCATTTTTATCATTAGGTCTCTGCAGCATAGCTTCGAATCAGTTTTTAATTCTGATTTGGTGGCAAAAAAAAATGAAAGAAAGCATGCGTTTCTTTTTCTTCTTAATCATAGGAGTCTTTTCAGAATAAAAGGTGGATCTTTTCATAAAATTGTGATCAAGTGGCTTATTGATCTTGATCCACTCTAGGAGAAATTGTCTTTAGAATATATTTGCTTTCGGATATGCTACTGGACAGTTGTTCCTTGTCACCTGTTAAATGTTATGTCCTCTGCTTCAAATTCCTTTAGATTCTCTTCGGTGTGAATTGTAGGACAAGGAGTCTTTTCTTGTTTCTCAGTTTCTTTCTGATGAAGGAGACACAATTTGCAATCTGCTTACTCATTGAAATTCCACACCAGGATGTAGAGGCTGTGTTAAAGTTTCCAAAATTTGGGGAAAATATTGAAGTCTGGGTGGTTTTGCATTGTAGACATTTTTTCCTCTCATATATCAAATCTGTGTCTAATAATGAATGAAAAATCCCTGCCCAGAATTCTTTAGTTAAAAGTGTTTTCACTTGGTTTGTGCCTCTGAATGACAGATTATTCAATAACATTCCCCAACGATTTCTTCAAATCGGTCTGATTTCCACCACTTATATGATTTTTAAAAAACACGTAAGCCTATTCTGTACTTACTCCTGCTTCTCAAGTGGCTAAGACAACTCTGCTAATAAGAATTGACTTCACACTGATAACTTCAAACTTGTGGCAGCTCCTATCAGTGAAATCCTTTGAAGGTTGATAAGTAATATATGGCAGGTTCGGTCACTCAGAGGTATGCATACATTTGTTCAGTCATTCCTGCTTTAACCTGATAATAACAAGATGAACTTTGGCCATTCCTACAGGGTTTGTGGCTTCAACTTGTTATGTCTGTCACCTGAATAATTAGCCCTTTGTTCTCCCTTTTAGCTGTTGGTGTTATTATTGTTGTACTAATTAAATCAAGCTTTAAAAAAATAAACTATAAAATGATTTACATACAATGTAAAAAACCATCAAAGCCCAGTGGCCTTGCTAAAATAAGAAAGAAATTCAAACATAACAAGGAAATGCATTAGGAAAATTGGCAACTCTCCTAAAGAAAATACTTTTCATGACAGAATTTTAAAGA
>CM053771.1:498933870-498969850 GCA_028658325.1 Potorous gilbertii | reverse complement strand
GTGATGGTGGTGGTGGCGATGGCGATGGCGATGGCGGCGGTGATGGTGGTGGTGGCGATGGTGATGGTGATGGTGCTGATGGTGATGGTGGTGATGGTGATGGTGATGGTGGTGGTGGTGATGGTGATGGTGCTGATGGTGATGGTGATGGTGGTGGTGGCGATCATGATAATTTACTTTGTAGCTATTCTAAAGGGTTTGTATTTTGGTCTAAAATTATCCTCATCTTTTGGATTAGGATCAGAGATTAAGAGTTAAGAGGGACCTCAATGGTATCCAGTCCTCTCTGCCTAATTTTACAGATGAGGAAATTGAAATCCAGAAATATTCATGGGATCTCAGGATGATTGGATCACAAATCTAGAGCTGGACATGAATGACTTCAGAAGATAGCTAGTCCAAATATTTTTTTTTACAGACAGGTATACTGAGGCATCTCAGCAAGGCTAAATGACTGATTAAGTGATTCCCTCAACATTTCATAGGTAGCAAGAGGCAGTAGTCTTAGGGATGTTTTAAGCTCTTTGCTTTAAAATGGCACTAGACTTTGGGGAGACTCTGGATAACCATACTAGGCTATATTATGTTTCTAGCTATTCATATTGTAGGTGAGCACATAGTACAGGAGGCCTGATAATACTTCAAATCCATAATAACATAAAATTCTGCCAGTTCCCTTCTATTGGATTCTTCCATAATTTTTCGTTCATTATTTTAACTCTTTGATGACTGCTTGACGTTAGTGATATCATTCTTCCCTCCAACAATGCAGATTTTGACACTTTCATGCCTTCTGATGCTATATGATTTGGTCCATGTTTCAAAGTATACTACCCACTAAGGATTCACCCACTGTTCAGGAGATGCTGTTCTAGGTCCTTATACTTTTAATGGATTCAATAGGACTCACTGACTGTCCATCAAGTTATCACTTAACTCTTGCCATTTGACTGGTCTGCTTCCTTTTCCAATCATTTACTTCCTCAATTACATATGCACAAATACACACACACACACACACACACACACACACACACACACATATATACCTTATTGTACTTACTGAGGTTAGGTTATCATTGGAAATATTGATCCTTCTTGTCCCTCATGGGCAGTTCTCCATTGTCCTTTAGATACAACTTTAATTTCTTGGAATTAATGGAGCAGCAAAAACAGTTTTAGCTAACTAGCTTTTGTCTGCAATTCCCTAGAAGTTGCTGCATTTGCCTGTCCAGTATGATTAACTAGAATTGGCAGACACTGAGCAACATGCTGTAGTGGGAAACGCATGTGACTGGGAGGCAGGAGACATGTTTTCCAATCAAAGCATTACTGATCATCATCCCAAATAAACCTGGCACTGTATTTAAGCTTCCTGAGATTCTAGATTCTTGTCTGTAAACAAGGATAATAGTACCTGCAGTGTTGACTCCCATTCATTCAGTAAATCTTTATTAAGCCCCTACAATAACCCCCACTGAGAATCCAAAAAGAGGCAAAAGATAGTCCCTCTCCTCAAGCAGCAAGAGTGTTGTGAAAAGCAAATAAGACAATGAGTAAAAAACGAAAAAGAGTATAATAAAATCAAGGGCTAAGTTTAAACAGCTCTTTGGTGTGTTTGTTTCATTAAGGGTTAAGTGATTGGTCACCACCTCATGGTCACTGCCAGTTTTTCATGGTTATGGAAATAAGAGACTCCAGTGCATCTTTGGAGAAATTGTTATTGCTCTTTTTGTGGTTAATATAGACTTTCATATGGTATTTTAAGATATATTATCTCATTTGAATATTACAATATTTCTCTAAGATAGCACGAGTAGCATCATTCCCTTTTTATAAATGATGAAACTGAGTCTCAAAGAAACTAATAAAATTCTAGATTTCAAGCTAGAAAGGACCTTAGGGTTCATCTAATTTTGTAGATAAGGAAATTGAGGTACAGAGAGGTTTAGTGTTTTGCCCAAGCTCACACAGCAAGTAAGCAAGTTTTGAATTCAAGCTCTCTTGACGTCAAGTCCTACAGTGAAATGGAGAAAGATAAACAATACTTTTATTGATTTTACCTTCTAAGACTTAAGTCTTTTCATTATAGAACTGTTCAGAGGTGAGACCAGTAAGCATGAAATGAAAAGATTTCTACTTTTTGACATACAATCAAAATGTAGAATTGAAACGAGCATTATCCAGCAAAGTCACCAACTTTTGGAGTGGTAATATCGTAGAAGGTCCATTTTGTAGAAGAGACAAATGTGATGGTGCACAGAAAAGGTACCTGACCTGGTCTAAGTCACCCTGGTAGTAAATTCTTGAGAGGGGGAAATTTGGTCCTGTGCTGTTTCCCCTACATCAGGCTATCTACTTTCTAAACACTGGATCCTAAGTTATACTGGGAATAGTACTTCACCTTTGAGGTTATATTTTTCCAGGTTTGCAGTTTCCTGGAGTGTTTACCTGGAGCCTTATCCTTTTTCATGTTCAAAAAAAATGTTACAAAAGGCCCAGCTATGCCTTTTGAGCAAAAGACAGTAAGAATAGCAAACATCCTCTGCTTTGCTTAGTAGAACAGCCTGTCCTCACAAAGAGGCCAGCAAGGGAATAAGGCTGTATTGTTTCAGAGTATACTTGTTAGATCTCCTGGTCCCCTTTCTCTTCATTCCTTACCATGTCACTTGACTCAGCTGTGCAAGCTGTGTTCAGGATTCAGGAAAACTGTTCTAGGTAGTATCTCTAATACAACTCTTAATTTTTCTGGAAGTATCCTGGAAAATTCTCTGGAGTGATATACTAGCAACCAAGCATAGTACCTCCACTACCGCCCACAATCCCACATGCACATAATCCTACAGGGGAAGGAGATTGAAGGAAAATGCAATATAATGGAGAATTTCAGGGTCCACATTGTCCCATGTCCACCTAATTTCCTTGCATCGAAATATATATATATATATATATATATATATATATATATATATATATGTATGTATGTATGTATGTATATACTACAATTATACATGGTCTGGCACTGTTTAAAACCAGGCAAACTTTGAATTACCTCTTGCCATATACACTGGCACACGAATTATTTCAATTCAATAAACATTTATTGAAACGCCTACCATATCTAGTGCTATCCTAGATACTCAGAATAGAAAGAAAAGAATGAAATTATCTCTTCCCTTAAAAAACCGTATAGTCTACTGAGTATACAACACACACATACAGATATAAATTATGTACAAAAAAATAAAATTTATTTTGAGATGCGAAAGAAGCATCTACAACTGAAGAAATTGGAAAAGGCTTCTTATAAGACATGATGCTTAAACTGAGCTTTAAATAATTGTAAGAGGCAGAGGTAAAGAGGTATGGGGACTTGTTTTAGAAATTTCTATTTGGTAGTTATGTGGAAGATGGTTTGAAGAGCGGGGAGGCAGGATGCAAGGAGCCCAATTAGGAGGCTATTTCCAATGTCCTGATTCATTGGAACAATGTAAGAGGTGAGTAGTGACTCTTCCTGCATAAACAGCAGCTCCCGTATCTCTCCCCCCACCCACAGCCTGCTTTGACCCAATAGCTTAATGATGGTTAATAAGAGTAGAGGTTTATAAAGTTTGGAACCCAGGAAATGAGAGCTGTATTCTATATCAGCAGTTCTTGACATTTTGTTTTGCATCATGGATCCTTTTGTTAGTCCGGTTAAATCTATTTCTGAGGAAAAAAACTTTTTAAATAATTGGAGGAAATGCTAAAATTCTTTTGAATATTAGTGAAAATAAAGATTATTTTTCACCTTTCAAATTCACAGAACCCTTGATACCTATCCATGGATTCACAAGGGGTTCATGGATCCCAGGGTAAGATCCTCTGCCCTATGACCTTCACATAAAGAGAGTGTCTTATAAGAAGGCAGGAGGTGTCAGTAGCAAGTCCATACTGCTTTATCTCCCTTGATTCTCCTATTGGACTAGTGCTTCAACGCACCCCAGAGAATTTTGGAACATGTGAAACACTCCCTTGTGTATGGTGGCTTAGATTGGCCCATGAACAGCTTCACATCTCGCATTATGTGCCCAAATCTGATAATGTTCCTGATGCCATGAGGTATTTTCTGGCATTCTCATAGAAAAGCTTCCAGGGAGTGATTTCTCTGAAAGAAAACCTTAGACTTGCCATCCTTATTCTGCCATCTGTGCCTCCCCAAACCTTTTCCAAGAAATTTCCAGACATGTGGACATTTTTGAGGTTTATCATCCCTGTTGCAAGTTGGCATTGTTTGAATTGCCCTCAGGTTGTCTGGCTTCACATCAGATGCTTTAGGTGTCAGTTGGCCAACTCAACATTCAGTCCCTACTCTTTATTTAAATGTCCTGTACACATATATGTTCACTAGGTGTTAGCACAGAACTACACGAGCTTCCAAACCTCAGCTTTTTTTTAAACTTTAGCCCACAGAAGAATCAAAATGAAAGGTTGTTGGAAACAGAGGTGACAAGCATGTGATTGATCCATGGGAGAGTATGTGAGATGCTGAAACAATTTTCAGTTCTGGTTTCCCCTTGAGATTCAGTTGGGGAGGCAGGATTTTCTCATGGGATTCTTTAAAAAAGCAGCAACTTTAGGATACAGACTGTGCATGTGCTGATAAAAAGGAGACGCTGGGCAGTGTGAACTCAGTGCCAACTAATTCAGTTAAAGGTTAAAAAAAATCAAAATACCATTAGGGGATAGGAAAGAGGGGAAGATATGTATGTATGTATACATATGTGTATGCGTGTATATGTATATGCAATATATACATATATATACATATACAGACATACATATACACTTTTAGTATGTACTATGTGTCAGGCATTGTTTGCTCTCTATGAAGTCAAACATCCAGATGTTTAGGGATAATCTTCTGAATCTCAGTTCCCTTATATGTAATGAGAAGTTGTTTTACTGGATAAGTGTTCGGATCCCTAACAAATCTAAATCCTATGAACTTGATAGTGGACTGATGTTTACATGTTGAAGACTGACATTTGGTGTCAAGCAGATTCTTTCACTCAATGTGAACTATTACTACTACTACCACTACTTCTGCTGTTTCTACTGCTGCTGCTGCTGCTGCTACTACCACTACTACCACTACCATTTCTACTACTACTACTACTACTACTACTGCTACTATTCCTAACCTACTCTTATTGCTGTGGCTCCTACTAATAACAACAACCCTGCAATGGATGTGGTCTTGTCATGTTGCATATTCTCTTCTTTGGTGAGAATCACAACTTATTCATGTCTCCTCATCTCAAGTGATTCCTGTCCATGTCTTTCCAAAGACCCACCATAAAGGATCTGTCCAACATGCTGAAGGCTATTCTCTAGGTCTTTTTCCATTTTCAAGGGACCAGTGAAGCAGCTGGGTTGGCCATCTGTTATTTCTGCATCTCACAATATGGTCAACCCACTTCATTTTCTGATCAGTCATTTTCTCAATGATATCTTTTATGCCAAAGAGAAATAGTCTAATATAGTGGATAGAGCTGACCTTGGATCCAGGAAGATTTGGGTTCAAGCCCCATCTCTGATACATAATGTCTGTGTGACCCTCTGTCTGCTCCTCTCCATGCTCCCTGAGTCAAATTATTAAACTCTCAGTGCTCTAAAGTCAGAGGTATCAAACACATTGCTTCAACACTCTCAAGTTGCCTGGAACTAGAGTAAAATATAATTGGAATGTATTTAACAAAATAAAAATACAAAAAAAAACCATAGGTAGCGTCACATTTTAAAATGAAGTCAATACGCAGCCCACAGGGATCCTTACTTATTATGGTTTAGTGGCACCAATAATTTGCACACCAATTAAATCATGGGTCTATTTCATCCTAACTATTATCTCTTACTGCATATATAATAATTAATATTAATAACAATTAGCATTTAAATAGCACTGTAGTTTTTCAAAGTGCTTTACAAACATAATCTCATTTTATTCCCAGAGCAACTCTGAAATGTGAGTACTATCTTCATCCCCATTTTATAGATGATGAACCTGAAGCGGACAGGGGTTAAGTTACTTGCCCAGGGTCACGTTGCTAATAAGTACAAGTCAGATTTGAGCTCATGTCTTCTATGCACTAAGCCATGACTTTTGTTTCTTCAGAAACTTGTGCTCACTGAGTTGCAGCCACACCACATTCTGGGAGAATATTTTCATTTAAAAAGAGGGATCTTTACACCACAGATCAACTAGAAATTATAAAAGCTGAGCAGGGCACAGTATTGGGTATAGAATGGAGGTTATAGAATAATGGACCTGTATTCTGTCCTCCTGACCCTCTGTATGGCCTTGTTAAGTATTTAATTTATTTGTTTCATTGTAAAATGTGAGTTATGATATTGGTACTGACCCCTCTCTCCGGGATACTGTCTAAATGTTAAATAGATTAAAAGATAATACCAATCTGGTCAACTGATTTCCAGGTTAAAGGTCAGAGTTTTATAAAGGAGAGGAGGGGGAGCCCATATTAAATTGAGATTCCTAGGATCCTAGAGCTGAAAAGAACCTTAGGAATCATCATTTAGTTCCTCAAGAAATGGACAAGAAGTGAAGAGTTATAATTTTGTGCTCATCCTTCTTTTAGTCAGTTGAGAAATATTTAGTAAGTCCACGCATGTGCCAGGAACAGGGGATACAATGGAAATTCACAAACATTCTCTTTCTTCAAGGAGCTTGCATTCTAAATAAGGAGACAACATGTACATACAAGACACATATAGTGTAAATGGAAGGTCATGGCAAAATGACTTCACTTTGCGATGGAGAGTGATAGAGAAGGGGGAAAGTGGGATTTGAGCCATAGCATGCATTGTCGCCTTAGCTGAAATGTGAAAAAATTCCCAAATATTTTTTAGTATATATATTTTAAGTGCATGGTAGCTTTTGATGTATTATTTCCATGTATCAAAAGCAATAGTTTTACAAGTCAGGTTTATGGTTACAATTTTTGAATCTTAAGAATAGAAGAGAGCTGGTACCAAATTCGGCCCTCCATCTATGTATCTTCTATCCTGACACAACTCTTTTCCCTCCTAGCCTTAAATTCACTGAATTATTGAAGTTCAAGAACAAACATGATTTTCAAAAATATCTGTCTTCAAGAAAATTTGAATAATTAGTGTTCAAGAAAACAGAAAACTGGAGTTGAGTAAAGTATCTTGACAGAGAAGTTCATAAATATTTCCCAAGTATCAAGAAGGAGTCAGAATGTCTGTTGTACCACCTTGTCTTTTGGAGTTTTTGTTTTTTACTTGTTAATCAATTGCTATAGAAAGCAAGTAATTATATTAAATTCAAGTTATATTATAATTAATAAATAAAAGCAATTTCCAAAAGCAGCATTTCACCCTGTACACAAATATACACTCTTTGTAAATAGAAAAGTCACATGTTTGAGTCAGAAGTTTGAGTTGTTAATGATAAGGATCTACTATCAAAAAGAAGAATAACATGCAAGAAACTTCCTTCTAAGCTCTTTTTTTCAATACAGAGGCTAGCAGGGGTGGGGAACCTGCAGCCTCAAGGCCACATGTGGTCTTTTAGATCCTTCAGTGTAACCTTTGGACTGAATCAAAATTTGCAGAACAGTTTCAGAATGGTGAAAATGAATCCTACTTGGTAAGTCAGAATTTGAGTGACTTCAGGGTTGGCCAGGTCCTCTGTGATTTGCTAGGAAAACAATTTTGTCTTATTACTAGTTTGACAATGGCTAGATAATGGTTTGTGTGAAAGAAGATATGGGGATTGTAGTGGCCTGCAGGCTCAGTATGAAGCAACAGAGTAATACAGTAGCCAAGATAAATGTGATGTTAGCTGCATTATGAGACACTTAATGTGCAGAAATAAGGATGCAGCGTTTTGCAGATAATCTTCCCTGGTTGGATGATATCTGGAATAATGTATTCAGTTTTGGAAGACTGGATGGATGTTGCTCCATTTTGGAAAGGACATTGATAAGTTGGAAAACATCCAGAAGAAGGCAATGAAGATGGTAAAGGACCTTGAATTCCTGTCATACAAAGCTAACTTGCAGAAATTTGGAACATTTACCGTTAGCAAAGAAAAAAACAGAGGGGAAACATGATAACTGTGGTTAAGTATTAAAAGGACTGTCGCTTGGAAGAAGGGCTCAATTCGGATTGCCTGCGTTCAGAAAGATGAACAGAGAAATGGGTAGAAGCTATCAAGAGGCACATTAAGCTGGAACACCTTCCTAACAATTCAAACTGTTGAAAAGTGGAGTAGGATGTCATGTTCAGCATCACCAGAGACTTAAAGCAAATTCTGGATGGTTCCTGACATTGGATAGGTTGGATACAGTGTAGAAGGGATTTGTTTAGGCATGCATTGTATACTAGATGACCTGTGATCTCCCTGTCAGCCCTGAGAGTCTGTGATTAAGTGGATTTCACTATCTATTAAGCCCCTGAATCTCTCCTCAGCCTATGTAATACACACACACACACACACACATATATACGCACACGTGTATACACACATATAAACACTTTCCTATACACACATATTATATGTATGTGTTTACATATATATACATGTGTGTATGTATACATATACATAAACATAGATACACATCTTTTGCTTTCTTAATGATGGTGGTGAATCAATAATGGCATTTTCCTATACAGTGAGGTTATACCTCATTGAAGAGGTAGATTGTGTTCTCTTTATCTGAGCAATGTAGTAGACTATGCCATTGTGTCATAAGAAATGATTTGTGTGACATAACTTGATAAGTTTTGGTATACATTTGATAGTAGTGCTACTTTCAATTAATTATAGTTAGCCAGGATTTATACAGATTCTCCGAAAACTCTTAAGGTTGTTGTTAAAACTCTACTAAGATTTTTTTGGAATATACTATATAGAATTTTAAGTTTGCAGTCATTTACAAACATCTCCTTTTAACAACAACCCTGGGAAAGTGGTACCATATTTATTCCCATTTCATGGATGAGGAAACTGAGACTAAAAGAAGTTAGTGACTTGCTCAGGGTCATATAACTTGTACCTGAGGCACAACTTGAGCTTGGATCTTCCTGTCTGCAAGTCAAACGTTCTATCCACTGTACCACCTAGCTACATTTTTTTTTGGCAATTCAAACCATAATGTCTTAGTCTGTTTACCCCAAACCAAGAATGTTTCTTCCATGTTTAATGGAATGGTCCTGTTCCAAATCACCATGAAGGCATTATAAGCAAAAGAAAGTATTTCTATAGTACATATAACTACAGAAAGGAAAGAAGGCAAGATTGACCTATATCCTGTTAGAGACCCTATCTTTTCCTATTGTAGATGTGTTAACTATGGAAGCTATGTCACAGTCTCCTATTCTACTGGGTGGAATTGTTTCTGCAGGAGAAATATGGATGGAATTAAAATATGTAGGGAGGTAAGAGAGATTCTTGTCACCTCTGACCTTAGGAGGTCTCTTTCACTGATGACAAAATTGCATCAATGTTTTGAGGATCTGTACCGTCCGATTTGTATAATTCCTCTGCTAATGTATGATGGGTTATGATTAACCCTTCTACATCTAACCCAGGGTTCAAATCTGAACATCTGCACAAAACTTTCCTCATTTGTTGAAACAGTGATTATTTTATTCTCTAACCCTAAGTGAGGGATGGGGTTGATAAGAACTTAGGAGAAGAGAGAATGCTTTTCCGGCTTCTGGTTTCTAGCTTTTGTGTCTCATTTTATTATCATAGGGAATTTCCAGTTGAGAAAATTCCCTCAAGTAATGTAAGTTGGCAACATGTTCCATTTAAGTATATTTTTCTATGCAAATAAAGTTCATGGCAATATATTGCTCCAAAAGGTATCAAAATGGACTAAAATTCACATTTTTATAGCATTTTTACATTTTCATAGATGTCTTCTCCTGATAACCCTCTACAGTAGTGCAAATTAACCAAGCCAATAAAAAAAATATAGATGAGGAAAGTGAGGCTCAGAGAAGATACATAACTTGACCAACTGGTCAACTTGAGACCTGAAATTAGGAGGATTGGTCTCCTGATTGCACAGTGAAGGTTTTTTCTGTTGTACTAGGCTGCCTCCCTTTAATGAAACCTGGAGACTCCTCTGATTCTATAGGATAGCACATAACACTTGTTTGAGCATCTTCTGATACTTAGGAAAGAGAAGTCTTTGCTCTTCTCTCCAAATTCTGGAGTGTTTTTCATCAGAAGGAAATACTCTCTTTGTTGAGGAGTATCTACATTCCTAATGCCTTCCCAATTGAAGCTATCTTCTGGTTGTTTCGTATAAGTCTTGGGTATACCTCCTTGTCTATATGTTATCTCCCTCAGAATGTAAACCCCTCAAGGACAGACTGTTATTTTTATCTTTGGATCAACAGTACTTATCATACGTGGCAAATAGTAAATAATTAATGATACTTGATGGTTGATGAGTTGATTAATTTCATGGAAGAAAACTCACGAAGATTGAAAATGGTATGTCTTTGCAGTTCTTTTATTCTTCAAAATATCAGGCTTAGGATATGAATTGAGGAAAAGTCTATGAAGATTTTGACACATTGACAGATTCATATCTTTGTTCATATGAGTATTCTCTGAATCAATGCAAATAGATGGGAATGCCTTCCCATCTAAGACCATTTTTGCATATCGTTTTAAGAAGCCCTTGCAGTGGACCTTCCCAATATGCCGAATATCTTCTCATTGTTTCCATTTCTTAGGTGTGCTCATCCTTCATTGCTGAAGAAGACCATGCCATCAGAGAAATAATGACATGACTTGCACTTGACTTTGTTTTGAGTGAGGGAGGGCTGTGCAGGTCACCAGACTCACTTCTCCTCCAGAGCCACCTGAATCCAGTGACCTGATATTCATTAGGATGACTGGAGATGTCCCAAGATGTGGCAATTGGGGTTAAGTGACTTGCTCAAGGTAACACAGCTAGCAAGTGTCAAGAGTCTGAGGTGAGATTTGAATTCAGGTCCTCCTGACTCCTGCACTGGTGCTCTATCCACTGCACCACCTAGATGCCCCTTCCATTTCTTGAGCATACCAGTGTAACACCTCAGTTTTCTATCTGTATCCCTCATTTTTACACTATTACTAATTTACCTTATTTTCCAGTGATAGAGTATTGTATGTGAAGACTTCTTATAGAGGTCTTCTTTCCATTGCCCTTGGGGTTACTTATTACTTGGATTCTTAGAGATCGTGGGAGCTTATCATCAGTGGGAGCACTGCTGACACTCATCCTAACTTCAAGTATCAGTATGGTTTCAGTGACTAACCTAAAGTACAAACACAAGGCAAAAATACATGTTGGTAGATTCATTTTGGGTTCAAGGTCTTTTCAAGGCTAACCTGCCCTTGTCATCCCCTTCTTCCCATGTTTCCAATGGGATTATTCTCAAATAATATCTAAAGCAAGTTTCTTAAGTGGAGGCTTGACCTGAGAAGGTGAAAGGATTGCCTCTCTGGGTGCTTTGTATATACTCATGGAGATGCCAGAGATCACATCACAAATGCAGAACGTTCCATCATTCATGAAACAAAGATATGCTTTAGCTGTCTGTAGGTCATAGCATCCCCCATTCTCAAATGACTTTCTCATTCTATCTGTTCCAGGATTTCTCCTTGAAATTCCATCTATCTCATAGGACTTGATGAAATCCAGATAATATGTACAGGTTTCACTGGGGTCCACACACATCATTAGGAGGATACTGGAATTATAGAAATGAACTTTTATGGCATCACATAGTTTGGTAGCATTGAAAATACTAAGCAGTTTCCTGAATTCCACTGTGTTCAATTTCTACAATTCCTTTCCATTATCCTTCCTTGGAACTCATGGATGGGCAGCATATGGAATAGACGACTGGATTCAGAATTGAGAGAGTTAGAATCACATGCTCTCTATGTTATTTACTGTGACCCTCGATCAGTTATGGAACTTCTCTCGACCTACATACCCACAATCTGTCAGTTGAAGGATTTGGACTAAATGGCTTTTGAGGTTCCTTTCAGTTCTAAAATTGTGAAATAATTTTATTCAATCATAAATCAGGAATTTTGTCTAATTTGCATCTTCAGTGGTTAGACTGTCTTGAGGAAAGTATTGAAAGAGGGGAGGTAGGTTATAAGCATTTGGTATTTAATAGAGATGTCAGCAAGAGAGAGACAGAGAGAGACAGAAAGAGACAGAAAGACACAGAGATAGAGAAGAAATAAGGGGGAGGGAAAGGGAGAAAGGAAAGGGAAAGAGAAGAGGGAGAGGAAAGAGAATTCTGGAACGTTATTTGGATTAGACTCTAGGAAAATTTAGGGCTGTGTGTTTTACTGATCAGAATGATGAGTCAGATGTGCTGCACTGAGACTCTGGACAAGCTCCCTGGGCAGGAAGGCAGATTTTGAATGTTTAAGACTCTTTCTGCCATATTTACCCAAGATGAAAAATGAAGATTACACAAAGAAGACTAGATCTACCTTGCATCCTCTTAGGAAGGTTTTCTTCGGTCAGTGCATTCTAAAATAATCCCTTCTGACATTCACTGGAGACATGCCAACACAATTGCCAGCACTTTCACGTGAGGCCCTCTTGCCCCTAGTTACAAGTGCAAAGACAAAAAGCAACCAAGGCACGTCAGAAAATGGGGCCCTGAGGTGATTAAATTATTCAACAGCTTCTTCTGGTTTTGCATCATTTTTCATAGCTTGTTATCAATAGCTCTTCCCTAACAAAGCTCCTCTCTGAGAAAGAAAAGGCTTAATAGAGCTAAATCTTTTCCTCAGGAAGCACATAGTCTGATAAGCCTTGAGGAATAGGAGACCTTAGAGATGCTTTCTAGGAACCCAAAATTTGAGAAAGGAGGAGGTAGCTGAGCACGAATCCAGGCATGATTGAGAGATTCCCCCTGGCCAAAGGTCAAAGGTACTGCATCACTAAGTCAAGAGGGGTCACCAGAGAGGTCTTGATATGGTAAAGATGACAAAAAGCTACTGGTGTGCAGTAGAGTGTTGAATTCTGCATCATCTTTATGTAAAATTAAAGGATTATAGGTTACTTTATCTTCTAATCCAACTGCTTTATGTGGCAGATGAGGACAGTGGGTCTCAGACTCACCCAGGGTCCTACAGGTAATAAATTACAGACCTAGAATTCAAACTGAGGTCCTATGACTCCAGGCTCAGTGTTCTTTCACTATATCATACCATTACTTCCTATATGAAACTAACATCCTTTTACTTTTTCAAGTCTGAGGCACAACTTTTTCTAACATCACAAGATCTACTTCCATGGAGAGGTGCCGATGCCATCATTGTATATCATAGAAAGTTAGAGGGGGTAGTTCAATGATTAGAGTAGCTGGATTCAAATTCTGCCTATTCATGTTGGGCCATCAACAAGCCACTTATCCTCTCTGAGACTCAGTTTCCACATCTATAAAAGAGTGACTATTATTTCCTGTAATATTTGTTTCCCAGAGTTGCTATGAATTTCAGATAAGATAATGAATGTCAGGTGCTCTGGAAATTTTAAAGTCTTATATAAATAACAGTCATACAACAGTGTATTCTTGGCTACAAACAGTCTTCTCAAAAAGTAAGGTGGAAAATTTGGTACGACGTGTTTCTCTCGCTGCCAAATCAGATACATGAAAAATACTAGGAATGATCAGGAAATTAGGTATTTTGGTAATAGAGCAGTCATGTTAACTCTGTATTAACTACAACATTCTATACATTCATGATCAATCTCCAAAAACATCACTGCCCCTTGCTACATATTAAAAAATAATTCACTTTGGCAGTGGTGTGAAAGTAGGTTTTAAACCTCATATTGACTTCCCTTTATTCACAGGATGTACTTGGTGGGACTTTCTAAGCTAGGATTTGAAATAAAGAATCTAGTTGAGTTATCTCCTGCAGGGTTTAGGCCAGATGTCCAGCCACAATGCCCTGAAGGGTTGTTGAGAAACATAGTCTGAACTGTGAAAGTGCAGACAGCTGAAAGAATTTTACTTGAGTTACAAAGCAAACTAGGTAACACAATCTTTAGGGGCTGCCCAGCTGTGTGCTCTTGCATAATCTGCTCACCTGAGGACAAAGTGATTTTGATTTTTGACTGAAATGTGTAGGAAGCTGTAAGGAATCGTGAAAAGAGTGCTGCTGGCCTTGGAATCAGATATCCATGTTCAAATCCAGCTTCTGACTCCTGCTACCTATGTGACCATAGGCAGATCATTTGACCTCCTGAAGCCTCAGTTTCCTCACTTGTAGAATGAGGGGGAGTTAAATAAGATTGGGAGGGGAAAGAGAATGGAACAAGCATTTATTGAGTGTGATTGTGTACCAGGCATTGTGCTAAGTATTTTGCAGATATGAAGTAATATCACTTTACAAATATGAAATAATATCTATAAAATCCAGTACCTGGCATATAGTAGGTGCCCAATAAATGCTTATACTCTTTCCCTGATTCTCACAACATCTCTGTGAAAGAGATGCTATTATTATTGTATAATAATTTTATAATATTATTTATATTAATATTATATTAATAATAAATATAATTATTAATATAATATATTAATATATTAATATATTATATTATATTATATATTATATATTTATTTATTTACTTACTATATATTTATTTATTTATTATTATATATAATATATTATATAATATATTAATATAATATTAATATATTATAAAATTTATAATATTATAATATATTATTATAATATAATAAGAATTTTATAATAATATAATTGAAGAAACTAAGGTAGAAAGAAGTTGTGTCTACCCCAGGATTACACAACTAGTAACACAACTAGTGCCTTCGTCTAGATTTGAACTCAGGTATTCCTGACTTGAGTTCTAGTGTTCCATCCATGTTATCCTAGCCTGTAACATCCTTTGTAGTTCTAAATCTATGATCCTTTGCCATATGCCAATATAGCTGACAATTATAGTATCACTAGGAAATGTGATCAGGTTCCTAATTCAGAAATAGTTTTCAAAGGTCTAATTTATACCATTGTTTTCAAAGTGTCCCCTTTTTGTGGCTATAAAACAATAAAAAGGAAATGTGATCATGAAAATCTGCCACTTAATTTCATTCTAGTCAGTATCATGCAAGTGAAAGATGTGAACACTGGTATATCGCAAACAACAAATCCTTTCTGAAATTTGTTGTCAAGCCAGGCTCTAGAAATCGCCATCAAGTGGGGTGCACAGCTGTTTCATGTTCTCAACTTGACTGAGTTATGAATTACTTTCAGTGAAGATTTCAAAGAAACACACGCACAAACACAAACACATATACACAGCTGTGAAAAGTTATCAACCCTCCTTCCTGTAACACTGAGATTGCTCTGAGTTCAAAGATCCAATCCAAAGGTTATGTCCCTGAGAAGGTAGCATCTTCCTTTCCAATGATCACCTTATCGCTTTAGAACAAATCTTTTTTGTTTATCATTCGAACCAAATGGAGGTAGGAAGGGTGATCATCTGTAAACTACTAGAGAAGGTTAGGTGGCTGGGTCTAAGGTTATAATTCCATAGTATTTATAGCTAGAGGTACCAAAGACCTTGTCCAACCCCTTATTTTGCAGATAAGGAGACTGAGGCAGAGAGGGTTGAAGTGACTAGCTAAAGGTCTAACAAGGAATAATAAGTGATCTTAATATTCAAAACAAGGAAAATAATAATGTCCTGTGTATAGGAAAAGACCAAATATACATGTGTCTACATACGTACATAGTATACACACATATACATGCATAAATATATACTGTTTTTTGTACATTATTAATATATATACTTATATGTATATACATATATCTATTATGTATATCTATATATGTATGTGTGTACCTATATATACATATACATACATATACATCAAAAACCCTGTGAAATCAAGAGGGTAGGCTAGGTGTTATGATCTACTGCCATGGTTAGGTTAAAAAACTAAACAGGGCCTCCGAGAGGTTATCTCTTGTACATAATCCCTATTTTGAACAGATCTGAGAGGTCATAGGGATTTTTGGTCACAAGACCTGATAGTCTAAGTGTGATACAGGCTTATCTACATTTAGTTGCCCACACACTAATGAATTCTGTTGGTCTAGAAGAGAGGGGATTTTTGGTTTTCCAACAAGAAGCCATAGCTCAAGCAATGGACACATCTCCTTAGTTTAAATTGCAAAGTTGAGAAGGAGCTTGGCACAGAGCATAGAGTGCTATCATGGAGGCCAGGAAAACCTGGACTCAGGTCCTGCTTTCTCTGACACATACTGTCTGTGTCACCGCATTGAATTGTGAAACCTATTAGTATCCAAAGCAAATCTCTAAGACTGTAATTCATGGATGAGTTACAGGTAAAGTAAGTCTCCACCTCAGGAATCTCTCAGGGGTAAAGAACCTGCAGCCTTGAGGCCACATGCGGTCTCAAGTGGGGCCCTTTAACTGAATCCAATGTTCTGTGAAGTTTGGATTCAGTCAAAAAGGGCCACACACGAGGACCTAGAGGCCTCGAGGCTGCAGGTTCCCCACCCCAGAACCTAGATTGATGAAATCACAAAGCTAGATCAAAAATATAAAATTCCAAAAGTAGATTTTCAGTTTGATCTTGGAAGTTTTTAAAATAACTGTTGCTGAAAAACTGAGCCTTGCTTACATGCGAAACAGAGCCTCTAAATAAGAAAAGTTTTTAGAACGTGGTAAAGGGGAATTGTGAACTCGACTAAGTGACCTCTACAGCTTCTTCTGATGAAAAGCTAAAATTATATGAATAATTGTATTGCAGAATATGCATTTTTTTAAAGTTGCAACAAAAATAATGTAAGAACACTACGTGGGTGGTGAACACTGGGCTGGCATTCTTTTCCATGCTTTGTTTACAATCCAAGCTCAAGAGATTGCCATCTAGTGGAGTGAGCGGCTGGTTTATTTATTATGCAAAGAGAATTCAGCAGTTATCAGGAAAGAGGCAGCATGTCATGTGGGTAAGACCTGAGACTGGGAATTAAGAGTTCAAGATGCTATGCCATGGCCTTTCTATTTCTCATGCTAACACCCCAGGCAAGCCAGTGAGCCCTTTACCCTTCCTGTAGTACCATCTGTCTGCCCATAAAATAGATAATGTATTCTGAAGCTTTAAAATGCTATGCTATTTCAACTTATCAGTGGCAGTGTCCACTGCAGAATGGGAGTATGTGTGAGTTCGTAGAACAAAATACACATGGCTTAGAAACAAGTTCCTGAAAATATGACCCTAATGAAGGGCAGAGTGGGAACCCTTCATCATTCTAGTTACATATTGCTGCCAAAATTCTTTCACCCTGGCCGTCTCAGTTCCAGACTCTGACACCCACTAGACATATTAAATATCTCCTTGTCATTGGACTAGTCTAATCCCTTCTCTTGCCTTTGGAGGGTTATGGGAAGAAAGACAAAAAGATGAGAAGCAAGAAGAATCAGAGTTCTTTTATATTGTACCAAGCGGCAAATTAAGTAATTATAATGTTGGTATTTTTTCACAAGACTTTAGGAGATGTGGCATGGTTTGGACATAAATATAATGCTGGTATTGCTCTGGAAATGTGGGGAGGAAAATAACCACACACAAAAAAAAGACTGGAAGGTTTAAGCTGTTGGTTAACTCTTGCGTTGCTTCTGTTCCTAGGCGTGGTGTTCAACTGTTTTGTTTTTCCTTTTCCTTTGTGTGAAATTTTGCTTTCATACAGGCAGGGGACTGAGCAGCTGATGTTTTCTGTCTCAGGATAAATCTTTATTACCCCTATCAACTTTTCTTCTACATTCAAATACCAAGACTTTGCTTCACTTAATGTCCGCTGCCAGAGATAGCTGTTACCGTGGAAAGTCATCAGTGTCAGGAGCTGTCCAGATGGTGCAAATTGAGAGGCAACAAGAGAATGGGGCTAGGGGAAATACATACACACACACACACACACACACACACACACACACACACACAGAGTCACTCACCTGAAGAAATATGAGTGTGTTAAATTGAAGAATCTCTTTGACAAACTCATATCACTCTTACTCATCCTCATTACAAGGCCCTGCCACCAAAAGCTGGGCCACATCTTATCATTCAACCCTTTGGATACTCATGAATCCTTGCATGATTATTTCTATTCCAGCTGTTGACCTCTGTAACTCACCATTCCCCATCCTAATAACCAATTCTGGCTTATGGCTTGGGAACTTACCAGAAACTACTCTTAGTCCCTGTAGCCATGAACTCTTGATCCTGAACCCTCACTCAGGCAGAGATAGATAGTACAGTCATCTATTTCCCTTGACGCTCATTTGTACCACCCTGATGTTCTTCTTTATCTCACCCAGCTCGCTTCTTTGGAAAGGGGAGGATGATAGCAATAACAAATTATCCTAATGGGAAATTTAAGTTGAATTGATGCCAAATGTAGTTATTTGAAAAGCATTTAAAGCTCAGAAACCACATTTCTTACCATATTTAATTTCCTAAAAATGAGATCTTAGGGGAAAACAATTAAAGAATTTACTGGCATATTCATTAATAATGCATATTTCACACAAGCAGGAAGAAATTATTTGGTGAAATATTAAGTGAGATCTATCACAAATATACTTTAGGGGATTGGAGAGAACTGTGGGGAAATGTTTATTGAATCAATGTATTTAACATGTTCTCCACTTAATTATATTATACTTGCTCAACCAAATCTCATGATGATATATTATTATATAAGGTAAGAAAAAGAAGAAAACAACTCATATGAAAGAGTGCTTTAAGGCACCTTATTTAAGGGATTTCCCTCAAATCAACTCTATGAAGTAGGTATTGTTATTCCCAGTTTAAGGAAAGGAGATGGATCTGTGATTTCACTGAATAGGCAAATTCTAGGTTAGGAAATTGTTTCTACCAAAAGAAAGCAATATTTTCTACATTTATAGTTTGTATATTTATAGTTTTAGAGAGTGTTTTAGAGCATCAAGGAGTTGAGTGGTTTGCTCAGGGTTCTCTTGCCAGTATGTTGCAAAGACAAGATTAAACCTAGATTTCTTCATTTAGAGGCTGGCTTTCTATCCACCATCCTATATTATTCCCCATCCCATTTTATAAGTAAGAAATAAAATTAGGGAGATTTGATGATGTTCCCAAAGCCACATACCTAACAAGTGGCAGAACTAGGACTCACAATCAGGTTTTCTAACTCTAAGAACAGAGCTCATTGTAGAAGCAAGGACCCTGGCATATACAGGAGGACCTGCTGCACAGGTTCATAGATCTGCTTTTCTAAAAGGAAAGCAACTTTTGAGGAGTCAACAATCTTTTTTAATCACATATACCAACCAAGAAAATACAAGCAGAGACATAAAGACCAACAGACAGGGCTTCCAACTATCTGACCATATGCAATACATACATCACAGATCAACAGACATGCCTGACCATTAGATACATGCATAAGCTATCAGGGAGAGCAGCAGAAAAATCTGGGTTTTCAAAGCCAGAGGACTCCTTAACAGCTATCCAGAGTCTCACCTGGCCAAATAACCTTCTTCCAATAAGTAAGTCCCAATGCAGAGTATATATATACTTTTCAGAGCCAGAGGGCTCAACCCTCCTGAAGTAGTGCCTCATTAGAAATTAACAAAAGATACTTGAGGCTTATTAATGGGTGGGGAAGATCTTTAACTCTAATTAACATTACACTAACATTACTACTTCATATTAGCTGATGTACCAGACCTGTCTCTCCTCCCCATCAAAACTTTAGGGTTCTGGTTCTCACTTTTTTTAGAATCTTCTTAGTTTCCTCTGATCTGTAGGCTGTAATCTGATAAAGTGAATTATATTAAAGGTTCTAATGCTTGATGATGGTTTCTTTGGGGGTGTTTTTCCTCCCAGTAATATATTTGATTTCTATCTAGGGCTTGTTGGGTCAAGGCATTTCAATACACATAAGAGATTAACTATATCACTTTAAGTATATCACCCTTTTGGGCCTCAATTTCAACATCTGTACATTGAAGGGGTTGTATTAGATGTCACTATTTTATTTTCATTGTTGACATTCTGAGTTTGTTAGCTTTTAGTTTAGTGTGTGACATGATTTGGGGACTGGCCAAATTTTTGGTGCCCTATAGAATACCACATAAGTTATTACACCAAGGACCAACTCTGATCTAAATTAACTGATTCAACCCTGAGGCTGTGGAGGGTTGCCCTGAAATAATCTAATATGAAAACAATTACAAAACATGGTGCCTGATGCAGAAAATCCACTAAGACAATTTAGAACCTTATTAGAATTTTGGCTCAGTATCACAATCAAAAAAAAAAAAGTCATTTGCTGCAGAGTATAGGATTTAGCCAAGCAGAGAGGAGATGAGTAGTTAGAGGTCAGGGAGAGAAACAACTAATGCATAAAAAATAATGTGACACTTGAGAAAACTTATTGATGGGGGAAATAGGGAAACTAAGAGTATGGAGGAAGGGCTGGATAGCAACTTGCAATAGCTGTCCATGCTGGGTTTTCCTGCTTTTCATGTAACTGAAATATAGCTGGCTATAGAGAAGGGTTAGTATGCCAAATGGGATTAAGCCAGGGAGCATCAGTATATGAAAAAATGAGAATTTTTGACATCACAGATGATACCTTAGTTCCATATGGAACTGAGACAAGTGCCCAAATGGTCAGTGGTTGACATTTTGATTCATAGGGCAACAAAGGAGTTTACAAGTGTTCCTAAGGATTAAGTGTATTGGATTCTGGATTTCAAAGCCCTTTGTAAAAGTCATTCAGTAGGAAATACCTATTAATGGCAATGCTCTTCTATTCACAGATGATAGGTGGTAATAGCATCAAGACCCCCAAATTTTACAAAGCCTTCTTAGTTATATCTGTGGCAGTGTGAAAAAGTTTGGCCAGCTATCCACATGAAAAAATAAGTAGACAGAAAAAAATACATTTCCCCAAAACCAGAGTGATAGCTTTATAATTTGCCTATTATTGTATATGTATGTATCACTGAACATTATGTGTACTTGCATGTATGTATATATATGTGTGTGTGTGTGTGTGTGTGTGTGTGCATCTATAGAGAGACAGACAGACAAAGACAGAGTCAGACAGAGGAGATTACTGTGGATAATAAGCATGCCCAGAGTGTTTCCTAAGCCTGCAATATACTCTATCCTTACTTGGTGACTCTAGTAGAATCCTTGTTTTCATTCAAAACTCATCTCTAGCACCAGCTTCTACATGAAGCCTTTCCTGGTTCTTCCTAACTGTCAGTATCCTCCCTAAAATCTGTCTTGTTTATACTGAATTCTATATATACTCAGATATGTTCATTCTGTCTCCTCCCATTAGAATGTAAATTCCTTGAAGTTAGGCATTATTTCTTTTCTGTCTTCTGTACCTAACAGAGTTCCTGAAACATGGTGGATTAAAGACCTTAGCTTGAAAAGACCAAGGTCCCCCACTGCATTCTGTGCCATCTCCAGTTGTCCTGATCCACATCTGGCCACTGGACACAGATGGCTCCAGAGGAGAAAGTGAGGCTGGTGACTTTTCCCACCCCTCCCTCACTTAAATCCAGTTCACTTGCATGTCATGGCATCTCCTCCTTGAGGTCATGGTCCTCTTTAAGGACAAAGTACAAACAGCAGCATCTTAATACCTGTTTGGTGATTGATTCATTGTTTGAGGACAAGAAATTGGATTTCACCATGGGAACTCCTGTGTTTTCTGTGAGCATAAACTCATTGCATTCATACCAGTAACCTCCTTGGGGTTCTATAAGACTGTGAACCACAGCATGCCATGACCTCAGAAGAAGCAGGACCAGATCTTATCCTCATGTCTACTGTTTCTAAGTCAAGTGTTCAAGTGGACAGTGCCAGATGGATGACATTCCAGTTCATGAAGCATGCTTCTTCTCATATAAAGTCCCTTTTTATTACTTAATGTCTTTCAGCCTTATTTTTATCAATTGTAAAATAAAAGATTGGACTAGATGACTTCAGAGCCCCATGATTCTGTGATTGCATTCCTTCTCCTCCCCTCTAGGAAGCTGGCAGTCAGGTGGCTCAGTGGATAGCATGCTAGACCTGAAGTCAGAAGAGCTAAGTTCAGATCCTGCTTCAGGCTCTTACTAACTGTGTGACTTTGCCTCAGTTTCCTTAACTGTAAAATGGAGATAATACCACCTACCTCACAGAGTTGTTGCAAGGATCAAATGAGATAATATTTGTAAAGTGCTTAAGGTAGTACCTGTCAAATCCCTTTAGTATCTTTGCCGAGAAGATCCCATGGATGGTATTTCATTCTATGGTCCACAGGGTTACCAGGAGTCAGATACAACCAAATGACTTAACAACAACAACAGTTATTATTTTTGTCACCATGTATTATTCTGTCTCTTGATAAAGGTGAGCATGAACCTCCTTGTTAGAAGAGCAAAAAGCGAGCATCTTATTTGTTTTGTTTTAATTTCGTTACCCTTTGTTTCCACAGAGCAAAGCCATGAGATATCATTACCACGTACACTGTCAAATAAAGACAATCTAATCATTCTTCTTCTACAAAAAATAAGGAAATGTTCAAACAAAACCATTCCTGCCTTATGATCCCATTTCAGAGCTAAGGACATTAGACATATGCCTAGCTAGAGGCTCTTCAAAGCAGCAGGAGCACACCAGTGCCTTAGGATGCCATTAGAGGAAGGGTTAGTTGCAGATCTGGCTTCCAGAGGATGCCCATAAAATAGCAGAATAATCATTTAGCAAAGGACAATTGGCTGGGGTGTTGGGATGTGGCATTTAAAGGACAGGTTTCCTGTTCAACCACTCTAACAGGTTTCCTCATTGATGCTTCATGTAGAGTCCAATTAAGTCCATATTCTCTTTTGTGGACAAAGAAGCAGACTTCATGTGTATAGGGAATGCTTTGTAAGTAAAATATGGCCTTGACTCACAGTACCTGAATGAACCAAAATTGCTAAGAAAATGTCCTGGCTTTGGAAATTTACTTCCACCTAGCATGTGCCAAGGAAAATAATGGCATTTTCAGGGTATTCATGCCTTCAGTTGCCTATCATGAGTGACAGCCATGTTGAAAGCCAGGTAATTAGCAGTTGGGGTGACCACAGGAGGGCAATAGCAGTTCCTTGTTTTAGACAGAAGTAACTCTAACCCTTGCCAAAGTTTGGAGTGTGGAGCAGGAGCAAGGCCAGCTAGCAGCCCGGAGGAGAAAATCACCATCCTGGCATTGGCTGCTGGAGAGTAGATCCTAATGGCATTAATTCTTACTGTCTTCCCTCCCCCTGCCCCCCAAGACAACCCTCCAGGGTATCTGTATTTGTGTTATTCTCCTTTCAGTTTAATTGGTGGTGTTGAACCATCTGCCCCTGAGCCAAAGAGCCTTTCAGGATGTTTTTTCTCAACAGTTTCCACTGGATGGCTCAGGAATCTGTGGAGAATTCAGTTCGTTGTTACTGGGTAGATTGTATTTTTGTGGGCAGAAATGCTATAGCATGTTAGGAATTAGCTACATTCAATTTTCTGGAAGAAGGGAGAGTATAAGTAGTCTATCTGGATTTCTTAGGGGGTGGGCTGGATACTGGGGAGAGAGGGTGATGAGCCATAAAAATATAGCTTGTGTCATGTGGGGTTCTTACCTGGTCTTCAATTCAATTCAACAAGCAATCAATTAAATAAACATCTCCTACATGGTACTGAGTATCCAAAGGAAAAAAAATGGAACATCCTCTACCACTATGAAACTTGTTCTATATTCCTTGGGGACAGAGGGGAGAGAAAGAGAGATGGAGGAGAGGGAAGGGGTAGAGACAGAGAAAGAGAGAGACAAATAGAAAGAGATAGAGAGATGTTTCTTTGAAAATAAGAGTAAAATCTTGGGATTAGCCATTTTGTAACAGACCAAGATAACCGCCCCCCCCCAAAAAAATAAACACAACCTTGGAGGAAGGAGGGATGTATTGTAAGGGATATTATTTAGCTGCTGCCACTTGGAGTCTTCGACTAGGAAGGAAAACAAAGTTTGTCCAACCCTGAGGCTATGAAGGGTTGTCCCGAAATAGTCTGATTTGAAAGCAATATAGAAAGAAAAGATGATATATTCTAAGTATGAAAACAAGAACTTAAGAAAAGAACCAAGCCCCAAATCAGTATTTCCCCTTTTCTCAGGGGCTATAATAAGAAACTGAATGGCTAAGCACATTGAAATCCTTTAAGAAAAAAATCAGTGGATCTGAAGGTATTTTTCTGACAGCAACCTGTGACTGGTATTAAAGCCAACCTGAGGATCAACGAATCATAGACTTGGAGATGGATGGAACCTTATAGTTCCTCTCAACCACCTACTCCTCTTTTACAGTAGGGGAAACTGAGGCACAGAGAAGTTAAATGATCTACCCAAAGTCAAACAAGTACTGAGTACAAGAGATAGGATTTGGACTCATGCCTTCTGCCACCAAATCCATCAAGTTTTCCCCTGCATACTGCTTACTTGTCCTCTGGAATAAGCCCTTTCATCTTCACTCTCCCTGCTCCATAGGGCAATATTGTTTTACAGTGAAGGACCACAAACCTTTATACCAAACTGTAAGTTCCAGAGTGCAAATACAGTGTTTAAACTTGAAACTTTGTGCCTTCCATCCTCCCAAGACTAGGACAGTGGTCTCCACCCAGTATGTGTTTAATGGATATTTGCCAAGTTGAATATAAACTGCAGTTCCTTATTTACCTGCATATTTCAACATAAATAGAAAGTCTCACTTCCTGAGCCCCAGTGAGAGCTTGAATGTTTGTCAGATTCAATATAGGAAATAATTTCCTATTACCCTTGGGCCTCTTACAGTATCGCTTACTTTAATACTAAAACCTGGTCTATGTCATCATGGAGCTGGAAGACCACTTCCACCATGGAACTCAGACCTTGGAAGTACCCTCTGTTGCTGGAGCCTAACCTTCTAATTGAAGGGATCCTCCCCAAACCTCCATTTAACAAGGGCATCCAGGCCAGCCGTTTGTCTGCTCTTACCAGTCTGCTCTCCTCTGGAGCTCCCCTTCATTCCCACACTGGGTACCTTCTCCCTTCAGCCTCCTCTGGCATTCTGGATTCCTTTTATGAACTGTCTTTCCCCTCTAGAAGGTAAACACCTTGAGGGCAAAGACTTCCTTTTGCGCTTGTATTTGTATTCTCTGCACTTACCTCAGTGACTGGCAGTGGTATCATAAATGCTTGTTAACTGACTGACTCAATCTGTTGTTAGTAAGTGAAGACATAGCCACAAATAGTTGTATCTGACCCTATCCCATGGTAAGAGCACTAGAAAGCTAAAGACAAATGTGACATATGAAGTCTAAGGAGGGAGGAGGATTCAGGCAAAGCTTATGAAGGATATGGCATTTGGGTCAGGTTTTAAAGGATGGGAAGAAATTTAATAGGCAAAGAGGGCTAATAAGGGTATTCCAAGTGCAGGAAACAGCATGAGGAAAGACATAAAGGTAGGAGAGTGTAGAACATATTTGGGGGTCACAAACTAATCCAAATAATCTGGAGTATAGAGAACATGGAGCAGAGCAACACAAATTAAGTTGCAGAAGGTAGAATGGCAATAAATTGGAAGCCATTGAATGGGGTTGACATATTTCAGTATTGTTTTCCCCAGGAAAACCTCATTAGGCAGATAGTAGGAGCTGATGTATTATCTAGGTGGCATGGGGGATAGAGTGATGGACCTAGAGTCAGGAAGATCTTATTTCAAATCCATCTTTAAGCACTTACTACCTGTGTGACCCTGGACAAGTTGCTTGATTTCTGTCTGCCTCAAGCAGGTGCTTTTATTACCCTAGTTTTAAAATGAGGATTAAATGAAATGGTATTTGTGGGCAGCTAGTTGGTGCAGTGGATAGAGCACCAGTGCAGGAGTCAGGAGGACCTGAGTTCAAATCTCACCTCAGACACTTGACACCCACTAGCTGTGTGACCTTGGGCAAGTCACTCAACCCCAACTGCCTCATCCTGGGTCATCTCCACTCATCCTGATGAATATCTGATCACTGGATTCAGAGGAGAAGTGAGGTTGGTAACCTTTACAGCCCTCCCTCACTCAAAACAAAGCCAAGTGCAAGTTATTTGTAAAGTGCTTAGCACTGTGCTGGGTGCTTAGCAGGCATTTAGTATTGCCTAATTGCTTATTGTATCCTCTCACTCACCCACATTGGCATCCCTATTTTACCTATGAGGAGTCTCAGAAAAAGTAAGTGATTTTTTCTTAGCCATTAGGAACCTTAGTATTAATACTATCTTAGTATTAAGAATCCAAGTGTACTTAGTAGTTAGTATCAACCCTTGGTCTCCAGAATCCAAGTTCTGGATGATTTCTTTAATATGCTCTTTTGGATCTGGTATAAACAGCCCAGTGATCTACCCTGAATCCAATGCTATTTGGGCCATTTGTCTTCCAAAGAACACTCAACGTCTGTCAACACTACATCAGTGTAGGTACAACTGAAGGAGTTCCGCTTAGCTCAAAGGTCACTGAGAGAGTTTTGTTATGGCTGATCTACAGCATACAATGACTTTGGCTTTTCTAGTAGGTTTTTATAGAATGTTAAGTTTCTTGAGGACAAGAACTGTTTCACACTAAGAAAGCATCTGTGGGGAAAGTGGATTCAAATTGGAAGCACCATTTTAGTGAGGTCCTTGGGCAGAAAACACATTAGATCAATGGATACCTTCCAACTTCTGGCCCTTAGTGTCCTATTCGCCCTTCATGAAGGCCTAATGAGACTCCCCTTGAGGTGCACTTCTTTGCTAGTCTCCAAGGAACTGTCTTTGTAGAGTCAAACTTCTCTCTATCACAAGGTGTTCTTGGTCCCTTGAGCCAACACCATCCTCAAGTGACATGTTGTTACTTGAACTGAAACTAGGAGGGGACTTTCTGTACATTATTCAAGGAATGCACATTCCCACCCACTCCCCCAATTCCTCCTCCCAGTTAGACTCCTTCAGGGAAAGAATGCAGGGATGATCTATATCCAAAGCTAAGTAAGCTTTGCCAATAAATGCACCAATCAATCAATAAGCATTTATTAAGAACTTACTGTATAACAATCACAGTGCTAGGCATTAGAGATTTCAGAGACAAAAGCAGTCCCTGTCCCCCCAAAAATTTACATTCTAACAGGGGAGATAATATATACGTAGGGAGCAGCTAAGAGGCACAGTGGATAAAGTGTCAAAGTGCCAGGCCTGGAGTCAGGAAGACTCACCTTTCTAAGTTCAAATCTGGCCTCAGACACTTACTAGCCATGTGATCTTGGGCAAATCACTTAACTTTGTTTGCCTCAGTTTCCTCATCTGTAAAATGAGCTTGAGAAGGAAATGACAAACCACTCCAGTAATTTTGCCAAGAAAACCCCAAATGGGGTCATGAAAAGTTGGACACAATTGAAAACAACTCAACAACAACATACATGCATATTGATAAATACAAAACAGATACACGGTGATTTTGTAGGGGAAGGCAGTAGCACCTTGGGGGTCCAGGAAAGGTCTCATGCAAAAATTGTTGCTTGAGTTAAGTCTTTGAGAAAACAAGGGGTGCCAAGACATAAAAAACGGAAAGCAGAATATTCAGGTTTGGCAGAAAGTTAGTACAAAGTCACAGGAAACAGGAAATGAAATGTCTTATATGGAGAGCAGGAAGAAAGACAGTTTAACTGCACCATCGAATGTGGTGAGGGCAATAAAGTGTAAGAAAACTAGAAAAATAGGATAGGACCAGGTCTTGACAAATTTCCAATGCTAAACAAAAGAGTTCATGCTTAATCCTGAAGATAAGAGAGAGACCCCAGAGTTTGTTCTTTGGTCTAATAGGGTCAGAGCTGTGCCTAATCCCATTCACTTTGCTACTTTGGCAGATGAATTGGAGTGAAGATAGATTTAAGGCAGGAAAGATAAATCAGGAGGATATTATATATATTATAATAGTTCTGATGAGTGGTGATGAGTATTTAAACTAATTGTATCTGTGTGAGTGGAGAGAAAGAATGTATGCAAGTGATGTGGCAAACCTCAGGCACCTGATTTTGCATGAAGTATTTTCTTTAAAAATATTAACTTATGAAACTAATTAATATCCGTGAAGCCTCCGTCAGGAGAAAAAGAGACCACATGGATTCCATCCTGTAGTTGGGGAAACTCAAGTCAGTTTATATCATATAATAATTAAAGCCTGAACAGGGATGGATTGAACATTTTTAGGATTCTACTTTTAGAATTTGTTTTTATGTTTTCAATTTTTTCTATCTATTTTTGTAGACTTGATAGTGGAGTGGGGGAAGGGAGCTAGGATCCTTCATCAGCCCTTTCTGTCTCCTAGTTATCCTATATTCCTCTTTCTTTCATTGCCACATTTATTGAAATTAGATCTGCTCCCTTCATTTTCTCTGCTCCCACTCAGTCTTTAACCCACTGATATCTGGGGCCCACTCCACTGAAACATTCAAAATGACCTCAAATTGCCTAAGTCCAAACCTTCTCTCTTCTTTTCCCTGTAATAGCAGCTTTCCTAGACCTTCTAGAGTCAGGATCAAAGTGTATTCAATTCCTTACCCCTGACTGGGAACCTGAACTCACTCAACCCCAGCCACTAGTTCTTGCTTTGACAGAGAGTAAGAGAAACCATACACAACCACAGGATTAGGTTGACAACTGTACTCTGAGAGCTTGAACCTTTATTTGGAACACCTTGACTTTCTAGATTCTAGGATTCTGCTTGCTTTGATATCTGAGATCTCATCACTCTCACCCTTCTTGACTGACTTCCAAGCTTCCAGAACTCTAGCTATTAAAAAATGCAAAACTCCTGGCCATTCTCTGAATTCTGGGGAGCCCAGACTCCTGACATCAAGATCCTCAACTATTCTTTTATCTGTCTCCTAAACCCCCTACTGCTGGTGCCTATGCACACTCCATTACTGATATTAAAAAAAACCAAAACTTTCTCCTCCCTTGAGTTCTGTGGCACTTCTCTCCCCTTATCTCTCTTCCTTCCACTCTGATTAAATCCTTATCTATCTGTTTTGCTTATTTTTCTTCCTTCCCAAATATGGATGAACTTTGACTATTTCCTCTCGTTCCTTCATAAATTCAAATTCCAATACTCTATGTCATAATAGTCATGATGATAGCCTATATAGCACTTGAAGATTTTCAAAGCCTTTGAAAAAGTGTATGTATATATGTACATTTATATACACACACATATGTACACACACACTAATCTGACAACTCTGTGAGGTAGGTATTATTTTTGTCCCCATTTTAGAGATGAAAAAACTGAGATAATCAGAGATTAAGTGATTTGCCTGGGATTACATATTTAATAAGTATTTGAACTGAGGAGCCATGGATTACACTAAGGTTGTGAGCCTGGAAGACTTGGCAAATGATGGGATTCCAGTATATGGAAATTGGGAAGATGGGAGAGTTTGCTGGGAAAGGTAGTGAATTCAGTTTTGGACATGTTGAGTTTAAGATGTCTATTGGACGTCTAGTATAACAGGCAGTTAGAGATGTGAGAAAAGGTGAGCAGAGTGGTTAGGGTTGGATAAGTAGATTTGAAAATCATCAGCATAGAGATGATAATTGAATCCATGGCAGGTGATGAAATCACCCGGTGAAATTGTGTAGAGGGAGACGTGAAGAATGAGAATTAGTAAAAGACCATGAAATTGACCAATTAAAAGATAATTGGTAACTTTAGGGAGAGTTGTTGCAGTTAAATGCTAAGGATGGAAACTATACTGCAGAGGTAAGAAGAGATGAGAAGAAAAGCGGTGGAACCTATTGTAGATGACTTTCTCAAGTTTAGACACCAAAGGGAGGAAAGGTGGTAGCTAGCTAGTGGGGATGGATATAGTAAGTGAGAGTGTTTTGAAGATTGAGGAAATATGGGAATTTTTGTAGGTAATAGAAATAGCCAGTAGAAAAAGAGATTTTAAAGATTAGTGAGAAAGTAGGAACGATAGAGGGGGTAGTCTGCTTGAGAAGATGTAATGGATTGGGATCACATAATCACAGAGGAGGGTTTGCCTTGGCAAAGAGAAGGATCATCTCTTCATATGAGATAGCATTAAAGGAGGGGAATGAAACTCATCAGAATGATTTGAGATGAGAGGGGAGAAGAGGAAGCTCTCATTAAATAGTCTCCATTTTTTCAACAAAATAGTAGGCAAGGTTCTCAGCTGGGAGGGTGGAGTGAGGTGAGCCATGGGAGGTTTGAGGAGGGATGACAAGCTTTGAAAAAGCTTAGGTAGTGAATGAGCCAGTGAACTGATTAAAGAGTAAGGGATGTCCTTGCTGCAGTGAAGGCACAGGTGATATTATATAAATTTGGAGTGGAATCAGTGAGGAGAGTTTTGTAATTTTCCCCAGTTTCATTCAGTAGTATGAGACCTGTCCAAAGTCACAGAGAGGAGGATTAACTGTCCAGCCAAGGCAAACCCCTCTACATGTACCTACTAAACAGGATTATCTGAAGGATCAATCTAGAATATATTTCAAGTGCTTTGCACACCTTAAAGTTATAATAGTACAAATGGTTATTATTAAGTCTATATCCTCAGTACTGAAAACCATTCCATAGGTGTATGTTCATCCTTCGTTGCCTAAGAAGACCATGCCATCAGAGAAATAACGACATGACTTGCCCTTGACTTTGTTTTGAGTGAGGGAGTGCAAGTCACCAGTCTCACTTCTCCTCCAGAACCATCTGAATCCAGTAACCAGATATTCATCAGGATGACTGGAGATGACCTAGGATGAGGCAATTGGGGTTAAGTGACTTGCACAGGGTCACATAGCTCGTGAGAGTCAAGTGTCTGAGGTGAGATTTGAACTCGGGTCCTCCTGACTCCTGCACTGATGCTCTATCCACAGCACCACCTAGCTGTCCCACTATTCCATAGGTATCAGCACCAACTCAAACCATCCTTCATCTCTTATTCCTATTTCCCAAAAATACTTCTTTTTCTTGAATGAAATCTGTTACAATACCTCATGCATACACATATATACATATCATAAGATTTTTAAAGTATATCATCAGTCCTGGAAAGCCCATTTAATCCAGCACGCCAGCACTCTACACATTCCCACATCCCTTCCCTCTCAAGAATTCTTCTGAACTTTCCCTCCTTTCCATCCCAGTTGTCTTCCTCATTGAGGAGCTCAAAAATAGACATGTGCAAAGATTCATGAACTGTTCCATTCCTTGTGGAATTCTGTGCTGTTTATAGACAAAAAGGGTGAGAGATAGCCAAGAAACATCTCTGATGAGCTACTATTGAAGGTTATCTTTATAGAGAATGTGCAGGTTACTGTTTGAAGGGAGCCTTTGTACAAGTCTATGGTTCTGGTTCTTAGCAACAGGATCCCTGGCCACAAACTGCATCCCCTGACTGCTCTTAAGGAAGCAGCCATCTGTGGCTAAGCAAGGGGAGAAGTGAGTCATCCACATAAAGAAGAAGTTGAGTGATGTGAAAAAAAAAACTTCAGGGGAAACCAATTGTGGTGGAGAAAAGAATTGAGAGACCAGTAGAGAAGAAGAGGCACAAAAGTCACACTTCCTTGGAGTTACAACATGTTCTTATAGACATTATCTCATTAAATCCCCACAGCAGCCCTGTGGAGTAAGTAATATATAATTACCATGTTTTACAATTGAGGAACAGTCAGGGAGGTGGGTGGCTTTCCTGAAATCACAATTAGTAAGAGTCAAGTCAAGTCCAGGTCTCAAAACCCAGCTCTTTGGACTCCACCTTAAGCAATTTCTCCACTACAACATATTGTCTCCTCCTAATAAAATTATTGATCTAAAGCTTTAAGGGAATTGATTCTCAGTGATTTGTTTTGCTGACAATTGTTTTTCTTAAACAGAGGAGTGTCTTCATGTGTAGGAGAAAAGGTAGACATAAGTCTATGGGCCAAAGGAAGAGAGCATATAATTATGGAAGATGTTAAATATAGCAAATACTATAGTATAAAGATGATGCTAGATTATCTTTTAATAGTTTTAGTTAGGGATACCATATACTTATTTAAAAATCGCTTATAATACAGCTACTTTGTGACCCATGGGAAGACATCATATTATCATGGAAAGTGCACTTCCTCTTGAGTCAGAGGACCTGGGTTCAAATTTTCCCTCTGACTTTTTACTACTTATGTGACCTTGAGCAAATCATTTAACCATCAGGACTCAATTTCCTCATCTGTAAAACAGAGTTGAACAAGTGACCTCTGAGATCCCTTATAAGTGTATATCTATGCTCTTATACCTGGTAGCCTATGAATTTGATTTAGATTCTGACTTTGTTACCTCAAACCAATGAAAACTTAGATAAATGGCTTACCTTTTATAGATCTCAGTTTTCACATATGTAAAATGAGAGAGTTGGAACTTTTCTAGCTCTGACATTCTTCAACTCTAAGTGCCAAATGAGAAACAGTCATATCAAGTATAAATATTCAGAGACAGAAGAGATATATGTGTCTAAGCCTTCAGGGATGACTGAAAGGAGAAGTTGGAATTTGAGATGGGTTTTTATCAAGTGCCTAAAGTTTAGATGATACTAGTACCCTAAGCACATATCTATCCATAAGCACAAACACAACTATATTGTTCATATATATAATATATATATTCAATCTATAATATTCAGTATTACAAAGAGGTACAAAAGTAGAGAATTGAAGAACAAAGTGCTCTGTGAGATCTGAGCAAAAAAGGTCAGAGAACAAGCTTTTATTATGCCCTTATTATGTGCCTGACATTGTGTTATGTGCTGGAAAAACAAAGGAAGACAAAAACACTGTCCCCACCCACAATTCATACTCTTCATAAAACTTTACAGATCTTTTCCACTTTTCATCTGTTTGCTGTCCTTATCCAAGTTTCATCCCTACATATCCTTAGAATGGTTTATCTCAATCAGATCTCTTACCAAGTTCTCTTTATTTTTTTTCTTCTTCCATTGTTTCATGCTATTCTATGAACAATATTTCTCTATATATTTTGCCATCCTTTTCAATATAATTTTGTAATCAAGTTTATGTTCTAAACTGGTATTTCCCTTGGATGCTTCATTTCTCATTTGGCAAAGAGAGCAAATGTTTACTTAATTAATGATTGCTTAATTAATCAAATGAAGCAGGTTTTAGGCTCTTTTGTTCTTAAGACTACAGAAAAGGTTTGTGTCAGGAGCATAAAACATAGCTTTGAAAGGCTGTCCTCTAATATATAGAACATGTCTCAAAATTATGCAAGATTCCTTGAAAGATACAATAACAGAAATGTCCTTGTTCAATAAAATTCTTGTTATTATTATTATAAACAAAACTGAAACATAAAACAGGGAGATAGATGTTTACCAAAGAGGTTTGTTCCTGAAAATGAAATCTCTATATATGATTAATTCTGCCAGATACTCCAGATAATCTAGCTAGTTTCAGATGTTATTGTGTGGAGTCTCAAGTAAAATCCTAACCACTCAAAGTCATAGCTATTAAGAGAGAAAAAACTTAATGGATGAAGAATGGACAAACTATAGAGCTTCTCTGTTTGGATGGACACTGAAAATGGATGATGAGTTATGCCACAAGCTGAGCTGGAGAAGAGACTGAATAGTATTTGAAAAAATTACAAAATGCATTTAATTACACTTCTCCCTGAAACAACTGCCCCTTTTTTTAAAACCAAGTATTCTTACGGTGATGTTATATGGCTCAGTCATTTGTCCAAGTAATTTGAGTTTGAGGACAATGCCGGGTACCATGATAAGTGCTAACGTTACAAAAAGAGTCAAAAGACAATGCCTGCTCTCAAGGAGGTTACAATTTAATATGGGAGACAACATTCAAAGAAATATACACAAAGCAAACTACATACAAGACAAATAAGAAAGAATTAACAGAGGGAGGGCACTGAAATTAATGGGGGGGGGAGATTTCCACTAATGACAATATTTTAATTGGAATTTAAAGAAACCCAGAAAGGTCTGTAAGCAGAGCTGAAGAAGGGAAATATTTCAGGTATGGGGCATACCAGAGAGAATGCTTAGAGACCAAAGATACCTTGTTCATGGAACATCCAAGAGGTCAGTGTCACTGGATCAAATACATGCTAGAGAGCAAGGTGTAAAAAGAGTGGAAAGGAGGCTAAGTTATGAAGGACTTTGAATGCCAAGTGTAGAATTTTGTATTGCTAGTGGAGTCAATATAAAACCACTGTTGATTATATGGGGGAGGATGATGATATAATCAGACCTGTATTATAGGAAAATGGCTGAATGGAGGATGGATTGGAATGGGGAGAGATCTGAGGCAAGCAGACCCCATCCCCACCCCCAGCAGGCTATGGCAATAGTCTAAGTGTGTGGTGATAAGGATCTACAACAGAGACAATATCAGTGGGGAGAAGGAAGAGTGTTGGAGAGATGCCACAAAGGTGAAATCAATAGACCTTGGCAACAATTTGGATATGAAGAGTGAGACAAGATTCTCTTCACAAGAGTGAAGAATCCAGGATGACTGCTAGGTTATGAGCTAAGGGTCAGGAGTATGATATTTCCCTCTAATGCAATGGGGAATATAAGAGGAAATATATTAAGTTCCATTTTGGACATATTGAATTTACTGACTGTTGAACATCCAATTTGAGATGTCTGAAAGGCAGTTGGAGATGCAAGATTGAAAGCCAGCAGAGAGTTTGGAGTAGGATAGGTAGATCTGAGAATCATCAACATAGATTTGGCAATTAAATCCCTGGGAGTTGATAAGATCATCAAGGGAAATAGTATAGAAGGAGAAGAGAACCCAGGACCCAATCCTTAGGGACATCTATGATTACAGGGTGTGATTTGGAGGAAGACCCTTCAAAGGGGACGGAGAAGGAGTTATCAGATAGGTAGGAAGAGGACTAGGAGAGGAGTGCCCTGAAAACCTGGAGAAAGGAAAGTATCAAAGAGGAGAAAGTGATCAACTGTGTCAAAGGCTGCAGAGAAACTGAGGAGAATGAGCATAGAGCAAAGAGCACTGAATTTGGTAACTAAGAGATCAGCAGTAATTTTGAATAGAGCAGTTTTGGTGGAATGATAAGGACAGAAGCCAAGTCGTAAAAGGTTAAGAAGAGAATGAAAGGAAAGTAGACACGTTGTTAGTCCACTAACTGGATAAGCAAATGTTTCTTTAAAAACACCTCGGAAAATCATATGAAAAGAGGTGTCATACACAGATGACGATACATCTACCTCTGTCCGTTCATCTATCCATCCAACCATCTATCTATCCTTTCCAGCTTTAGATCTTTGATTCTATGGCCAAATTTCATCAGACTTGTGATTTTTAATATAATAAAAGTGATGTATAATAATTGCTAACATTTATGTCGTACTTATGTGACATACGCTGTGCTTATCGCTTTAAAATATGATCTCATTGTATCTCCATAACAACCCTGGGAAGAGGAACTATTATTATTCACATTTTAAAGATGAAAAAGCTGAAGGAAACAGAGATAAACGATTGCCTAGGGTCACAAGCATAGCAATCCTGTGGCCGGATTTGAACTCATGTTTTCATAACTCCACGCCCAGAGTTCTATCCACTATGCCAGTTAGCTACCTGTTTGAGTTGACGGCGGGCAGGGGATTAATTTGGCAATAATTAGCTCTCCCATCAAGTCTTCTTGATCAGGCTTTGTGTCTATTTGAAGTCTTTTACTTAATCATGATCAGTTCTCTAAAACAACAAGGATATATAGGATGCGTATGTTGTTGCTGCTGGTTATTTTTTTTT
>CM053771.1:498901285-498933370 GCA_028658325.1 Potorous gilbertii | reverse complement strand
AAGCTGTCTTCTGAAAAGTGAAGGAGAGTAAAGATTATATTCCCTTTGAAAAGTTTAAAAGACTACATGTTTTGCATTGTGGCAAATAAGGCCATATTTTTATTAAATTTTCAATAAAATCTTTTTAGAATTAACTTCTGAAAAGCTTTTGTAAATGGTAACTAACTTTTGCTTTCTTAAAAAACATCCATTGATAAGGTAAAAAGAAAACAATAAGTTTTTACTTTTTAATAGTCTTCAAGGATTTGTAACTTACAAATGTTTGTCAGTTAAGTCTCTCAGCCAATCTGCCAGAACTTCTTTAAGGTTCGTTGGTTAGATGAAAGATCATTTGTAGAAGAAAATTCAGTAGCTTAATCCGGTAGTGATTTTTTTTTGTTCTAACTAAAGAATAAAGAACTTGGTTTTTGGTTTTAAAATGTCAAAGGTAGCATTTTATGCCCAGGATTATTTTCAGCCTAGAAAGTTTATTATTTAACGATAAGGCAGTTTCTTAATTGTATGGCCTCACCTCTTAACATTACAGACCTATCAGGTTAAAAAAAGAGACTGATGACCATTTTTGTACCACAGCACAGGAGTAACAGCCCTGAAGAGCCCTGTCTTCCCCCTTCTCTCTTTCCTCCTCATTTCTGGGGTGTTTTTCGGTGACGTAAGCATAACAGCACTTCTGAATCACCTTCATGTTCTTGGGAAATCAAAGGAGTTAAGATAACTGTCATGGTAGTCCCTTGGTAGCTGGTTAGTTCCCAGGAGAAAACCAAAATTCTGGATTCCTCAACCTTTTTTGTGATATTTTGTAGATTTTTCTCTCCTCAATACTTTATCATTGAGATGTGCAGTAATCATGAGCCAGACATTTTTCCTGTCCATTGGAAGTCCAGTGTCTTGAGCTTTTGTTTCATTCTGTTTTGCTGTCAGCATTGTAATGGGTTGGGTCATTTTAACATATGCAAATAAAAATTAAGTGACTCTTTGCATCAGTCCAAATACTTGCATTCACTGCATTGGCTTTTTCTGCAGAGTTGAGTCTGGAGTTTCTGAAATATATGATTATTTAGGTTTCTTTATTACCATGGTCACTAGAAGGAAAAAAGTAGCAAATGAGCCATATTTGTATTTATTTTACATAAATCTTAGTAGGTAATGGCAGCGAGAAAATTTATGATTTCATCTGTCCAAAATAAAATAATCTCAGCCGGAAGCAAACTCAGAGGTCAACTATTCCCACCTGTACCAGAAAGAAAATTCCCCTTCTTGGTAAAGTGAAGATAAAATATATGCTTTACTTCTCAGGATTGCTTTCAGGATCAGATGAGATTGTGTGTATAAAGGGTTCTGTGCAATATAGGGTGCTAAATAAATATCAGTTCTTAGTATCCCTAATAAAAATGTTAGCTTTTCATATTAACAAGTCAGTGACTAGTTTATACATTCAACGCTTTGGAGTTTGTGATATAATGACTTGTGTGTTCACCTTGCAACCAGGAAAACTTGGGTTCAAATTCTATGACGTTGACCAGCTTTATGGCTGTGGTATGCCTGCCTCTTCTCTAAGACTTACCTTCTAAGCGATAGAAATATTGGGTCTGCCTTAATAATCATCAATCCTTGAAGTATTGAGGCATGATGGGGATGACAAGAGCAACCATTGTTATTAACATCAATAATAGTGATGCCTGCCTCACTTACCTCACCAGACTTTCATGAGCATTAAATAAGATAGCATTGTGAGAGCATGGTCATTTATAAAGGATTATGTAACTATTATCAGAATGTCCATATCGCTACATGGGAAGTAGGGGCATAGGGCAAAATTTACTGCAATTTTCATTCATGTGAGTTATATAATTAAATTCATTAGGTCATAAAACACTAACCCCTCCCCACCCAAATCCAAATTTTAGTCATTCTGTACCTACAAGGTACAGTTTTGAATAGGGCTTTGGTGTTGTGCTATATCTTTTATAGTCTAGATTTGACTCAAGAAGCAGAATTGGGGAATGAGGCTGGTTCAGCTTAGGGGAAGAGAAGCCACCTAGCTTTCTTCTTCATCCACATGAGCTCATTTGAATTTCTGGTGCTAGAAGGAAGCTAAAATAAAGGCCAACCTCTCAGCTGGGACTCTTTGGGACAGCCCAAGCCTATACTGGTTCTTTTTGGATGAATTAATATCTGAATGGGCCTCTCTGAGCTTATATAAATTTGAAATCATGCAACTAAAATGATTTTAAGAGCCAGGCCTAGAAGATATCAAAAATGGAGATAGATTAGTTAATTGACAGAATTTTTAGCATTTGATTGCTCAACCTAAAAAAAAAAAATTCTTTCAAGCTGCTTGTTGCATGGTATGCTTTAGTAATAAAAGTATTCATTATTTAGATGTAACTTAATATACATACTTTTTAAAAAACAACCATATTGATTTTTTAACTAAACATAGTTGGCCTTGTTCCAAGACAGTTATTTGTAAGGCCTTAGATTTAACTGGAATTTTCCATGCTTGCTGTAAATATCAGTCACTCCCCAAAGACACCCTTCATTTCATAAGGGCTTTGCTGCCAAGTTCTGGTTGTCAAAGATCTCCATCCATTGTGCCCCTCCCCCTAAAGGGAGCTATAAAACTTAACAATTATACCTGTATGCCTCATAAAATGTCCTCGACAGACAATCTGGCCTATTTTACTTTCTTCATAAGCATTTTACATTTAGAAATCTTACCCTGTTGGCTTGTGTTAAAATTGCTTTGGGAGTTTATTATTACAGTAATTCAACTTTCACATGGGTGATGTGGAAAATCATATATACGCCCATCTACCTTGGCAACTAGTTTGCCAAGTCAGGTGAAAGTCAATTAAGTTAAAAGTCACTTAAAAGAGAATAGTGGAAAATAAAGCCTCTTGGTAACATTGTCAATATTAATTAATATTAATATTTTTTATAATAACTGATTTTTTTGGTTGTTGATCTCTCTTTAAGTAACCATTGAAAATGGTTGAAAATAAATAAGTAAATAAAGCATGTCATTCCTGGCCTTCATTTTATTTTTCAAAATATAGTCACCAGGCTGCTAAATTCTGAAATCTATAAATTGTTAATCAATAATAAAAAATAAATTTATGTAAAAATATGAATACAATGCCCTATAAATTATGTGATACCTAGAAGTCATTGACTTAAAGGATTTTAGAGCATTCAGAAATTTGGAGGTACTCAAATTTCTACCATTCCCCTCTGATGTATACCTTGCTAACAGTTCAAAGGAGAAATAAAATTATAAATTTTGTGTATAGCCACTAAATATTTACATATATATGTGTGTATATATATATATATATATATATATATATATATATATATGTTTCTTTTTCATCTTGTGTTGTGCCACCATTGTTTCTCCCACCAGACCTATAACTAGGGTGAAGTGATAAGGGCTTTGTACTAGGCCATCACATTTAGAGGACATTGATAGCATTTCTAGTCTCCTTCAGAGAGCATAGTCCTAGTTCATAAGCATAATTAGTTAAAAATAAGTTTATAAAAATAAAAAATATAAAAAATAAAAATAAGTGAATTCCTCCTTTTTTTTCTCTCCCAGACCATCATGACATACCCTTCTCAGAACGGTCTGATCCCAGTATCCTGGTATCTCTCTCCTCTCTCCCTTGTAAGGGCATTCTTCATGTATCTTGTCTAGGCACAAAATACCTAGTTATATTTCTGCCTATAAAATCATTTTCCTTTTCTTTCACTTCCCCTCTCCAGCCCAATCCAATATTAAAATTGAAATAAAACTTAGAAGATTGCTGCCTATATATTCTAATCACATTCCTTCATAGTATAAGAAAGAAAAGTGTCCTAAAGTGAGTCTTGACACTTAAATGTAAGTTTATGAGTTACTGATTGACAGGAAATAAAAATTATGACAGATGTGTTGGGACTGAGATGATAAAACAAGGAATATTAAACAAGATAAGTCATAAGTGATGAATTCATGAGGGATAAAAGTGATGAGAAGACGGGACCCAAAGAAGCAAAGGAAACTGAGGAAAATCGGTTTTGTAAAAAACAGAAAGGCTGGAGGAGCAGCAGGTTTAGTGAATTGACAATTTGAAAGAAAATAGAATTTAGGAAATTGAATATAGAGTTCCATTGTTACTGAAACCCAGACACAAGGGAATGTTTTCCTCAAAGACCTAGGCTAAGAGAAAAAGAGTGGTTGGCTTGGGGGGTTAAACTCAAAGGAGAAGGGATATCTGTTTTTCTTGGCAAAAATAACCTTTGTGAATATGCAATATGTGTAAAATTTGCTTACCTATGTATATTATATGCTCTGAGCAGTGTAGTTCATGCATTATGAAAGGCTGGCCTTGAATGAGATTCTTTGGATGACTCATTGTGGAGAAGGGAAATTTTAGAAATCAAATAAGCATGGGCTGTAAAACCAAGGAGAATTCTTTATCCCTCCTTGGGGACTGTGGACAAGGCCAATTAAGAAACCCAGAGATACTTCACTTGCAGTTTTCAAATTCATCTAACATTCTTCTTTCTTTTGGATATTCCAATTCTTTTTATATTACCTCTTCCTATATCCTAATCCTACCAATTGAAATGGTAAATTAGAATGTAGGATTAGGGGATTAATCAATCAGTAAGTATTAAGTGCCTACAATGTTCCAGGTCCTCTGCTAGGTGCTAGGCATACAAATACAAAGAAATAATCCATACTCTCAAGGAACTTACACTTTATCAGGGGAGGCAATAAGGACACATAAAAAGGATAGAAAAAAAATGAATAAAATCTAACAAATGCAAATTGATATAAAAAGTACTTAGGAGGCAAGACACCAGAATTTCTCAGACAGTAATGTAATACCAGTTCCATATCTAACCCTTCTATCATGGGAAAGGAAACACTGAATGTTGATCCATTCCCTTGTAGGTCCTTTCCCCTCATTTGTGACAAGAAAGAAACAAGTTAATTCAACGTGGGATGAAGATGGGAAGTAGCATATTGGTCTCTCTAACTTGATTCACAGTTAGGATGGGCTGAAATGGGCTTTGATCCAGGACATTAAATTTGAAGGGCTCAAATAGCACTTCCACTCATCTTCAGTGCTTGGGGATGTAACTAGAGGATTTCAAGCAAAGGCTGATGCCCACATGCTGCCTCTGTTGCAGAGTAGATCCTTATTCAGTTACAGGTTGGGCCAAATGACTGCTGAGGTCTCCTTCAACTCTGAAGAACTAAATTGAGTGAAACAAGGGTCAGCTGAATAAATAGGATGTTTTCCATGCGGAGTGGAAGTGCACCCTAGGATGAATTCCATGAATTCCAAATATTCTTAAATTCTATAAATCCAATAAATATTCTATAAAAACATAATGATGTTCTTTGAAAGGATAACTGAGATGAAATAGTGTTGCATCAATTAGAATTATGGGAGCTGGGCCTCATCTCTTGATTTTGACAAGTTTGCTAAAACTAAAAACCTGACCTTTAAGTATACCAGTCAGTGGTCACATATTAAGATTTCTAAAAATATTTTCACATGTAATTAAAGAAAATAAAGAGTTTTTGTTGTTATTTTACTAATAGGTATAGCTGGATTTTCATTTTTGTTTTGGGGTTTTTTTGTATTCTCCCCTAAGAAATTTCAGATTAAAAGGGGAATGAATGAAGGGAGAGAATGACTGCCTGTAATTACAGGAAATAATTTTTTAAGCAAAAGTAAAAATGTTGATAAGACTTTCATTCATAAAGATGACTTGCAAGCAAAAGTTGGTTTAGGACCTGGGAAAACACTTAATTTTTAGCATTTCATAAATTAGTTGCAACTTTTCCACTGCAGAATTTAAATGGATTCAATTAAAACTACTAGGAATTCACCCTAAAGCATTAATATCCTTGTGCTGTAAGAGGGGCACTAGTAATTTAGTTTTGATGTATTTTTAATGATATTTATTTATCATTTTCCCAAAGTGTTTGTAGGGAACTAAATGGGACATAGAACAATTTGATTTGACTCTACTTGAGCATGATTTCTACTTCTTTATAAATGCCATTATATTAGCCTTGCAGTTAAAAATTTTTCAACTACTTTCCACATCTAAGAAGGGGGGAAAATCTAAATTGTGAGGTGCTGATGAGAGATTTATGTCTCTGATTTTTCATTTCCCTCAAAGGGAAGTGATCTGAATGCAAGCTGACTGGAAATCCTACTTTAGGGTAATTCCCAAAGTGCAATTATAATCCCCCGAGCTTTTTTAGTTAAATAAAAAGGCTAAGGATTTGAAATGCTGTGATTTCTTTCCTTTTTATTTTCATATTAGTCATATGAAAGAAAATAGATAAAAAGAAAAAGCAAGTTTTTTAAAAGTATGCTTTGACTTGCGTTCATATTCCATCAGTTCTTTCTCTGGAGGTGGATAGCACTTTTCATCAGAAGTAATTTGGAATTGTCTTATATCATTGGATTGCTGAAAATGGCTAGGCCATTCACAGTTAATCATTGTAGGATATAGCTGTTACTGTGTACAACTTTCTTCTGGTTCAGCTTATTTGACCTTATATCAGATCTTGTAAGTCTTTTCAGGCTTTTCTGACAGCACCCTGCTCATAATTTCTTATACTACAATAATATTCCATCAAAGTCATATACAACAGCTTGTCCAGCCATTCCCCAATTGATAAATATGCCCTGTATTTCTACAGTGTTTGCTACCACTAAAAGTGCTGTTATAAATATTTTTATACATATAAGTCCTTTTCTGTTTTGCTTCTTAATCATTTGGAGATACTAACCCGGTAATAATGTGCTTGGTCAAAAGGTATGCATGGTTTTATAACCCTTGGGGCATAGTTCCAAGTTGATCTCCAGAATGGTTGAATCAGTTCACAACTCTACCAATAAAGCATTCATCGGTGTCTCAATTTTTATACATTTTTTCCAACATTTGTCATTTTTCTTTTCTATCATATTAGCCAGTCTGATAGATATGAGGTGTTACCTGAGAGTTGTTTTAATTTGCCTTTCAATCAATAGTGATTTAGAGCATTTTTTCATATGACTATATTTGATTCCTTTGTCTGAAAACCACCTGATCATATCATTTGACCAATGTATGCGATTTCTTTCTTTTTTTGTAATTACTATTTTTCCAATTACATGTAAAGATAGTTTTCCACATTCATTTTTTATAAGATTTTGAGTTTCAAATTTTTTCTCCCTCCCATGACACTTTAGTCATATTGTGAAAGAAGAAACAGGACAAAAAGGAAAAGCCACCAAAAACTGAGGGAAAATAGCATGCTTTGATCTGCATTCAGACTCCAAAGTTCTTCCTCTGGATGTGGATAGCATTTGGAGCATAGTGAGTCCTTTGGAATTGTCATGGATCCTTATATTGCTGAGAAGAGCTAAGTCAGTAGTTGATAATCGCACAATGTTACTATTACTGTGTACAATGTTTTCCTGGTTCTCCTCACTTCACTCAGTATTAGTTTGTGTAAATCTTTCCAGGATTTTCTGAAATCCACCTGCTCATCATTTCTTATCGTACTCCGTTACATTCTTATATGACCATTTGTTCAGTCATTCCCCAATTGATGGACTTTCCTTCAATTTCTGATTTTTTGTCACCACCAAAAGACCTGCAATAAAAAATTTTGTGCATATAGTTCCTTTTCCCTTTTCTTACGATCTCATTTTTATATAGACCTAATAGTGGTATTGCTGGATCAAAGGGTATGCACAGTTTGATTGCTCTTTGAGCATAGCTCCAAAATGTGCTCCAGAATTGTAGGACAATTGACAACTCCACTAAAAATGCATCAGTGTCCCAATTTTCTCACCTCTCTAGCATTTATCATTTTCCTTTTCTGTGATATTAGTTAATTTTATAGGTGTGAGGTTGTACCTCAGTGTGGTTTTAATTTACGTTTCTCTGATCGGTAGTGATTTAGAGCATTTTTTCTGACTGTAAATAGCTTTAATTTCTTCATCTGAAAACTGTCCCTTCCTATCCTGTGACCATCTATCAATTGGGGAATTACTTATATTCTTATAAATTTGACTAAGTTCTCTTTATGTTTGAGAAATGAGACCTTTATCAGAAACACTTGTTGTAAAAAACGTTTCCCATCTTTCTGCTTTCCTTTCAATCTTGCATTGGTTTTGTTTGTGCAAAACTTTAAATTTAATGTTATCAGAATTATCTGTTTTGCAATTCATAATGTTCTCTAACTCTTACTTGGTCATAAATTCTTCCCTTCTTCATTGATCTTACAGGTAAACTATTCCTTTCCTTCCTAATTTGCTTATGGTATGACTCTTTGTGTCTAAATCACGTACCCATTGTGACCTTGTCTTGCTATATGGTATATGTGATTTCTTTCAAATGATATTTCTGAAAATTCACAACTACAATGTCTTAAAAATAACATATCAAGGTTGAGGTTTAAGAAATAATTCCTTTTTATACTTCTGTTCCCAAAGTCAGTATTTTTGGTCTAAACATAATTTAATTTTATCTTCTGTGCTAGAGTTTCTTATCCTTTTTTGTGTCATTGGCAGTGAAATGAAGACTATGGTCTTGTGGTTTTAATTGCATAAAACCAAATACCTAGGAAATCAGCTTTATCAAAATCTATCAACATATTAAAAACAAGTTCACAGTCCCCAAGTTAAGAACCCTTGTCAATTCACTAGAAGCTCAGATGAGAAAATTTGCTGAACTTGATAGATCTGTGAGGATTAGGCAATTTAAATACTATTAGCTATCCTTGTTCTATGAAATAAATTATATGTGAAAAGATATATTCTCATCCTTGCTACAAAAGGGAATATATTTCAGATTCATAGGCTCATAGAATGTTAGAGCTGGGAAGGTCCTGGGAAATCTTTTTGCCTAAACCCATAATTTAATCAACAAGGAAATTGTGGTTCCAGAGTACCGAAATTATTTGCCCAACCTCATATAGAAGGTACTAGAATTCCGGTTTTACTGGATTCAAGATTTTTGGGAGTTGTTTTGTTTTGTTTTCCATTCCACTATCCTGCATCCTTTCTCCTTTGTCTGGAGATCCTGACCTCTACCTCTTAGATTCCCTAACTTCCTCTAGAGTTCAACTCAAGTCACTGGCTATGGGAAGTCTTTCCTGACAACCTCTACCTTCTGTAATGTTTTTGTGCACCAACAGAATGTAAGTACCTTGAGGGCAGGGATCATTTTTCATGTTGTCTTGGTATTCCCAATGTCTGGCTTGAAGCATGCATTAAATAAATGCTTGTTGAGTAATGTAAGATACAGAGGCTCTCAAAAGTCTTAATGATGATTTAAATTATTAAACCTTAAAATGTCACTAAGTCTTTTGGGACACCTTGTATTATTGAAATTTTCCCCCATTTCCATGATACTGCAATTTTACAGGCTCAAAGAGGGTTTAAAAAAGTCAGTAAAAACATGCTTTAGTCCTTATTGATAGGCATGGCTTATCTTGGTGTCCATAGTTAAGATATATGGGTAGTTTTCTATGCAGCCCACTCTGATGTAAGACTAAATGAGCTCCATCTTCCTACCTTGGGCTAAAAGTTGCTGTTGCTTCCCTAAAAATAAGAAATGGCAAATCCAGGGACAGCTGATTTTTGAGCCACAAAATTTGAGTGGACCCAAGCATGATAAGGACATTGTTGTAAATTTTCATTATAATTAAATGCATTAAAATTTAAAAAAAATTAAATTTTGCAAATTTTCACTGATAAATGCTCACTGATAAGTTTGTATTCACAAAAACCTCAGTTCCCCAGACCTATAGGCAAGGGGCCCAACTAAGCAATTGCACAGTTTAGTTGTAGGCATTGTATTCTCCCCACTTATTCCATGAGTGCCTACATTTCTCCCATATAATTATCCTTTCTACATTGCAACTTTCCCTATTTCAGTTTCAGCATAAGAAATTAAATGGGACATGTGAAGGCCAGCAGACAACACAGAAAAAATTTTGAAACTCAGAAATGCGTAAAATGTATGTAGAGTATTGTTTAATATCAACATATTTTATCTTTTGATATGATAAATATACACAATTTCTTTTTTAAGTTAAAAATAAGTAAAAAGTTAGTTTGTGAAAAGAACATGAAAGTCAACAGATGAAATACAAAGGCTAGAAATGTAGAGACAGCTTTAAAAGTTTATTAACTCATGAATGCATAAAATGCATGTATTGTTATGGATAATATTGCCTAACACAGTATTATTTTACTGTTTAATGACATAAATGAATAGTTACGCAATTTTTTTCTTAGAATTAAATTAGTAGTAAAAGAACTGTGATTTTATACACTGGTTTGGGGATGTCAAGAGTGTTTACTTCAGTCTCTCACATGATATTTCATGGTGATTTCACAATGATCTTTGTATCTTGAGTTTCTCATATCTTGTGTCATTTAGCCTATGACCAAATACTTACACCAAATTTTACAATAAGGTATTGTAAACACTCCATTAAAAAATTCAGACTTTTTCTCTGGTACAAAAGAAGAGTCAACAATTTTTCCTTGGATTTTCCAGATTCCTGAAGTGGGGTGGGGGACATGCTCCTAACCCTCATGACATGGAAGGAATAACAGAACTTTCCTATTTTTTTTACATCTTAAATGTTAGTTTGTTTCATATTGCATAGGTTAATATCTTTAGTAGGAAAAAATTGGTGACTAAAACATGTTTCTGTTCATACTCTATTCTGAAAACCAGTATCTGTGACCAAATTAATACCTCTTCCCTATGTAGAAGTAGATTAACCTATCTGCTGTGATTGGTCTCAATATAAAATACAAGACTCATAAAATTCAAAAGCTCATACTAACCAGAACAGTCAATGTGATCACCATCCTCATCCATAAGGGAGGTGTGAGATATCCTGCATTGAATGGCTTAGAGCATGGTCAGAAGATTATTTGAGTAATGGATGAAATTCTGGGCTTAGATTTGGGAAGATCTGGGTTTAAATACCAACTTTGAAACTTACCTGTTGTGTCAGTAAAGTAACCTCTATGTCCCTCAGAGAATTCCCTAGAATTTGCCTCCAAGTCATAGAAGGATTGTGATCTGTGAAGAAGAAAGACTTCACACACCAGGAGTTTCCTCACCTTGTTAAAATATTACAGATCCTTCACATATCTGTGGATCTAAGGCAACAGTAGAAATTCTAAAAAAAAAAACTATGTAATCAAAATCACATTTTAAATAGATTAGTACTCATGAATTAAACAATGCTCTTTTTTTGTTGTAATCGTGAACTTAACAGTTAAATCAACACAGATAAAGATAGAACAGAGGTAAGGACTATATAAATGCACCAGGAACTTTTGTAGAAGTTTTAAGAAAACAATATATAGAACAATATATAGATACATATGGACAGAGATAGTAACAAAGTAATAATGAAGTGTCTCTATTTGTGTCCTTACACATGCCTTTTTTAGTTCTGTAGATTTAAACATGTCATTGATGCTCTTTTTTATATATGCCCTAGTCACTAATCCACCTCCCACCCATTCCCAGAATGGAAACCATCCTTGTAACCAACAGATTTAATCTGAAAACACACATCTTACTTATCCTTTGGTATGCTTCATCATCAGGTTCTTAGAAGACCAATCTCATGACTAGTTATGGTTTGAGTTTGTGAGTCATTCAGAATTTTTCCCTTCACATTATCATGTTCACTATGTAAATTACTTTTATGGTTCTGCTCATTTTAATCTGCATCAGTATATAGAAGACTTTTTCATATTTTTCTGCATCCATCATACTCATCATTTCTTGTGTTCAATAAAATTCCATTAGAGCCTTGCCATGAGGAATAGTCTCTCCAGAAGAGTAAGTTTCAGAGAATATAACATTTTGTAGGAGAGAGAAATGCTGTCTATGGAGTCTACAAAGGACATTGATCTTTGGGCCCTGCAGATAGCTGCACCTGTATGGAACATCATGAGTTGTGAGAAAGTGACTTCCAGGCTTGAGGAGTCTTGTATCCCCTTTGAACAGGAGTTGTCGATGTATGTACAGTTTACTACCATTTTGCTTTAAATTTGAGCCTACCCTGCTTCCAAATCTTCTGTACATTTGTGGGAGAAAAAGTTAATTAACTCTAATTGTCAGTGGAAAGCACAGGAGTAGGGAGCTGTGTACAACAGTGCTATAAACTCAGCCCCTGAGGGTCATCCCTCTGGGGATCCATCCAGTCATTTTGAGTGAGAGTTTATGCCCTGTGCTTCTATTTCTGTTTTTTTCATTTGAGAACTGCCTAGAGCTCACTACTTTAAAGGGTCATGCAGTAGCTTATTATATGACATGAATAATCCTTTTGGAGTATAAATAACCATTCCCTGATTTGTCAGTTTGGAGCTTTTGGCTTTTCTTAATGTAGGATACTTCATAGATGTAAGGACAAATGGGGAGGAACAATTTGCATATGGATTAATTAAGATTCTGCTTATATTCTGCTCTAATCATTTGCATGTTTGAACTATCCATACCGGCTGTCATTGAGAGCATTAGTTCCATAAGTCAAAGATAATTTGCTTACAACTGGATACAAAGTCAGATGTAAATTTCAGTTGTCAGCCTCCTCAAAGGCTCCCAAACTCAGCCAGTCTTTTCACACGGTGAGGAACAGTTCACTTTAAAGTGACAAATCATAGTTGTGATCAATGCAAAGTGTCTTTCTGACTTAATAAATGATTGCCATTCTCTTTAGAACTAAAAATAGAACATTAATAGATGAACTCCTAATTGTACTTCCCTTGTTACTGACTTAAGCCTTTGTTCTCACTTACAAAAATCACTACTTATTTATTGCTAATTATCTCTGTTCTCCCCTACCTTTTAAAAAATTAAAAAGTAGAATTTGTTAGTTGTTTATACGTCATCTTCTATTGCCTACTTGTTGTGCTGATCTCTTCTGTTTCATCCTAAAATAATTCTGAAAAGGCTAGTAAAAAAGTAAAATAAATAAATGCCATATTGTCTTAAATATACTGACACCCCTACATAGGCTAATCCCCTAAAGTTAGATTGCTTTGATAAGAAAAATGATAGGTAGGTAAATCTATTATGCAAAATAAAGTAATTACATAAAATTATTATGGAGAGAGTGATTTTTTTGATCAAAAAATGTGTTTTAGGTACAGAATTGTAGTTTTAGAGGCCATCTAATGTAGGGCCCTTCTTTTACAAATAAGAAAAGTGAGGTTAAAGTGACATTGGTGGCAGACCTGGGATTCAAACTCAGGTTCTCTCTTTTTTTACATAACCCCATGATGGCCTCTAAACACTTACTTTCATTGCATTCATTATTTTCATTATCATGCTCTTACTGAAAACACGACCACAGTACACATTCATGCTTTATAAAAGCCAGAACTAGAGGAAAGTAGGGCCAATATAATTGTATTTAAAAATCTGGGCAAGAAAAAGGATAGAGTTCTACAAGGTCAAGTCCCATTCCAGCCACCTGAGTTCCCTATCCATTACCTTCTTGTATTTCAAGGTTAGGACAGGGTACACTGGCAGTATCCTTAGACATGACCCAAGACCCACAGTTTGAGCCTAGAAGGTCATGAATCTCATCTATATTTCTCCTGAAAATCAGCAAATAATTCACAACAGAAAGTTATGAGAAATGAAACTTGGGGTTCTTGGTGTTGAGGTCTTGAACTCCATCTCCTTGTTCTAGACCAATCATGTTGATGTGTGGAGTTCTGGTTGTGGTGATGCCACTGCTCAAAGACTTTGAGATATTAGATTCGATCTCATAAGAACTAGTAAAATTTCTCTTGTCAACTCTGGGGGTGACTTTCATTAAGCTGCTCTGATTTTGAGGTGATAGAAACTGTTTTATTTATCTGTTTATATTCCCTTGTTTGGTCTTATATCCTTACTTCCATATGCCTGTCAATATAATTTATAATAATTTTTTTTTGAGGTAAGACATTCCAGGTGGGAGGTTAGGTGGCACAGTGGATAGGATGCTGGACTTGATGTCAGGAAAACTTATCTTTGTAAGTTCAGATCCAGCCTCAGACACTTATTAGCTATGGGCAAGTCATTTAAGCCTTTATGCCTCAGTTCTTCTGTAAAATGAGCTGGAAAATGAAATGGCAAACCACTCCAGTAACTTTGCCAAGAAACCTTCAAATGGTGTCACAGAGAGTTGGACATGACTGAACAACATTCCAGGTGAAGAAAATCTCTTTGCCAATGAAGATCTCAATTAATAATATTTATAAATCCACTACTGTGTGTCAGCCACAGTACTAGGTTCTCAGATTAAAAATATAAAAAAGTAAAATCATCTTCAGTGAACTGTCATTCTAACATGGAAGACAACATACTCATACAGCATGGGAACTGGGAGAATGGGAAAAGCTAGTGGTAGAAAGTGACTTTTGACCTAAATCTTGAAGTAAATCAAGGATTCTAATTAGTGGAAGTCAGTGGAGATGATATTCCAGGTGTGAGGGATAGTGATTATAGTGGCACAGAGAAGGGAGATAAAATGTCATGTGAAAACAAGAGCAAAAAGTCCAAATGAGCTGGACCACTGAGTATATGGAGAGGCAAGGGTAAGAGAGTGGAGTGGGGGAACATGTAAGAAGGTTAAAAAAGTAGGATGGGGTCAGACTGTGAAAATTTATAAATGCCCCACAGAATTTGACCTTAGAGGCAATTGGGATCTACTGGAGATGTTTTAATGTATGTATGTGTTGGGTGGGGGAATCAATGTGGTGACATAGTCAGACCTGAGCTTAAAGAGAATCACTTTGACTGTTCAGTGGATAATGAAACAGATTGATGAGATTCTTGTGATAGAAAGAACCATTAGGAGGCAATGACAGTAGAACAGGTGAAATGCAATGAGGATCTGAACAAGGGGAGTGCTGCAAGATTAAATGGATAAGATTTGGCAACTGGTTAAATATATGAGGTAAATGAGAGAAGTCAAGCATGATCTTATAGTCATAAGTCTAAGTGATTGAGAAGATGACACTACCCTTGACAGTAATAAGAGAGTTTGGAATAGGGATAGGTTTGGGGTGGGAAAATGATGATTTCTCTTTTGGGCATCGTGAGTTTGAATAACCTGTTATTGTTCAGTCATGTCTGACTCTTCATGACCTTGTGGACTGTTATTGTCCATGGGTTTTTCTTGGCAAAGACAATGAGAGTGGTTTGTCATTTCCTTCTCCAGTGGATTAAAACACACATAGAGAGAGTGAGAGAGAGAGAGAGAGAGAGAGAGTAAGAGACAGAGAGAGACAGAGAGAGAGAGAGAGAGAGAGAGAGAGAGAGGTTGAGTGACTTGCCTAGAGTCGTATAACTAGTAAGCGTCTGAGCCATGTCTTCCTGACTCCAGGTCCAGCACTCTGAACCACCTAACTTCTCCCTTGAAATGCCTGTAGTATATTATAGTTTGAATTATCCAAATGGCAGTTGATGAGAGAATGGAGGGAAAGAAACCAAGACTGAATATATACATTTGGAATTCATGTGCAGAGACGAATGAAACTATGAGAACTGATGAGATTACTAAGTGAGATTGTTGTTGCTGTTGCGTTCTTCCTTCGTTGTTGAAGAAGACCATGACACAAGAGAAATGACATGACTTGCACTGGACTTTGTTCTGAGTGAGAGAGGGCCGTGCAAGGTCACCAGTCTCACCTTCTCCTTCGGAGCCATCTGGATCCAGTGACCAGATATTCATCAGGATGACTTGAGATGGTGTAGAATGAAACACAAAAGGTCCCAGGACAGAACCTTTAGGAAAACCCACAAGTGAAAGATATATGAAAAACAAGCAGGGGGAGACTGAGGAAAAGCTGGACAGATAAAAAGTGAACAGGGAAAGAACAGGGTAATTTGCCAGTTTTAGGACCCTCTAGTGCAGAACTAGATAAATTTCCTTTATTGTTTCTTGTAATCACCTATATTTTCCCCACAGATTTGATACTCTTTTTTCTCTTGCAGACAAACCCTAGAAAATACAGTCTTGTAGTCTGAAAAGTCTAGAGACAGAATAGAAGAGACAAGGAGGTAGAAAGAGGACAGTGGTAGAAAGAAGACAAGTTTTTAGAGCCTATATGCAGCTTATTTCTGAACTTGGCACAGAGAGCCATCTTGACTCAGGTGGTAGGCAAGGTCTAAGAGATCAAGAAAGTTAATCAAAGGGGCCCAAAGTGAAAGAGTGTTGAGACTGAAGGCCAGGTGCCCTGGACAGGTTCTAAGAAGCATCTGGTGTCCTGGAAAACTGATTTTGGTGAGTGAGGTCTCAAGTTCGGGGCTGGATCCTTGCCTCTTTCAAAATAGGTAACAACAATGAGAAAATGTTTCCTTTGTATCGGGGCCCCATTCTTCCCATATGAAATTAAATTGGAGATTATTTTTGGATTTCGTTAAATGGAACAAATGAACTCCAAACATCTCTTGACACTAGAAAAAGAGCATGGCCAACAACTCACCACTGTTTCCCAACACCAGCCCTGGTGCATAATAAAAGGTACTGGTGAATGCCTTTTCACATGCATAGAATCATTTCAAAACAGCTAATGAAATTCATTACTCATTTGAGATAGAGAATATAAAAGGCATTATAAAAAAATCCAATCCAATTCAACATAATCTTGGCACTTGGCTTATTCCAGCTGGTCCATTTCCAAAAGAAACAGACAAATTAAATTCAGGAGAGACAATCCTGCTGTTGTTAAGTTTTAAATCAAGTCAGCTCAGTTACCCGGTTTCTCTCAATGTCTGTGTAAGGAGCAGTCATGAGAAATTAACTGATCCCAGCATCCTTGCTTACATGTGCTCAGCTAGTACCTTGAACAGACAGTCCTCCTGCTCCAAACATGAATTCTAACCAAATAGCCAGGATTTCCCTTTCACACACACAAAATATATTTGAGCTAAGCTTTGCCAAATTCCAGGCTCGTAACAGTATAAAACATCTAATTACCATTTTCCTGTTTAATTTCATGCTCATGGGCTATAAATCAGTGTTTTGAATTAATTGATCCAATACCTAACACATAGTTGGTGTATAATGATGTTGATTGATAACATGGAAAATGAATTTCCTGGAAAGCCACAACTTCTTGCTTTCAAAAAAAAATAACAATAAGTAGATAAATTAGAGGTTGAAAGTCTTCATTATTTTTCATGTAGACCCTAAACTCATTTTTATGGCCCTTTCATGGCTACCCATCTACTCCCATCTACACACTTCAGACTCCCAATAGCATCTTGCTCACTCAAGCCACGTTTCACTCATCCAATCCAAATAAGAAAGGAGCTGATATCAATCACGTCTGACTTTTTTGTCTGACATATTATACTTTGAGACAGGAAATTGACAAAAAGGACTGTTATCAAGTAACAGGAAGGACTAGCTGAGGTTATGCACCATTGGTGGGGTTTTTTTTCTAGGAATACCCAGGTAACCTGGGTGCAGAAGAGATGCTTTGCATCTTGCTCTATGCCCTCAACTTGTTCTCATCTGTAGCAAATTAGGTAAATATAGGAAAAAGAGATAAAAAAAATGCTTTGCCTACAGTGGAGACAGGCAAAAAGGAGAACCTTTGTAACTGACAGGCAAAACATATGATTGTTTAGGAAAGCTCATGAAATAGGATGAGATGAATCTTTGACTCTGTTTTCCTTAAAGGCAGCATTTTTATTGGCTTTAATTTCACCCCTAGAGTAGGAACTCTTAACCTGAGGTTCATAAACATTTAAAATATTTTGATAACTGTATTTCTTTTTTTCCAGTCTAATTTATTTTTTTGTTTGTTTTTATGAAGAAATTAAGATTTATAAGAGAATAAATCCTATAGTTTATGAAGACTAGGACATATTGGCTATACATTTGATACTCGTTTCCTTTTTATGTGAAACAACTAATCCCTATTAGGTTCATCTTGCTTTTTTTGAAAAAAAGTATATAATGCATTTAACATTTAGCTTTTTTCTAATTTTATTTATTTTATTCTGAACTTTAAAAATTAAGCATTTATATAAAAGCAAGCATTTCCATAACATAGTACAATAGAAAGAAGAGATGATTATACAGGAAACAGCAAATTTATTATGTAGCACTTACTATTTCTTTTAAATATTTAATAAAATTATCATGGAACTTTTTTTCTTTTTTTCTTCCCTTCCCCCTAACTAGAGATGGTTACCATTAGACACAAATATGTGTATCTATGTAAAATTATTGTAGACATACTTGTATTGTTCAGCTCTCTTCTCTGCATAAGAGATAAATATATTTCAATATAATTGATTTCCCTTGCAATCTTATGGGTTTTATTTTATGGTTTTAAAAACATTATTCTGAGGGGTTCCTAGATCTTCATCAGGCTATCAGAAAGATCCAAGACACACAAAATGGTACAGAAATCCTGCTCTACATAATAACTGCTCATATTGATATCATACTTTTGGTCTCAAAACAAATGAGATGGTTACATTTGATCCCCACAAACAGCCCTGTGAGATAGCTAGGGTAAGTACTGTTGCTTACATTTCATGGATGAGGAAACAGAGTGATTAAGTGATTTTTCTGAGATCACACAGCTAGTAGGTAGAACAAGGACTCAAACCCACTGCTTCAGAGTTAAATAATCTTATAAGATTTAGATTATAAGATTAAGAATTGTAATGGATCTTTGTCCAAAAAGTTCAGACCTCTCATTTTACAGAGGAAGAAACTGATCCAGAAAAGGTAAGCCACCTGCCCAAGGTCACTCAGTGAAAACAGAGACAAGATTAGAACCTAGAAAAAAAAAGATTAGAACCTGCACTTATTTTCCAAATTTAATAACTTTTTTTAAAGATGCAGTGCTTCATTCTTCTTCATGTCTTTAGGTCCAGTGTCATCATCTGCAGAATGAAAAATGAGGGGATGGACTAGATGAAGAATCCATCCATTTCTAACATTCTTTGGTTCCCTTAACTATTCACAGTCATTAATTATTTATCCTTTTAGAAAAATATGATGTCGTTTTATGATGGAAGTTTTTAGACAGCCCTAGAGCTGGCTCACTGTTCCTCTCATCTATTTTATTTGTGTTCTTGGAAAATCATCCAAATAATCCTTTAAATGCTGCTTCAGGTCACCCACTAGCAATTATTCAGACATTGAAGTATGTTGTTGCAGCATTAGTCATCAGAGATCTTTGGAGGGAGGCCTGGAAATCAAAGACAAACAATTTCCCCTTTTTGATGTTGTTGTACTGCTAATTTCATTGTACATTTAACAGATTGTGTGACATTTCTTTTAAAAATGCTCAGTTGTGGGCAACAAAAGATGTTTGCTTTTTTTTCAATTAAACAAGAGCTCAGTGATTACTTACTTAACTTTCAAGTTTATACCCAATGCTAAAGCTGCTCAGGATCCCAGAATTTACTCTGTACAAAAAAAAATGTGTACTGTTTACAGAATATTATCTACTAATGGATATAATAATATTAACTAATATTTATAGAACACCTCCTGTGTTCCAGGCATGGTGCTAAGTGTTTTACAAAGATTATCTCAAGTTAGGTTCTGGTATTATCCCATTTTACAGATGGGGAAACTGAGGCAGCCTGGGATTAAGTGATTTTCTCAGAGTCACAGGGCTAGTAAATGTCTGAGTCTGGGTTTGAATTCATGACCTGAATCTTCCTGAATTGAAGCCTGGAACTCTGTACCACCTAGCAGTCTATGAGAAGTAACAGTAGCAGAGGGTTGATCTTTCAGTCAGAAGGCCTAGATTCAAGGCATGCCTCTGACAGGTACTGTGACCCTGGACAAGTAATTTAACCCAGACAACTCCCTAAGATTATAAATTATACATGACTTGCTGATCTGTATCAATGAAGGAAGTTTGCGCCCTGAGAGTTGCCTATACTAAGGAAATCATAAGCCTGATGTTTTTTTAAAAATATGCTCAGAGCTTCATTCCCTCTCTTGTCTATTTTCTTCTCCCTTATCTCCACGCTCTCTAATCCCCTCTTTCATGGAGGCATGATGGCTATTAGGTGATTTCTCTCCAGAATCGTTTCTGTTTCCAGTGCACTGAGTCCTTAATGACTCTGTTGTATTGCTCTATTAGAGACCAACCCAGCTCCTGTCATCAGCAGTGAAGGTGGTGAGAGCCAAGCAATTAGTTCTGATGCTGGATCCAGGCTTCAGCGCCAACTTAGACAGCCTGTGCTACTTTTATTGTTTGTAGGATGCCAACATTTAGAAATTGACCAACAGAAGCCACAAGAAACTGAATTGAGCAGCAACATTTTTGAGCAGGTCACTCTGCAGTCCAAGCAAAGCTAAATGCAGAAAATGTTTTCATGGTAGTCCAAAAGCAAGAATGCTCAGTTCAGATGCCACCTCCTACAGGAAATCCTTCCAGATTTCCTTAATTGTTCCTTAATTATTAATTAATTACGTTCTCTCCCTTTCCCAGAAATTATTGTGTATCTATCTTATATATTGAATACTTTTCCCCTCAGTAGAATACGAATGAGGAAACCAATGATTTGAGTATAAAGACTAATTTCCTTTTTGTCTTTATATCTCCAGTTCTTAGTAAAAATGGCCTAGACATTGATGCTTAAAAAATGTTTGCTGCATTGGACCCAACTGGTATTTTGTGTTTGCAATGAATTTGATCACCATGATGACTGGGAACCTGTGTGGAATCACAGTCTGTGGCAATGGATTCAAATAGTGCAAAAACATTGCCATGCTGTTTTAAATTTGGATGAAGTAGCAATATTACTAGAAATGGTTAGCTTGAGGAAGGGAAGACTTGGATGGGATATGATGACTGTCTTCAAGTGTCGGAAAGGTGAAGACACAGAAGGGGAATTATTTTGCTTCAACCAAGCACAATGAGGGGGAGTTGCCAAGTGGCCAATTTAGGCTTGACTAGTGACCTTCTCACAATTGGTGCTGTCCAAAAGTCAAATTCCCGCCTTGGTGGTAGTGCACATGGGACCACCTCATTGGAGATCTTCAGGTGGAGTCTGAGTCAACACTTGTCTGTGTTGTCATGGTGTTTTTTTGTGGAGGGTGGGTTGGAGAAATATGAATTGGACTATATTGCTCATTGATGAACTAAAATATTCTGCAAAAGCCTGTGATTTAACCAGAGGTAGTTCAATAGTTCAATACCTCCAAAACATGAGACTCAGTGTGATCTGGGAAAATATATGGATGAGGGTTACCATGGTGTGTTTTCCTTTTCTATAGCATGAGAGACCCAGACTTCTGGAGCCCTTGGATTATGAAACCGTCATTGAAGAGCTTGAGAAAACTTATTGGAATGATCCTCTTAAAGATCTCATTTTCTTCCCCAATGATGACTTCTCAGTAAGTACTCCTTTCGTTTTCAAAGCACTTAAATCCTTATTGAGTTTGAGAATGTTGTGTTTAATATAGGATTGGACATAGCGCCTGATCAGAAAGACTTGTGGTTGGATTTGGTTAGAAAAATGAGTGGTTTGCTTATGACACAATATAAAAATAAAGATGATGAAAATGATCCAGATTTGGGGGAATGAATAATATTCCAAATTGTTTCTAAGAGTACTGAAGTATAGCTTTGTAGTAGCATTTTGGCATTTTTTTTATAATTCTTCCTAAAAGAGTCTAAAAGCATAGGAAATAGAGAATTACATTAGAATCATAGATTTTGAGCTATGAGAGGTCTTGGAGCTCTTTTTCCTAATTCCTTCATTTTTCTGAGTGAAGCATACTGCAGTCCAAAACACTGGACTTTTTCACACAACTGTCAGGGCCAGGGTTCAAACCCAAATCCTTTGACTCGAAAACTACCACTACAAATATTACACAGTACAAGTCAAGTGACTCAGCTAATTTAGAACAGAGTAGAAAAGAGTCCTGGATTTTGAATTCAGCGGACCAGGGTTCTATCTCATCTCTGTTTGGAAAGGTTGCTTAACTTTTTTCTGGGTCTCGATTTCTTCACTGGATAAAATGAAGTGGTTAGACAAGCTAATTGCTAAACTTCTTTTGAGCTCTGAATCCTATTAAGTCCTGTGGAAACCCATACTTTACTTGGAAACCTTCTCTCAAATAACAAATGTGATTGCATCAGGGAGATATTCCCACCTACTTGATGCCTTGGTCTGCTAGTCCAAACCACCGTGACCACTAACCAGACTACCAGGCTAAACTACTTCAGTTCTTTTGTCTCCCCATGAATTTGGCTCAAATCTGAATGTCAAATATTGCTCACTTTCATTATTTTTTTGGATTAACTAGAAGAGGCAGCCAGGTCTAGGGAATAAAGATCCCTCCTTGAAATCAAGGAGACCCAACTTTCAGATTTCAGATTTATACAGTCATTGGGTGGCCATGGACAAGCTGCTCAGGACTCCCAGACGTTTCCCTAAGACTGTAAATTTCAGGTGACATTATCAATCTTCCAAGGAAATTTGCATACTAGGAGTTTTCTACAAGACTGTGATCACAGGTTTGGATACTCCTAATCCCTTTAAAAAAAAAAAAGAAAAGAAAAGAAAAAACTTAAGATTAATGTGTAAAGTGGGATAGAAAAGAATAAATGAAATAAGTTGACAGATAATTTAGATTTGGAAGAGTCCTTTGGCTCATATATTCCAGTCTCCTCCACCATCATTTTTACTGATAAGAAAATATAAGGCCCAGAACTAGAAATTGACTTGCCACAAAGTCACAAAGCTAGTCAGTAGTAGAATGGGGTGTTGGACACTAGCCTCTTGCTTCTTCTTCCATCAACCTAATAGACAGATAAATCCAAAAGGTATTCAGTGGTGTCCTGAACCTCAAACCTACTCTATGTGTTAGACTTTTGCATTTGGCACAGTTTGGGGCTTATCGCAAGCAAAAATGCACTTCCTTAGTTTGACCAAAATATGTAGTACTTGAACTCTAAATTCAAGGTTTAACACACTTAACTCTCTTTCCACATCCTTGTTTTCATTTCTGTGACCCTAAAAGAAAAAAAGTCAACCTTTCAGACCAGCTCCTTTCTCTCAAAAACAAACCCAAGCAGAAACAAAACTATGCAAATGAGGAAAATAGCCTTTCATCTGTTTAGCTCAGCCAACCCTCAGATATACCCGATAAGTCCTGTTTCTGTACCTAGAAGGAAAAGGAAGGCAACAAAGGTAATAGGATCATGGGAACTCATTGAGAGTAGGAAGAAATCTCAGATGTCATCTGATCCAACTGCCCTATTTGACACATATGGCAACTGTGATCCAGAAAAGTTGAGTGAATTAAGAAATCCAAAGTCATACGCTCAGATAAGGAGTGCAAAGATGATATTCAAACCATCATGAGAAGGCATGCACAATTCTTTGCCATCTTTCATCACTCATTCAGTTGGAACAAATTTTGCCAGAGGACACTTTTCTGAGTTTTCTCTTGCTAATTTAATGTACATGTATTATTTAAAATTGAGCTCATCTTAGTATACAAATAATAAAATTGAATAGGATTCCCATCTCTGACACTTGCTCTTTCACAAAGTTCTGAAGAGCTGGCCCCATCAGCCCATATGATTGATTAAAATAGGAACTTACTGCTTATTTCCTGGCTGTGTGACTGACTGAGCAAGTCAATTAATTTCTCTGTACCTATTTCTTCATCTGTAAAACAGGGTTAACTATACTTATGCTGTCTCCCTCCTGGTGTTGTTCAATCAACGCACAAACATTTAATAAGCACCTTGTTGTTACTCAGTTATTTCAGTCATGTCCAACTCCTCATGACCCCATTTGGGTTTTTCTTGGCAAAGATACTGGAGCAGTTTACCATTTCCTTCTCCAGCTCATTTTATAGATGAGGAAACTGAGGCAAATAGGATGTAAGTAACTTGCCCAGGGTCATATAACTAGTATGTGTCTGCGGCCAGATTTGAACTCACAAAACTGAGTCTTTCTGACTCCAGGACTGGCACTCCATCCACTGTGCCATCTAAATGCCCCTATTAAGCACCCACTGTATGCCAGATGATGTGCTGAACAATGAGAACACAATGACACTAACAAAAAAGCCCCTTTCCTCAGAAAGCTTACCTTCTATTAAGGCAAGGTCTTTGTAAACCTCACAGCATAATGTTAATGTCAGATCATTTGTCCCACATAAGCATGCTTATGACTGTACTGTGTACTTTTAGGATAGGTATATATGGCAGTAGATAGAACACTAAAACTGGAGTCAAGAAGATCTGAGTTCAGATCCTGCCTTAGACACTTAACTAGCAGTTTTCTATCGCAAGCCAAAGTGCACTTCCTTAGTTTGACCAAAATACTTGAACTCTAAATGCAAGGTTTAACACACTTAACTCTCTCCCCACATCCTTGTTTTCATTTCTGTGACCCTAAAAGAAAAAAAGTCAATCTTTCAGACCAACTCCTTTCTCTCAAAAACAAACCCAAACAGAAATAAAACTATGCAAATGGGGAAAATATCCTTTCTTCTATTTAGCTCAGCCAACCCTCTGATATACCCGAAAAGTCCTATTTCTGTACCTAGAAGGAAAAGAAAGGCAATAAAAGACTGTGAGCAAGTCAACAAACCTGTCTCATCTCCATTTTCCCACCTATAAAGTGGCTATAATAATGGCACCTCCCTCATGGCATTGTAAAACTCAAAAGAGACAATACATATGAAATGTTTTACAAGCATTGAAGGGTTAAGAAAATGAATTAGCAGGTTTAACAAGTGAATTAATGGCTAAAATGAATTCAAAGGGTTAAATAAACTCAGTATTACCTTCCTTGCTCTCTAATTCTATCATTTTGAATTAATATCTAATTGTTATCCAATATCTATCATTTTTAAAAAATCCTGGGTTACAGTGTAGGTCAAATCTTAACTCAGATTAGTCAACTGAAAACAAAAAGATGGCTTTGAGTATTTATTAACTACAAAGTTTTACTTTGTAAGAAATTTTCATGTTTATCTCTCCTAGCTTCCTATGAACAGAATGAATTTATAGTCTGAAGGGAAGCCATTCCTTGGCTTCTCTCTCCAATACTCCAGTCCTGTCTGACTGCCTGGCACACAGTGGGCACACAGTGAACACTAATTAATTAACTGGCAGAATCTTCTTGGCCTGGATATCAGCTCCTGTTATTACATGTACATTTTGCAAGAACTAAGTAGAGAAATAATAATTAATAAAAATAACAATAGCTTGTATTTATGTGGCCACCAATATGTTATAGGCACAAGGTTAAGCACGTTACAAATATTATCTCATTTTATTCTCAATAGAACCTTGGGAGTTAGGTTCTATTATATCCCCACTTTGCAATTGAAGAAACTGAGGCAAACAGAGACTGACTTGCCCAAGGTCACACAGCTGATAAGCATCTAAGCCAAATTTGAACCCAGGTTTTCCTGAGTCCAGGCCCAATGCTCCATGTAATATGCCATCTATCTGACAGATCATGAGAAGGCATAATTCCTTTCCAAGACAGTGGTCTGCAACATCTGGGATATCTACACCCATCCTCTGGAAGTTAATAGCTAGATGGTCCTACATGGGGCTTCTTCAATCCCCTGCGGCAGAAACTGCCAGTTCGCTGCCTCCATGAATGTTTTTGTGAATCTAGTCTCCAACCTGTAAGTCGGGAAACTGCCTGATTCTATTATTACCATGATGAGTAAACTTTCAGTTACTGAACAGCAACACCACAGAGCAGACCTCAACTCATTGATTCATTTATTAAATCAGTATGTCTTTAGAGCTTATAAAGCAAAAGGAATTATACTAAGAAACTTGGGATTCAGAAGCACACCAATTATACCAGAGGACTGATTGCAAAAGCACAGTGTTGATTTAAGTTATTATATAAACTAATGTGGACAAAGAGAGTAAAGTGATCAGATGCTTAAAGAATCAGAGACTTTGCGCTGTGTAAATGAATACTCTAAATGGATTCTACCACTGCACTCCTGGATGAGTACATCAAGAGAATGACGTTCATGTTATCTTAAATTGCTTCTTTAGGGGCAATTTTCATCCCTTTCATGATTTTAGTCTTCCCTGGCTTCCTTTAAGGGCCAAGTAAAATTTTGTCTCCTGCAGGAAGCCTTTCCCAACCCCCTTAATTCTAGTACTTTCCCTCTGTTGATTATTTCCTATTAATCCTATTAATAATATAATCCTGTATATAAGCTTCTGTTTATATGTATGTGTATTTGTATGTGGTCTCCCTTATTAGACTGTAACCTCCTTGCAGGCAGGAACTATCTTTTTGTCTCTTTTGTATCCCTAACACTTAGCATAGAGTCTTCCACGTAACAGATACTTACTGTTTATTGATTGACTGATGGTTTCCAAAGGGCAGCATGAGTGAATCACAAGTGTATTTCACTACCAGCTTCTGGATCCCTTATGTGTCATCTAAGGTGTTAAGAGTGAAAGATGTTGTGATTTTACTCTCTTCCATTGCTGAAAAGCATGGTGAATTAAGGGAGAAGCTTTCGTTTTTGGCATGTATTATTTTGCATTATGGTTACCTATGTTGAAGGGTTGTCACATGGTGGTCATTATGGTCATAGTTTAGATAACTAACTATTGGAAAGTTTTGTACTTGAAGGACAAATTTGTGCTGCTCAATTCCAAAAAGCAAGCCTGGAAAAAATGGGTAGATGTTGAAAAAAGGGAAATTTTTGGCTTGATTTCAATGTAAGAGTGGTTTTGGCTTCATCCTTACATAAAGAAAAACTTCCTAAAGAATGGGACCATCACGATGAAGAATGGACTCCTAGGGGAAGTAGCAGGGTTTCCTCTCACCCTGGGGTTCATTAAACAAAATCTCCAACTACCCTAATAATGAGAAAGTTCTTGAGTTACAAATATTGTATTTCCATGTAGGAATGTAAACAGTTCAACTTTAATAAGTCCCTTATGATTTCTCCTTCCCCTTTACCTTTTCATACTTCCTTGAGTCTTGTATTTGAAAGTCAATTTTTCTATTTAGCTCTAGCTTCTTGAGAATATATTAAATTCCTCTATGTCATTGAATGTCAATTTTTCCCCCTCATTAATTATACTGGGTTTTGCTGGGTAGGTTATTCTTGGTTTTAATTTCGATTCTTTCACCTCCAGAATATCATATTCCAAGCCTTCTGATCCCTTAATGTAGAAGCTGCTAAATTTTGTGTTATCCTGATTGTGTTTCCATAATACTTAAATTGTTTCTTTCTGGATGCTTGCAATATTTTCTCCTTGATCTGGGAACTTTTGAATTTAGCTATTATATTCCTGGGAGTTTTCCTTTGTCCATCTTTTCAAGGAGGTAATCAGCGTAATTCTTCAATTCCTATTTTCCCCTGTGGTTCTAGAATATCAGGGCAGTTTTTCTTGATAATTTCTTGAAAGATGATGTCTAGGGTCTTTTTTATCATGCCTTTCAGGTAGTCAAATAATTTTAAAATAATCTCTCCAGAATCTATTTTTTCAGGTCAATTGTTTTTCCAATGAGATATTTCATATTGTCTTCTATGTTTTCATATTTTTGTTTTTATTTTATAATTTCTTGATTTCTCATAGAGTTATTAGCTTCCATTTACTCCATTCTAAATTTTAAGGAATTGTTTTCTTCAGTGAGCTTTTGGCATTCTCCTCCTCACTGGCATTTTGAACCTCTTTTACTGTTTAGTCTAGTCTATTTTTAAGGTGTTATTTTCTGCAGTATTTTGGGGGGTCTCCTTTAGCCAGCAGTTGACTCATTTTTCATGATTTTCTTGCACCACTCTCATTTCTCTTTCCAATGTTTCCTCTATTTTTTTATTTGATTTTCAAAATCTTTTTTGAGCTCTTCCATGGCCTGAGACCAATTCATATATTTCTTGGAGACTTTGAATGTATGAGTTTTGACTTTGTTGTCTTCTTCTGATTGTATGTTTTGATCTTCCTTGTCACCAAAGTAAGATTCTGTAGTCTGAGGGTTTTTTCCCATTATTTGTTCATTTTCTCAACCAATTATTTGAATTTTTAACTCTTTGTTAAGAGAGGAATCTGCTTCCAGTGGTGGGGGCTGGGGCAGGCATTGTACTGTCCCAAGATTCAGGGGTTTTGTACAGCTGTTTTCAGAGATGCTTCTAGGGACCTATAAGTTTTTCAGTCCTTTCAAGGTAATGTCATTTAAGCAGAGGTATTTATTCCTCTCCTGGCCTGTGCCCTGGCCTATGAGTGACCACAAGGACTCTTTTCTGCTCTAGAACTGTGAGGAAGGTTCCCTCTCCATTGCTGTCATAAACTCCCCTCCTTGTCCCAGGACTGCCACCCAGCACTGCAACCCAGATCCAAATATGGGCAAAGCAACAGAATCCTGCCTCAGTGCCAGCAAAGGCACTGTAAGCTCCTTCTGACCAGTTGTTCTATCCTCTTACCATCTGTGGACTGAAATCTCTGGAAGCAGTCACTGCCGCTGCCGCCAATCCAGGACTACCCTTGCAGCCAGAGCTGGTCTGTGCTCCCCTCTCACCCAGGTCTGACAGACCTTTCCCACCAACCTTCTAAATTGTCTTTGGCATTTGTGGACTGAGAAGCCTGGAAACTACCTCAGCTTCCAGTGATCCAGTCCCTCGAGGCCTGATCCAGATTTGCTGGGACCAGATCTGTGCTAGTGCAGCCTGTGCTGGGCTGCATTCCTTTCCCAGCCTAGTGAAACAGATCTTTCCTGTCAGCCATTGAGGTTGTCTTGGGCTGGATATTTGTTTTACTCTCTCTTTTTGTATGTTCTCCTGCTCTAGAATTTGAGTCATTTTTATAGGTATTTGAAGGGGTTTAGGGGAATGCTGAAGCGAGTCCCTGCTTTTACTCCACCATCTTGTCTCTGCTCTGGGAAGTTGTTGAGAACAGGAAATCAGTGGTAATTAAATACTCCAGTAGTTTTGCAAGGTTGTCTGATACAGCCCAAATCGACATTTGAAATAGGCAATGCCAAGGGGAAAGTATTTAAGTACTTTTTAAGTACTTAAGCATTCACAATGTCCAAGACTCAAAGCAATTTGATGCATTTTTGAATTACTAATTTATTGCTAAGTTTGTCCTTAGGTCAAGCTAAAATTTGCTTCTCTTCCACTTCTATGCATTGCTCCTAATTCCTGAGCCAGTCAGAACAAAGCAACTTCCTCTCCGACATTGTAGCCCCTCAAATACAGGGTGTCTCCAAAGTTTTAGTGTGGTTTTCAGCTCTAATAGCTTAAAAATTAATAGCTTTAGAAACTTAAAACCAAATTAAGACTTTGGGGACACCTTGTATTTAAAGAAAGCTGCTTGCCCTTTACATATTCTCTAGGTTAAATATTCTTAGTTCCTTGAATCTATTTTCTTATGGAGTGATGTCAAGGCGCTATCTTTCTTACCTTTCTGTGGATGATGTCAAGCCTATTAAAGTCCTTCCTAAAATGTAGTGCCAAGAATTGAACACAATTAACCTAAAAGTGTAAATTCCAAAAAAAAATGTAAATTCCCTGTCTGAAAGGTTCCAAATTTGACTTTTATAGTCACAGATGCATTGCGTTAACTTTTATTATTTGACCTAGTTATTGACAAAGTAATTTAAAATTTTTGTTAAGACCCAATTTGTAGGAGATTTTTAGCAAAGAAAGAGGATCTCCACAAGTGACCTAAGTCTAAGAAGCCAGTCAACTGGAAACTCCTGGCATATAGACATTCAACAGAATTTTAATCCATGTCACTATTGTTCACATCTTTCCATCTCATCCATAGGAATGACATAGAGACTGTCACACTCTGGTGAAACCTAGGCAATTTCTTTCAATAGGTTAATAACCATCAAAAAAGGGCCAGATTAGACTGGTTTGCTCTGTTCTTCTCAAAGCCATGCTTAATCTTTATAACATGATCTTTATAAATTAAACTTTTATAATTCCTTTTTTAGATGTTCCATGACTGTGTCTTTGATGATACATTTTAAAATTTTGCCAAAAGTCAAAACCAAACTCCTTAACATCTACAGACTCCAACTCTTACCTTTTTTGAAAACTGGACAGATTTTCCTTCTATAGCATCTCTTCCAGTTCCTATAATTTTTCAACTATCATTAACAGAGATTCAGCAATCACACTGCTAGATCTTTTCATCCTCTGAATATGGTTCACCTGACTGTGTCTCAAAGAGAAGCTAGATGTTCTCTTGCTATCATTCTGTTTGGGGGTTTCAGCTCTCTATTAGTCATTTTTGTTTTGTTTTTAATCTAAAGATTATCTTTCTTTCCAGAAAAAAAGGAGAACAAAATTTCAGTAGGTTAGCCTAGTTGGCACAGGGGATAGAATATTGAGTGGGGAGTCAGGAAGACCTGAGTTCAAATTTGACCTCAGATGCTACGTGACCCTGGGTAAGTCACTTGATCACTCCATGCCTCAGTTTCCTCAATTGTGAAATTAGTCTCATAATAGCACCTACCTCCCAGGGTTGTTTTGAGGACCAGACAAGATAATATTTGTGAAAAGCTTAACACAATACCTGGTATATAGTAGGAACTTAATAAATGCTTGTTTCTTTCCCCACCCTATTATCAGTTATCATCATCCTATTGATGTCAAGCAGCAGGCATTTCTTAGATATTCCTCTTTTTCCAACATAATTTAAAAGCAAACAAACAACTGTTTGTTGTCCTTGACTTTCCTTACCATTCTCAGGCAATGCTGAGTTTTAGCATTCCTGTCTTCATTCTTATAGGTCAATGATGTGCTTTTATATTTCTCCTCCAGAACTTGCCCTTGCATCCATTTTATATAAACATCTTCAGTCAGTTAAGCAATTAGTAAATACCTATTAATCACCAACTGTGTGCCAGGCCCTTGTGCTATGGTCTGGGGTTCTAAATACAATGAATAAAACAGTGAATGAAAGGATCAGAAAGACAATGAATCTTAAACATAATGATGCCAAGTTTACTAGATTTGTAACTTTTAGCTGTTGCTAGAGATTTAATGAAGGTAGGACTATGGGAAAAACTACTGATCATAAATCAGTTCCCGCTGGATAGCATCAATAATGTCCTCTTCAAATATGAAAACTCATACTATTCTGCCAAAGGACTGGCTAATGTATGGACTTCCTGCAATCTATAACTAAGCATTTTCTATACTTATAAATCTTAAGGATTCTGCTGTTTGGGATAAATCTAACTTTCATTTGGCTTGATATTGAGACTAATTGAATTAATGACTTGATACAATAACAGTGAAAATTTTGATTACTAAAAGTAAGAGCAAAGGGGAATTCTAGAACTGAGATTCCTGAGTCATTCTATAGGAGGAAGGAGAATTACTTCATTTTTAACCAGGAGAGTAAAATGTTGCTGGGGTTCCCCCCCTTCTGCTTTTCCTATTTGATTCATGGCATACTATTCTAGAGTTGAGTTTCTTTCTGATATTTCTACTTCTGCAGCTGGAAAACAAGCTTTAAAGGTTTGCTTACATCTAGAATCTAAGTAACATCCTAGATGTTAGCACTACTGAAAAATATCTTGCAAAGATATTCATCTTGATCTAGTTAATTTCCTGAAGAGAGCATTATACCAAGTGACCATTTAGAAGATATTGACTACGTTTAGACTGTTTTCTATTATAGTCTGTGTCCACTAGAATATGGTCAGAGTAAGACAACATCATGGGATACTCAGTGGTCAATAAGGGACCTCACAGATCATGGAATCCAATTCTTTCATTTTACACTTGAGCAAACTGACACGCAGTGAGATTGGTAAGTGATTTGTCTATGATGGAATAATTAGAAAGTGGCAGAGCCAGAGAAACAAGTTGGACAATTTGGAAGAAGGCACTAGCTTTTTTTTCTTTAATTTGTCTATATAACTATTTGAAAATTAGCATTAGATTGAAGTAAAAGGACCTACTGGAGATTAAATTGTTTATGGACCGCTCCAAAGTATCTATTTTAACAATTCAACAAAATATTAAGTGGTTACTATGTGTCAAGCAATGTACCAGACAAAAGATGATCAATTCAACAATAC
>CM053771.1:498870500-498901185 GCA_028658325.1 Potorous gilbertii | reverse complement strand
ACTAAATGATCTTTAGGTCCTTTCCTGCTCTAAAAGAAATTGTAAAGTCACATGGTCATTATTGTCGTTTAGTCTTTTCCAACTCCTTGTGATCCTGTTTGGGGTTTTCTTGGCCAAAATACTAGAGTGGTTTTTGCCATTTCCATCTCCAGCTCATTTTACAGATGAGGAAACTGAAATAAACAGGGTTCAGTGACTTTCTTGATTAAAGTTACAAAGCTAGTAAGTATCTGAGGCTGGATTTGAACTCAAAAAGATGGGGTCTTCTTGACTCCAGATCTTGCACTCTGTTTTCTGGGCCACCTAGTTTCCCAGTCAAATAATAGCTTATGGTAATAGAGAAAGCTTGATAAAAGTTCAGAGAATTCAGAATTCCATGTGGACTGAAATAGTTGGGGTAGAGATAAACTTAAGGTAAACCTTGAAGGGTGGAAGAAGGTTGGATTAGACATCTGGGGAAAGGGAAAGAGCACATTCCTCATAGGAGGAATAAAAGAGAATAAAATCATAGATGTGAAAATGAGCAAGCCTGTAGGAAGGTGTTTATGCACCATCCCTGGGAGTATGCTACAGTGGAGTCTTGCAACAGCCTGGTGCCTTGGAGGCTCTCCTCCCATGAGGTCAGGAGACCTCCCATTATGAAAGACTTCTGATAGACCTTTCTTGAACTCCAGACACTGTCAGTTTATTAGAATTTCTTTTACTTAACCTACCACTTCCCCCAAAGAAGCCCAGGCATTTTTGATGAGGGTGATAATTATAATTTCCATTATTTTCATATCTTTGGAAGAAGATGAGAACCATTTTATACGGATTAGGTGACTTGGCAAGGGTCAAGTACAGCTGGTCAGTAACAGAACTGAGATGTCACTTAAGGTTGCCAGCACTCAGTCATCTGAGGTAGACATGAGGGCACACTGTTGATAAGGTCCTAGTAGAAATGAAAGAATATTTCTTGGTCAAATTACCTCTCTTTATATCATTTAATGACAACTGCTTGCTTCTTCCATGTCATTTTTGTGTTCAATAAGTTATTTCAAAACAGAGCACTAGTGCAGGAGTCAGGAAGACCTGAGTTCAAATCTCACCTCAGGCACTTGACACTCACTAGCTGTGTGACTTTGGGCAAGTCACTTAACCCCAATTACCTCATCCTGGGTCATCTTTAGTCATCCTGATGAACATCTGGTCACTGGGATCAGATGGCTCCGGAGGAGAAGTAATGCTAGTGACCTCAAAAAAAAGCCCTCCCTCAAAAAAAGAAAAAACAAACCACAAATTCAAGTGCAAGTCATGTCATTATTTCTCTGATGGCATGGTCTTCTTTGGCAAAGAAGGATGAACACACACACACACACACACACAAGTTATTTCAAAGTTCTAACCTTTAAAGAACAGTGACATTTGTATAGCACTACAAAATTCTTTCTTCTCTCTCTCTCTCTCTCTCTCTCTCTCTCTCTCTCTCTCTCTCTCTATCCCTCTATCCCTCCCTGCCCCCATTTTACAGATGAGGAAGTTAGAGACATTAAATGACTTGCCCATCACGCTAGGAAGTTCTGGTGATCTTCCCACTATGTTGTACTGCTTCTCAAGTCATAACAAAGTAATAGTGATAAGAGTGCCTAATATTTACATAGAATTTCAGACTCTCAATGTTCTTTGCATAGCTTATCTGATGACCTTGTTGTAGGTACTATTTTTAGCCCAATTTTATAGGTGAGAAAACAGGCAGGAAGAATGTAAATGGCTTATGTAGGGTTACAAAGGGAAATGTGGGCTTCAAACTTGAGTTTTCTGGACTCCAGGTCTAAAAATGACCATCTAAGTGGCTTTATTAACAGAAAATATCAGCCTTTCTGAATTGGGAGTGCTTGTCAAAAGCAAACTTAGATCAGGAATGAGGCAAAAATTTCAGCCTAAATAGTTTCCTGATTCCAGATTCTTTGGCTTCCCCAGCAAGGCCTACAACAGCTTTAAATACCATCATTTGCTCCCATTCTTTCAAGAAATGTAGAGAGACCTGCTCAACGCTGGTGTGGAGGAGGAGAAAGAAAAGGGGAAAGGAACAAGTGGCTTTTCCTCATGGGTAACGATGGTCCTTTAGGCCTCTGAGAAACAGCCCTGATATGTTTGGAATGAAATATTATCTGATCACCTCAACCGGAAGATTTATGCTGTGTGTGGTGGCAAAGATCCTCAGAGCAAACATGAGGGGAAAAGGAGAGAACCATCAATTCACAAGATAGAACTAGAGAAGGTCTAGATTATAATCAGTTTCAAAAGTAGATGCAAACAACTGGCATTTACCTGAATGGAATGTGATTCTTTCTATTTCTGTCTCCATCTCTCTGCCTCTCTCCATCTCTGACTCCTTCTCTGTCTCTCTGTTTTTGATTGTATCTCTATATCTTTCTCTGTCTCTATCTCTCTGTTTCTGACTCTCTCTCTCCCCTCTCCCTCTCTCTGTTTGTCTTTCTCCCTCCCTCCCTCCTCCCACTTCTTAAACTCTATCTCCAAAAAAGGAGCCAGGTTTAAGTTTTCAGTGTAGCCCATGACCTGTTTTATATCCACTGAGCCATTTTAATTATCAGCCAAAGGGTTTATAGCACAGAACAGGAAGTCTGTTGTGGCCAAGGCAGTTTCTAGTGGTCAGAAAGCATCCAGTTCTCAGAAAAGCAATTCTTTGCAATCTTATTAATACTCTTAACAAATGTCTGCTGGCTTAACATTTTCCTGCCTCAATTTCCGAGGGGTATTTTAAGTCTCAAAAACTCTAAAAATGTTGCACTGATTCCTGAAATTATGGTTTCCCTTGAGCTGAAGCAAATGCTGCCATACCTACTTACACAAAAAGATAGAAGCTTTTGCATTGTTCATTCCTTTATTTTAAGTTCCTTTGTGTTCTGGACAAGATATCAAATGCCTGGTAGTTGCATGTGCACAGTAAAAGAATGGCCTTCAACACACAGATGTGTGGGTGTACCTCCATTCTGTGACTGTTAATCTGTAGGAACTCAACCATATTTGATAAGTACTAATCATTCTGAAACAGACGTGGCCACTGCACATGTAAGGAGGCAGCTCCATAGAAAGGAGGATGTGGTCTTCAGCTCCCAAATCGAAGAGATGCCTGTTGAGTGGGAACAACTTTTGCATGCAACTTACTGACAGGCTCAGTCCTCAGGAGCCAGAGACTTCTACAAGAATCAGATAGTGGGAGAAAGAAGGAAAGGTTTTGAAGCAAATGAAACAAACTTTTTTCATTGGTGCACTCCCCTCTATTATACTTTGTCTTCTGAAAATGTGTTCTTTGAAAAGTCATAAATCCATATTATTGATGAATAGAAAACTTAATTTTTAACTACAGTACCACATACTTGACCTGAAATCAGATATCTGGCAAATGCATCCATTTAAGAGATAGACTCCTACAAAAGGTTTCTTAAGAATACAAAGAGATCTCATTGAGTTCATGCTCATGCATTTTTCTTTTTAGGAGAGTTCCCCAGATTCAAACAGAGACTATTTACTCCTATTTTGCATACAATTTTAACACTCCTGCATATCTGCTTCCCAAGACCATAATAGTTAAGAGGTAGTGAACTAGAAAAGAAACAGGAGCTATTATTGGTGACACTCTGAGGGGCAGTGAAAAGTGGCAACTGATAGCCTGACAGTGACAAAAATATTATAGATAGCAAATTCAAACCTATCACTGTGGTACAGTTTAGAATTATAACTGTTATTTATTAGGAGGTTATCAAAAAGATCAGATGATATTCTATTCACTCTATTTAGGAAATATATGTTATATTTTAGGAACATTTCTACCCAAAGTGCTTATTTTTTAAATTGCTACTTAAATGAATAAGGCTTCAACTATCTAGAACCTGAGTTTTCTGAACATCTGAGGCTTTATCTGTACTTATCTCTCTACCCCGCCCTCATCTTTTAGTAGTAGAGAAGCTCCTTGCATCTTTCTCAAGAACATGAAATTTTTCTAACATAGCAGAAATCGAGAGTATGTATCTTTGTGTATATGTACAGGTGTATATATATATAGATATATATATGTGTGTGTGTGTATGTATAATGTATGTATATATAAAATGTATATCTATATTATGTATGTATGCATATATATGTATACACAGATAGGCATGATGTATGTATATACACATAAGAATGTGTGGATATATTGGTATATATGCATTGTATACACACACATACAACTCATCTATTATTCGTCTTAACCAGGGGACAAAGCCTAGATAACAGAAATTTTCACTGAATCCAAAAATCATGTATTAGACATTATTTAAGACTCCATCCCCATGAAAACATTGAATAGAATTATCTGACAAAAAAAAAGCAAAAATTTCTGCCCTGAGTTTTCTCATCATGTATTTCCTGTGTGTGTGTTCATCCTTCGTTGCTGAAAAAGACCATGCCATCAGGGAAATAATGACATGACTTGCCCTTGACTTTGTTTTGAGTGAGGGCTATGCAGGTCACCAGTCTCACTTCTCCTCTGGAGTCATCTGAACCTAGTGACCAGATATTCAACAGCATGACCGGAGATGACCCAGAATGAAGCAATTGGGGTTAAGTGACTTGCCCAAGGTCACACAGCTGGTGAATGTCAAGTGTCTGAGGTGAGATTTGAACTCAGGTCCTCCTGACTCCTGCACTGGTGCTCTATCCACTGCACCACCTAGCTGCTGCTATGTATTTCCTGTACATCCTGCATGAAGGAAGAAAAGTATAAAGTCTTAAAAAGTACAAAATCAAAAAAGGAGGATGATTTAAAATCTGAAAAAGAAACCCCAAATCACAGAGAACTCACTCTATTGTGCTTTATGTAGGAAGGGGATGTCACGAAGCATTCACACATATTCAAATTTGGTTGATGGGTGTCCTATCATGTTTTCTGGCCCTCTGAAACTTTAAGTATTGATCACTGATTACTAGCTTCCCCTGAGTTCTATTCAGTTTCTAAGGCAGCTTCACTCCAAAGGGCACCATGATGTCTTTGCTTCTCCTCCCATCAAGCAATATTTGTGTAACATTGCTTCTAAAGCAGTTTCTCCATTTTTTCTTTCTATGTCACTGAAAACTTAAAGGCCCTGCCATAGTCCTTTATCCCCCATGACACACTTATTTCCAAAGACTTCCAACAAGGAATAATAACGAAAGGTGGGAATAAAGTGTCACCCTCCATAAAAGCATTAATGCAGTACCATTTCTATCTCCAAATCTCTTGTATCCATCTCCTTCTCCAGGACTTAGCTACTTTCATAAAGGAGTCCATGAAGTCTTTTTTTTTTATTTTAAAAAGGGTCCCTGTAAAAATAGTGGGAAACAGACTTAGGCCAGTAAAATTATATTTAACCACTTTTTAGGAATCATAGGAGCCTATCCTTAGAGCTTAAAGTGATCTTAGAACTCATCAAGTTCAATCCTCTCATTTTACAAACAAGAAAGTGACTTAGACCAAGGTCACCCAAACTGCAGTCAACTTTATCTCTCTCTCAGAATGAATTCTAGTGTGAGGAATATGCTGCCCATGCAAGATGTATCTCCACATGGGATGTACTGGCTGTTTAGACAGACTGTTCAAGGGAAGGCATTGACAGCTGTCTCAGGATTCTTACTCACCCCTCTGCAAGGGAGACTATAATTCTTGGCTATAAAGGAGCAAAAGAATAGTCCATAATTATGACTGCCTGCTCTGTTCCACTCTGAGAAAGATGTACCAGACCACAATTAGATTCATCTGGTTGAAGGGGCATGATTTCTAGGTTCAGATATTTCTAATTTCCCTGGTTGCTATCACTTAAAGGGGAGGGAAGATAACTGTTAGCTTAAACTCTCCAGTTTGACTCCTTCCTACCAAATGCTAGTTATATAAAAGATCATTGAAAATAGTGACTAATGAGTTCACCAATTTATCCAAGAAAATAGCTAAATCAGAAAAGATATATATATATATATTGGAATGTGCTAGAAAATACAAAATGAATGATTTTTTTAGATAGGAGTGAGGTGAAATCACACTCAAACAAGAAAGGGGCCACTATCTCACCCAAGGAGAAACTCCCCAAAATTTCTAAGAAAGCAAGCTAGAAATCAGAGACATTTTGAAGAGCCACTTTCTCCTAAAAGTCTGCGGTAGAGTCTTTCTCTTTGCTTCTGTTCTGAAGAGATTCTGGAACCACATGAGTCTCAAAGAAGAAATGAAAAATGTCTCATTTCCCAAGTTCTCATACTAGCTCTGTTCATCATGTAGTCACATGAGATTGTGTCAGCCTTCCCTCTACCAGTTAAGAGAGTTTTATGCAAAATGCTCCAGACTTGACTGGAAACTCAGGTTACATTAGAAGAACCTGTCATAAATAGTAAGGTTAAACAAATTTCATCAGAGGGTAGTGTCTGATCAAGAAAAAAGATATGAGCTAGTGATGTAACAAAACTGAGATTTCACTGACGAACAACCCATCTACCTCATTACTGCCCAAATTCAAGCTTATTATCTTTTTCCATTTTTCAAAGATATGAAGACAATTCAAGGAAAAATGGCTCCTAGCATGTTGGGTGGACACTTGGTAAATTTATAGAAAAATGTGAAGAAGAAGAAGAAGGAGGAGGAGGAGGAGGAAGGGGAGGAGAAGACAATTATACTTATAAGACAATAATTTTATGCAGAGTTGTATAAATCATGCTCATTATTTTATATTTATAATTTCTATTTTAAATTAAATAGTTGTTAAATATTTAAAATTAAATATTAAAATATTATAAATGTATGTAATCTGTATATTTTATATCATATGTCTATTTTAACCTCACATAGCTTGTATAAATTCAATGTTTATATCCTAATTTAATACATTTATAATTTATTTAATTAGTACTCATCATCCTCATAGTAACAATATATCACCTTCGGGTTTGCAAAGCACTTTAAAAATATCTCATTCCACTTTCACATTAATCCTAGGAGGTCACTGCTCTTATCAATCTCATTTAATAGATGAGGAAAATGAGACAGGTAGTTTAAATGACTTGTCCAGGGTAACACAGGTAGAAAGTGTCTGCAGTCAAATTTGAACTCAGGTCTTCCTGACTCCAGCTCCAGCACTTTTTAATTCTTTAATGTTGTTATGCTTATGTTTAACCCATTTCATGTTAGGAAGAAGATAGATCTTTCTTATTTTTGTGGTAAATTATCTTAATATCTTTTTTTTTTCTGTTTTAGACAGCCACAATTTCTTGGGATATCCAAACGCTGTATTCAACTGTACCAGAAGATGCTGAACGCAAAGCAGAAAATTTGTTTGTGAAAGAGGTAACTCTGAAGTGGTTATCTGTCTTCTAATTTAGAAAACTTTTACCTAACTCTGTTCTCAATACAATTTCTCACCTATTTAGTGCTCTTTTCTTATTATATAGGAACTTCTAAATGGTGTGATTTCCTGATGCTTTTGAATAAGTTATCCTTTAGTCTGTCTCATATCAAAGTCACATTTAGAATAATGTAATATAAATTTTATATAATTTACATTTATTTTATATAAATTTGTATTATATAAATTTATATTCATGTAACAAATTATGTAATATATAAAATTACATTTCTGTTTATTTATATCATACCCTCTTATTTGGGCTTTCTTCATTTATTGGTAATATTTTTCCAAGCAAACATTTTTTCAGCCTAACTCAAAGTCTCAATCTGGAGAAATGTTAAAATGTTGACATTTCACCGGGAAGAGTCATGTAGCCAAGTGATTGTAATTGATTCACCTCTCAAGGAATCACTTTCCTCATGTGCAAAATATGGTTAAATTTGATATCTCTGAGGTCCCTTCCAGTTATAAATCAATGATTCCATAAGCTCACACATTTGGCCCTTTTTGGCAACGTGCTAGATTACAGGATTATAGATTTTAAATTGGAAAAAATATTAGAGATCATCTAATCCAGCCTCCTCATTTCTGAGGTGAGAAAACTAGAGAGAGATTAGGGGACTTACTTACTCAAGGTCATACAGAAATAGGAAGGAAATTAGGATCTGAAATCCTAGGAATAGTGTAAGAAAACCAAGTCCTCTAGTTCCGAATTCAGTGCTCCATTTTCTGTGCTACAGAATAAATATAGTCCAAATTATGGAAAATTCAAAATAATAAAGTATCCTTAAGAAAAGTTTATTACTTTCAAGTAGTAGCATGAACTAATGGGAGAGGGTTTCTGTGCCCCTTTCTAATGAATAAATAAGATCCATTTGTGAGTAGCATCCATTTTTATGTAATTAATATAAATTTTCTCTCTTGAAAGATCTTATTTTTTTAACCTAAATTTTTCTCCATAAGTACATGTATGACACATATTTGAATATATGAATAAATTCAATTCAGTTCACCATATACAAAATATTTAAAGTTTGAATTAAATTATAATAAATATGTTAATTTTAAAGATTAAAATTTTATCTATTTAAAATTACTTAATTCAATTATACATTGAAAATATTTCAGATATTCCCATTTTAATATGTTGAATACATATATAATTTCCTCATAATTATAAACTCATGTTAAAATTATAGGAAATTTTAAATATGTTTCTAGAATGCATTCAAAATTATATATTTATACATTATTTTTGCTTTTCGAAACAGTCTACCCTAAGGCAAATTTTATACAACTGACCCATCTCACCATGTCTAAAATTGAACTTTCCCCTGTGTTTCCCCTAAACCTCAAGTCATCCAATAGATAGTGCCCATTTCTTTCCAAAGTACCACTTCCCTTTAATAATCTGCCAGTGTTATTCTTAACACCTCACTCTTTCTTACACTGCAGATCCAATCACTTACCCTCTCTTACCTTTTCTACCTTCACAACATCATACATATACAACCTCTTCTCTTTACTCACATAGCTGCCACTTTTATTCAGGTCCTAATTACTCCCTACATTATTGCAATTGCCTTGTAATCATTCTTTCTGCTTCAGGTCCAGTTGATCCTACACACCCCTGCCAAAGTAATTTTCCTTAAGCATAATCTGACCACATCTCTTCCCTACCTAACCAACTCAAGGAGTTTCCTTTTGTTTTGGGGATAAAATATAAAGTCCTCTATTTAGTATTCAAAACCCTATCTATACAACCTGTATTTCTGGCTCCATTGGACATTACTACTACCTTCCTACAGTCTGAAATCCAGCTAAACTGGCTTTCTCTCTATTCCTCACACGACACTCCATGGCTCATTGCTCTCCACTCCCCATGCCTGGCATGCACTCCATCCTTATTTCTACCTTTTAGAGTCGCTCTTCCTTTAAAGTGTAGCTCAGACAAGATTATCAACATGAATCCTTTCCTTATCTGACCCCCAACTGCTGTGTTGTTTTTATTCAGTCATTTCAGCTATGTCCAAATCTCTATGCCCCATTTGGGGTTTTCTTGTCAGCGATACTAGAGTGGTTTGCATTTCTTTCTCCAGCTTCTTTTACAGATCAGGAAACTGAGGCAAACAGGGACACACAGCTAGTAAGTGTCTGAGGCTCCATTGAAACTACTGTCTTACTGACTCCAGGCTCAGCACTCTATCCACTGTGCCACCTAAAACTACCTTGTACTAGGTTATTTTGTAGGTTACATTTATTAACTTTAATATCTATGCTGTGTATATTTTATATGTACTTATCTCCTTCATTAGAATATAAGCTCATTGTAAATATAAATTATTTCATTCTTTGTACTTATATTCCCAGAAGCTAAGGCAGTACCTGACACATAGTTAGCATTTAATAAATGATTGATGTTTGATTGGTTGACTGAATTAGTATAGTCTGAATTTACTTATTCAATTCCATTTATGAGAACTCTCTGCTACCTGTGTACAACCTTCCAGACCTTCAGTACTGAAGTACTTATCAGTGTAAAGTTTATATTCTCCAAATCAGATATAAAACCAAAGATAGTTTTCTCTCTAGGTTACCTTCACCATTTTGTGTATTTGTGCATATGTTGTTTAAGAAGATCTAAAGTCATGGATTTTATTACCCATTTAATAATGCTACCTGAGGGCCACCCATACAGGAGAACACAAGGAAGCCACCTCAATACTCCACTATGCAGAGCTGCCCTGCTCTGACTTGGAAAAGTCTCATTTGGCTCTCTTGTCTTCCCTCTTGGCAAAGCATTTAGCTTAGCAGTAGTTAAAAAGCCATCTTAGAAACACTAGTCCTGAAGTCCATGCAACTTGAGTTTTTAACAGGATGACTCAAGGCGCATCAGTGAGGGAGAGATGATACCACCCTCTTCACAGTTGCTGATTCTTACCTGCTTCTGACTTCAAATGTCTGACCATACTTGATGGTGGTAACATTATAAAAATCAATAATGGATAAGAACATGAAATAGTGACAAGCCCAAATAGAAGCTTCCTAACTATGTTCCCCACAAGTCAAAATTCAAGAATTGTTTCATTTATGTCTTTATATCCCGGTGCTTGGACCAAGGGTGGGGGACCTGTGACCTCGAGGCCACATGTAACCCTCTAGGTCCTCAGTGGCCCTTTGATTGAATCCAAACTTCCCAGAAAAAATCCCCATAATAAAAGGATTTGTTCTATAAAACTTGAACTCAGTCAAAAGGCCACACCTGAGGACCTAGAAAGCTACATGTGGCCTCAAGGCCACAGGTTCCCCAGCCCTGCAGCCTTGAACATAGTAGATACCTAATGAATTGAATGAATTAATGAAAACTTATCCCCATCCTTTTTTGCATTTCTGCCTAACCTAAGAGTAGGAAAGTTAAGATTCCATCTTATCCTATTGATAAAAATGTCCCATGAGACAGAATCAAAAGCTCTTGCTCATTTTGTTTCACTCTTATCTATTAACCATGTCACTCAAGTAGAAAGACATGCGATTGATCCAACATGAGCCTTCTTAACTAGGTTTTCTGAGTTACACCTGGAACCTTGTCACTTTCTTATAAATGTTTTGTAATTCATTTTCCTTTCCTTTTTGTTTGGGAAAATATATGCTTTGTTCGAATCTTTTCTTAGTCTAGGCTCAAGTGCTTGACTGTCATCATAAGTGCTGGCTACTATGATTGTCAGACTGGATTTGACATTTTTTAAGAGGAATTCATTTCATTCAAAGCCATTTTATCTCCAGTAGATTCTTTAAAAATATATACCAGAAAATTGTCTATTTTCACCTTTTAAGCATGTTTCCTATCCTCTCTTAGCTTTACTATTTATGGGCCTACAGTCTTCCCTACCAGGTTTTTAACTTCTTATTGAATAAATCAACAGGAATTATTAAGTGTTTTCTATATACCAGACTGGTTTAGGTGCTGGGTATAGAAAGAAGAAAATGAAATTCCCTGCCCTCAAGGAGCTTATATTCTAATGGAAGAGAAAACTTTCAGATATATAGGTTTGTTCAGAACATTACCATGGAAAGAAGAAGGGATCAGGAAAGTCTTATATAGAAGGAAGCATTTGAACTGAGTCTTAAGGTAAATTTAATAGATGCTTGCTGAATGAATGAACAAAAAACCTCTGGCCATCCTTTAGGCATTGGTGCCTAACATAATAGTAGAATGGTCAAGATTCCACCTTCTTACCTTATTGATAAAAATGCCCCATGAGAAAAATCAACAACTCCTTATTTTGTTTTGTTCTTATCTATTACTCATGCCACTCTTGAATAGGAAGATATTAAATCCATCTTAGGGATAGAGGAGATGAAGGGAATGCTTTCCAGAAATTGAGGGGGGCAGTCAGTGCAGAGATACAGGGATGAAACATGGACCCTTTCACCATCAAAAAACAGTTCAATTATGGGGTCCTAGGACTAAGCTTGGCCATCTTCAGTGGCTCTGATTCGGTTAAGACTTGGAGGGGCTCTATAAAAGCATCTCCAAATGTTATAATGAATGCTGGTACTTACCTTACTCTTTTCAGTACACTCTAGATTTCTCCCCAAAATAGCCTAAATCCCAACTCTCCTAATGTCCCAAACCTGGCCTAATTCAAATTTAATGCAGTCTGGGGAATATCAAATCTCCTGGGTTTCAGGGTGTAGCACCATTACATTTAGCAGACTTTTATTAGACTACCTTTCATAAGATCATAAACCTAGAATTAAGAGAAATCTTGTCTAACTCTCTCATTTTACTGATGAGGGAACTGGGACCCAGGGAGATTTAGTGACTCATCATGGTCCCAACAGACAACAAGTGGCAAGACTGAGATTTGAACTCGGGTCTTCTGACTCCAAATCCCATGCTGTATCTATTGTACTCTGCTCCTTTCTTGTGTCAGATGAATGTGAGGAGTCTACGTGGGACTTAACACAAGGCAGAAAAGTCATTAGGAGCATGATTGCTACTTAGCAAAAAAGGCACAAATTTGATTTTTAACAATTTCAGCTCCTCTTTGAGTGCCTGAGTTTCTTATCAGCAGTGATAAATATTCTGATTTCCATACCAATGTTTTTTTTTATTAATTGGAATTTAAAAAAAAGCAAACCTTCCCCATTTTATCTATTATCATTAAATGCTCCCCTGTATGCCCATCAGTTAAGTAGAAGGCATAAGCACTTTCATGTGGCTATTTTATTACCTTAGCATACTTCAAAAGTTAATATTAGTTTCTCAAGTGGAATATTGTACTACTCCACACTTGTACTTCTGATTCATCCTCTTTATCATCTATTTTGTTTAAGAAAATGACAGGGAAAATTATAAAAGTGAAGGAGGCCAAGGATTTATCAAACAGCAGAAAGCAACAAATATTTATTAAGTTCCTACTTTGTGTAAAGTTTATGCTGTGCTAGGAGCAGGGAAAATACACAAATGAGAAACAGGTGCTTAAAATTTCATGGGACAGTGGAGGCACACCGATAGGTATGACACAAAGATAAATAAAAGCGATCAATGCTGAGAGCAAAAGAAAAAGAAGTTTGAGTTGGGAAAGATAAGATATAACTGATGTGATAAGGAAAGGGCATGGAAAGGTGTCATGATGGAGATAGCAACAAGTGAAGATGAGGAGGGAAGGCTTTCTAGGTATAGGAAGTAGTCAGTCAACTCAGTGCATATTAGGGGATGGAGGGTAAAAGGAGACTGAAAAGGCCATGATATTTCAAATTCAGGCAGTTGCTAAGAGGGTGTTGCCATCAGCAAAAATAAAGAAGCTGGGGAAAAGGCAAGGTTTAGAAGAGATAATTATGAAGCCAATGTTAGACATGTTGAGTTTGAAAGACAAGCAGAAATGTTTAGCAGAAATTTGAAGATGAAAGAATGGAAATTATGGAAGATGTTGGGTCTGAATACATAGATTGGGGAACCATCTCTATAAAAGAGGTAATTAAATTGATAGGAATGAATGAGATCCCCAAGAAGAGGAGTAGAGATAAAGAAAAAAAAAGAGGACCAGTGACAGATCCTTAGGAAGTAAATGTATTGAGGAATTGGGAGAAGAATGACCAAGTGCCAAAAGGTCCTGATTATAGAGAAAAGCTAAACATCCCCAACTTCTTTCAACCACATTTCATGTGACATGGTCTCTAGACCACTCCCTGCCCAGTTGCTGAAATATATTTCACTTTGCCAATGTCCTTCATCAGATGCTGGTCCCAGTACAGAAGCAAAAATGTTAACCTTTCTACTTTTGTTTTGCATCATTAACTTTAGATTTTTTTCTGTGGTAGGGAAAGTGAATGCAGAAACAGTGTAACAGCCCTTTAGAAACGAGAAATAGGAAGTGCTGTCATTATCTGGAGCTCATAAATGGTATAAAATTACCATCTACAAAACATCCCCATGTGTATTTTTTATTTGTTTTTTTTCTATGTTGAGACAGTATCACCTCCTCCCCTGGGGTAAAATCAAAGGGACCTATAAATAGGTCACATACTTCATACACAGGGTTTGTACAGCAAAATCTTGATTTTAATATACACAAAGGGAATATAGAAGACAGGAAGCCCCAACTCTCTAATTAAAACTGAGCTCTTGCTTTGGTTTCACTTAGCAAATCAACATGAGGAAACAGAATCTTGTGTATTGAATTCTTGAAGATAGAACCACTGTGCCTGGGGATCACTAAGGCTGAATTAAGTCCCACCCAAAAAAATACTTGTCCTGTAATAAAATAGCAAATGACTATTCTCCCCAGTCACCATGGTTCCTCCGAAGTTCCTGAAAATGCACATCATAACAGTAGATAGAGCCTGGGACTAGAAGTCTAGAAGATCTAAGTTCAAATCTTGCCTCAGTTACTTACTATCCCTTCTGGTCCTCAGTTTCCTCATCTGTGAGATGAGGATGATAACAGTACTTACCTCACAGGATTGTTCTGAGAATCAATGAAATAATATATGTAAAGAGCTTTGCAAACCTTAAACTGCTATAAAATGTCATTAAAATGCTTTGCAAATCAGAAAGTGCTATAAAATGATATTATTAATGTGATTATGGTTGTTTAATCAGCCATTTGAAGCATAAGGTAAAGAGAAAGCTACACATATATAAGGAATTGAATGCTGCTATTGTCCCACCACTTTCAGGGAATTCAGTGGCATCTGAAAGCAATGAAAGGATGAAAGTGCAGTGACTGTGCTGGGTCTCCTATATCGACTCAAGTGAGGTCAAGTTTGATGCAATATGCCCCCGTGGAAAGTATGTTTTGAATCATGTCCCAGTTTCATATCCTGGTTCTACCAGTTGGTACTTGTGTGACCTTTGGACAAGCCATTTAATGCCTCTAGACCTTTATTTCCTCCTTTTCTAAAATAAAGAGTTTGGATTCTGTGTCCTCAGGGGTCCGTTCAGGTCATAAATATGAAAGAGGGGTTCAGTTCATTCTGTCTGACCCTCAAAGGCAGAATTACAATCAAGTCATGACAGTTTCAGAGAGGCAGATTTCTACTCCTTTTAAAGAAAAAATATCCTATCAGAGCTATGGCAAGTATAGTGGTCTGCCTAAGGAAGCTGTGGGCTGCCCTTCACTAAGGCTTTCAAACCAAAGCTCCATGACCACATTTTAGAGAAGCGTAGGTACAGGCTAGACCAGATGACCTTGGAGGTCCCTTCAAAGTCTTTGATTCTGACTCATTAAATCATTTCATCCTGAAGGGAGGTAGATTAAAGGGATGAGGAAATGAGATGGAACCAAGAAGGCAGGAATCCCGGACCAAACTAACCACCCTAAAATTACAAGAACTAGTCAGCAGGCAGGTGCAAACCAGGAACAGACCAGACAGAGTGATTATTTTTAAATCTTTGTGTCATGAGGCAAAAGCCATGGTAGGAAGACAACAGCCAACTAAATCAAGAATTAATCAGCAACTATTTTTTAAGTACATACTCTTTTCCAGGCACCATAGTTGGTGCTGAGAAGACAAGGAAAGAGAATGAAACTAGTATCCAGATTTAATCTTCCATGGCAGGAGATTTAAGGGGGCAGCCTATTTCTGTAGACTCTCACATTCAGCCACTGCTGGTAGGTCAGGGAGAAAGCATCTGGAGGTAAGTTAGAGGACTCTTGCAAGCTAGAAATTATGTAATCGTTCTTGACCATGCGTACTATGTCATCCCTCCAATCAGAAGGGAAATTGTGTGGGAGTTTTGGAAATCTAATACTATCAATCAGTCAGTCAATGAATAAACAAGCATTTATTAGTGCCTACAAAGTAACAAGCACTGTTCTCAGTAAAAATTTACAGCTAAAGCCCTAATTGAGGATGTAGAAAGACAAGAGAGGGAGGGGGAAGCCAACAGCTTCCTCTTATATTACTATCAGCCCAGTTTTAAATTCTTAAGTGAAACAAATGAGCCCAGAGTCCAAAGTACAAATGAAGCTATGCCTTGACAACTTTCCTGTTTGTAATTGATTTGACTTCTGTGTTATAGTAGGAGTTCTTAACCTTTTTATGTGTATGTGTGTCATGGAATACCTGGAGAGTCTGATAAAACCAATGGACCCCTTCTCAGAACACTATTTTTTAAAAATTAGTTTTTATTGAGGTTTTTTTATGATAGCATAGTTTCCCCCAATATCCCTCCTCCTCCAGCTTGCAAAGAACTATCCCATATAACATTTTATATTTTTAACAGCAAAGAAAGAAAGAAAGAACTCAGTACAGCTATTCAATATATCAAAAAAGTTTGAAAATATATACAATGCATGTGTGTGTTTTTCCTTCATTGATCGAAGAAGACCATGCTATTAGAGAAATGATGACATGACTTGCACTTGCCTTTGTTTTGAGTGAGGGAGGACTGTGCAGGTCAGCAGCCTCACCCCTCCTCCAGAGCCATCTGAATCCAGTGACCAGATATTCATCAGGATGACTGGAGATGACCCAGGATGAGGCAATTGGGGTTAAGTGGACTTGTGCAAGGTCACACAGCTAGTGAATGTCAAGTGTCCGAGGTGAGATTTGTACTCAAGTCCTCCTGACTTCTGCGCTGGTGCTCTATCCACTGCACCACCTAGCTACCCTATGTACAATGCACAGCACTTATGGACCTCCCATCTCTGTAAAGGGGTGGAATGGGGATGTTTTCTTGTATCTTTTCTTTGGAGTCATACTCATTCCTTATGACTTTGCAACAGAATGGTCCATACTGGAGGGATTGTGGGAAAATAGGCACACACACACACACACACACACACACACACGCACACATGCACACGCACACATGCAGAGTTGCTGTGCCTGTGAATAAGTACAATCATTTTGGAAAGCTATTTGCAATTATGCAAATAAAATAACTAATATGTCCATATCCTTTCCCCTAGAAATCTCATTATTAGGCTTATACCCCCAGAAGAGTGATATGACTGTCTAGATCTATCAATTATTCAGTCAACAAGCATTTATTAAGCATTTACTGTATGTAGGTACTGATGAAACAAATCCAAAAATGGAACAGCTCTTATACTTAGGAAGTTTACAGCCTACTATGGGAAATAGCATATATGTATTTTAAATCTATATTAAATATGTGCAAAATAAATATAACTCATCAGGGCTAACTATAACAGCTGAAGAATCAGGAAAGGCCGGATGGAGGAGGAACATTTGAATTCCCCTTTGAAAGAAGAGAAAAAGAGGTAATAAGAGACTACATAGCTAAGTAGATGCAAGATAGTATGTCAAGTGCGAACAGCAGAGCTGGCATGGGTAGACTAAAGGAAAGTAGGCAGCGAGGCAGCACCATGTATCCGCTGATGAGTACTAAGTTGGAATCAGGAAGACTTATCTTCCTGAGTTCAAATTTGGCTTCAGACACGTACTTAACTCTGTTTACCTCAGTTCCTCATCTGTCAAATGAGCTGGAGAAGGAAATGGCAAACCACTCCAGTATTTATTTCTACCAAGAAAATCTCAGATGGGATTAATAAGAGTTGGACTTAACCCTGTTGCCTGCCTCCGTTTTCTCATTTGTAAAATGACCTGGTGAAGAAAATGGCAAACCACTGCAGTATCTTTGCCAAGAAAACCTCAAATAGGGTCATGGAGCATCAGACATGACTGAAAAATGACCAAATTACAACAAAGCAGAGTAAAATGTTATAAGGCAGGGAAGGTAGGATGGATAATGGTTCTGAAAGCCTAGAAAGGTGCTCATACTTAACCCTGAAGGTCATAGGGAACCATGGAGTTTACTGAAAAGAAGAGTAGAATGGTTAGACTTCAGGGATTTGGTAACTGAGTGGAGGATCGACTGAGGCAGAAAGAATCTCCAGAGGGTGATTTTTATGAAGGAATGTCTAGATGAAAAATTTAATTTGAATTCTAATGGGCTAGGTTCTACCAAGGGCTGCTTGCATGTATTTCCTGTTGGTTAATAATTATCATCCCCTTACACATATCCCAGGAAATAATTAATCACCAAGATTGTAAGAGCTGTCTCTTTCTCTGGCATATTCCATTACATGATTAGAATGACTTTCTCAACATTAGCATCACTAATATATCTTTGCAATAATTTTGAGTATTTGTATTACTATGTTATCCAAATTTTCTTAGTTTAATGCCTCTCTGCCTTGTACATTTACTCCCTACCAGACACCAAATGTGTTTCTTAACACTGAGAAATTGAACAGTATAAGATCTAAACACGTTGAAATGAGTCACAGGTGGAATTGACCAGGAGTCTTTTATGTTTGCTTTATTTTACATGCTTGATATTATCTCTTTAAGGTATCTGAATGAGCTCCTTGTGATTGGATGTTAATTCATCTTGTCTTAAGGAAACCCAAGGATTGTCTGTAATTTTTGCAGTGTAATCAATTAAGCCGGCATTCTGTGTTACTCTAAGCAATTTATTACACACATGAAAATAAAGAAGACTTCCTGTTCAGGGCTCCTGCTACCAAGTGATCAGATCTCATCTGTAAAAAAAAAAAAAAAAAAAAAAGAAATAAACCAAAAAAACACCATGAGAATACTGCAGAAATTGGAACAGGGACTTTTTTTTAAAGACTTCCTTTTTTTTTACATAGGCCCAACAGTAGAGGAATCAAGTACAAAATTGGGGTATGGGTATGGAGCTAATTGTGTTCATTTTGTACTGATGCTGACATTCTTGATGAGGCCAAAGAAAGGGATCCTATGCAGGCATGGATTTCCTTTAGCCCAGATGCACAGAAAACTGGTTTGGCCAAAACTCAGACAACAGAAACTCCCATTCAGTATTGTTCCTTCCCTATACAACTCCTAGCCCATAAAAGAAGCCTGGCATACACATTACCAATTCAGAATCCTGGCATATTTTCCACAGACTTAACACTATTTCTCTCCTTGCTTGAGAAAATGCTTTCCCAGGTGATTTGTGTGTGTGTGTGTGTGTGTGTGTGTGTGTGTGTGTGTGTGTGTGTTTCTTGCTAAAAGATTTTTTTCATAAAACCTCCTAATTTGGGGGTAAATCCATTCTTTGATATTTCAGATATTTTTTTCATTTTGATCATGTTATATTAAAAATGAAACGAATATAAATCTGAAGATTTTTATTTTTAAAGTATGCATTTTTAGAATTAGGTAATGATTTACTGATGGTCATGAGATCACTAAATTAAGAGCTAGGCAGAATCTAGTTCATTTTACAGATGAGGAAAGTAAACCTTGGAAAAGTTAAATGACTTGCCCAAGATCACACGGGTAGGACAGATCAGAGCTACGATTGGAAGCCAGGTCCTAGAACTTCCAATCCTACATCCAAATTCTTTTCTGCTTGGAGGATGTTTATATGCTACAAGAGTATAGATTGTCCCACATTAGAAGCATTATTCAAATGGAAGCCTGCATCTCATTTTCTTTCTTTCCAATTCATATTAGAATAAAAATGTACCTAGAAAGAATGGATAAGAAAGTTGAAAAGAAAACCCTTGATCTGTTTTTGTTATTAGAACTGGGGAAAACTTTCAGTGTGATCCATTAATTCCACCCCTACCCCCACCATGCTATTCCCCACACACTCACTCCTCAAATGAATAGTTAAACCTCCAGACTTGAAGCCCTGCACGGTTTCTAAATCGGCTTTCTCTTCTCCATAGCGAAAACAGTTGTACAATGTTTGGCAGTGAGTGAATGAAAACACAGATGTACAAGCCAGAGACTTGTGAAGTGTAGGAATGAGGAAAACCCTTCTTCGGCTTGGACCAAAGAACTTAATCACAATGAATTGTAAGCCCAATGTGATCCATAAATGAGGAAGGAGGCTCTGAGATGATCAGTGTGGCTCAGATCACTCAGTTATTCAACTACTCTGAAAAGTTCTTCATGGAATCTAGCCAAGAGATTGACTGGAGGGTCAGGGGTGGGGGGATATCCCTGGGTCAGACTCAGACATGACTGAAGGTAGCTGAATTTCAATGAAGCCCATAGCGGCTCAGAGGGCTTCAGAAGTTAACGTGTAGAAAGCTGAATTGCATTTCAGTCGAAATCTGGCTATAAGGAAGATTTTTTTATGGCAATTTAAATCACTGTTCTAAAGGAGGAAAATAAACCAAACCAGTTTCCACTTCAGATGAATTCCCAGATGAGTCATTATAAAGTTATTACCTTAAAAAGTCTAAGTCTGATGCCTCTGAGACATATAAATAACCCTTGGTTCCTAAAGGTTATAAAGAGGCTACAAATTCTGATAGGTCCTTCCAAAATAAAAAGTCTTTGGGTATAGACCTTGCAGGGGTGGATATGTTTATTATCTCAGGACCAGAGTGAACAGACTCATGGATTGACACGATTAGGTCATAGAACTTTTTTAAGACAGTCTTCCCAAACTTGAGGGGGTTGTGATCTCATATAGAGAAATGAATCGCCTACCCCAACAAAATTTCAGATCCTTAAGATAACTACTTTTTGTTTAAGAGAGGAGAACCATTTAGTACTGTGCCCTTAAAGTCATTAAACTCTATTTAAAAAAACTCTATATAAAAGGATATAAACCTTTTTGACCCAAGTCTACCACTACCAGATAGAGATGCTGAGGGACAGATGGATTATGGGCAGGGGGAGGAATACACATTTATATAGCGCATAATGGATGCTAGATACTGTGCTAGGAGATTTACAAGTATTATCTCATTTGATTTTCATAACAACTCTGTGAGGTAGGTACTATTGTTATAACCATTTTACAGTTGAGGAAACTGAGGTAAAGAGGACATAAGTGACTTGCCCAGGGTGACACAACCAGCAAGTGTCTGAGGTTGGATCTATCTCAGCTCCTCCTGACTCCAGTCCAGTGCTCTATCCATTGCATCACCAGCTGCCTGAGAGGAAGAGGCAGAAGAAAGAAGGGGAGGAAAAAGGGAAGGGAAGAAAAGAAAAGAAGAGATAGAAAAGAAGGAAGGAAGGGGAGAAGAAAAAAAGGAGACAGGAAGGGAGGAAGGAATGGGGGAGGAAGAAAGATTAGAAGTTTTTAAATGTGAGCTAAGTTTAAAAGGAAAGAACAAGCTTTATATAATACAGATTTGCAGTTTCATATGTAAGCCCCTTTTCTGTTCTACTTTGTATATGAAAATCTTCATTTTATTTGGTGCTTTAATTTTTGAATTTCTTATATAAGTTCTTGTTTTGAATAACTAAAAAAAAAATAAATGATTACTGGCAATGAGTCTCTTTACATCTGACCAGGCTAATCCTTGGACAACAGACAGAGGAACCATTACTAGAACAATACTCGAAGGCTTTCCAGATTATTTGGAACTGTCAGAAATAAAGTTCCACTGGAATAACCTTGGAGAGCCTAAGAATACCTCAATTTTATCTTTATAATATATTTGATCTATAGTCTTTTTTCTCTTCCGACACTGCCTCCACTCTATTGCAGGCCCTCATTATCTTCCACTTGGACTATTGCAGTAGCCTGCTGGGGAGGTCTGCCTGCCTCAAATCTCTCCTCACTTCTGTTTAGCCACTAAAGTCAATTTCTTAAAGCACAGGTCCAATCATGTTACTCACCTACTCCATAAACTCGAATGGCTCCCTATCACCTCCAGGATTAAATACAAAATCCTCTTTTTTGTATTCAAAGCCCTTCGTAACCTGTCCATGTTTCCAGTTTTCTTACGCTTTAAACCTCCTGACTCCTCAGTAGATACAGTGACACTAGCCTCTTCACTGTTTCTCAAACAAGACACTCTATGACCATCTCTGGGCATTTTCACTGGCTTGTCCCAGATGCCTTCAACACTCTTTCCTCATCACTGCTTCTTGGCTTCTCTGCTTTCCTTAAAGTCACAGATAACTTTCTACCTTTTATAGGAAGACTTTTCCAATGCCCCCTTTAATCCTTGTGTTTTCTTTTTATTAATTATCTCCAATTTATCCTGTTTATACCTTGTTTGTATGTTCACTCCCCAATTAAACAGTGAACTCCTTGAGATCAGGGACTGTCTTTTCCTTTCTGTGTATTTCTGGTGTTTAGCTTAGCACATTGTTTCATTGCTGTTCAGTGATTTTTTCAGTTGTGTCGAACTCTTCATGATCGCATTTGGGGATAAAGATACTTGTCATTTCCTTCTCCAACTCTTTTTTTAAAAATTTATTTATTTTTTTAATGTTCTACAATCACTACCATAAAATTTAGATTTTTAACGCCCCCTACACCTACCCCCCAACACCCCCCTCCCTCCCCAAGATGGCATTCAATTCTATATAGGATCTACATATACTTTCCTATTGAATTCGTTTTCACTATAGTCATGCATGTAGACAAACTAAAATAAATGGAAGAAATCATATAACGAATCAAAACATAATACACAAACACACACACGCACACAAACATGATCTGCTACATTCTCCATAGTTCTTTCTCTGAGTGTGGAAGGCATTTTGCCTTAGAAAACCACTGGGATTTTTTTTTAAGTTCTTGTATTACTACGAAGTTCCAAGTCTACCAGAAAAAACTCTCGCACACTGTGGTCATTGCTGTCCACAGAGTTTTCCTGGTTCTGCTCCTTTTGCTCAGCACCAGATCATATAAGTTCTTCCAGGCCTCCCTGAAGTCTTCTTGTTCATCATTTCTTATGGTGCAATAGTACTCCATTACATTCATATACCATAATTTATTCAGCCATTCCCCAATTGATGGGCATCCCCTTGATTTCTAGTTTTTGGCAACTACAAAAAGTGCTGCTATAAATATTTTTGTACATGTGGGACCCTTTCCCATTTTTATGATCTCTTGGGGATACAATCCTAGTAGTGATATTGCAGGGTCAAAGGCTATGCACATTTTTGTAACCCTTTGGGCATAGTTCCAAACCACTCTCTAGAATGGTTGGATGAGCTCACAGTTCCACCAAGAATGAATTAGTGTTCCAACTCTCCCACATCCTCTCCAACATTGATTATTTTCTTGTTTTGTCATGTTTGCCAATCTTATAGGTGTGATGTGGTACCTCAGAGTTGTTTTGATTTGCATCTCTCTAGTCAAAAGCGATTTAGAGCATTTTTCATATGATTATAGATATCTTTAATTTCTTCCTCTGAAAATTGCCTATTCATATCCTTTGACCATTTATCAATTGGGGAATGACTTATATAGTTGTACATTTGAGTCAGTTCTCTATATATTTTAGAAATAAGGCCTTTGTTTCCAAGATTAGCTGTAAAAATTCTTTCCCCAATTTACTACATCCCTCCGAATTTTGGTTGCATTTTGTTTGGTTGTGCAAAAACTTTTCAGTTTAATGTAATCAAAATTATCTGTCTTGCATTTCATAATGCTCTCTAATTCTTCTTTAGTAGAAAATTCTTCCCTTCTCCATAAATTGATAAATATACTATTCTTTGTTCCTCTAGTTTGTCCATGGTATCAATCTTTATACCTAAATCGTGTACGCATTTAGACTTTATTCTTGTGTATGGTGTCAGGCATGGGTCTATGCCTAGCTTCTGCCACACTGTTATCCAGTTTTCCCAGCAATTTTTATCAAACAGTGAGTTCTTATCCCAGAAGCAGAGGTCCTTGGGTTTATCATACAGGAGGTTGCTATATTCCTTGCCTACTGTGTCTATTCCACTTGTCTACCCTTCTGTTTCTTGGACAATACCAAATGGTTTTGATAATTGCTACTTTATAGTACAATTTGAGATCTGGTAGCACTAGGCCACCTTCCCGAGCATTTCTTTTCATTAGTCCCTTTAATATTCTGGACTTTTTGTTCTTCCAGGTGAATTTTGATATTATTTTATCCAGCTCTAGAAAATAATTATCTGATAATTTAATTGGTATTTCACTAAATAAGTAAATTAATTTAGGTAGAATTGTCATTTTTATTATATTAGCTCAGCCTACCCATGAGGAACTGGTTTTTTTCCACTTACTTAAATCTGACTTTATTTATGCAAAATGTGTCTTGTAATTGTGTTCATATAGTCCCTGGGTTTGTCTTCTCCAACTCTTTTGGCAGATGATGAAACCAAGACACACAGGGTTAAGTGATTTGCCCAGAGTCACACAGCTAATAAGTATCTGAGGCCAGATTTGAACATACTGTGCCACCTAGTTGCCCAGCTTGGCACATAATAGGCACTTAATAATTGTTTGTTGACTGACTATACTATGATGAACCAGAGGAAATGAAATGTAGTAGATGGAACACTAGACCTAGAGTCAGGAAAAACTGAGTTCAAATTCTGCCATAGACTTATTAGCCAAGCAAATTAATGAACCTCTATCAGTCTCAGTTTTCTTACCCATAAAATGGGCATAATAGCACTTACCTCACAGAGTTGGTGTGATCAAATGAGAATATATATAAAGTACTGATGCCAGCTTTAAAGTATTATGTAAATGTTAGTTATTAGTTTTATTATAAAGCATTGGTGTAGGACTTTGTAAAACAAAGAAGCGTAGAATGGCAAATTGGAAATCAGCTACATAGATTTCTCAAAATATAAGTCATTTCTGGTAGAAATATTACCCTCTAAGGACTGGACTATAACTCCTCATGGATTCATCCCAAATGGGGAGTCAGCTACCTCACTTGCTTCATAGCATATCTTAGAAACACCTGATGTAGGTTGCTAGTAAACCACTTCAAGTTCATTTGTAACAATTTAAATCTTTGCTCATTCTTGGCTAGGTTTCTCTCTTTGTTACTCTTTAAGTATTAATAAATACCAAGTATCCCTTTCCTTGTAAGATTTTTGGTAACAGAATCTGATACGAAATACACTGTCACTCAGACAAATGATTTCCAGCATATAACCCCAAGATATAATGAGAAGCTTCTTTTGTCAGATTTATAATATATCATTTTATTCTCCTATAAAATCTACCCCTCTAATCCTGCCATCTCTTTATAAAATAACATTAAGTAATTCATATTTCTTGATCCTGTCAATCTTTCAAACTTTGATTCTTGTAATAATTAATAATTCTTCCCATCAAACTAAGTAACCATGAACTATAGCTTTTAGAAAATATGAAAGAACAATTGAAGGATCATTCACCCTTATTGTGTATAGCCTCATTTGAAAATAAACCCTTCTAGGATTTTGGTTTGAGGTGATTGTTTTTTTAAGTCCTATTAAATTTCCTACTCTATTCTGAAATGTTCTATTTTTTAAGCTGCTTCCATGGTTTTTATCTTTCCTCTTTTCTAAAGGAAAAGTTATGGCATTAAAATATTGAACTGAATAATAAAAGATTCATTCATTCGGCACATATTTATTAAGTGTATATTACATGTAAAGGTTTCTGCTATATTTGGTATGTTCTGTTCTAAAAGCTTGGTCTCTCTAGGGGTGAAATTGAACCTCCCAATACTATTGCCATTTGTATGGAAACTGGAAATGCAGGATTCAGAGGATAGGTGCACTGTGTTGTACTGCTGGAGTCACAAACTCCAGGTTCAAATCCTGTCTGTGATACTTAACATAGGTATGACCTCAGAGAAGTCAATTCATTTCTCTAAGCCTCAATTTCCTCACTGTTGTTTCTAACTTCACATCTCTGGTATATAACTCCTTCTTTCCAGTCACACAGCTATAGCCCTAGCTTCAATGCCTTATCACTTCTTATCTTGCCATTCCCTTCTAATGGATCTCCATGCCACTCAAATCTCTCCTCAACCTTTCCACGCAGTCACCAGTGATTTTCCTAAAGCACAATTCTGACCACATCCTCTTCCACTATTTAGCACATTTCAGTGACTCCTACTACTTCCATGATAAAATAATATTATTAATAATAACAGCAAATATGTATATACCTCTTTAGTGTTTGCATAGCACTTTACGTATTAATTCATTTGATCCTCACAACAATCTTATGAGATCGATACTATTATTAAACCATTTTTACAAATGAAGAAACTGAGGCATGGAGCTGTTAAATGACTTGCCAAGAGTCATATAGCTACTAAATGTTTGAGGCAGGGATTGAACTCAGTTCTTTCTTAATTTCGAGTCCAATGCTTTGTCTATTGTGCCACCTAATTGCTTAATAATGTAAGTTTTATATTTGACATTGAAAGCTCTTTATAACCTAGTGAGTTCCTACCTCTCCGGTTCACCACTCAATCTGTGACCCAGCAACACTGACTTATATGGAATTCCTCCAACCTGACCTTCCACCCTTTGTCTCTGTACCTTTGTACTTTGTGCTTGGGGTGCTGAAATCCTCCCCTCCTATTCCTATTTTATAGGGCTCCATTCATGTCTAAGCTCAAACCCCATTTGTTCTTTTCTTGTGCCCCCATCTCCTACTGCCTTCCTCTCTGAGATAATCTTCCCTCTCTTCTGTGTCAATCTTGTATAAGCCTTCTTCTGCATTAGAGTGTAAGCTTTTGAGGACAAGCACTATCTGGATCTTTCTTTGTGTGCCCATCACCTGGCATGGTGCCCACCACATAGTGAGTGTTTAATAAATACTTTTGAAATTTGATTTGATCTGATGGGTTTAGACTAGATGAAGTTATTTTAGGTTCACAATCTAAGAACTGTGAACTCTTTCAAACTTGGGACCACATCTGTAGGAAGCCTAGAATCTAAGGTTACCAGACTAACTCTGAAGTCTCCATGATTTAGTGGCCTTCATCTATACTGTCTCCTATCCCTGATTTTTTTTAAGTCATATCTGTGATTTCATCTGTCTGGAAACTCCGTTCACTGATGCATATAGGTAACTGACCTGCAATTCATGTTCTTAGAGCCTTACTTTGGGACATTTTTAGAATTTAAAACTCTTTATATCCTTGCATTTTCCTATATCTTTTTCTCATGGATTAAGATCTATGATAAGTTCATAGACTTGGAGCTATAAGGGATCTTATAGGTTATCCAGCCCAATGCCCCTCATTGGCTTCCTGTAGAGAAACAGAGGGGTAGAAAAGTGAAGTAACTAACATAGAGTTATACTGGTCATAAATCAGAAAGCTAGAGTTTAAATCCAGGTTTTCAAATCCACTTTTTTTTTTCTTCTATTCTGTCTCTTCCGTAACTTACAGAGAAAGGTCATGCTAGTAAAAGTTTAACAACCAACTCTCTAATGGAAAAAGTGTACTATGCCACACGTTTAAGTTTAATTAGCATATTACTATTTTCTCCATCACTTCCTTAAATCTTGACAATAATCACAACAATAGATCAAGCTTTTATCTGTAACATTTCTCCAATGCCCACGGTGTAAATTCTCATACTAAAAATTTAACAATCAACTCTTGAGAACTGGTTCAATTGATGCTGAGTGAAGTAAGCAGAGCCAGGAGAATGTGGTACAGTAACAGCAACATTGTACAATGACCAACTTTGATAGATTTAGCTCTTCTAAGCAATACAATGTTCTAAGACAGTTCTCAAAGACTCATGATGAAAATGCTATCCACATTCATAGAATTATGAGGTCGGAATACAGATTGAAGCATCCTATTTTCTCTCTTTTTTTGGTATTTTTTGTTGTTTTTTTCTTTCTTATGGTTTTTCTCTTTTGTTCTGATTCTTCTTTCACAACATGACTAATGTGGAAATATGTATAATATGATTGTACAAATATAGCCTGTATCTGATTGTATGATGTCTTGGAGAAGGGAGAGGGGAGGGGGGAAAGGAAGAGGAGGAAAGGGAAGGAGGGAGAAAAAAATTGGAACTCAAAATCTTATAAAAGTTCATGTTGAAAACTATGTTTACATGTAATTTGGAAAAAATGAAATACTATTAAATGGGGTGGGGGAAGAGGAAAGAACTAGTTCAAGCTGGCTCCTGCACACCCTTACGGAGGTATCCAAATTGGAAATGTGAGAATTTGGAGGCTTCTCTGACTTGAGAAGTCAGAGCCTGGAAAAGTCATGTTCTCTGATGTTCTCCTCACTGAAACAGACTGGAGCATCCTCAATACTGGAGAGAAACTTCACAAAGAAACTGATGGAGAAGTAGATAGAGCATTGGCCCTGGAGTTGGGAATACCAGCTTTCAAATCTGCCCTCAGACACTTACTAGCTGTGTGACCCTAGAAAAGTCACTTTACCCTGAGTGCTTCGAATCAAAAGAGGAAAGAATAAAAAGAAATTTATGATTTAAACCAGCTGGGGTGAAATACAGTCTGTGAAGTCAAAACATCTGAGGAAGGCAGATAACAGTTGCCTTGAAGAGTTTAGAACAGAGGAGTGGCCTAAGAGCATGAATTTATAATGGATCAGGTCAACTTGGTTTCTGCACAAAGAGGATCTGTTGTCTTAATTATAATAGCATTTAATGATCTTCCTAGTGAGAGCATGTGGGCTGGGACAAAGAACAGAGAACACGCTTCTATGCATAGCATTTTCCAAATGCCATAACTGGGAAGGAAAAATGTTTATGGTTTTTGCAAAGCATTCTGGGTTTCTTCTAAGATAGTCAAAAATAAACCTTTCAGATTAATCAGAACATAATTAACAGGGCTGATTTTTTTTTTCTTTTTTGCCTCCCAATGCTCCAGGTTTAGGGTAAAAGGCAAATCACAAAAAAAAGAGGGTCCAATCTGGAATTAAGTAAAGCAATGTTGAGAGCTTGTCCTGAGAGTGGTGAATGGCAGTCATTGAAAATTCATCTCTGAGTCCTACTCCTTCTGAAGTTAAAATCCTGGACAATGAGGACTGATATTCATAACTGTGACCCTGAGGCCCTGAAAGACCTTCCGTTTTTTCAATGAGACTGCCTCTACTGAGTTAAAAAAAAAATAGCCGCATAATTGCACAGAGTGGGCCTGGTTTTGTTTAACTAACAGACTCTGAACATCAGATCACATGCTATGGAGTTGGAAAGAAATCACAGATCATATGTCTAAATGGTGGGACTGAGATGTGAACCCAGATCCTCCACTTCTAAATGGGACATATTTCTTGAATGTAATATATAAGACTTTTTGGAATTTGGTGTCTCCTTCTTTTGCTGCATAGATCTTCACACACTGCACTTCTTCTTCCATTATTAATATTTTTTTGCTTATTCTAGAGCCATCACCAGTTAATGTTGCCATTAGCTGACCAGCCTTTCTATTAGCAAATATTCTGTGTTGCCTTTTCATTTAGGATTTAATAAACATTTATTAATTAATCCAAATTCTCTAATTGGAATATAAATTAACAGTGGACGTAACATTATTATTCTATTAAGCTGATTTGATTTAGTCTATTAAATTTGGTGTTTTTTTCTAAATCTATTTTACTATTCTCGTTTTATTATATCTCCTTTGGGTAAAGTCAAGAAAAGAAAGTTGAGAAGTGCATATTAACTTTACAAAACAATAGGGAAGCTGAATGACTATATTTATGTCAAGTGAATGGTATAAAAAGAATAAGCGTTAGTCACTGAGATCAGAACAAAAAGAATGAGATAAAAATGGGAGATTTGGCTTAAATATGAGGAACATCATTCATAACTAATTGCTATTAAGTAATGGAAAGAACAGACAAGGTTGGTGAATAACTATCTTTGAGGCCAGATTATGCATTAGTATATCTGGGATGGTTCAGGGGTGATTAAATTAGCCCTTCCATGACATGGGGAAATTGAATAAATAATCTAAATGATACTTCTCAAAAATGCAGGCATTTGTGAAGAAGGTTGTCTTGATTTTGATGGGAAACATCAAATATTGCTAAGTAAAGAAGACATATTGGTGCTGTAGTCAGAGAAATTGGGTTGATATAGACAGATATAGAACTTCTGCCTTGTGGTCTTGGACAAGTCACTTAACTCCTTGACCTCCATTGACTGTGAGAAGTGGTGGGAGGGGGAGAATGTTGTGAACTAAATGATCTCTAAGATCTTTTTGAGCCCTAAATCTATGATAATAGTTTATCATAATGACGGCAATAAGAGCAACCACTTATACGGTGATTTATGGCACAAAAATGCTTTACATGTTATTTCATTTGAATCTCACAATAGTTTCACAATTCTATTTACTATTGTTATTCCCCTTTTTAGTTGAGGAAACTGAGGCAAATGTGACTTACCCAGGGTTACATAGCTAGGAAGAATCTAAGGTCAGATTTTAACTCAGGTCTTTAAGACTCCAAGCCCTGCCTTCTAGCTACTACTCCGGGATGGACTTTCAGAAATTTCAAAGAAACTATGGGCCAGCGGAGAGAGTGCCAGGTCTGGAGTCAGAAAGACTTGATTTCAAACCTGACCTCAGACACTTACTAACTGTATGTGTATGACTCTGAGCAATCACTTAACTTCTGTTTGCCTCACTTTCCTCACCTGTAAAATAAGGGAAAAAATAGCATGTACCTGCCATGGTTGCTATGAGAATCAAATGACATAATAATAATAAACCACTTAGCCTAGTACCTGTCACATAGTAAGTATTATATAAATGTTAGCCATTATCATCAGGAGGGAAATGATCATTTATTATTATTATATTATGGGTATTTGGGGAGGGGGAGAATCCAGACCTAGTGGTCTACTCTCTATTCTCTGTACCCTTTAGCTGCCTGTGATCACCCAAAGGACCCTCCAGCCCAACAGAATGATGAAGGATACAGGTCCCTTTTTCCCACCTCATCTTTAAGAAACTAAATTATTTTTCTTTTCTTTTAGGCTTGCCAATTTTACAATTCCCAGTGGTATGTAGTGAACTACAAATATGAAAAATATTCTGGAGACATTCGACATTTGCCACAGTAAGAGCCTTTTTC
>CM053771.1:498842799-498870000 GCA_028658325.1 Potorous gilbertii | reverse complement strand
AGATCTCTAACCATTAAAAAGAAATACAACACTGAACTCTGTTCATCACTCTGTGTCTAACCTCACATTAGCCAATGCTAGGTTGGTCCCTGGTACACAGTAAATGTTAAATGAGCCATTACAGCTGACCACATTCCATGAGTCAGTTTCTCTTTTTTTTTTCTTTTATATCAAGCTCCCTCATTCAATTTTGTCACAGGGTATCCACAGCAACAACTGCAAAGCTGATCTTTTTTCACCAGAGGAAGACTTCCCTTTTCTAAAAATAGTTTATACACCAGGAAGTGGTGTGTCTTGAGAACAGTATCCTTACAGCAAGCAGATTGAATGTGAAGTGGTCCTAGATGGAGTATTTCTGGTTGTCTATTCTCAGAAGCATTCCATCTTCCAGGATTTCTATATCCATTAATTCTTTGATGGCCATATATAATAACCCCACCGACAGATCAGACCATCAGATATAAAAGGATAACCTCTTGGGGTGATGAGGGGGTGGCCCAGGGACAAACATTATTTTTTTTACTTTTTTGTGTTCAATTTCACTGATTAAGAAAGAAACTATTTACAGTAAGCTATAAAAGCCATAGAAAATTCTGAATCTTTATCTCAAGGACAAAAATGATTCATCAGCTGAGGAACATGATTTAAGTCATTGAAATAATATTGTTTAGGGACTTCCTTAACTGTTTCCCCTCATTTAACTAAAGGCAGTGGATACCAAGAAAAAGTTTACCATGGAATAATAAAATCTTCATAAAGAGAACTTTCAAAGGGAAAATCAGAAATGTTAGAAAATGATAATCAGAAAAAATGGCATTTATCTCTTTTTCCCCTCACAACCTGGAAGGTGGGTACATTATTACCCCCATTTTGCAGATGAGGAAACTGAGGCAGACTTGCCAAGGGTCACTCTGCTAATAGTAGGCTGGATTTGAACTCAGGTCTTCCTGACTCCAGATCCAACATTCCATCCACCATGACAGCTAACTACCCAGAAAGAAAGCTACATTGAGAGAATGTAAAAAAGAAAATGCTACCACTTCCTTTTTAGAAGGAATTTTTGTAGTATTTTATGCAAAGGAAACTAACATTTTTGGCTTCATAAAATCATTATGTTATAGAGCTAGAGGGAAAATTGAGGAAACTTCCACTCAGAGAGAAGCGGCTTTCTTCTACTCACAGGGCATTCCCCTTAGGCTAAACTAAAATAGAAAATTGGGGTATTTTCTAGTAGTGAAGGGTTAAACTAAGCAGCTTGTTTTCTGGGCCACTGTGAGACTTGTAATCCATGCACACATGGAAGTGCTTGGTTTTGAAGTGGGTCATGGCCAAGCAATTCTAAATCTGAGTATATGGGGTTCAATTCCAGGTATGGACAGACGGCAGCCCACTGATTCGTGCTCCAACAGATCCTAAATGGATTCTACCTGCCAGAGGCAGTCATGACAGCAGTCAATCATTAATTTAGCATGCATGGCAAGTGAGGGAAGACCAACATGCCCTGGGCTGGCTGTCTTTCCCTAGCTTGGATGCTTTTCTCATTGGTGTTATGTTTTCACCTCAGTTGATTTTTTAAAAATTGTTATAAGGAAGTTGTATTTTTTGAGAGAGCATGGAAAAGATACCAGTTATAGAACATTAATAGACATTTTTAAAGAGATCACATTGCAGGAGGGCTCCCAAACTTTTCCACTATTTTTCTTCTTTTTGTTTCATATGCTTTGTTGCTCATTTGTATCTGACTCTTCATGAACCCATGGACCATATTGTCCTTGGGGCTTTCTTGGCAAAGACGCTGGTATGGTTTGACATTTCCTTCTTCACATACTTAAATCTTACCATTTCTTTGGATACATAGAGCTTTGTGAATAGGGCATCTCTGAGAATTTTTCCCTTGGAATGAGCAATTTTCCAATACAAGCACCTAAATGGTTTGATGGATAGACTGCCGGACCTTCAGTCAAGAAATCTTGAGTTTAAATCCTCCCCTCAGACACTTGGGCAAGTTGCTTAACCTCTGTCTGGCTCAGTCTATTTATCTATAAAATGGGCATAACAATACTAACTACCTTCCATGGTTGTTGTGGGGATAAAATGAGATAATATTTATATTTCTAAAGCACCTTATGACTAAATAAATGCTAGTTTATTTTTAATAATAAGTATAATACATTCTCAGAAAAGTCATTGAGACAAGTTGTGTGCACTCTTCCTCTAGCACGTCCCATGTTGTATTTGTGCATTGAGGAAATGGAAGTCCTCATACTGTGTTTCTTCCTCTTTCAGTCTTCTATTCCTCAAGCACTGAACCATCACCCAAGTCAAACTTCTCTGGAGCTACCCTTTAGATCAGGGATTCTTAACTTTTTTTGTGGCATGGCATTCTTGATAGTCTGACCCTGAAACTGGCCTTGCTTATCAACTTCCCCTTTATCTACTGTTCTTGTTTTGAATATCCTTTGTTGATGTTGTTCAGTTGTTTCAGTTGTGTCTGACTGTAACCCCATTTGGGTTTTCTTGGCAAACATACTGGTGATGTTTGCCATTTCCTTTTCCAGCTTATTTTGTCAATAAGGAAACTGAGGTAAACAGGGTTGAAGCGTCTGAGCCCAGATATGAACTCATGAAGATGAGTCTTCCTGATTCCAAGTCCAGTTCTTTATCCCTTTACCACCTAACTGTCCCCAAATAGCTTTACTAGGAATATAAAATCTAAGCATGTAAGGTGACCTATTTGCTGAGTTTTAAGTAACAGATGACCCTGTATATCCTTATAATGGACTAACCAACCCCCTGGCCACTTGGGTCAATCCAAAACTTTCCATTTGTTTCAGCCTTTCTATATCTCTTCTGACAACCACTATCTGAATCAGCCTTTCCTTCAGGAATATGGACATAACAGAGTGACAGAATCAAAATCCTTTTCCTCTTCATATTAAAGGGAGGCAAGAACTGTACAAAGACTTCCTGAATGTTATCAACAATTATTCGTTCTCAAGAAGTTCCATTTTTTAGGCATCCATTCCTTTCCAGTTCCAATCCTGATTCTCCTAACCTTCTCCATCATTCCATACTAGCCTCCTCACCCTGGAAGTCCACCCTGCCCCTATGGCTCATTCCTCTGAGTAACTGGTTCCTCCCAGAACCTTCATTTTTCTACCCCTTTATTTTTTGAATTATTTATTTGTTATTTTATTTTCCCCCAATTACATGTAAAAACAAATATTAACATTCATTTTTTAAAAAATTCTAAATTCCAAATTCTCTTCCTCTCTCCCCTCCCTCCCTCACTGAGAAAGCAAGCAGTTTGGTATAGGCTATGCCTATTCAGCTCTCCAGATTATATTTCCACATTAGTCATGTTGTGAAAGAAAACAGGCCAAAAAAACCCAGTAAAAACAAGTTTAAAAAAGTACATACTTCAATCTGTATTCATACTCCATCAGTTCTTTCTCTAAGAATGCCTACCATTTCTCATCCTAAGTCCTTTGGAATTGCCTTAGATCATTGTGCTGAGAATAGCTAAGTCATCCCCAGCTGATCACAATACATTACTGCTGTTGGTGTGTACAATAGAACCTCCATATTTTAAGTAAAGCGCCCAAGGCCACCATGTCTTCATTCTTCTCTGGGCTCCATTTTCTGATTCACTAGAATTTTCTACCATGGCCCCTTGTGAGTCCCTTCTCCCTTTTCTCAATCTACCCCACCCCACCACCATTTCCCCACCCCTACTCCCTTACCCCCTGAACCCCCACCCCCACCCCACCCCTGCTTCCTTTTAGGTATTATCTTCCCCCATTTAAATGTAAGCTCTCTTAGAGCAGGGACTGTCTTTTTGTTTGGAGTTGTACTCCTAACACTCAACTTCTGTGTTGTAGACAACTCTTTAAGGCAATCCACCTAGGAGTTCCTTATATTAATGAAATCAAAGGTCCAGTCCTTCTGTTTATGACACCAGAAATAGGTACTCAATGTCCTTTCTTAATTTCCTTCATTTATCTTCCACCAACCAGAACTCAAAAACTTCATCATTTGGTGAATGGATTTGCCTCCCTTTACCTTGAAAGGACACTAGATCTACATATTATATTAATATTAGTAGGGTGGCAATCTGTATTCCATCCCTAACCACTGCTTCTCCATCCTGACCAGTTAACGGTGATATTATCATTAGATCATGTGTATGTGATAATGCAGGTCCTCATCTGCTCCTCATCTCATCCTCAGTTACTCTACTCACCAGGAAGACCCCTATTTTAAGTCCCAGATCCACAGTAGAAGGTTACTAAATCAGTCTTAAATAGTTCCATTTGAAGGTTTCTCTTTGGGAATGATAAAATGTGCAATTATTTCAGACAGTGTACATAATGTGACCACCTTCCTCCTCCATCCCTTCATCGCCTTTATTCCTTAGCTCATAATTGAATTTCCCCACAGCATCCTACCATAACATAATGACTGTACAAAGTCTATACCATCACTATGAATAGTTAACCCCAAGCCAATAGTTCCCCATGGAGATCATGCCCCAAGAAAAAGCAATTCTGTTAACCCTTTCACAGCCATATCATTTATTGAACTATGTAATGTACAATATCAAGCTAGTACATCACCAGCAAGAACACCAACAGATTTTTCAGGAACACTATGACACACAGTGGCATAACATTTGAATAGCACATAGCTTCCCCACAATTTCACAGAAGACTGAAACAGCTGCTCTGTTCAGCACAGTTTTTCAGTGGGGAAAAGAAAACCTCCTTTTGACTGTCAATGACAGCGTCAGGAAAAAAGGAGAAAAGAGAACTCTTAAGCACCTTTTCACATGCCTCCAAATAGAATTACATTTTAAAAGACTCTTAGATAAAACTCAAAGAAAGATAAATCCCCGTGGTACACTCAGTTTCTCAGAACTGATTCAAGTTTATCTCCAGAAAGCCACATCTCACAAACCCTCATTTTCTTCTGAATTTCCCTGTGAATAACCAGAATTTGATCATGTGACACCATCGGTCAGTCCTTCTCATTTTATAATCTTTTCTTTCTTCAGAGCTGTCATTGCAAAAATGTTTTCAGTCCTAGAACTATTCCCAATTTATAAGATGACTATCTTTAAAGTTCTTCACTGACTCCTGTACCATTCAGAACACCTGGCAATGGGTGCCATCTTTTTGCCTCCTTTACACAGAGCACATGACATGTCAGCCCTTGTGGCTCATTAGGTGCCTAAGATCATAGGAGTCAGAACTGGAAAGGAATGGAAAGGTTATCTAGCTGACTCCCTCCATGTACAGATGAAGGAACGCTAAAGCCCAGAGAGGTCAAAATATCTGGCCCAAAAACAGAGGTAGTAAGCCTTTATTAAAACTCAGATCCTCTGGATTCAAAACCCTTGCTTTTTTATTGTTGTTTAGTTGTTTCTATTGTGTCTGACTCTTCATGATCCACATTTGGGGTTTTCTTGGCAAAGATAGTGGAGTGGTTTGCCTTTTCTTCTTCAGCTCATTTTTCAGATGAGGAAATTGAAGCAAACAGGATTAAATGATTTTCCCAGGTTAACACAACTAGTAAGTATCTGAGGCTGCATTTGAACTCAGATCTTCCTGACTCCAGGCCCAGCACTCTATCCACTACACCTACCTATCCATCTTTTTTTCCATACCTCTCTCCTTTTAGGGTTCATATAAAATTTTATCCATGATTTGAGGTCAGTTCTCTCTTACTTAGCTCCCTTTCTAAACTATCTTCTAGATTTCTTTAAGTTTGGCATTCTTGGGAAAAATCTCTGACAACAAACTAGCAAAGAATCTAACTCTATGGAGGAACTCAGAGATCATCTGGTCCAATATGATCATCTTATAGATGAAGATGAAGGCCCTGAGCTGTCAGGTGACTTGCCCAAGGATGATACAGATGGTCACAGAAGCAGATTCAAATCCACTTCTTTTGACTCCAAGTCCAGTGACTTTTCTATGGGTCCACAATGGCCTCCCTCCTCCCAGACTCTCATAAAAGCCTACTTTGAGTTCTCATTTCTTAAAGTCCATAAGTCAGACACAGCCTTCCCCAGTGGATATGCTAATGTTATTTCAGTGTCCTGCTTCCTGTCTTCCCCACAGCTAATGGAAACAGAAAGGCAGAACTAGTTTACAGTCCCTGGAAAGCAATCATTCCTGGGAATCAGAAGTTATAATTATGGAAGAAACCACTGGAAAATAAAAATAGTTGGTCCAAGTCTTTAGCAAAATTATGATATTAGGGGAGGTTTGGGCGTGTGTGTGTGTGTGTGTGTGTGTGTGTGTGTGTGTGTGTGTGTTTAGTGCTTCTATTTCTCTCTCTTCATCTCTCTTCTCTCTGAGACCCTCCCAGTGCCTTCATCCCCTCTGCCCTCTCCCTTACTAAAATCTCCCATCAGGAAAGAATCTAAATTGGTCTTCTGGAAAAAGCAGTCTATATTCCTTGCCTTGACTTCCTCTCCACTCATCTCATTTATTCCTTAGCCTTCTGCTTCATAAATATTTGTTGAATGACTGATTAAACATAGAGTAGCTCCCAGTTCTGATGGCCAAAAGACTGATCTGACCAGAGTAGGTGACATCCTAAAAAGAGTCCTAGCTTTAGAGTTAAAATATCTAATCTCAAAACCCCAAGTTTCCCCCTGCCTCAACTACATACCCCCTCTATAGGGGAAGGGTGGTAAATAATTTTAGAGGGGGAAGGAAAGGGGATAAGCATTTGTATCATTCCTGTTATGTGCCAGGCACTGTACTAAGTCCTTTAAAATTAGTATCTCTCTTGTTGTTTGCAATAACCTTACAAGGGATATGTGTTCTTCCCATTCTACAGTTGAGGAAACTGATGTAAACAGGCTAAGTGACTTATCCAAGGTCATTCAGTGAGTAAGTATATGAGATAGGATTTAAACTCAGGTCTTCCTGACTCCAGCCCCAGCATTCTATCCACAGGAGCAGCCAGCTACCTTTTTGAAACTGTTTCCTCATCTGTAAAATGATGGGGAGGAGAATGCAGCAGTATATCTTCCCACTCCCTGCCAGAACTATAAGAATGGTCTCTATGCCCCAGGGTATTTAGTGATGATTGAGAACTTTGACTCAGGGCTTCTTAAACTTTTTCCACTCATGATACCTTTTCACACTTTGGCAGAGTTGTTTCATTGGCATTGCATGACCTGAGGGCATGCACTGTGCAAAGTGCCCATATATTGTGTTCAGAATCAAGGCTACAGCAAAGTAATGCAACATGGGCAAGTACTGCCAGAAACATCTTGGATTCATTGGCACTTTTGATTTTTAATTAATTATTTGTAACTGCACATTCAGAAACCTACTGTTGCCCAATTTTTGACACCCCAGATGGGGTCACAACCCAAAGTTTAGTCCACAACTTTTCTTTGCCCACACCTTTAGTAACAAGCCTTACCTGACTTTCAAAGAACAAATACTAGTGTAACTGACTATCAGTCAGTTACCTGATTGTGGCCTCTGATCATTTAATTCTCCTTGCTCTATTCCAGCATCTCCATCCTTACCCACCTTAGACCAGGGGTAACTTTTGAGCAGGAGTTAAGAAAATATGCCACTGATTTCACTCTTTCCATTTAGTGATTTCCTTTGGCAGGTTTGAGAAGTCAACTGACCTTTTAAAGTATGACTTCATAGATAGAGCACTGGACTTTGACTTCGGAAGAGCTGGGGGCAGATTCCCACTCTGGTACTGCCTTTGTGAGCACATGTGGGTCACAAGACCAATCTGAGTCTTACTTTCCTCACTTGTAAAATAAATATAGTAATACCTTATCTCATTCATTTGGTTTGAGTCTCAAAGGAACATATATTAAGTGTTCAGCAAGCCTTAATGCTCTGTGATCGTTATTTACATCTATCTATGTAAAATAGATATACTCAGTTGGAATACATGGATTAAATCACATCCCAAAAGGACTTTGAGTCCATTTAGTGAAGACTCGATCAATACAAACATAAAGCATTCCTGGTTTTGTACTTATTTATAGAGCCCCTTCATCCCTTTTTTTTGTAATCTGAACTATCAACAACATTTTATGAGTGAGTGAAAATTTTGTGAGTAAAAATGGAATTTGCTTCTGGTTTCTAGATCCCAAATGAAAGTCTGTGGTTCTGTCTAGACGACACCAAATATCCTGATGGAAAGAAGAAATATACGGATGCAGACTTTTCTTCCTACAGCCAAATGTCTAAATGTTGATATGCTTGGCTCAATGTTTTTTGCTTTCCTCCAAAGGGTTGTTATAGAAATCATACACAGCCTTTAAAAAGTCCTGTGGAATCAGTTTGCCATTCTGCAGAGCTAGGCCTATGGTATTGCTCGATCCTTAGGATAGGTGAGGATATTATGATTAGTAAAAGTCCAACTGAAGGAATTTTCTGGATGCCCTAGTTCCAACAGAACCTTTGGGCATTAACGAGTGGCTTTGGAATAACACTAATTGTGAAGTCTTAATTAGGAGAGCAGCACAGCCTAGTGGTCTGAGCAAATGATTGGTATTCAGTGACACTGATGTTCCAGCAATACCTCTGTTCCAATCATTAGTCTGAAGCCTTAAATATGACATTAGCATCTATTCAATATTTATGTTTCATAAAATGAGGATAGCACCATTAAGTGGGGCAAATAAAAAGATCATCTTCTTAAGTCTTTCCTTTATGTAAATCAGGGGTTCTTAACATAGTTCTGGGTCTGGTAAAGCCTATTTCTTCTCAGAATAATGTTTTTAAATGCATAAAATTAAAACAAATTGGACTATGAAAGTAAATAAATACAATGAAATACAAATATGTCATGCATGATAAATTTCTTTATTCATTCATATTATTATGTATATATATATAATATTTATGTATATGATTTATATATTTGTTTATTCATTCAGTTTATTCATTCATAGCCCCTGATCTAAGGGATATGATTTTTTTCTGGCTAAGATCTGTAATTTTGTTCATGTGGTGAACTTCCATTTTGGAAATCCTTATCACTGAGGCAGGTCTCACAGTTCATCTGTAGTCAGCCCATCTGTAATGTTTATTAAGTACCTGCTATGTACCAGGTATTGTGCTAAGCAGGGGAGATACAAATAGAAAATGAAAGAGGATCACCCCCAAGGAGCTTAGAATTTAATAGGGGAAAGACAACACAAAAGAAAGAAGCTGAAAAATGAGTATTTTTTAATTTATTATTTTATTATCAATACATTTCTATGATCTTTATTTCAGAACAGAATTCAGACCAGAAAAACTACCTTCTCATTCTTTTGAAGTTGACCATGAGGATGCTGATAAGGATGAAGTAAGCAGATTGTTTAAGTACTTGTAGTATGTAGATAACAGTACCTGGAGTGTTTAACAGTGCTCTGAATTTGGAATGACCACATCATCCGATCCTATGATCTAATAAATAAAACAATTTTGAACACAGAAAATAGTTTTATCCATTTTAAGTTAGATGCCTCCAGTAACAGAAGCCATGTGGTAAAATAGCTAGAGCTCAGATTTGGAGCCAGAAAGATCTGGGTTCGAATAACGTTTCTGACATTTACTAACTGTGTGTCCCCTGGACAACATCTCTTTGAACGCAGCACCTCTCCATAATTTATTTACTACACTATAAACTGGTTGAATCCTTCGAAGGCAGTTATGCTAATGACATCCCAGATCACAAATTCATCTCCTGCCTCCCATTCACAAAAGAAATCATCACATTATTATGTATGTCTTTTGCACAGGACACCACATCCCACTCCTCTTCCAAGGGAGGTGGAGGACCAGGAGGACCGGGAGTCTTCAAGTCTGGCTGGCTTTACAAGGGGAATTTTAACAGCACAGTCAACAACAGTATCACTGTCCGGGTAAGCAGTCATTAGCCAGGTTTACTGTGGTTATCTTTGAGGGCAGTCCCATTGGGAGTCACAGCAGAGATGATGTTGTTTGTATGTATTCCGGTCCCCCTCATATTTCACTTATCAAAAAGCATGGTGATATTAAGAAGGAGTTTGTTTTCTCCAAAACAGTGTCCAGGAAGTGGAGTGACCCGGTGGCATTATGAAATATTCTAATTTCTGTAAAATAATGTTTTATGATTCACCCAAACAATTTTAACTCTCTTCCTTTTTGGCTTATTTTAGTCATTCAAAAAGCGTTACTTTCAGCTGACTCAGTTGCCAGATAACTCCTACATTATGAACTTTTACAAAGATGAGAAAATATCCAAAGAACCTAAAGGCTGCATCTTTTTGGATTCCTGCACAGGTGTCATACAGGTGAGTCCAACTTCTTTACCTTGAGGTTTTACTTGAAAAAAAATGATCATTTGCAACCCCTGCAGCTAATTTTCTTCTATTTTTTCAGCTTCCACATTTCAATAATTTTTACTTACTAATAGTTTTTTCTTTTTAAAATATTTTATTGATTCCTTTTGCTTTAACACCACGGTCCTTTCTGGGTATACCATATGTGTGTGTATGTGTATACACAGACATACATATATAGTGTGTATATGTGTGTATGTGTGTGTATATATACATATATAATTGGATCTATATGCAGATATGTTTTATTTCTCATTTTATTTCAGAAAATATTTTGTGTATATATACATACATACACATACACATACACTACATATACATATGCATGCATGCAGGGACAGCTAGGTGGCACAGAGGATAGAGTGACAGACCTGGAATCAAGAATACTCGTCTTCCTGAGTTCAAATTCAGCCTCAGACACACTAGCTGTATGTCCCTGGGTAAATCACTTAACCCTGTTTGCCTCAATTTCCTCATCTTTAACATCAACTGGAGAAGGAAATAGCAAACCATTCCAATATCTTTGCCAAGAAAACCCCAAATAGGATCATAGTCAGATGCAAGTGAAAAACAGCTAAACAAACTATAAATATACACACATATACATATATAAGCATATTATATATGTTTGTATATATACACATAGGTATGTATATACAAACACAGATATATGTGTATATACACATACATATATATAAACTTCTCCCTTCTAACAAATGAAATCATTAATCAAAAACCATCTATTAAGTTCTTATAATATGCCAAGCATTATGCCAAGCTCTGGAGCTGCAAATATAAATCTAAAAACTATTCATGCTCTTAAGGAGTCTACATTTTATTTATTTATTTATACATATGAGTATATATATATATATATATATATATATATATATGTATATACTGCATGTGTTTTATATACACACACCTATATATAAACATATATATATATATATGCACATACACACGTATCCATAGACATGCAGATAGACAAGATAGCTACAGCACTGAGAGAGCACTGGCTTCTGGGAGGATTATGAAAGGCTTCATGTCAAAAATTGTGCTTGAACTGAACCTTGAAGGAAACCAGAGATTCCAAGAGCCAGAGGGGAGGGGAGAATGTGCTCCAGGCATAAGGAATGACCACTTCAAAGGAGCAGAGACTGGCAATGAAGTATCAAGTATGAAGAACAGTAAAAAAAAAAAAAAAATCATTCTGACTGGATGAGAGCCCAAGAACGCTGGTGATATATAATAAGACTGGAAGATTAAGGAGAGGTTAAGGACGAGTTAGGAAGTTATTGTAAGTGGTAATAATGCTATAGAGGTCAAGTCAAATACTATGGTGTATGTAGGATTTCACGCTGTGCCCCCATCCCTAATACTTCTGCCTCTTAGTTTCCTAGTACGCGCAATGATGAAGTTGAAGTAGATGACTTCTGAAATCCCTTCCAGCTATTAACATTAATAATAGCTAAATTATATAGTGCTTCCAAGTTTGCCTGGCACTTTGCAAATACTGTCATATTTGATTCTCACCATCGCTGAAAAATAGTTGTCTGCTTTTCCATTGTTCAGTCATGTCCTACTCTTCATGATCCTATACGGTGTTCTCTTGGAAAAGACACTGGAGTGATTTGCCATTTCCTTCTGCAGTGGATTAGGCAAACAGAAGTTAAGGGATTTGCCCATGGTTACACAGCTAGTGAGTGTCTGAGGCTGGATTTGAACTCAGGTCTTCCTTACTCTAGGCCCAGTGCTCTACCCACTGAGCCACCTCTCTGCCTCCTGATAAACGCTATTACTATCCCCATTTTACCGCTAAGGAAACTGAGGCAGACAAAGAGTAAGCGATTTGCCAAAGGACACATAGCTTTTAAATGTCTGAGGCAAAAATTTGAAGTTAGATCTTTTTGACTCCAGATCTACCACCTACTTACCTCTAATATATGACCCACTTATCAACAAGGTTGAATCGATAAGTCAATCAAAATTTATTAAGCAGTTACTACATGCCAGTCTCTGTGCCAAGCACAGGGACAAAAATTCAGGTTTCCTAATCCCAGGGAGTTTACATTCTGTTGGTAGAGACCACATGTACACATCTAATGAACAAAGTGAACAGAAGGTGGTTCTGGGGAGGGATGTCCTAGCACATGAAGGGACCAGGGAAGATTTCATGTAGAAGGTGGTGCTTGGGCTAAGTCCTAAAGGAAACCAAAGATGCCATTAAATTGGAGATGAAGAGGGAGTCCATTTCAGGCACAAAGGATGGTCAAAGCAAAGGCAGAGAGGAAGACAGCTTGTTTGCCTTCATGGTCCCTTAATCCAAGCATGCATATACCTTAGGCACTAAGATGATGTTAGAAATAGGTGATGATGCCTGTCAACTCTATAACCTATAAAGGTTCCCCCACTCTAAACCTCTTCTCTATTGGGTAGAGTGATCAAAGGTACTCCCCTGATTTCTGTGTTGCAACCACAGCAACTCTCTGTTAATTCAGAGCCCTTTCTTTTTCTCACCCACCTTTTTTTGGGAGTCACAATGACATTGTCCGAGGTTCACCTTTCCACCTTTTCCTGTGACTCCCAAGAGTCACGCCATCATTGGTTAAAAAAAAAATAAAATAAAAAGATGTGCTTTATAATATTATAAGGGCTTTGGAAGTTTGGAATGATGGGAGGTGTGTGATCACTTTCATTACCACTCTACAGAAGAGACCTTGGTCCTACATATTCTCAACTCATCATCTCAGAGCTGTGTGTACAGCTCCAGCCAGGGCTGTTTGCCCAGTACAGAGCAAAGTATTACAGTCATTTCATGAGCTTAGGTCACCATGGAGAGCTCATTTGCAGGCTATTTTTGCATAAATTATCCTGGTTGGCTCTCTAGATGCTCAAAAATTCCCCAGATAATTGCATCACCCTCAGTTTCCCTGTGGCTGGATAGCTCTTCCCTCAGAGAGGCCAGCAACTAAGGCATACTTCACCCAGAAAAACAGCATTTGTGAGATGTCATGCATATAGCAGGAAAACCCACAGAGATATTGAAAATTTAATCCTACCTGTTTTATTAGCTAGAAGGAATTTAAATTGCTCAGGAAGGGTCTTTTGTTGATAGAAAGGGAAGCATTAAAGGCTTCTGATATTCTGATAAATTGCAAGTAAAAAACAAAAACCAGACTTTCAGAAATCCCTGCTAGGAATCCAAGGGTCCAAATGCTCTGCCTGAATATTTTAGGAGTACAAGACTTCTATTTACCAGAACCTAATTACAGTTAAGTGGCCTCTTTGGATAGTGCTATAATGAGGGTGATTCTTCTGGTACACTGAGTTCTGACCAGGACTGACTTCCTCCTGCAGAGGTATTGTATTATGTCTCATGTCTCCCATTTATTCTTTCAAGATGCTGTGGTACCATAAGGTTGGCATATGTATAAAAAATGTCATAAAGTGAACAAGCTGACTCTATCTGCCCAATGTTAGGTTGTTCTGGCCAAAGCTAAGTGGCCTGTGAATGGAAGCTCACTGGGTAGCACCCTTTTCATTTCTTCAAAATTGCCAAGATTTCACGTTCTTTAGGGCTCTGGGAATGGCCCATTTGGTTAGTTCTTTTTATATTGAAAGACTATCGAGAACAGAATCACTTACTAGCATAATAATTTACCCAAATAGAAGAGAGTGTGTGAATATTTGTGTTGGGCAGTAGAAAGACTGCTGGATTTGGATTCAGAGGACATGGCCTGGAGTCACACCTCTGCTATGATGCAACTTTGGGAAAATCATTTAGCCTTTCTAGGTTTCATTTTCCTCATCTGTAAAATGAAGGCGTTAGATCATGATATATGGATTTGGAGCTAGACAGGAACTTTGAGTCATTTAGTTCCATAACCTTCTCTCCATATTTTACACATAAAGAAATTGAAGTCCAAAGAAAGATGACCTATAAGGTTCCTTTCAGCTCTTAATCTATAACCTTATGACCTCAGGTTTTTGGTACATGATAACTAAGTTTGATTCCATGGCGTAGGGTTTCCATCTGATTGTGCTGCTCTCGTACTCAGGATATATTGTTGATATTTCATGGATATCAAGTAATAATGAGGCCACACTAAATCTACCTGGACCCACTCATATTCCAGTGACTTATCTTTCTTCAAATATAATCGTATTTTTCAATGAATTCCTCCTAAATCCACATTCATAATGGTTTAGGAGAGTCCTAACTTAGGAATGTTATGTGCCTGCTTGCATTCTATAATGCTGAACATTTCATCTGGGAATCATCCTTAGATTGTGTACAACTGTCCTAGGAGACATCAGTCCTCAAAATATCTCCCTCCCAGGGGGCTTCAGACAAAGGCTTTCTCTGGTTTCAGCGTGGAGTTACTTATCATGTCTGCCCTCTGCTCTCTCCCACCTTACACGTGATCTCTTAATTGAGGAATAGGATGGCCTCTTCTCAGTTCTCATCCTCGTTGAACTCTGCAGAATTTGACACTATTAATCACATCCTCTTGGATATTCTCTCCTCTTTGGGCTTTTAACACTGTTCTCTTTTCTGTATGACTTCTCAGTCTTCTTTACTGCTTCTTTGTGCATTGCATGTCCGTTAACCATGAATATCCCCAAGGCTACACCTCAAGACATCTCTTTTTTTTCTGTATTAACTTTACTATGCAGATGATTCCCAGATCTATACCATCCCATTTTCTCTTCTGAGCAATGGTTCTAGTCAATTAGTCAATAGAATTTCTTAAGTGCCTGCTGCGTTCCAGGCTTTCTAGGAAGCACTGGGGATACAAAAGAGACAAAAGACAGTTCTGCCCTCAAGTTGCTCACAATCTAATAGCCAGCTGCCTCTTGGATATTTTTAATTGTGTGTCTTTAGGCATCTCAAACTTAACCTATCCAAAACAGAGGTTATTTTTCCCCCTAAACCTTCTTTTCTTCCAAACTTCCCTAATGCTGTTAAGTCTCTCCCATTCCAATCCATTCTCCCCCTCAATAAATTTCAGTGCTTCCCTATTGCCTTGAGGATGAATATAAAATCCTGTTTGGCATCCAGAGCTCTTCATAACCTGGCCCCTTTTTACTTTCCTAGTTATTTTACACTTAATCCCTAGGTAGATAGATGATAGACAGATAGATAGATAGATAGATAATGTATATATAGCTTTGTATGAATGTATGTATGCATATACTCTGCAATCCTTCTACACTGCCCTGTTTGCTGTTCCTTATACATAATGTTTAATCTCCCACCTCTGGGCCATCGGTGGTTCCTCATATCTGAAATACTCACCCTCCCTCACCGTTACTTCTTAATTTCCTTGATTTCCTTCAGAACCTGGCTTAAATCCTATCACCTTTAGGAGCCTGAGCTGCTAACACATTCTTCTTTAAGATTACTGTCCATCTACATGATATTATTTTGGTAGTATATGTGTTGTTTCCCCTGATAGAAAGTATGTCTCCTATGGATGAGCACTGTTTCATTTCAGTTTTTGTTGTCCCAGAGCCTAGCATAATGCCTATCACACAGTAGGCTTTTCATGCTACAGTGGAAAGAATGATGAATTTGGAGTCAAAGGACATTGGTTCAAATCCTAGCCACTTATTACCTGTGTGTATGTACCTTGTTATTTATATGTTCCCCCCATTAAAATGTGAACTCCTTGAAAACAGGCACTGTTTTTGCCTTTCACTACATCCTCAATGCTTAACACATCAACATATTCGGTAAATGTTTGTTGTCTGAGTAATTACTTAGACCAGAAAGCCAGGTTATTTACCTGATTGTTGAGCTGGATATTTTCACAAGGATAAGGTCAGAAGGGGTTGAATCATGGATGCTGAATTCAGTTCTCTCTAGCATTTAAAGCCTGGTATTTTTTTGGATAGTTCTTATTTCAAAATCTGGAGTTCCTCCAGAAGGCAATAATGCTGAACTTTAAAAGGAGAGAATTAATTAAGTGTTGCAAAGCAATCCAGCAAAAGTAGAAGATAATTACATTTTAAAGAAAATGCCAAATTTCCATATGGAAAGGACAATAAACCTAATGGAGAGAGGAGGTATTTTTCTATTGTTGGCCACAAAAGGGAGTATTTGGCTATAAGTTTGAAAAATAATATCACTTAGCAATAGGTGAAAGATCCATAGCTCTATTTTATAGACATTAAACTGGAAAGTTTAATGCTTGTGTTTCCACATGCACTTCAAGTTTGTTCTGGCAAGTGAAACCTTTTTAAATCTAGCTGCACAGTGTTCTTTGAAGCTGCATATTGAAGTAGGGGGTCCAAGGCATATGCTAAATTCTTGAAGAAGATGAAATAAATCTTTGTTGTTTCACTTTCTTACACCAGAACAATCAAAGAGCTGTTGGTTCTTCTTAGCACAGCTCATTTAATGACACTAAAACATTTAACTTTGGGGTTTTTTTATTGAGGCAGTCAAGGTTAAGAGACTTACCCAGGGTCACACAGACAGTAAGTGTCAAGAGTCTGAGGCTAGCTTTGAGCTCAGGTCCTCCTGACTCTAGGACCCATGCTCTATCCACTGAGCCACATAGCTGCTCCAAGATGCATGTTCCCTCAAGAGGAACCCACATTTAACATTAATTTTTCCATTTCATCTTTTATTGGATGTTGGTTTCCATGTATAGATAAATATAAGATCATCCTCTCTTGATAGTGTGGCTCGTATTGCAAAGTATTATTGGACTCCTCTTAATTGCTTAGGCATGGAGCAAGAGAACTGGGAGTGGAAGAAAAAATCAAGCCTAAGACCTAGGCAGATGATTATACGGCCCTCCTAAGAAGATTTTTTTGTATGTAATAGTCATCTTCTTTGCCCTGTACTTCTCCCTTTTTAGCTGAAAGGCCTGAACACGTCCTCATAATCCCATTGTGGCACACAAAAAAATCAGCAAATCAAGTTAGAGCTAGAAAGAATCTTAGAGAGGACTTAAGTAACTTGCTCCAAGTCACAGAGCAAGGATTTGAACCCAGGACTTCTTGACTCCCAGTTCAATACCATGTCTGCTGATGCCATTCTGATGCCATATGATTAATCAACTTTTATGTTAGTATGGAAAAGTAAGAACTTTTGTGAAGTGCCACAAATGATACCAAAATCAGTTTTCTTACCGCTCATCATGTTTAAAGCAGAATTAATTATTTCCCCTCATAAAGTTTGAATTTCTCATTTCTTCCCATTCCTTCCAATGGCCCAACTTTGTAACCTTAGAAACATTCCTCACTCTTCCTTCTCCTTTACCTTCTCCCTCCCAAATCTGATCAGTGGCCAAGCCTAGTGGGAGAAGGGGAAATGATATATGGAAATGATCATGTATATAGGAATTCAAGGGAGAGAGAGATCATTCTTTCAGGGTTTTTTTTTACTATGACTTTTGAAGTCCTATAGTACTCCTACAGAAAGTATTTGTTGAGAGAAAGGGCCTATACAGCTGTCCTTACTCTGTTGTAAATCTTAGCAAGGACTTTAATTCCTAAAGGGACCATTTTTGTATACTTTTCTTACTATGAAGCTGCAATGTGTTTTGTCCATATCTGAGTCATCCTCACTTTGGAGGTGTTGTTGGCTTACAGAGTGACAGACTGGGAAGTTAGCAGGTGAAAACTCATAATCAGGTTGTGGATTAAAGCCAGATAGACGGGGTTGAATTTTAGACTTTCTAAAGAAAGGCAACCAGGTATAGTGAATAGCGAGTTAGTAGTTGAGACATGGAGACCTGGATTCAAGTTCTGTTTCTGAATATACCAGTGATGTGACCTTGAGCAATAAGTTCTTTCACCTCTCTAAGCCCTCACAGAATTCCCTGAGCATGATGCCAATCTTCATTGGTGGAAAGAGGGGCCACACTTGGATTCTTCCTCCATTCTTGCCTCACCAGCTGCTTCCTTGGTATCTCCAAATGACTTTTCCATAAGTATCTCAAATTCAATGTGTATGACACAGAAGTAATTAGGTCCCCTCAAAAAGTTTGAATTTCCTTAGTTTTTGGAGGGTCCCTCTCTCCTTCCAGTTAAAGTTTGCAAACTTAGAATCATCCTTGACTCTCCCTTCTCCTTTTCCTTCTCCCTCCCAAATTGTAACAGTAAGCACCCCAACATACATGGGGGGCACTGATATCACTGGTTCTTAGAGATTCATTCATAAAAGGAAAGGCAACTTTTGAGGGGTTAACAATCACTTTAATCAAGCACATGTATCATTCCTTTAACCAAGCAATATATCATTCACCTAGTTCAGGGAAGTCAGCACCCTGAACTTCAAAGAAAATACAGAGAAATAAAAAGATAAACAGACATGGCATCCTCTGCTTGAATTCAACAGACAGGTCCACCTGTCTGACCATAGTTACCAGAGAGGGAAGCACAGATATCTGGATTTTCAAAGCCTGGGGGACTCTTTTAGCAGCTTCCCAGAGTCCTCATCTGGCCAAACAACCAAAATAAAACATCAACTCAGAGTACCTTTTTTAAAGCTAGAGGGCATCCCAACACTTAAGAATCAGTACCTCATTAACAAAAGATTCCTACAAATTTGTAGGCATTCCTACAAATCTTCCCTAATCAAACTCCCCTTAATGGACAGGCCTATTAATGGGTGGGGAAGATCTTTAATCACATTAACAATACAAATACGTATACTATTTCTAGTTTAAAAAAAACTCGTTTCTATACTTTACTCCTAGTAAAGATTCTTGATTGATAAAGGCAAGATTCAGGCAGAGGCACTTGATTATACTAAAACAAAAACAGCAAAATATCCTATTTTGCTTGCTATCACACAAATCTTATCAGTTGCCAAGTTTAGTGGGAAGCAGAGAAATGATATATGCAAATGATCATGTGTAGAGGAACAGTCTCATAGAGTAGGCTGAAAGATTCAAGGGGGAGAGAGATTATTCATTCAGTTGAGAGGGGAAGAGGGAAGAGAGAAGGTCTCATAAAATTAGAGAAGGTTTTAATGAATAATAACTATTACAACAGCAACAGTCAAAACAATAGTTAACATTTGTATGGTGCTCTAAGGTTTACAAAGTGCCTGATAAATCTTATTCCATTTTAACTTCATAATAACCCTGTAAGGTAAGTTCCTGTTCCCATTTTATAGATGAGGAAACAGATGCAGGTGGGGACTTGCTCAGGGTCACGTAAGTAAAAATCATCTGAGTTCAGATTTGAATTCAGGTTTTCCTAACTCCAAGACATCACTCTCCACTAATTATACCACCTGTTTTGGGGGCAGGGAGTCTGTTCCAGGCACTGGGAAAGGCCAAAGGCCATGTGCAAATGTCCAGAGGCAGTAGGGGGCAGTATGAGATCAATGATCTGTCCATATTTGTTGTAGCCAAATGAGAATACCAAGAGCTAAGTCTTGCAAAATAAATTTGAGCCAGATTGTGCAAAGCGGTGAATTCTATTTTAAGGACTTTATTTTATTTTATCCACTAGACAATGGGGAGTCACTAAAGGATTTGGAGCAAGGGAATGATATAATCACAATTAAGATTATTTTTATGTCAGCACAAAGGATGGAATAGAAAGGAGAGAAATTAGAGGCAGGAAAAACAGTTATAATCATGCAGGCAGGAAGTACCTGAATTAGAATGATTTCACCAAGTGGAGACAAAAGCAAGAAATATCTGAGATCAAATTCTCTCTACCTGGCTACTGATTAAATGGTGGGGGATGGGGAAATAGAGAAAAGAAAGAGTTAAGGAGGATTCAGAAGCTTGGACCTTGGTGAAGGGGAAAATAATAGCATCATTGAGAGAAGTAAACAAGTTAGGATAAAGGGTAGATTTTAGAGAGACGTAATAGAGAGAGAGAGAGAGACAAAGTCATTTATAGAGTCACTCATTTATCTATAGAAGAGGTTCTTAGCCTCTTTTATTATAGACAGGTAGGTGGCACAGTGGCTAGAGTGCTGGACCTGAAGTCAGGCAAACCTAAGTTCAAATCCCACCTCAGACACTTACTAGCTCTATAACTTTGAGCAAATGACTGCCCCAGTTTTCTCAACTATAAAATGGGATATTCATAGCGCCTACCTCCCAGAGCTGTTGTGAGGGTTGAGCAAGATCCTATTTGTAAACTACTTAGCATAGTACCATAATAGATGCTATAGAAATGCTAGTTATTATTAATCCATTTTGTGTCATGGACTCCTTTGGCAGCCTGGTAAAGTCTGTGGATATTTCCTTAAAATAATATTTTTAGATGTATAAAATAAAATGCATAGGATTACAAAGAAAATCAATTGTATTGAAGTAAAGATTTAATTTTTTTCCCAAGTTCATCAATCCCATAAAATCTGCCCATGTATTCCTAGGGTCATGGGGCCCTCCATTAAGAAACCCAAATTCAGAGATTTATGGTTACAAAAATAATGTCATCTTGTTTTACACAGGGATAAACCATGGTGCCAAGTTGATTTTCCAGGTTTTTACTGCTAGTGTCAGAGTTAGAATTTGAATCTAAAGTCAATGCCCTTTCCATTATATCAGGTGTTAGACATGTTCTTTTTTAGGTATAGATATGACATATAGCAAGTTCTTTGAAATAGTGAACTGAAGCTAGAGGGAGAGGTCAAAGTTGGAAATACATAGAAATCACCAATCTAAATGATTTGTGATAAATTAGGATGATTGAGAAATGTGCTACATCAGGTAAAAAAAAATCACACAATTTGAAAAAAGAAAGGAAATTCTTATGGAGAGTTGCAATAATTCAAGTCTTAACAATTCACTTATTTTCTGGCTTTTGAATATCATTGAAATATCTCACTGATTTTTTTCTAGATACCATTATCTTGATTGCAGGTAATAGGATGGAAAACCACTCAGATATCTTAATCTTCCTAAATGTAAACTTCCCTACAGTTTGGATATTTTGGTGATCTCAAAATAAAAAAAAATTATAATAAGATATTAATAAAATGTTCCATTTCTAAATGCCCCCTTTTAAGAGGCAAAGGTTGCTTGCATGATGGCTTAGAATGCAAATGTAAATTTTATATTTTAAATTTATAAATATATGTATATATAGTATGTGTGTATCTATATACACATATATACATATACATAAAATATATATATGTATGTATCTTATGTAAGTCATATATAGGAAGATTATCTAAAATACATGTAACAAATATGATAGACACACAGACAGACAGATAGATAGATAGATAGATTAGATAGGTGTGGGTGGAATTAGTAGATATGATCTGAAGTTTGGTCCATTTTTGCAGAAAGTTGGAAGAGGGCTACGTCTATAACACCAGCTGGGGAGTAGCAGGAAGAGTCTAAGACCATAAGAGGCTTGATGATCTTTTGTATCTCCTAGAGAGGTATTCAATATATTGAGTCACCCTCAAATATCTCTAAATACAACATTCAGACCCTAAAAAGGAAAGCAACTTCCTCGATTTCTCTTAATCCCTTAGTTTAAACTCACCAATTTAGCCCCTCAGCACCAAATGCTAGGTACATAAAAAACACAAATAGCTAATAGCAAATAAACCTATTTATCCAAATAACACAGAAAATGGAAATTAGAAAAGCTCTACAGATTAGAACATATTGAAGAATATCCAAGAGTTAATAAAATTTCAGCTCAAACCAGAGGAGAACTACTTTACCCAGGGATGGTCCTCTCTTCATAATGTCTAGAATTACAACTTCTTGAGGTCAAAGATGGGCCTGCTCTCATATTTGTCTATGGTTCTGAAGGCTCCAGTCTATCTTCTGAAAGTCTTTTTCTCTCTCAAAAACCTCCTTTGAGATCTCTTTATGCCTCTGCAGTCCTCTTTGCAGCAAATAAGTAAGTCCCATTTGCAGACAGGTTCATCCTCAGCATTCTCTCAGCCACTCAGGAGTCATAACACCCTCTGTTTAAACAGCAGAGGGCTGACCCCTTGCCAAACTGCCCCAGGCTTCACATTTAACGTTAGTGTAGCATTTTACACGGATTACTTCTCACATCCCCTCTCCCCCACCTCCACACAAAATGCTTCATTTGATTTCCACAATAAACCTTTTAGGTAGGAAAGTAACTGAGATTATCACTTATTTGGATAATTTGTGAGTAAAAGTATGAGCCAAGAAAGGTTAATTGACTTGTCTGAAGTCAATGAGCTAGTATATGGTGGACCTAGCACCAGAATCCTGGTCTTCTGACTCCTGGTAGGGTGCTTGCTACCAGCTTTTCCTGCTGACTTCATTCAATTATCTTGAAATGAGGCTACAATTCATCAAATGTTGCTTCTTAAAAACCAAATTAAAGTACTGCTCTTGCTCCTGAATTCTTTTGTTATTAGCTGTCTACATTGAAAGACCAAAGACTTTCAGGGTATTTATTTTCCTTAGAATGAACTATAATGTTCATTTTCACACTTTTTTTTATCTCCTTGATAGTGTTACTTATAGGATTGGGCAAGTTAAACTAATTATTTCACGTTAGTTTTGGAAACAACTCAGCACTTGAGTATTTCCAGTATAAATTTGTTTTATTTGAAAACGACAAAAGCCAAATAAAATACATATACTTTTTTTTAGCCATTTCCAGCTTTGTTATTATTTCTACTGAGTTGGAATTTTTTCCAGAGAGCCAATAATTGGGCTTTAAAAGAGATGAGCCTTTGCCAATATTATCTGCATAAACAGATCCTCTCGTCAATATCTGTATGATTTATGAGTATTCTGAGGTTTTTTTGTTTGTTTATTTTGGTTTAGTTTTTTCTTTTCTTTTTCTTCTAATTGTTTTTAATAATTAGCGGCCGCTAAAAATCTAGTTATTGCAATTTAGGCAGAAAAACATCAGGGTATTTTCCAGTTTTTAAAATGGGTACATTTTCTCCTTTAAATTCTCTCCTTCTTTGGCTTATATGCCCCTGTGCTTTCCTAATTCTCCCCTTACCTATTTTTTTTCTGCAAATAGCAGCGTGTCATAGAAAATACATGGAGGTAAATAAGAGTTACTAGAACTGGATTGTAGTCCTTTCTCTGTCATGTGACCTTGGCCAAGTTGACTGAGCTCTCATACCCTGAATTTCTTCTCTTATGAATTGGGAGATAATACCTCACCTTCCTGTCTCATAGCAATATTATGAAGAGCAAATGAAACATTTTGTGTGTGATAACAGAGATCAATATGAACAACATTTTAGATGTATAAAGGACTGGCCTCTTAACATCCTGGCAAGGTAAATTGGGGTAGTGTCATTTTCTGCATTTCAGAGACAAGTAAACTGTACTTTTTTTTCCCCTTGCGGACCTCCTCTCCACCAGCTATGTCTGTATGAAGGAAGCTAGTAAAACATCCTCGCTCTCCCTAGTCTCTGTGGTCCAAGTACCCATGGCATCTCCTTTAACTTGTCTTTTTACATGAAAGGATAGTTAACAATATAAGAAAGGAAATTAATTCGAAGAAAAATGGCATGAGGGCTGACACTGGAGTGGGAAAGACAGTGCGCCAAGCCTTGCCTCAGGCATATACTGGCTGTGTGGTCACTGGCAAGTCATTAACCTTTTAGCACCCTCACAAAACTCAAGACGGTGATTTTTAAACTACCTTTGCTCACTTTGGTGCAGGAAAACATAGCCTAATAGTAAAACCAGGGTGCTGGGGTACACTCTTTGAGAACCTAAGATTCTAAATTACAAAAAAATTGAAACTTTGCATCAAAGATGAAATTTTCAATACTGAGAATTTCCTACACAGCAAGATATAGGAGATGACAGAAGGCTAGACTTTGAGTTGGGTAGACAGGTTCAGATCATGCCTCTTGACACTTACTAGTTACATGACTGTAGGAAAATCAAATAATTCCTCTGCATCTCTATTTTCTTACCTGTATCTTGGGAAGGGTGATATTAATACCTGCAGTCCCCTCTTGGAAAGACTGCTGTGTCACTCAAATGCGACGAGTGTATAAAGATTTTCACAAAGTTTAAAAGAACATATATGTGTATATATGTGTGTGTATATATATATATATACACACACATATATATATACATATACACATATTTGTTTATTATTTTCATTATTCTTACACAGCAAACTTCGGATGCCCCTATAAGAAAACCACAAGTATCCAGAATGGTGATACTGTTGAATTTGGACTAATAGGTCCAAACCAAGTAATAATATTAATTAAAAATAAATAAATAAACAAAATAATAATAGTAACCATAAATGAAAATTTGAGAGAGAAAAATTATTTCTGCCAGGAGGGGGGAAGGGATATTTCATGGAGAGTTTAATATAAACTGACACTTTTGATCAATTGACCAGAATGTAAAACTCCTGGAGGGCAAAGATGGCTTCATTGTTGTCAGAACCTAACAAAATGTCTGCCACATTAAGTACTGGAAGATAAGCTTATTGATTAATAGATTATTGATTACAAGCTTGCATCTGGATCTCAGGTTCCTCATCTGTATGGTCTGGATGATATTTAAGTAGCTCAGAACTCAAAATCTATAATCCTGTGAATTGAAGTCTCACTAGTTGAATATGGTCTATGAAAACTGTTATATTGGTGCCCAAGATAATTGGTCTTAACTTGAGGAAGTTACTATAGGGTATTTAACTATTTAGGGCAAGTTTTCTTATTAGAGGGCACCCTAAATTTGTTGAACAAACCATTTCTTAAATCATTAAATATCTGTGAAACATCTTGATTACTGCTTCTGTTGTTTATTAGTTGTATCTGACTCTTTTTGTCCCCATTTGAGATTTTCTTGCAAAGACACTGGAGTGGTTTGCCATTTCCTTCTCCAACTCATTTTACAGATGAGGAAACCGAGGCAACAAGGTTAAGTCCAACTCCTTTAAACTCCATTTGAGGTTTTCCTGGTAGAGATACTGGAGTGGTTGGCCATTTCCTTCTCCAGCTCATTTTACAGATGAGGAAACCGAGGCAACAAGGTTAAGTCCAACTCCTTTAAACTCCATTTGAGGTTTTCCTGGTAGAGATACTGGAGTGGTTGGCCATTTCCTTCTCCAGTTCACTTTACAGATGAGGAAATTGAGGCAAACAGGGTTAAATGACTTGCCAAGGATCATACAGCTATAAGTATCTGATGTCATATTTGAACTTGAGAAGATGAGTTTTCTTGACTGCAGGCCTGGTACTCTACCAATGTACCAACTGTCTACTTCTTACTGCTTTTACTTACCAACAATAGTGACGTGAGGCAGTTTGATACATTTTGAAAAATTAACACAGTTTAATTTCATATTGTTGATGTATCTGTATATAATTCCTGTGTAATCAAAGTAATTGTCTATTAAAATTGATAAAGAAATTACCAAACATTTGATGAAGGGAGGGAATAAACATTTATTAAAAGCACCCACTTTGTGCCAGGCACTTGAAAAATATTATCTCTGTTGATGAGAAACATTATTTGCTGCTGAAAGGTCCTACTCCAAACCTATCAATTTATAGATGAGGAAACTGAGGTCAAGGCAAAGAGAAGTTGAATGACTTGGCATGTAGCCGAGCCAGGATTTGACCTTGCTTCCTCTCCAAAGGCAGTGTGGGATAATGGAAGGAACTCTGGATTAGGAGTTGGGAGATGTAGGTTCTAGTCTTTGTCCCAGAGGTGGCCAATTTTATTGAAAAGAAAGCTAGATTTATAATGGACAGACATGGGTTTGAATTCCAGCTCATCCTTAGATGAATTATTTAAGTTTTTACACATACACACATACACACACACACACACACACACACACACACACACACACACACACACACTGAAATGGGGGAACAGCACAGGAGAGTGGAGGATAATGTCCTTACTATTTGCCCTTAGATTCTTTTGCTCCATAAGTTTCACAGTGACTGATAAAAACAAAGACATATGCAGATTGACATTTAGGAATTAACTGGAAATAAAGGACACTTTCTAACCTTTAAATCAGAGTCACTTAAGATAGAGATGTTGATCCTAGCTGGAGTAATTACTTTCAAAGACAAATTGTATTTGCCTCCAATTATCTAGCTGACTATTCTGGTTCCAGAAAAGCTTGACTCCTGAAAGATAAGAATTCAGGACCTCATCAAATCCTTTCTCTATGATGGGAGTTTATTGAGGTGGTATATTTTTTCCCTTGCTACTCTGATGACTAGATGTGCCTTCTTCAAGCTAAAAGAGAGATGGCAAAGTCTAATTCTCCTCCTATTGGGCAGGGGTATCTCCTCAGATAAGGACCCTAGCAGAAGCTCAGACTCTGGCAGCAGAGACAGGTTCCACAACCATTTTGGCAATGGATTTGGCAATGGACACACCCAAGAATAACTATCACCATGAAGCTAGTAGGGTAACTCACTGCAGAGTGGGCAAATCTAGAAATGACCATGAGGCCAGGCGGAGTAGATCCAGTGGAAACAACAGAAATATTGGCAAAAATCAAGAGCCCAATGGCATTTGAGACATGAGTAATCCTTCCACAAATGTGGATACATGTTTACATGTGTTTTACCCATTATACTTACTCTTCTCATTGTAGATGTGTGTATTGGGGGGTGAGGTGGGCAGTTTGGAGGTGAAGGGGAGACTGTTTCTTAACTCTCTTTTTATGACACTATGTTAAATACCTTCACTTTGAGTTTATTGTATCCTCCAGCTAAAAAGTAGAAAGTAAACTCATCAGTAGAAATTCAAGGCAGGATAGGATGGAGGGAAATATAGTAAGTCTTACACAACACGACTATTATGGAAGTCACTTGCAAAACTACACAGATATGGCCTACATTGAATTGCCTGCCTCCCCAAAGGGAATGGGTGGGGAGG
>CM053771.1:498804676-498842299 GCA_028658325.1 Potorous gilbertii | reverse complement strand
ACAAAGGGGGAGAAAATTTTGGAACCCAAAATCTTGTGAAAATGAATGTAAAAAGTTAAATAAATTTATTTAAAAAAAAAAAAAGAAATTCAAGGCTATAATTCTGAGTGAATGTAGGCCTATAGAGAACTTTGAACAAGGACACCACATGTGAGACCAGAGTGCCCCACATGCTACAAAGCACGAGGACTGGATAAGATTTTATTTATATAGCCCTGTACCTACATCTCTTACCCAGACCAATATATCTCCTCAGTTTCCTCATATTAACGATGCCATTATTTTCCTGGTCTCTGAGTCTTAAAAACTAAAATTTAGCTGTAAACCCCCCTCTTTTATTGTCCATATCTATTCAGTCACTAATTTCTGCCAGTTCTTTCTCTATAATGTCATTTGTATTAGTTCATTCTTGTTTGTTTCCATAGCAACCAGTCTGATTCAGGTTTTTTAGCACTTTATCGTTTAATACCGCAATTGCCTCCTAATTCTCTACTTCCCATCTCTTACCTTTTGAAAATGATTATTGAGAAACATTTGACAAATCACAGCCACACCATCATCTGTATTAGAAAGGACTTCCCAGACATTTTTTCACAAAAATCTTACTTATCAAGTCCCTGTCTAATACAAGCTCTGGCTCTTTTCACCTATTAAATCGAATCTCAACTCCCTGGTATAATTCAAGGTATAAAGTTCTCCTCTCCCACTCTATCATTTTTCCAACCTCTTGTTTCATTAGACAGTAATACAGCCCCTCCTTCTAGACAATCTCTTCATTATTCAAGATGTTTCTCCATCCTTAGAAGACTTTGCCACCCTTCTTCCAATCTATGCCTTTTACTTTCTTCAAGACCTAGCCATTGCCATCTCAGATACAATATATCCAAAACAAAAGTTATTATCTTTCTCCCCACACCCTCCCCTATTCCAGACTTTCCTTTTATTAAGGTACTCCCATCTTCCCAAGCTCACAAAATATCTGTCCTTTTCTATTGTCCTTTCCCCACCCCTTCCCTCCCCTCTCCAAATTAATTTTTCAGGCTTCCTTCAAGACTCGACTGAAATCGGACCTTCTGCAGGAGGTCTTTCCCACTATACCCAGCTGTCAACACCTTCATCTCTCACTCCCATATTATTTTTCATTTGTAGCATATAAAGTATGGTTTTTTTGCACATGGATCTCTGAGAAAAGGCTGAAAATACTTTGTGAATCCGCATCTACTCAAAACTATAGCTCAATAACCTCCATCAGTATGTTTGCTTGTAATAATTAGCCAAAATGATTAATTTGAACAATTAATTCAAAACAGACATTTAATGAGATAACATAGTAAGAAAAGTATCAATTTTCTCATAAATTTGGTACAAACTATCCCACAAGCATATACATCATTAATGGGAATGGTAAACCTAAGTAGTAATCATTCATAGGAGTCCATAAATAAGGACTGCATGTTGCCAGGGAGTATATGTATACAGATAGGGCACCCATGTGGCTAGGGAGTGTATATGGAGGAGCAAACCCATTCAGAACACATGAATTTAGGACACTCATTTAGGAAATGTATGCTGCCAAAGTACACTTACACACTTAGGCTACACAGGTCACCAATGCACCCACATGGAGGGGCAACCCCTGCCTTTAATACCAGACATTTTCTGGACCTGCTTCCTGATGGACACTGTAGTGCCAGAGTCTGCTGGGTGTGGTATCTCCAGTTTTCCCCCATGGCAGTCACATATCTCCTGCTTGTCAGTTATCTTTTCTGAGCTTTGGATGGAGTCTTCAGCCGAAGTGTTATCTTTTCCTCATGGAAACAATAAGTCACAGCCATCGCTTTTTTAGCTTAGGCTCTTTGAGAAAGGTAGGCCCTTCGTATACTCAGTCATAAGGCTAGGGAAAAGTGGCTTTCTCTCCAAAGGGAGAAAGAGGCCTCTGTGGTAGGATGGGCTCCCTTTCTACAGCAAAGAGGAGCATTTAAGAAAAGAAATTCAAATGTTCCTAACTGACTTAAATTAAATAGATTGCTTAGAACACTTTTTTTGTTTGCTTTACTACATTGGAGCATAACTGAAATACCGCATTGACGTGCCATATACTTCTCTGTTTCTCTCCATTTGAAAAACATACAAAAAATTTTGGCTCAACTTGAGATGGGAAAAAAATTGTTGGCTTTTTTAAAAGGCCTTCCCTTTTTAGTTATGTAGCATGATACATGGAACCAGGAGTGGATTTGTGGAAACCCTTATAACCTGAAAGAAGAGAACTGAGTTATACAGACTGAGCACAGAAGGAGCCTGTTAATGTACACCATGTACAGGAGAATTCAATACCATTGCCCTTCCGAAGCAGGAGTCATGGAAATGAAATTGACCTGAGATTTTCCTTTTTTCTTATTAAAGGCTTCGAACTCTTAGTAAAATATTCATTATTCAGCCTTCATTGGGAACAAAGGCCTTCTGTTTCATACTAAGTTTTTAAAAGTCTGAAGAAGAAATATTTGATATTTCTACTTGTGGATGAATGGATTAATTATATAAATATCTCCTAAGTATAGCAGGTGCATATATATATATATATATATATATATATATATATATTACATGAACATTATATATACATATATATTTATGTGTATGTATACAAATGGGACACATATACATGTGTGTATGTGTGGAATATATAACACACATATATCACATATAATGTACCACATATACATGTACATATGTGGGGGGTTGTAAATATACATATATACATTATATGTACGTACATATGTGTATATAGCACATACAAGGATTAGGTTGAATGGGGTAACCAGGTGGCACAGTGGATAGAGCGCTGGATCTGGAGTTAGGAAGATTCATCTTGAGTTCAAATCTAGCCTTAGCCACTTACTGTCTGTGTGACCCTGGAAAAGTCAGTCAACCTTGTTTGTCTCAGTTTCCTCATTTTTCAAACGATCTGGAGAATGAAATGACACACCACTCTAGTATCTCGGCCAAGGAAACCCAAAATGGAGTCATGAAGAGTCAGATACAACTGATATAATTGAACAACAAATAGATTGATAGAGATTCAAAAACAAATTTTTGGTTCAAGACCTATGGTCCCATTGTTACAGGTAATTCTCAGGGTCAAAACTCTTTCCACCAATGCATATCAGCAACTTACTCATAGAAGTTATAATCTTAGAAAGTTGCTTGGGTACTAAGATAACTTGCTAAAGATTGCATCATTGATGTGGGTGGGCGGGAGGGGGCGCTTCTTGACTCAAAAACCAGCTCCCTTTCTCACTATACCATGGTCACGCTGCCTCTTTGACTCAGTATAAATTTGAGATACTCATATTAAAAATATCATAACACTTTTGTCAATGACATACTTAGATATATAATATGTTGGAAAATGTCAAAGTTAATGCTATGGGCTAATAGAAAGTACCTGAGAAACCAGAATTCCAGTCTCAGCCCTGTTACCACCTGGGCAGCATTCCACTGTCACTTGTTTTCATCTTATAATTGTAGAAGTTAAACTTGCTCCATCAATCCAATAGGGTTGTTGTGGAAATAAACTGAGAAAAAGTATTTATGGAAAATCACTTTTAAAAAAAGGGACTGGAAATGTGACTCATAGGTTCATAGACCAAAATAGTGGTAAGATATCTTCAAAATCTTCCAGTTCAGCCTCATTATTTTACAGATGAGGAAACAAAGACTCAGAAAGGAAATGACTTACCCAAGGTCACACAGATATTAAGGTAGCTGACAACAGCATCTTAAGATATTGCTGACTACAGTTTCTTGAAAACTGTTTTCCCTCATGGAAATAGCCTCTTTCATTCAAATCTGCTATCATTCCATCCAATGAGGGTGCAGATCTGCCAGATGCCAAAAATTATGATCACTAAATAGTTTATCATTATTTTTTGCTTTTAGTTTGGAGTGTGTGTGTGTGTGTGTGTGTTTTTTTGGCAGTAGGGGGAGGGTGATTCATAGTTAGTAACAGATCATCTGGCTGCGTGTCCACCATAACACTCATTGTTTGGCATTTAGATTTCTTAACAATATAGTTCCAGTCTATTTTGCCAGATTGATTCCACATCAATTTTCCCCACACGTTGTATGCTCCAGTCAAATTGGAATACTTTCTATTCTCACTTCATGACTTTCCATCTCCTCAGAGGTTTTAAATCTGGGATCTATGAATTTTTATTTTTAATATTTCAATCACCACATACCAATATCAAATAAGATCCAAATAATTGGATGTATTTTTTGTGCCTTTAGAAACATTCTGAGAAGGGGTCTATAGCTTTCATCAGACTGACCAAATGAGCAACAATACAAAAAGTTAATAACCTCTGATCCTCACGGCATGCCTTCATGTACACTGTCCTCCTCAGAGGCATCACTCCCTCCTGAGCTACTCCCTTTAAAATCCTTAGCTGCCTCATGTCTCAGCTGGATGGGTGACCTTCCTGTGAGAGCCTTCTTCATCCCCCTCAAAACACACCAAACTACTTTGTGTGTATAAAAATATGCATATTACATGATACATGTAAATTATGTACAAAAATACATAATAAAAAAAATTAGCTTATCTGTGAACCTATTGTTTTCCCTAGTAGAACATAAGGTTGTTAAGGGTAGGACGTTCATTTTTGTTCTTTGTATCCTCAGCCCATAGCAGGAGGTCTAGCATATAGAAGACTATTAGTACTTGTTTGTTGAATGGAATTAAACTGAATCAAATTGAAGTGAACTCCCTAGAGTGACCTTTCCAGTTCATCTGCTACCCTGTACACTCACTCCCCGACCCTGAAGAAGGCTTCCATAGTACAGCACAGTCCTGGCTGTAATAAGAGTTCACATCTTCATTGTGACAATATGTATATATACATACACATATGTATGTATGTATATACACACATATAGAAACACAAAATGGGCATAATTATATTTTGTATACTTCACAGGGTTGCTGTCAGGATCAAATAAGATTTTTTATATAATTTTTATGAATATGTAAAAAGTTACATATACATTTAAATTTTATAAAACATTTATACATAAAATTATATATTTGTGTATATGTATATATAATCATATTTGATACATATATCTATATATAATCATATGTATAATCACAATAACTGTGAAGTAAATTGTCAAAATATAATTATAACCATTTTACAGAGAAGATAAGTGATATGGACAAAGTTACACAGGTATGTTAATATATATAAAATCTTATTTGACTTTCATTAATAACCCTGTGAAGTAAGTAGTCAAAATATAATTATATCCATTTTACAGATAAGCTAAATGACTTGGTTGGGGTGACATGGCTATTCAGGTGCAGACCAAGGTCTCCAACTAGCATTTTCTGGCTCCAAATCCAAATGCATTCAACTGCGTTCAACTACTCTTCATTTTACACTGACACCAAGGAAGAATGAATGTAAATTACCCACCCATACTAGGGGAAAACATATCACCATCTCTAGCCTTATCACTTAAGAATGAATGTAGGATTGGCTATCTGAAATACCTACACATAATTTACAGCTCTTGAGATCAGTAACTTGTCTTGTCAGCCTTAGTAAATTACTGATTAGGAGTTGTAGAAAATTCAGCCATCTTCTTAGCATAACTAAAAAGAACTAGCTTTGGATTCCAAGGATGTGGCTTTCAGTCTCTCTGCTGCCATGAATAGTTCCATGATCTTGAACAAGATATTTATGTTCTCTAGACCTATTTCCTTATCTATAAGTGGAAAAAAGATGGTTAAACTGGAAGACTTATGAATTTTTAGATTATAACACTTCTGAAAAGAAAAAAAGTAAAATATAAAATGTAAAATATTAAAGAGAGGAATGACTTTTCTTAGCAGAAGTGCGGTTTCTTTCTCAAAGATCCAATCTGAAAAGGTGTTCCCTCCTATAGAACTTACAAAAGTTCTAAAGTAAAATGTCAATAAGTTCCTGACATTAACTAGGTGGTATAGTAGATAAAGTGCAGGGTTTATGGTCAAGAAGACCTGAATTTTAATCCTTCCAAAGACATTTACCAGCTATGACATTCAGGGAGTCACTAGACCCCTCAGCCTTAGTTTCTCCATCTGTAAAATGGAGATAATGGTACCATCTAACTCACAGAGTTGCTGTTAGGATCAAATGAGATAATGCATGAGAAGCAATTTGCATGCTCTTGGCAAATTTCAAGTTGCTACATAAATATGTCAGTTATCCTTAGTGTTATTTGTTCCTATTGATAATTTGCAAATGATGGGGAAATCAGATATCAGATAACTTGGAAGATCCAAAAGTTTGAAATTTAAAACTTGACAGAACCCCCAACTATGATGCAAACCATACCACAAAGTTTCTCTGACCTCCAAGAAGTAGTAAATGAAAACACTGTACTTGCAGCATTTCTGTGCAAAAAATGAGTCAGAGAAATCAATTTTGATCCATTCATCCACTCATCATTTAAAAATGATCCTAAAGGAATGGGTCGCCACTTTGTTAATGCTAACAATATTTAAGTAAACCATATAATCAATATGACTAGCATGTGAAGTAGCATAAAAGATACCCTCAAGGACATGTATGAAAGAAAAAGAGAACGATCTGCTCACATAATGAGAATAAAGGATGAGAAAAAGACAAACCAAGGGCTGCAATGATAGTTATGAAATATTAAAGGAACCAAAGCATGGAATAGTTCCATGACAGTGTATTTATAGTAAGACACCGATGATACTGTTGGACAGTATTAGGAGGTGCGGATGGGTTTGACATCTACAGGAGCAGAAAGAATGCATGATGTGATCATGGATTCATACCATAATGCCCAATGGGATATCTTTCAGAAATGGGACACTGAAGGTCACTGAGATGCCAACTACTCTATACTTTGCTATTTGAAGGGTCTCATAATTCTTCTACTTAAATACTTGCCATTGTGTGAAAAATTCCTGTATAAATTCTTTTTTCTCTTTTCTCTCTTAGAGACTCCTTTGTCCATGTTTCATAGGGTAATTATTGAAACCTTTCTTTTCTCTCCCTTTGATAATACAGAATAACAGACTAAGAAAACACGCCTTTGAATTGAAAATGAATGACCTGACATATTTTGTGCTGGCAGCCGAAACAGAGCTGGATATGGATGAATGGATCCACACTCTCAACAAAATCCTCCAAATAAATCCTGAGGGGCCACTTCAGGAAAGGAAGAGTGCAGACCTCACAGATCTCAGGCTGGGTGAGAAACAGATGTGCTACCATTCCTTCTCATGCTGAAAGGAGACTCCTCATTTGGGGTCAGTTAGGTCATTTAAATTGCTACCTGCTCAAATAGCTTTCTGCCTCTAATCCATCCATCCCAGAGGTATCCATTTCCATAGATCACCCCCCCAAATCCTTACATTGACTTAATAATGGTAGTGACTACCAATGAGCATTTTTTCCAGTTGATTGACAATAATTTGAGATAGTATTTCAACCAAAGTTGTTGGGAGTCACCTATTGGGAGCACTGCAAACATTATTTCTGAAACCAGTTAATGGATCATTTCTCAGAAGATACATCACATTTTATGACCTGACATTAGAGTCAAGTAATGGAACTCTCTCAGATTGCTTTTTTTAGGCCTTGATAATGCAGATGTTCATAAATTCATAAATGGTTAGCAGTACAGCAGACAGAGCATTAGTTGTAAAAACAAAAAAAACAGTCCAAATCTGAACTCAGAATCTTGCTACCTGTGTGATGCTAGGCAAGTCGCTTAACTTCTCAATGCCTCAAATCCCTCATCTGCAAAGTAGGGATGCTAATAGCATCTCCCAGCAGGTTGTTGTGAAATTAAATGAGATATTGGTAAAAGGCTTTGTAAACTTTAAAGCATTACACAAATGCTAGTGACTATTATTATAGGGTAGGTAGGTGATACAGTAAATAGAATGCTGGACCTGAAATCACAAAGACCTGAGTTCAAATCCAGCTTCAGACACTTATAAACTACGTGACCCTGGTCAAGTCACTTAACCCTGGACCTCTGTTAAATGAGTTGGAGAAGCAAATAGCAAACCACTCTAATATCTTTACCAAGAAAACCCCAAATGAGGTCATAGTCAGACTCAACTTAACAATAAGATGATTAATATTTTAAGATATCTTCAATGAAAATGAATCCTCTAGTTAGATATTTTTCCAACTTTTCTTCCAAATCTGTTCTCTCTTGGTGCTCTCTATCTGGTCAGCTGCTCCTCAATCTCCTTTGTTAGTTCCCATGCATGATTTGCCCAGGGGTGTCCCCCAAGCTTCCTTCTCAGGCCCTCTTCTCCTTTTGCCTTGCACTATCTCATTTGGCGATCTCAAGGATTCTTGCCTGCACAGATGCTGACCAGATATACCTGGTCTTAGCCTCTCAGCTGTACTACAATTACACCTTACCAGCTGCCTTTAGGATGTTTCCATCTAGATGTCCTATGTGCATCTCAAACTCAACACATTCAAGACAAAACTAATTCTGTTTTCCTCAAACTCTCTATCTCAAATATACCTATTTCTGTCAAAGGTACCATCATCCTGCCCATTTCCAAAATCATATTATGTTACATACATGCATTCCAAGTTCATATCATATTATGATATATTCTCTATTTGTCATCCTCAGTCACTAGATATATTTGATCTGTTGCCAAATCTTGCTTCTACATTCCCAAAATGGACCCTTCCCTCCACCCTCCACAAAGCCACTGCTCTAGTTCAGACCTTCATCACCTCATTACCTGGACTGTTATAACAATCCTTGTAACTCGTCTCCTCTAATTGTCTCGTGTGAGGAGAGGGGCATGGGGAAAGGCCCAGGCAATAATCTTTTACATAGCATACTGTAGGTTCCTGGCACTTTTTACAAATGTTATCTGATATGATCTTCACAAACTACCTGTGAGGTAGATACCACTATTACCCCCATTTTACAGTGGAGGAAACTGAGGCAAAGAAAGATTAAGTGACTTGTGCAGCATCACACAGCATCTGAGGTAGGATTTGAACTCAGGTCTTTCTGACTCCTAGTCTAGTGCTCTGTATCCACTGTGCCACCTAGAAGTCTGATAGAGGAGAGAGGAGACCTTCAGGTATAAATGGCTTAAGCACATTTATACCTTTTGCCTGAATGAGAAGAGGAAATCTCAGACTCTCAGAACGCTCTTCTCTCTTTCCCTTCTTCCTCATACGTGGATGTTTCATGTCACTTCTGCTTCATTTTCTGACATAGCCAAGGCTGAAGAGGAAAGGAAGAGAGATGATTTTGTTGGCAGTGTCTGCAGAAGGTGTCCAAGCAGCTAGAGAGCCCTGGTTTCAAGCCAGGGCAGTGCCCAGATCTAAACTGAATGATTCAGACTATAAGGGGAGTAGATGTGATAATACTCTCAAAACACAAAGGTTTTTGATAGCCTGTCCTACAGTGCAGGACCAGTGGGGTTGGAGGGTGACCCTGCTGGTAACTCTGAACAGGGGGCAAATCTAAGCCCTGGAGACAAGTACAAGATCAGAAGTGCCCACAAGAGGCAGCCTGGGAGGTGAGAAGCATGGAATCATAGGACTAGGGCTGCAAGCAACTCCAGTGGGCAGCAATTACAAGACCTTCATTGTACGCATAAGGAAGCATAGGCCCATAGGTTGTGATGTAAGGGGAAGAGGTAAAATACAATACACTTTAATTAATACAGAGAAGGACCTGAGTGGGAAGAAGCGTACCCAGTCTGCAATTCTAAGCTGGGTGATATGTACTAATGTTAGCACTAGCTAACATGAATGATTGTTTCTCTTGATGAGCTATAGCTCTTAGAAAAACCTGTAAAGAATTACATGAACTGATACAAAGTGAAAAGAGTAAAACAGGAGGGCATTGTACACAGTAATAACAATATTATGAGATAATTGGCTGTGGATGACTTAGCTTTTCTCAACAATACGGTGTTCTAAGACAACTCTGAAGGACTTAGGATGAAAAATGCTACCCATCTGCAGAGAAAGAATGGTGGTATCTGATTATAGATGAAAGCATACTTTTTTTTTACTTTATCTTTCTTGAGTTGTTGGGATGTGGCTTTTTTGATCTATGTTTTCTTTTACAATATGACTAATGTAGAACAATGTTTTACATGGCTATACATGTATAACCTATATCAAAGTTATTGCCTTCTCAATGAGAGCGGTGGGGAGGGAGGAAGGGAGAGAATTTAGAACTCAAAATTTTTTAAACCAATGTTAAAAAATGTTTTACATGCAATTGGGGAAAATAAAATGCTACATAAATAATTTTTAAATGATTTGGTTTTCTAATGTGTCATTTCAAGATTCTCTGGAAAATTCTATGACTTGTGAATGCACATCAGAGGAAACAGATTCTTCAGAGAACAACCTGCATCCAGAATTTGCGAAAGTAATTAAGTGAGGGTATGGGGCTTGGGAGGGGAGGATAAGTATGCCAAGAGTTTTCAGTCATGTTTGCTCCTATATGTAACCTCAGGAAGTTAGTTTTACTTCTCTTTGTCCATCTTTAAAATAGATAGTTTGAGTTGGATGATTTTTAAGGTTCCTTCAAGATCTAGCTTTCTGTGGTTTTATAAAAGATCTTTAATCTTTAACATAAGATTTATATGGAGATACTCCCCCCTCCCAAAATAAGTTCCAATATTCTCGTGTATATCAGCAACTGAACATGCCCAAGTTAAAAAAAAATAGAAACCTGAAAGTTTTTCAAGATTTGACTAAAAAATGGAAGCAGAGATGTCGGTGGGGGAATGACTTCTTGTGAGATACAAGGAGAAAACGAGGACTTGGGATAATGTCACAGGTATCCGAATGTCCATGAATGCTTGTTTGTTTGCTTTTTACAGTACCTCACAGAAACAGAAGAAACTGTTAAAATGTCTCGAAACATGGAGAGACTAAATCTGTTTTCCCTGGATCCAGACATAGACGTAAGTTAGACTTTACTGCACTTAACAAATGTGAGGTTATAAAGTCAGATTATCATTTAGTTTGAGAATGTAGACATGCATGACAGGTGAGCCAATTTTTCGAATTCTTTTCTTTTGTTAAGGCCTTAAAACTTCAGAAAAAGGATCTTATGGAAACAGAATCCATGATCAGGCCATTTGAAGAAAAGACAGCCAAGAGATTTATGACTCTTTGTAAATCTCTCAACTTAAATCTTCAGGGATGTGTCACTGAGAATGAAAATGATCCGTTGACTAATGTAAGTTGTATCGGTTATTTCATGTATTGATATATCAAGAGCACCTTGAATTGACCTTCCTAACGCCAGTTTTAATCATGATTAATTAATGCCCTTTTGCCCCAGGTTATATTGCTTCTTTTCAGGATGGGCTTAATAACCTCAAGAGTTTCTAGACACCCCCCTCATACTGTGAAATAGCAGCTAGTAAATCTCTATACATAATCTCTAGCCAGAAAAACATTCCTCATTGTTCCAACGTAATGCATCAAAGGAAAAGGTGTGTTTCTAACTGTTTTTAATTATTTGGCATGTATCCAATGCCTTCAGATTCCGACTCTCTAAATGGAAGTCTTTTATTTATGTTCTGAAATTGGGTGGGGATATGAATGTGTGTGTGAAAGACTGAAGGCAGAAGAAAAAGGGGGTGGCAAGGATGAAATGGATGGATATTATGATGGAAACAGGAACTTGGAGAGACTTTAAGAGATAGTGGAGGACAGAAGGGTCTGGCATGCTACATGGTCTGTGGGGTCATGAAGAATAAGTCATAACCAAAGGACTGGACAACTGCGCAGCAGCAATAGCATGAGAATGTATGTGCATGTGTATATACATACATATGTGTATATGTGTGTGTGAAGTGGCCAGTATGTGGTTTATATTGGAAGAAAGAGGGGATAACTAGCAGTTTCTAATTAGTAGAAAGGGAAAGAAAAAATATTTTCTTTTCCACACTGGGAACACTAGTGGATAACAGTGTTTTCTAAAAATTATGTTGCTACAAAAATAAGTGATTGGTTATTTGCCCATTAATGAGGCCCCAGATAGATTCCAATTTCTAATATGTTTCTTTGTAATACATAGTGAATACAGTGATGGGCTTATTCTGTGCAATTCCTATCCATGTCATAACATCAATTTCCCACAGGGTTATCCATCCCATGTGCTGAAGGCCATTGTCTTTGTATCTTGACTTGAGTTCTGAAAGAACACATAGCCTACACATACCTTTTTCCCCATTCTCACTACATGATTGGCCCACCCCTCCATTTTGTCACACATTTTTGTGATTCTGTCTTTCATGCTATTTTCTTCATGGAATCTGTAGTTTGTAATGGGCTGCATCCTACTTACATCTACCCTGCATCTTTCCATTGTCCTTTGGATGACCTCCAGTTTTGGTTTCTTGGGAGATCATGGTATTTTGTGATGTGGAACCATAGAACATCTATTTATATCCCTGTAAAAAGGATCCAGCTAGCCTGTTGTTTTGATTTTCATCTTAAGTGAGGCTAAAGCTGCCAGAAATAAAGATATATAGACTATATCTGTATCTCCTAAAATTGGGTCTGGGGGCTCTTGGGAGTCTGCTGTTGTTTATAAAAAGGGCAACTCTAAGAATTTTGAGGGAAAAGAAACAAAGGTAGGCAAATGCTTTGGAGGGAGCAAGGGAAAGAGTAAATACTATTTTTAAGGCCAAACCTTGATTCTGGGGCAAGAGCAGGGGAGGTTTAGAAATTGAAAAGGGTAGAGGAGTCAACAGAATGTCATCTAAAAATATGTATTGAGTCTAAGGTACCATGCTATGTGCTACGCAGCATGCAAAAAGCAAAGATTTAGACCTGAAAGGTCTGCTTAGTAGTCGTCAAGTCTGCCTCCTCATTTGACAGCCGCAGAAACATGAGCAGGTAAGAGAAGGGCAGGTAATAAGGAGCAAGGCTAGAGTTTGTCCCTGTGTCCTCTGATTTGAAATACAGTGTTCTTTCTTTCCACTGTACCAGAGTTACAATCCTGCTTCAGACAATGGCTATGGAACTCTGGGGAAGTCACTTACCCTCTATGCCTCTATTTTCTCATCTATCAAATGGGGTCTCATCCCTCTCTAAATCTGAGATCTAAATGTTATTAACCTCATTTTATAGATGAGGCAACTAATTCTTTAGGTTGTTCAATAACATCTTAGGAAGGATTTGAATGTGGTGTTATTTTGACCCTACATTTAGCATTTTTTTTCCAAATTGACCATGATCCTGGGAGATGACCAACCTGAAGGAGCAGCTAAGTAGAACAGTGGATAGAGTGCAGGGCCTGGAATTGGGAAGTTCAAATCTGACCTTAGACACTTAGAAGTTATGTGACCCTGTCCCAGTCACTTAACCTCTGTTTGCCTCCGTTTCTTCATCTGTCAAATATGGATAGCAATAGCATCTATCTCCCAGTGTTGTTGTAAGAATGAGATGAGGTAATAATGTTAACTGCTTAGCACAGTGCATGGCATATATTAATGTTAGCTTCTATTATTTCTCAATTTTTCCTAGAGTGCCCTATCTTGACTGCTCCTTTGCTTAATTTATATAACATTCTACTTAGAATCATGCTTGTTTAGAAAAAAGTTATAGCTGTCCTAGTAGCTGCTTAAAAGTAGACACTGTATTATTTCCATCTTTCCCAACACCGAGAATAGTGCTTTATGTATATAGTAAGTGTTTAACAAAAGTTTATTAAATGAAACTTTCTGCCAAGAGAAGGAAGTTTCAGGATCATACTAGGTCAAAAATTTTCTTGAGTTCTTCCTGTTAAGTAAAGCATTGTCTCTAACATCACCATTGTCTTCCCTATGTGACTTCCTGCTCCTCTAGGCAACTTGGCATGTCTAGGTGGGGAATGTTTTATTAACTATCTGGTCTTTGATTTTGCTTCCAGATTGAACCTTTCTTTGTGAGCCTGGCCCTTTATGATACCAGAGATAACAGAAAGATTTCCGCAGATTTTAATGTGGATCTGAACCACACGCTTGTTCGACAGATGGTTTCAGGTGCTTCAGTGGCCTTGGAAAATGGCAACATCGACACAGTTAGCCCCAGGCAGTCAGAAGAACCACATGTCAAGGGATTTCCAGAAGAATGGCTGAAGTATCCAAAGCAGGTCACCATTTTGTTTCCCCTTGACTATGCAGGAGATTTTTGTAACTCTGTTTTTACCAATAAATGGAATTTTGGGGGGGAACCAAATAAGGATGTCATGAAGTTTCAATTCTAAGTGAAACTTTGCAAACAACTTCATTAGCATGTAGGTACTTATTAATGTTCTTTGATTTTATTCATATAGGCTATATTTTCTGTAAGTAACCCACACTCTGACATTGTTTTGGTGGCCAAGATTGAAAAAGTGCTTATGGGAAATATCGCCAGTGGTGCTGAACCTTATATTAAAAATCCAGATTCCAACAAGGTAATTACCATAGTTTCTTCAACATTTCTTCCTTTTTGTTCCTTAAAATAAGTAACAAGAAAACAAAACACTCATTGGTCAGTCATCAAATTTGAAAAGCAAATTTGGAAAAATATCCTATTAGTGAAATATTCATGAAGATTAAAAAATAATATGTTTTGCATGGAAAAGTTATTGTAGAGCAACTGGATTTGAGTGCATGAAGAATTTTCCATTTGAGTAATGTTTAACGTTTCAATAGTACTCCCTTCAATATGAATTACAGCAAGAAAGAGTAAAGTTATTGTGTATGCCAAGGCTATGAATTTGAGAAATCTTTACTTTCTATATTGAAGAAGATTTTTCTAATTAGTAAAAAGCCAGTGTTGGAGAGAAAGATATTGCCCATGGGATCCAAGAGTGAGAGGGAGGGAGTAAAATCCCTCTGCACAGAAGGGGCATCATTTGATCCGCAGGATAACTGAATCCACGGGATAGAAAAGCACTTATGATGAACTTTTTTGATACTAATACGTAGGTGAATTTAAGAGAAAAAATGTCTCTAAGATAAAATATTTACTCCTCCATTTAGCTTTTAAAGCCCTTCCTAATGAAGCTTCAAGTCATCTTTCCAATCTCCTGTTGCTCCCTTTCTCATGCTCTGCAAATCAGCCAAACTGCCCTTGCTCTGTTCCACCTTCTTATCTGTGTATTGATCCATCCCCCATGCCTGGAAAGCATTCCCTTCTTACCTTATCCCATTCTTCCTTTAAAAAAACAAAGTTCAAATACCACCTTCTGCACAAAACCTTTCCTGATCCCCTAAGTGCTAGCGGTGCTCCCTCGCAAACTGCCTTATATATTATGTATTTTTTTGTATTTATTTTGAATGTGCTTCTATATCTAGGTGTTGCCCCTACCTCATTGTAAACCAAGTTCCTCTTGAGTGGGGAGTGTTTCATTCTTTAGATTTGTATTTCCAGAGTCTAAAATTGTATCTGACCCATAGAAAGTATTTGAGAAATACTTATTGATTGGTTAATCATAATTTTCCATATACAAGTTATTAGATGCTCATTGCTAACTTGTTTTCCTCTTTTCTAGTATGTGCAGAAGATATTAAAGTCAAATAGGCAGTTCTGCAGCAAGTTGGGGAAATACCACATGCCATTTGCTTGGGCAGTGAGGTATGTTAACTATTTTACTTGCATAATTTCACTTAATAATTAGAAAAAAACCTTCTCTATGGCATAATAGATGAAAGCAACTAGGTGGTATAGTGGTTACAGCACTGAGTCAAGAGTCAGGAAGACCTGAGTTCAAATCCAGCCTCACACGTTGACTAGTCATGCAACCCTGGACAAGACATTTCACTTTTATTGTCTCAGTTTCCTCATCTGTAAAAGTAATGATATTAATAACACCTACCTCCCAGGGTTGTTGTGAAGACCAAATAATAAAATATTTGTAAAATGATATAAAGTACTATATAAATGTTACCTATTATTATGATGGTTTCTGGACTTGAAGTCTTCTAGAGTCATTAGCTTCTACTTGCCCAATTCAAACTTTTAAGGAATTTTTTTTTTCAGTGAGCTTTTATACCTCTTTTACCATTAGGCCAATTCTGTTTTTAAGGTGTTACTTTCTTCCATATTTTTTTGCCTCTTTTACCAAGCTGTTAATTTTCTTTCCATAATTTCCTTGTATCACTCTCATTTCTTTTCCCAATTTTTCCTCTACCACTCTCATTTTTTTCTTTAACTCTTCTAGGAATTCTTGTTGGGTTTGTGTTCAATTAGCATTTTTCTTTGAGGATTTGCTTGTAGCTATTTTCACATTATTGTCTTCTTCTGAGCTTGGGATCTTCCCTGCCACCATACAAGCTTTTTATGATGAAATTATTTTGTGTTGTTTGCTTATTTCTCCAACCTATTTCCTGGGTGAATTTTTTGTTAAAGTTGGGCTCTGATCACCTGGGGGTGGGGAGGCACCATCCCAAACTTCATACATTTTCATGCTATTGTTTTCAGAACTAGTTCTGAACAAAAAACACAGGTTTTTGTGCTTCCAAGGTTATATGATCCAGGGACAGGTGTGGTCACTGATCTCCTGGTCTATTCTCTGGTCTTTACCCAAGAAGAGACCCTGCTTCCTGGCAGCCTCGAGGACTAGCACTTTTCTTAGCCCTGGAATTGTGACTAGGACCTCTACTTCCTGTAGCTATAAATGTTAATGCTCTTTTTGCCTCAGAACAGCAACTAGAGCTCCTGCTCCCTTGTGACCAGCCACAAGATCTCCTCTTTACCCTAGAAGTATGACTCAACATTGTATATAGGCAATAGGGTCACTAATCAGTGCCAACTGCACCCAGGGCCAGGAAAGGGTCCCCTGTAATCTCTTTCTGATTAGTCATCTGACCCCCTTGCTGTCTCTGGGATGAGAGTTTCCAAACTTCTGCCACCACTGTTAGAGCCACCTCCACAGCTCACAGCTGGTACTACAGACCTCTCTTATCAACCTCCTAAGTTGTCTTAAGTTGGAAAAATATGTCACTCTAACCTTTTGTTGTTTCTGTTGCTCCAAATTTTGTACATGTGTCTAATTTTGTGTGCTGTATTTTAAATTCTTTGAAGACAGAAGCTGAATCATCTCTTATGATTACATTCCTAGTGCTCTGTGTGGTATCTTACCCATAGTCAATATATAATAAATGTCTGCTGAATTGAATTGAATTGCTATCACAAACTTTTTGAGTAGAAAACAGTCTGGATCAATAATAGAGTTATTTTTTCCCAATGATAGTGTCTTTTCCGAAGAGTAGAGACCAGATGACATCCCTGCCTGATTTGTAAAATAGTCAGATGCAGGAATTTTATGATATACCTGTATTTTTTCTTCACGGAAGCCAATATAATTTCTAAAATAAATGGAGAAGTAGAATCTACTACTTGACAAGGTCACCTTTGTGGAGAAGTTCTGTGACATGTATTTCAAACCTGGAATTTCAACAGGATGGTATGAGGGGAGAATGAGGTCAAGACTGAATCCATAAAAGAGTCCATAAGAAGATTTGGGGGCAGACAGAAATAATTATTCAATTTAAATTAAGTCTAATATGATAAGCTGGCAAAAAAAATCCAGTAAAGTTTCCAAGGAGACAAACTGAGTTAAGTATCCCTGACAATAGAACTAATTATACACTTGAGACAGAAATGTCAACAAATCCCACCATCATCAACTATAGCAATATCAGGTTGGTGGTCCTGAGGTAGACTAAGAAAACATTATACACCACCAGTCTGAGGCAAGTATGTATTTGAATTACACCAAATTAATAGTGTCTAGCAACTACTAGGATGATATCTTTCTTATATGGTCAAGGGGAGGATGTATGGTTATACTAAAGATTTCCTATTAGACCATGTGGCTTGTGAAACCACAAATGCTTTAAAATGTCTTCTCAAGTTCCTTTACATCATGGAAATAGTACATCATGATGGATAGAGAGTTGCATTTAGAATCAAGAAAAACCAAGTTCAAATATTGCCTCAGACTCTCAGTAACTCTGACCCTGGCAAATCGCTTAACCTCTCAGAGCATCATGTTTCTCCTCTGTAAATGACAGTTCCTATTTCTCAGGGTTGTTGTTAGAGTCAAATGACAAAATGTATGTAGAACAATTCATTAAAGGAGTATGTGTATGTGTGTATGTGTGTGTGTGTGTGTCAAGGGGGGAGGGAAGGGGACAAAGAAAATGGGGAGAGAGGAGAAAGAGAGAGAATGAGAGAGTTTCTAAAAAATATTCTTATCTTGTGGGCAAATGGTTTAAATGGAAATTGTCATAACTTTACCAAACTTGATATCACTTGCATCATTTCGCTTAATAATGTTGTTTGTCCAGAATCTTGTTGTCATGATGGCAGTGCTCTAGAAATTTTTCTTTTCCCTTTATATTATCCAGAAGAATGCTAATTTTGAAATGTTGCTTTTTGTATTCTAAAACATGACTAAAGTCAACCATATTACCAGAGTATGTTAGAAGTGATGATGTAGCTCGCACCTCATAAATTCATGGAAAAAAAACCCCTCAATGGTCTAGAATTGTTTTTACCCAGTTCTAGTTGAGATGACATTTGATTCTCATCAAGTATGAAAAATCTTCTGTCCAAAAGGAATTTGGCACTTGGCCCCTTTTTTGGCAGGGGGACGGGAGACCAGCTGTGGTGCCATTTCACAGTGAAAATGTTATCATTTCAGCCATTCACAAGAGCAGATACAGATGGCCTTTGCTAGATTTTTACCTCTCATTTATTGGACAGAGATTTGACCCTTAGATTTGTATCAAGTTGTCAAGCATGAAAATGAAACTTCTATTCCAGTGTCTCTTTGAAAAATAATACTTCTAAATCTAGTGGGCAAGAATCTCTTCCTGATTTCTTCTAAAGCCAGCCTCCTCTGACAGTCTGGTCCAGTAGTTAAATTTATTTTTCCTTAGTAATAAAAATAAATAATTTTCCTAGTGTTTTAAGTTTTACAAAATACATAATATATTTTGTCTAATCTGATCCTCACAATAACCTGGTAAGGTGGGTATTCATATTGTGTCCATTTTATAGATAAAGAAAGTGAGATACAGAGAAATTAAGTTCAGCCCTTAGTTCTACCACTGGTGTCAAAGGCAAAATAGATCAGTCTAAACTGAGTGTTCCTTCCACTATAAAGTGCTGCCTGTCATCATATTCCTTTCAAACTAGGATGAGTTCTTGCATTCTAATTCCTTCATTGGGATGATGCTCTTCTATATCCCCAATCTCGGTTGCTTTGGTGTTTTAAATAATTCATGTCATGAGAGGTACTGCAGTCTCTCTACACCTTCTAGTCCTGCGTGATCTGTATCCATATTTTCCCATAATCAGTACACTAGAGATCAACCAATAAGACTTTATTAACTGTCTACTATCTGGCTGTAGGCACTGGGCATACAGATACATAAATATGACATTCCTTGACCATAAAAACTTCCTCTTCTGTACCTAGCACAACACCTGGTACATAGCCTAGTATATACATACATGCCATCTGATAACTGCTTCTTATTTAGCTGATAGATAATTCTTTTTTTGTATTTCAAGGGTACCAATCTACAACTTGAGCTATCCATTCATTAAAGTTTTTTCTCTCTTTTTTACTCTCAGCCTTCACCGGTTTTGATGAATCATCCTCCTGACCTTCCCCTATCCTTGAGTTTTCCTATGTCCCCTCCAACCCGACAAATCTGTCCTATCTTGATTTTGCTTGTTTCACAGCTATAACCAATGATCTTGGTGATCATTTTCAGCACCTACTTCCACTTCCCTTTCCAACCCCCTAGTTCTACACTACAAGAATCTATTTCTATGGTTTGTTAGGAGAAGATGAAGCCTACAAGAGTATTTAGATCTGATCAAGTATATATACAAAGGACAACATGCTTAGGTGACCTAATTTTTCCAAGTATTCAGCAATTGCTTCTGGAAATCTCTAAAAGAAGGAAAAATTTCAAAAGAATGGAAAATGTCATGCAAAAATAAAATGACAGCCACCAACTTTTAGACCTATGTTCTTATTTCTATTAAATATTTGTCCAGAATGACTAAATCTAGTATGACAAATATGCATTGAAGGTACCTTCTATGAACAGGAAAAGAAGAAACATGGAGTGTGCAGCGAGCAAGTTCAGAAATCAGGAAGACCTAGTGAGTTCAAGTCCCATTTCTTATATATATTGGTGATGTGACCCTGGACAAGTCACTTAATTTCTCAGGGCCTCAGACAATGAATGGTCTCCGGCTATAAGAATCAGAGCAGGTGCCAATTAGCATAGAGATGGGAGTTTCCATACCAGGAATTCCATATCCCAGTGCAATCATGGGCCCAACCCAAAGCAAACAAATAAATAAAACCAGAGAATCAGAGAGATGAGTGGGCTTTTTCATAACCACATCTTTATGGTCACATAAATGACTGGAAGTCTAGAAAATATATTCCATACCTGTACTGATTATTTGTTGCTTCAGTGAAAGCATTTGATTCAGTAAAGCAAACGCAACCATGAGAGTTCTATCTCCCACAAAGTACACCATGACATCAAAACATTACACAATATTCCACGACAGATACATCTTTGTGCATTTCATTCAATGATCCACTGAGCATTTTTGGTGTCAGATGTGGGGTTAGGCAAGAAGATTTTTGTGTGTGCCAGAGGACCTCATGGATGTGTTACCAGATATGCCCTAAGGTCCAAAGTAGGATTTCCTTTTGATGGAAAGACTCCCTAAATGCATCAAGGTCTGTGATTTCATTATCTCTGGGAATTTCCAAGAGAGGAACTCCTTTTACCAATGCCAATCACAAAAGATATATGGCTTAGTAAACCATCCTAGGTCCTTGTCATGGAAGTACATGGAAGGAACGTAAGTTGCCTAGAGTGACATACTTCATAAGTGTCAAAGGTGAAATATGAACCCTGATCTTCTTGGTCCTAAGCTCAGCACTCCATCCCCCATATCAGGGGTAGGGAACATGAGGCCTCAAGGTCATATGGTGCTCTTGGTCCTGAAGTGCAGCCCTTTGAATGAATCCAAACTTTACAGAACTAATCCCTTTGATAAAAGATTTTGTTCAATAAAACTTGGACTCTGTCAAAAGGTTGCACCCAAGGACCTAGAAAACCACATTCGACCTTGAGGCTGCAGGTTCCTTAAACCTGCCCTATATCATACTGCCTCTCCTATTTACAGATAACATCATACTAATTTATAAGAGGCAGTGTGGTATAGTTGACAGTGCTGGACCTGGAGTCAGGAAGACCTGAGTTCAAATCCTTCCTCAAACATTTACCATAGCCAATTTGAGCCTTGATTTCCTCATCTGTAAAATGAAGGTATTTTACTAAATGACCTCTAATATCAGTTCTAGCTATGATTCTATGAACTGATGAAATAAGTCATTGGATTTGAGGCTTCCCCACCCTCAGAATTTGCTCCACTCTTATTTAAGTTTTTGTTTTGTTTTGAATTTATTTTGAATTCACCAAACATTTATTGAGGCACTGTGCTAGACCCAGGGAACGCAAACACACGCAAGACAACCTACTTGGTAGGAATTTACAATCTAATGGAGAGAAAGATATGCACACAAAAAGACATGCTACAGGAGGGAATGAGATCAGCATGAAGGAGAGATCCAAGCCAGCATAGAAGAAGAGAAACTGAAGGTCCGTAAGAGCATTTGTTCATTCTTGTGATGAGCTCAAGTCTTTTGAGAGCTCCACATGAGCACATCCTTTGGCAGGGATGGGGGTGAACACATCAACAATTTGTCCTATAGTGATTTGATGTAGTCATCTAGAGAACAGAATCTTTGGGATGACTAGATAACAACAAAGCTATTGATTGAACTGAATTAGTATTCCTGTAGAGTGAAAAACAAATGTCCTATTGCTTCCAACATACCAATCACCTGAAGTGAAACCTGGTGTAACATTTAACTTAAAATGGTTTTGTCCTACACAGATTTATTTTCTTGTATTTTTTAAATTGTAAAATAGAACAGAAAAAATTAGAGGGGCTGGTTATGCTGATCGAAACTTACTGCTTCTTGGAATGGGCTTGGCCTGTTCTTTCATCACCTTTTTTTCATATCATATAAGAAGATGTGACCTTGTGATTTATGGTCTATTAACAAAAATTAAAAACAAGGGAACTTGAGTTTGAAGGACTTAAAGTGTAATAAAATGTCCCAAACAGGGTACATACATTAGCAGAAATTCACATCTAATATCCTCCTGACGCTAGGATCGTATATTTAAAGTGAAGTTGGACTTTTGAGGTCATTTAGTACTACTCCTTCATTTTAAAATTAAGGAAACTGAGTCACAGAGTGTTTAAGTGACTTAACTGAGATCACAGAATTAGTAAGTAAAATAGCCAGGGTTTGAACCCAGGACCATTGACTCCAAATTTAATTATAGATAAGTGTTCAGGGGTTTTTTTTGTTATGAAAGAATAAAAACTAACATGTAGGTATTTCATTCATTCTTTCAGCACACATTTATTAAGCTCTTACTATGTAAGAGTTCTGTGCTAAAGGCTAGAGGAAGTACAAAGTTCGGATAAGACATCATTCCTGCCCTCAGACGTGCCTGTTCTCTAGTAGAGGTGCTGTCTCCATGGCTATGATTCCCAAATAAATTTCCTAACAGATATTTTCATGACCCTAGTAGGGTGGCACTATGATACCAGGAGGGAGTCAGAGAAACACAAGCAACTTGGATTTGTGTCCTTTATTCTATAGCCTGAAATGTTCATTGACTCACATGCCCTAGTCTCACCTTTGCCCCTGTACTAAAAAAAGAAAAAGACAGCCTATCTATCTTGATTGAAAATATCTGAGTTCTAATTCTTGGCACCTGCCGAATTCACCAAGTTCTCCTATCCTTTACCTATCAAGCTACTTACCCTGGGAAAACTAGAGATACTGAGATAAGATTTTCCAAAATGATGAGTTTTAAATGTGAGTTAAAATGTGATTTTTATAAAGGAATATAAATCTAGTTCCCAACTCTTATATTCAGCCTTCTCCCCAGTGCTCTCAAGGCTTTTAGGTCAAGATGAATGAAGAAAAAAAGAATGAATGAATTAAAAAAAATTATTGAGGACTTTCTGTGTTATAAGCACTGTATCAAATGTTAGTAATACAAGTACAAAAGTAAAGACAGTATTTGCTTCAAGGACCTTACATTCTGATGGTGAAGACTACCACCTAAGGGAATTATTTAATAGCCAAAGTGGGACACATTGGTCTAGAAAGTTACAGGTATATTGAGTACAGGGGAAAGTGGCTACAAGAGAAGTATATACCATCTAGGAACAACATCACAATTGATTTGATAGCATTTCATAGTTTCACATTTTGAGAGGGGGACAGTAATGGGTACATGAGCTGCAACAAACTGACTGAATAGGAAGAGTCCACAGGACTGCAGGTAGTGAAATAAAGCATGGTACCTGGAACTTCCTTGAAATAGTGTTCTGATAAAGACAACCACTAATCAAAACAGTGGCATTAAAATTCTTCTTGGCAACAAGAAATTTGCTAAACAGTGTGAAGAGTGAAGACATTTATTTATTGTGGAGGGAAATGACCAAACCTCTCCTTTGCCTCCTCCCTTTGTCCAGTCCACAGGAGTTCTCTGACCCCATCTTTGCTTCTATCATGTTGTTGGCCTTCTAAAGATAAGACAAATTGCTACAATGGAATGATATTGAAAAGAAGATTTTTTTCACTGGGGCTTCTAATCATAGTTCTGAGAAAGATGGGGCTGTGCCCCAGAATGCCAAAATCTGGAGAGCACCTAACATCACCGATACTTACAACGTAAAGAGCTGTCCTAAGTTAGTAAGAATAAGAGTCAGCTTTTTACTGCCCTTACTGCTGCCCCCAGCAACAGTCCAAGTGAATTCCTCTCTTCAATGGCATTGCCTTTTCTTGTAGCCACCCCATTAGAAGACACAAAGTGTCCTAATTTTTGTTATTGATCGTTGGATCTTGTGCTCCAAACTCTGAGGACAGGTACTGCTCACTCAGGCAGCAGAGTTGCTAGCTGTGATTCTTCCTTTAATAATATTTTTTGTCTTTAAAGTTGGATTTGTAAATTCTCAAATCACAACTCCAAAAATAAAGCTAAACTAACATGATATCATTTTTTTGCAGATCAGTATTTAAGGATAACCAAGGGAATGTAGACAAGGACTCAAGATTTTCTCCACTGTACAAGCAAGAAAGTAGCAAGATTTCCACTGAAGACCTGATTAAACTGGTATCAGATTACAGGAGGTATGAATTTTGGGCACTATTGTAATGAGGCAAGACTTGGCAGCATTTTGATGATTTCTGTGTGGTCATTATAGAAAGGTATCAAATTCTCAATTAATTTAACATTCAAACTGTAGCAAAATATCACTCAACCATGAAGGGTAATCATGTTATTTCACAAACTATTAGGCTGTACCTTTCTAAACCCAGTGTTCCAGAAGAACAGAGATGGGGCTTGAAGCGTTAAGGAGCACTGGAGTGCTATTAGATAGGAAAATTAAACCACTGACTGTCAGAGTAGGAAAAAGGAAACAATGATGAGAATTTGACATCAGTGAATTCACTATCTGCCTACAGTCTATTTGTTGTTCATATGAATTTTAATGACAGGTTTTCAAATTGCATGATGGGCATTCATCTTTACCTGCCAGGATGGGATCTTTTCCTATTTATTCCCCTCCATTTTTAGTTATTAAACAGTTTTCTCTCCATGTGTGAGAATGAGCAATAGGAGAATTCTAAAAAGAATGCATTTAGCAAAACTGATAGTGATGGATAGTGATGGAACAATGAGACTAGAGTCTTGATTTTTATTCCTAGGAAACTCAGTTGAAGATATGTCTTTCTTAAAACTCATTCAGAGAATCTAAGAGTTGAAAGGTTGCCACCAGCCATCTATTCCAACCAGTACCTTATATTATCATGCCTGATGAGTTCTCTGTTTAAAGAACTCCAGAGCAGGGACCAAGACATCCCACTATATTTTTGGATAGTTCTAATGATTAGGAAATTTTGTTTTGTTTTGTTTTCCTGCAGTCAAGTCTGAATTTAACTTTTTTGTGACTTTGATTCCTGAATCCTAGTTGTATCCTTTGGGTTCAAGCAAAAGAAATCCAATCCCTCTTCTATGTAACATCACTTCAAATACTTAAACACACACACACACACACACACACACACACACGCAAGCACACTATTCCTCTAATATAAACATATCTACTTTCTTCATTCAATCTCCATGTAATATGAGCTTGCTGTGATACACTCCACATAGTAGTTGTTTAATAAATGCTTATTTGTTGACTGATTCAAAGCCCTTCACCACCCCAGTTGTCCTCTTCTAGATACTCTCCACATTATTAATGTCCTTTTTAAACTATGTTACTCGGAACGGAACAGTCATTCAGATGTCGTCTAGATGGGACAGACATTATTCCTGGAAGTTATGTTTCTTAATACAGCCCAAGATTGTATTAGTTTTGGGGCTACTGAATCATGTTGCTAATCCATGCTAAGCATGCATTCCACTAAAACCCCAAGAACTTTTTTCAGGCAAACTACTTTCTTAAATTTCTCATTCATTCTGTGTTTATGAATTTTTTTAACCTGTGTCAGACTATATTTATTCATACTCAATTTCATCTCATTATATTCAGCTCAATGTACTGGTCTTAAGATCTTTTTGGATCCACTGTGTTAGCCATTTCTTGAAACTTTATGTCATCTGCATATTCATTAGTGTGCCAGATACAGATTTTTCCAAATCCTTGATTAAGGTATTTAATGCAAAAAAGAACAAGTACTGATCCCTGGGCTTCTTCACTGGAGATCTCATGACAAGTTGTCATCAAACCAAAGCTTTTGTAATAACTCTTTGAAACAAATCATTTATCCAATTCCAAAAAGATCTAAGTATACTATTGTCTGCTATGTATCTCTCCATCTTCTCCACAACAATAGTAAGAAATAACTTTAACAACATGCTTGCTAAAGTCTTTGTAAACCACCTTTGCATTTTCTTGTTCTACTAGTTCAGTAATCTTGACAAAATTAGAAATAATGTTACTCTGTCATGTATTGTCCTTGATGAAGTTATGTTGGCTCCTTGCAATCTCTGCTTCCTTTTCTGGACGCTCATTAGCCATCTCTTTAATAATCTGTTCTGGAATTTTCCTAGGAATCATACAAACTAGTTTTGTAACATGCAGCTATTAGCCTACAGTCTAAAAAACCACTTAAATAGAGAAAAATTTTACCTACCTAAATCAATAACTACATACTCTGATGAATTTCTGAAGTCTTGTTTATATATAAAATTATTTGAATTGCTCAGTTGTCTGTCCAAATGGGTAGATAGAGAAATAAAGACTCAGATATAAATGTAGATAAACTCATATATAATTTTAAGTAAGAGACAGTGTGGCATAGTAGGCTAGTTTTGTAGAGTGTCGAAGACCTGAGTTCATGGCCTATCTTTGACACTGTAAGATACAATACAGAGAATTCAAGCTCTTGAGTTACAAGTCTTGGATTTATATCCCATCTCTGATGCTTAATGCAAAGACTTGGGCAAGTCACCTGGGTCTCAAGTTCCTCATCTGTAAAATCTGGAAATTGGACTTGTTGGCCTTTGAGGGACATCCCTTCTAGCATTAGATGTATAACTCTATGCATACTAGCTGTGAGGCCATAGCTCTTGATGCTCCTAGGCAATTCTCTAAGAATCCAAGTTATAGACAATGTGAACATCTTTATCAGTGGAGTGGAGTTTCCAAATCCACAGTTCCTTCCACCAATAAAAGTAACTCTAAGAGAAAAAAAATCCATGGTTACAGTAGAAAAAGATGGCAAGTGTTCACTTAACTTTCTCTGCTTTGACTCTTCCCTAGCTACCCCTTTCAGTATCATTTTAGGTTCTCATTTACAGAAATGACATAAACTAAAATATACTAAAGTGTTGTAGATTATTAGTGGTATTCTATATTCTGTGCAAGAAGCTCCCTAACTTTGTCATGAATAATGAAGAGTGGACTGATTTGTTCCTGTGTTTTGGTGGTAATTCATTATTTTTCTCACCATTTGTTTTCTCTTGCTGTATTTTCTTGTTTCTAGGGCAGACAAGATAAGCAAAACACAGATCATCCCTGGAAGCCTGGATATTATAGTTGAAAACGTACCTTTGGAGCATCCAAGTATGATAAGTCATCATCATTAATTGTACTCTTTTAAAAATTAATTCTGATTTTCTTTGGATGAGAGCAGAGATCTGGAGAGGCAGGTTAAAATCAAAATTGTCATCGTGCTGATATTATTGTATGGCTTCTATCCCCACCAAGGCTTATCGTAAATACATAGAGCGAAGACCATGACCAAATATATGAGTTGTGTCCTAGCCACCTATATGAGCAGAATTAGTTAATAGAGTGTGAAACCAGACCCCTCTCATTACAATTAAGGGAAATTCTCTTCCTCTTAGTATGGTCAAAAGTTTCATTAATTTGCATAGATTATATAGAATTATCCCTTATCTCTTCTATGCATGCCTATAGTAGTTTTCTCTATAAAATTACTTCTTGACAGTCTTTATCCTTCTTTATTATTAGATAAAGCTAGGTAGTACAGTGGATAGATAAAGTGCTGGACCTGGAGTCAGGAATCTTGAGTTCAAACCTGTTCTAATATTCTCACTAGCTGTGTCATCCTGGGCAAGTCAACTGATGTCTATCTGCTTTAGTCTCCTGTAAAATAATACCACCCATCTCCCAAGGTTGTTTGTGAGAGTCAAATGAGATAATATTTGTTTGCAAACCACTAAGCACTATATAAATGCTAGCTATTAGTATCATATCTGATGTGGTATGAAGTTGGAGAACATGACATGATATCTTCATTACTTTAACCATCCTCATTTGCCCCCTGGATTTTTGCCATGCAATTATTTTAGCATGAGATATAGTAGGGAATCTAATCCAAGCCATCTGCTCTTAACTATTTTAATATTGATTGTTGAGAGAGAGAGAGAGAGAGAGAGAGAGGAGCATGAACCAGGCTATTTCCTTTGGGGAATAAGACTTCTATCTGTCCTTGAGCAAAGGAACCAAAAAATGTGCATCCAAATGAATGACTGGAATTTTCTTTAGAGGAGAAACATTACTTGAAGAGTCATTAGAATTCTATTCTTTATTAACAAACCTATATTACAATTGACTAATACTAAATCTATTTACCCAACAATACACATAAAATTTGGTGGGAGTTGGAGTATGAAAGCAGGGATCTTTGGAAATGTTATGAATGAAGGTTGCTTGCTTCTTTGAGACATTCCTCTGCCATTTCTTTAGTGCCATAGATTTATAGAATATTAAGGATTCTAAGAGGCAAGGGGAAAGAGGGAATTCACTTCAAAAATGAAGGACAGTCATTTACACAAAGACACAAAGGTAGGAGATTAAATGCCTTGGGGGACCTCCACCGTTAGGGAGTGGAGTCATACCTGCATATATACACATATATATATATACATGTACACATACACACACACACACACACACACACACACAAATACACATTTTCTAAATTGAGAAGTTGTACTGAAATCCCTTCAGGAAAGTTGATCCAAAAAGAATAAACACTTGACTAATAGTTTTATGTTCTCTTTTTTTGAAGACTGTGTGACCTCATCCTTTACCCCCATCAAGCCTTTTGATGTGATGGTTCAACAGGAGCCAACTGTAGAAGTGGAGGAATTTGTTTATGATTCAACCAAGTATTCCCGGCCTTATCGGGTGTATAAAAACCAAATTTATGTCTACCCAAAGCACCTCAAGTATGACGGACAGAAATGTTTCAGCAAGGTAAGCCGTCCTTTTCTGATGGTGCCTCGGACTTTTTGCCCTTCATGACACCTACATCGGAGGGAGTCTGTCTGGAAAATGAAATTACACAGTGCTGAATGCCAAGAGCTCAGAATAGAAAACTATTTCAGGGAAAACGATTACTTTTGAACTGCCATGGGATTCCCTTTGGTATTGTAAAGGGGATTGCAATTTTGTGACTTATGCTAACAATCTTTTCTGAAGTTCATCCTAAAAATTTTTTGGCCACATTTTTATTGTAGCTTTTAAATGGGCTCAAAAAAAAAAACCAGCCACATCTAAATCCTATTGTGTTTGGACTTTTGTCTTGTGTAATGAGTATAATACTTGTTTAAAAAATTCCCAGAATCTACTCCTATGTTTCTCAACCCCATGAGGAAGGTCATGTGAAATGTATTCTTTGGTGTGAATAGGGGCTACTTATTTCAGACACTTGGATTTTTTTTTTTTGGTGATGGTACTGAATAACAAATTATAACTTCTCTATCCCCTTGCTATTTTAGGCACGAAACATAACTGTGTGCATTGAATTCAGAAACTCGGATGAAGAAGGTGCCAAGCCAGTGAAGGTGAGCCAAGACACCAGAGAGTCACAGAATAAAAAGAAAGCGGGAAAGAAGTAGCATACTTTCCTCAAACCAAAGAGGGATGTTTTATTTGAATTTAGCTGAAAAAAGAACAATTTAATGCATTTGTTTCCGATTCCCTGAAATGAATTTTTTAAAAATAGCCATTATTAGCTGGAGACATTGGAAATGTCAACTTTAAGGTCCTGCTTGACTGGAAATGATTGAAAATGAAAATTTTCTTGTTTCAAATGAATGTGAACAGCCTCCCCTGGAGAAGTAGTTGCCCTTTACCGGAAAAAAGCCCAGCTCTCACCTCCTGTATGTTAGATTTAAAATATTGCTCAGTGGGGGAAACTTCCAAAGCTTTGTGTAGAGACTGCCCCTACAATGGCCTGATTACCAGCACAATAAACCCTTTGGACCCTTTCACTTGTGGAAGGAATGCCTGTGGGGCCAATGGAAACTCTGTGTTAAGTGGTTTTGAAGTTAGAATGTGAAATTATGTCTCTGGGGCTACTAATATTATTTTAAAGGATTGATAAAAAATATATATGGTACATAGAATCTGCTAAATTACCCTACATAATTATTGAAGTATACTTAGCCAAATATATCTTGTCAAGTTTCCATTTGTTTATATTTTTCAAGTTTTAAAATTATGAAAATACAGCAAAAGAAAATTTGTTGGCTTTTTTATCTGTATAAACAGCCTTCAGGAAATCCAGAAAATGATCCAGTTGTCAGCCTGAATTGAAATGGGGGGAAAGCACCACCTTAGATCTAGAGTAGCAGGGGGAGTTGCCATTTCTGTATTCTAAATTCACTATGAAATTCAATTCCACAAATCTTTTTAGTGCCTACTATGTATAAGGCACTGTGCAGTGCATGGAAATCTAATGCCAGCAACAAAACAGCCCCATCCTCAAGGAGTTTACATACTACTGGGAGTGAAAATAGAGTGAGATATGTAGACAGATAAAGATATAGTAATATAAGTTAATTGCCAGAGGTAGAAACACTAGCAGCTAGGGAAGTTAGGAAATGCTTTGGCAGAAGATAACAGCATCTGAGTTATATTTTGAAGGAAGATAGAAATTTCACGAGGCAGAGGTAAAGTTGGAGTATATTCCACACATGAGTGACCACCTGTACTCTGGGCACTAATTAATAATATTCAGCAGGTTTTAGAATTATCCAGAATAGTGTTGAATGTTAGTGAATTGACAGTAATGTCAGTAGCTTGCATTTTTGTAGTGTATTGTGGTTACAAAATACTTTCAGATTTCACATCAAACATTCAACAAGCATGTATTAAGTGCCTATTGTTTGCTTCATTCAAAGCTGTGTGCTGGGCATGTAAATTCAAAGAATGAAACTTTCTCCGCTCTTTGAGATCTTTAATCCTTTCAACATGTGGAGAAAGCAGGTTAGGTTACATCTCTGTTTTATAGATTAAAAAATCAGACTCAGACTCAGAAAAGTTATGTGATTTGTTCAAGGCTCTAAGGCTAATTATAACCAATTATATAGTTAAAGGGTAAAGCCAGGTCTTAAATGCATATGTTTGTGAGAACTAAAGAAATCCTGAGGACAATAGGTACTAAATAGAAAGTATAAGTCATCAGCAATTTTTTAAAAAACAAACAGTAATGGAGAAAAGTTAAAAACTGAATAGTAGTTCAAAGTCAAATTGTGAGATTTTTCATATTTAGGAGATTGAAATAATGTCAAATTTGGAGATGTGATAAGCAGAGGGTACTGCCGTTGACGGACTGATAGTCAAAACTAATTAGTTAATTAGATAATATGAAAGGAGGGTATTAGAAATTATCTAAACATGACTAACAACAGTGAAATTAGGTCTGAAAAAGTTGCTTGCCAACATACCTGGTTATCCCTCAAAACAAACCTAAGAATTCCGGACTTGGAATCAAATGAGATTTATTTGAAACTACCCCTCTTGTTTTTATCAGCTGTGTGACCAAAGGAAAATCATTTCTACCCTCTAAGCCTCCGTTTTCTCATGTGTAAAAATGAAGCTAATCTCTGTAGCATCTCTCTCACATGGTTTTGAGGGTCAAGTGAGACCTTGCATACCTTCAAGTGGTGCAGAAATGTCAGTTTTGATGATTGTTGTAGAATTTAAACAGACCTTTATGATTGTTCAACATATAATCTTTTTAAACAGTGTATTTATGGAAAACCCGGAGGGCCATTGTTCACTACTGCAGCATACACAACGGTACTCCATCATTCCCAGAATCCTGACTTCTCTGATGAGGTGAGTCCACTGTTTTCATGATCCTAGATATTAGTCAATAAGGCCAGGAGATATGTAAGTTTATGTTTTAAAAAACATGATTTCTTGATTGCAAAAAAAAAAAACTTACAATAGCTCATGTCCATGAGTCTCTGGCAGAAGCCATTGTTTTAAAAGGATTTTCATCTCCACTAAAGTCATCCCTGCATCAGTATTTTACAAACTCAGAATTTTTGAAATTGTATTTCTCATTCCTTGATATAAATCCTCACTCTAGTAGCCTCCCCTCACTGTAGTTAATGCCCAGTAATTGCTTGACTAGAGATTCATAGACCAGAAGGCCACAGCCCCTGACAATCACAAAAAGCCCAACAACTTCCCATGGGTGAATCACTGCTCTTCAATAGGCCCAGCTATTGGAACTCAAGAAATGGGGTGGGAACAGGAGAAAGAAGGATCTCAGTGAGGTGTGAACAGAAACACATGCTATGATAAAAGAAGGTCACTCATTTCCACAGCTAGATCATCCGCCCACCCATTCATAGGCCATAGAAACAGGCAACACAAACAAAAAAAGATACCACCTATCACAACATAGATTAACACTCAGTGGACCTATAAATTCTCTTTCTTCAATATGCTGCGAATAATGAAACTGATTTTAATACTATCATATTATCACACAGCTATGTAATTTGATTTTTTTAAAAATAGAACACAAATTTGCTCATTATCCTTGAGCAGAAGCCATGCTAATCTTCTCTGTTATCATTCCATTTTTAGTGTGTGTGCTGCAAAATCACTGTATTGAATTTTGAGAAAATAGGAGTGGAGCACTAAAATCCAAGTTTAGCCAGTTGGACTATCTGGAGGGCTAAGACATGGGTCACATGGAGAACTGGGTAGAGAGAATCCTGGGTTGAGAATCAGGAACACATGATTTCATATTCATGACACTAGCTGGGAAACCCTTCTCAAGTCACTTTTCTCAGTGCCTCAGACAACTCCCTAGGACGTACCTGGGCAAAACTGCAAAGAGGCAAGCTACCCTAACAAATGGAATTGTCCAAAAATTGGATGAATGAACCACCTCAGTAAGTGATAGATTCCCCCTCCTGGGAGGTCTTCATGCAAAGGCAAGATAATCACTGGTTGGGTTTGTTATTCAGGGATTCCTTTTGTATATGGTTTGGACTATGAGGCTGCTGAGATTCCTTCCAGTTTTCAAATTCTATAAATATCTAATTTACCAAGTCATAAAAAGGTAATTGCAAATAATGTTGCTTATGGTCAGCTAAATGCAAGTAACCTTGCACAGTATCTTAGGACAGATATCCTAGTTTAAAGTTCCTAAGATCCTGGCCTTTTCTAAATTAAGCAATATTGTTTTTCCTTAGTACACGCAATCAGAAAATATACTTAACATCTTTTTTGAGATTTTGCTCTGGCATAAATAGAATGTTCGTAGATACAAAATATTGATATAACATAGCTTATTTTTCATTATCATGCTAAATTTGTTGCTATATTTTATGTCATAATTGAAAACAGAACAAATCATTTGGTAATCAGGTTTGGCGGTTGTTTGGTGGGGAGTTACCCTTGAATCTCTGTGGTCCAATGCTGATATTTTGATAAGATCTGGTGTTTGCTTCCTGGAATTTTAGCACATTATTCTCCCAAGTGGCTGATTGTAACCCAAGTTACCTAATCAATGAATATTTCTTAAGAAGCCCTTGAATGATTCAGTATGGGATTACAAGTTATCTGCATGTTTGTTGTTGTAAGCCTTATCTTCAGTCAAAATGCTTTCGCCTGATTTTGTAGTGTTATCACAATATTAAACAGAGAATTTGCATTTTTACAAAATGAGGATTAAAATTGATTCCACCATTTCATTAATTTTTTTGTGGTGGTTCAGTCATTTTTCAGTCATGTCTGACTTTGTCATTTGGGGTTTTCTTAGCAAAGATACTGGAGTGCTTTGCCATGTCCTTCTTCGCCTCATTTGACAGATGAGGAAACTAAGGCAAATAGGGTTAAGTGACTTGCCCAGGATCACACAGCTAGTAACTGTCGGAGGCTATATTTGAACTCACTAAGGTGAATTTTCCTGACTCTGAGTCTGTCGCTCTATGTACTGTCCTAGATAGCAGCCTTTAGGGAACTCTTACATGAGGAAACTCCTATCAATACAGAGCAGTGCCTTTTCTGTAAAGAGGAGCTTTAGGTCAAAAAATTTAGCCAGATTCTCCTAACCAAATTGTGGCAGAGGCACCATGATGTAGTGAATAGGGACCTGGGCTTGGGTTCAAGAAGACCGGATTCAGACAGCTTAATGGATTTGTGATACTGGACAAGTCCTTTAACTTTTCCAATCCTGAATTTCCTCATTTGCAAAATGTAAATCCCCTTCTAATTCTAAGTCCTACAAGGTTCATGAAATAATGTTTTTAAAAGGAGAAGAAAATGTAAAAGTAGCAAAAGAAAGCATTACTCAATTAATTTATTGATTGATTGGTTATTTGTCTAATTAATTAATTGATGGACAGTGATTGAAAGTCACATCAGGACAATACAGATGAGAGAATTCACTAACCTAAGCCACCTGGTATAGTGAAATGGAGAACTAGCCTTGCAGTAGGAATACCTGAGTTTAAACCCTCCTCCTGACATATACTGTCTTTGTAATTGTGGGCAAATCACAGTGCTCTCGGTACCTCGAATAAGAATAATAGTGAACATGTATATAGCACTTACAACATAGCGGTACAAAGTACTAAGCACTTTACAGTTATTATCTCTTTATATCCCAATAACAACCTGGGAGGAAAGTGCTATCATTACCCCTATTTTACAGATGAGTAAACAGAAGGTAAATGACTTTCCCAGAGTCACACAGCTAGTATATCAAGGCCAATACTCTATCTACTGTACCACCTAACTGCCCAATCTACAAATTAGAGTTAAAGTATTAACCTACTTTAGTAGAAATGTCCTTACCTGGCAGTTCCTTATGTCTATAACTAGCTTTATAATTTTATCATTTGATCCTCTACAATTTTGGGAAGTGTTGTTACTATCTCCATTTTACAACTGATGCAAACAGAGGGGAAGTGACTTACCCAGGATCATACAGTTAGGAAGCATCTGGATTTGAACTAGGTCTTCCTTATTCCAGACCCAACTTTCTATCCCCTGCACCATGAAATGATAGGCCCAATCCCTATCCTAACCTAAGCATGAATTTCAGTTTCTATTAAGCTAGAATTGTCACTTTATTTCCCTTGCCTTGTTCTTAGAAAAATAACAACTACAAAATCCTAAGCACTCGTTTACATTGCAGGTGAAAATTGAGCTGCCCACACAACTCCATGAGAAACATCACATTTTGTTTTCATTTTATCACATCACATGCGACATCAATGCAAAGTCTAATGCCAAAAAGAAGGAGGCTCTGGAGACATCAGGTACAAAGCAAAGTCCTACATAGAGGCACAAGTTCATGTTGTTTGTGTGAAATAAAAAGTTCTTTCAATGACTTGGATGTGTTGAATTATTGTATGTAAAGTTCAACTATTCAGAAGCCATAAGTAGTTTTTTTTAAATTTGTTTTCCTTTTTAACAAATAGAGTCTAGCAAAACAAATTCCTACATTGGCTGTGTCCAAGAAATGAAATATATATTGTCTCCATCTGCATTCTCAGTCCCTCACTACTCTCTCTCAAGAAATGATCTACATCTATCTATCTAAGTCTTTGACTTTTGGTCAAAAAAGTTTTCTATATCTCTTTTCTTGAACAGTTGGCTATGCTTGGCTTCCTTTGATGAAAGGTGATCAGCTAGCATCTAAAGAATATAATATCCCGGTAGCAACCATTCTGCCTCCTAATTACTTAAGCCTTCAAGATTCTTCAACTGGAAAGGTATTCTATATGTCAATGATGTTCAAAGGCCCAGAAGTTCTGTTGTTTCTCAGGGTTGGTTTATTGATATTAGAAATATTTTTGTTATGAAAGTGCTTTTAATCACATCATTGGTCTATTTCATCACATACTGTCAAATGTAGTCAGTATTTTCTTCTTACAACTCAAAATTAACAAATCTTCATAGCAAATTCTATTGAAAAATGAAACAATCTGCATTGTGGGAAGCTATAACTGTGACAATAACATCAACAAACTTTGTGTTACAGCACAGTGGAAGCGACTTTAAATGGGTGGATGGTGGGAAACCACTTTTCAAAGTAACAACATTTGTTGTATCAACAGTGAATACTCAGGTGAGTTCATTCTCTTTAATGTTCTGTTATCTCCATTGATATTTATAATATTAAGGAAGTTTCAGAAATCCTCAGTATCAGCAAAATTTCCTGCGAATTAAAAAAATATACTGTAATAAATGCTGATTCTGTCTTTTTTGCAGTTATCTAAAGTGTTTTATGTAATTTATGATGAAAACTCATTCATTCAGAGAGAAACCCCTTCCCCTTCTCAGACTATAGACTATAAGCTTGGCACAAAAGTTCCACCCCTGAATCCCATTCAAGGCCCCTTCTCTATGGTGAATTACACTGATGTCAGCAGTTATGGTACATTATCAACCTGACTACAGTATGAAGAATCTTGGTGTAAATTTCACCTATCCTGGAGAACAGTACAGAACTGACCTGTCCATTTGGTTTTTTTCTCATGAATACTATACAATGATCTCTCCTCCTTTTCTAATCTTTTTTGCCCTGTATCAATATAGTTTATGCTCCTTAATTCATAGCAGGTATCATTGCTAATGGGTTGTAGCTAGTATACGTTTACCCTGTGTCTCTCTTTTACCTTTTTATTGTCCAATAATGGTGATGCCTATGAGAATAAAGTACTCCATGATTCACAGCCTCATTTCTTAAAGTATAATAGAAAAAGCAAAATGGATAGAAAATTCATAGTATCCAGATTATGACATGGAGTTTGTTGGCTACCACCCTGACTTATTTAGGCCCTCCTCCCTTCCAGCCTGGATTATGGGAAAAGCCTCATCCTTAGTCCCTTTGCTCCACCTCTTTGCTCATCCCTTCTCCACACACATGCCAAGGTGATATTCCTAAACCACATCATTCCCCTAAGCTCCTGTGGCTCCCCATTTTCTCTCAAATCAAATATAAATTCCTCTTTTGGGCATTTAAATCCTTTCATCATCTGTTTCCAACCAATCTTTCCAGGCATGTTACATCCTACTTCATGAGCTCCATAGCCTCTCAAATCTAGGCCACTCACTGTCCCTCACATACAATATTCTATCAACAGGCATACACAAACACACACATACACACACACACACTTTCTCATTACCTCTGCCTCTTAGTATTCCCAAATTTCCTTTAAAGATCAGTTTCAGTGACACCTCCTATAGGGAGTCTTTCTTGATGCCCCCCACCAACTGCTACTGACTTCCCTTAAAATTGTTGTTCACTCATGTCCAAAAATTTTCATTTTGGAGGAGGAGAGGGTTGGCATTTCTTGACAAAGATATTGGAGTGGTTTGCCATTTCCTTCTTCACCTCATTCAACAGATGAGGAAACTGAGGCAAACAAGGGTAAGTGACTTGCGCAGGATCACACAACTAGTGTCTGAGGCTGAATTTGAACTCAGTTCTTCCTGACTCAAGGCCCTAGCCACCTAGAAAATTGTGTTTATTTTGTATATACTTTAATGGGTACAAGTTGTTTCCCCCAAGTAAAATGAAAGGTCCTTAAGGGCAAGAATTGTTTCATTTATGTCTTTGTATCCCTAACATCAAGCACAGTGCATGGTA
>CM053771.1:498784725-498804576 GCA_028658325.1 Potorous gilbertii | reverse complement strand
GGCATACACACACACACACACACACACACACACACACACACACACACATGCAATGCTTTCTCATTACCTCTGCCTCTTAGTATTCCCAAATTTCCTTTAAAAATCAGTTTCAGTGACACCTCCTATAGGGAGTCTTTCTTGATGCCCCCCACCAACTGCTACTGACTTCCCTTAAAATTGTTGTTCAGTCATGTCCAAAAATTTTCATTTTGGAGGAGGAGAGGGTTGGCATTTCTTGACGAAGATATTGGAGTGGTTTGCCATTTCCTTCTTCACCTCATTCAACAGATGAGGAAACTGAGGCAAACAGGGGTAAGTGACTTGCGCAGGATCACACAACTAGTGTCTGAGGCTGAATTTGAACTCAGTTCTTCCTAACTCCAGGCCCTAGCCACCTAGAAAATTGTGTTTATTTTGTATATACTTTAATGGGTACAAGTTGTTTCCCCAAAGTAAAATGAAAGGTCCTTAAGGGCAAGAATTGTTTCATTTATGTCTTTGTATCCCTAACCTCAAGCACAGTGCATGGTAACTAGTAGGATCTTAATAAGTACCAATTAATTGATTGGCTAATCCATTGAGTTGATCCAGCAGAACAAATATCTTGGACATGAACTTGTCCAAGATCAGCGACATAACATTTGAAAAATTGTTCAGTTTTTCCAATGACCCTAAACTTCTCACAGGTCCTAATGAGCAGCATTTTTTTCTTCACCTATAACCTGCCAGTGATTCGTAAAATATTTTTTAAAACCTTAATTATTAGGCTGTTCCTATATTATGATTCATGCATCTAAGTGAAATTAAAATACTTTTTTTATATTTATATTTTTATTATATATTATATTTATATTATAATGTATTTTTATATTACATATATTACAATTTATATTATATATAAGTATATAAAATAAATTCATTTCTTATCTAGATTTTTTGCATGCATTTTGTCAGACTATTTCAAAACATATCTTCGGCATATATTATCATATGTAAGTTTGCAGCATTTTCCCCAGGTATCCAGATGTTTGCCGCATATGTTGTGTATCTGCAGTGTAGTAAAATACATTTAAAAAAGAACCCACCATTTAAAAAACAGTGGAATATATAGTCCTTCCATTGGGCACTTTGTGCAGAAAGCATGATAGGAGTTTTCTATTGTTCTTAAAGTTTAGGAATGTATTCTGAGTATTACTAACTTCTCCTTATAATGTATTAAAAATCACATCTACTCCCAGGAGTAGATGCAGCTGTCTGAATGGGGACCCAGCTAGTTGGGTAACTCGGCTCCTCCTCTCCTGTCTGCCTCCCCCTCCCTTTCCTTCTCTGTGAAGGAAGGTAAATTTGGATGGCCAATAGATGCCCAATTGACTTGGGTTTTGCTAGATAGTTTCCTTTCCTGTCCTGTCCTAAAACCTTACACCTACTGCACTCTGAAGCTGGGATGCCATGGGCCCTGCCTAAGGGCTCTTCTGGACCCTCCTGGCTTTAGAGTGATTATCAATAGTAACTGTTGCTGTTTTCCTCCCAGCCTGATGTCCTTCTTTTTCTTGACCTCATTAAAGGGGCCATGCTGTGGCTACTTCTTAAACAGGCCTATTCAATGAATGGACATTACCTTACCCTAAGTGAGCTCCTGCAAAAACCTTGGCCTAAAGGTCCCAAGGTCTCCCAGTGCATCTTGGGCCATCTCCAGTCATCCTGATGAATATCTGGTCACTGGATTCAGATGGCTGTGGAGGAGAAGTGAGGCTGGTGACCTGCACAGCCCTCCCTCCCTCAAAACAAAGTCAAGTGCAAGTCATGTGATTTCTCTGAGGGCATGGTCTTCTTTGGCAACAAAGGACAAACACAATAAAAAAAATCTATCCTAGTGTTTATCCAACCCCTTTTTGAATATGTTTATATTTTCAGGCTAAATAACTTTTCGAAGTAATAATGTAGTAATGAGTTTCAGGATATAGAACTAATATTTCAGTGATTATTATATATTGGAATTGGGAACTCATTCCATTTCAGTTCAGTGCATGAATTCCTAGAACTTTCAATCCTGAGGTCAATATCTTTTCTGCTATTTTAGGATCCATATGTGAATACATTTTTTCAGCAGTGCCAAAAAAGAGAAAAAGCTATGTCTCAGCCTCCTACCTCAAGTTTTGTGCTCTCTTGTAAGGTGAGTCAACTTGGAGTCAGTTGTCTGGAATGTTGAAATTAATAAGATTGTTTTTCCCTTTTTCAGCATCAGACTGGGGAAAAGAAGCAAAAGAGAATTTGCACAAAATTTTGGGTAACATCAAGTCAGGAAAATAATGCTTCTTCCATACCATTCCTGAATCTTTCTCAATTTGGGGAAGAGGGAAAAGTAGAATACAGGTTAATCATCTCCAAATCCAACCTGAATGAAAATCAAAGTCCACATTTTTTTTAAACAATCAGCAAAAATTTAGTTGAGAATTTGTCCCTAAGCTTATGGGGTGCAGGCAAGGGGGTCTGAAATGATCAGTCATGTCTATCATCGTATTCAAATTTGTTTTTGAAAAATGATGACTATATTTTTCTTTAAAACCTATCAGTGTCATTTCTCATGATTTATTACCTACTATAGAACTTGCTGAATGTAGAGAAGATTCATGCAATCATGAGTTTTCTTCCCATAATCTTGAATCAACTCTTCAAGGTTCTGGTTCAGAACGAAGAAGATGACATTACCACCACTGTTACCAGGTATTCATAATGTTCTCATGTAAAAATAGATTGTATAATTAATGATGTCTGGTTTTCAGAATAGTTTTATATACAGTCATGGTGGTCCAATAAGGAACTTTCTAGAGCATTCTGCCAAATATTTTAATGGAATATTTGTTTTCTAAGCTTTTACATATCCTAGGTATAATGAATTCTGGATATTATTATTATAGAAATGGTATCTTATTCATGATAACTTCTTTCATAGTTCCCTTCATCATTTCCTTTATTACCCTACCACGTATTCATTCCACTAGTCTGGTCTAAATATAGCTCTACAAAACAATTTCCTCTTTCTAAGCAATTTTTGAATTAATGATTAAATCATAATGCCTTTTTAGAATAAGAAACTATTCTCGCATTCTGAAAAAAAGATACATGTTGACACTAAAATATTTTCCTGCTATCGAGGGCTAAAATTTCTAATAGTGCAGTGATACTCTAGACTGTGTCTAGATATGTTTACACTCACTTCATGCGTGAAGTATCTAAGTTACAGAGTTCTTAAAAAATATGCCAGAGATCATACAGCCACACATTTGTGCTGTTGAATTCAGGGCCATAACTAGGGTGGGATGATAAGTGCTTTGATACAGGACACTGACTTTGGAGGGTACAGCAGGGTTGTGTTTTCAAACTGCCATCATCTTACATTTCTGAAGACTCAGTCATGCAGTGTAACTGATACCATGAACTTTGTCTATGACAGCTCTAGTCTGGGATCCCCTTTTTTTGATGTACCTGACCCAACCGCACAACATACACACATCATCATCATCATCATCATCATCTCTTTTATCAAATAGTAGAAATTTTGCTCAATTAAGCTGATTTGTCTATTGATTGTTTAAAATCAGAATAAAATTAAAGAAGAAAAGACCTGGGTTCAAGACCTTCTACAACATACTGACTGTGCATCTCTGGGTAAATCATTTACCCTGTCAGTGCCTCTAAGCAACTCTCTAAGACTCTCAGTTGCAGAGTGGGTGCAGATCTGCTGTGGTAAATCTCTCAAAAATCTCTCAAAGAAAGTTCCTATTACAATAACATAACAGATCTGCTCAAAACAAGAACCAAACCAAACAAAGACCCTTGTGCAGAACAGGCAGCCTTCAGAATCAGTTTGGGAAACTACCCTCCTCTTTCCCTCCTTCATGTTGCTTACAGGCTTCCTACCCCAGTTTCATAGATCTGTTTCTTAAATTGATATATTTTCCAGTTACACAGAGCACCTGCAAATTGGAGAAAAGGAAGCACATCTAGGAGAGTAGGCGATGACTTGGAAATTTGGAAAGTGCCAGAATCCCATTGGCTGTCTCGCAGTCCCTCCATCAAAGATGGCAGTTATCATATTCACCTCCCAAGCCAGATGACCCTATTTTGAACCCAGGCATTAGCAGCATTCTACTTGCTTCCAGGATTAACAAGTTATAAGTGATTAAAGGGGAAAAAGGAACAAGAATAAGTACCATATTTCTTGTTGGGCAACTCATTCGTGCCTTCAACATTGAGTATTTGCTATGAGGAGAGCGCTGAGTTGGGCACTTTTGGCTTGGCTATGCCATTGTGGGCTTGGAACTGTCTTGTTCTACCTTCCAGAGAGATAAATAACTTTGATTTTTCAGGGTTCTAACCGATATTGTGAGTAAATGCCATGAGGAGCAGCTAGACCACTCCGTCAAATCTTATATAAAGGTATGAAACATCCCCTCATTCTTTGTCCATGCCTTTACATGGTATGTACCTTGTCCCCTTTACTGTCTTGGATGCTTAGGGCCTGTTTTCTTTTCAACAGGTCAGTCCCTGACCGTGTCGGACTCAATAAAACATCCACCTTAATTTTTTTGAGTTCCATTCTTTGTATTGACCAGCAAAGTGTATAGCTTTATTCATATGGGGGAGGGAGAGAAATTCGGTTTTTCTCCTTTATTCAACAATTTCATTGTAAAATTGAAGAGACATGTCTGTGGGTTTGCTGAATGCTGTATGTTCTTTAATGTTTTCTTAGTTCTTTTTTATTGTTTTCTCAGGCTTTTTTTCATTTTCCCAGTAACTGTATATTTGTACCTGCTTCTGGTATGTTAAAAAACTTTCTCTTCTGGCATGAGTCATCTGCCCATCCCATCATGTGCATTGCTTTTCCCAGTGTCTTCCTTCCAATCTTCACTCAGGGATCTATAGATTCCATTGCCCAGTTGGCTTCTTTTCCTGCCAATGAACTTGGGATGATGTTTTGCAAGGTCATAGCAATAACATAGACAACTGTACCTTAATCAGTAGGAATAATAGACCTATTGAGAGAGAAATGGGCTTTCCTCCAAATTTATATACATATATGCATACACAGTCCAATCAGCACCAGGTTGCTGTGTCCAGATAAAAACCTAAATGGAATAGGGCACTGAATTCAATGGTTCTATACTTTTAGGATATAAAGAGAGATAGGTCTTTATGGCTTTTTTTGAGGAAAACAAATAGTCCAGTCATGATTTAATCAGTGTAAGAAACCCCTAATGTAGAAACACCCTCTATCAAAGCAGGTTGCAACTCAGATGTAACCTATATTCTTAGAGGGTTGCCCAGGGCACTGAGAGATGCCATGACTTGCCCAGAGGCACATAACCAACACATCAAAGGCTAGATTTGAACCCAAATTGACCTAATTCCTAAGGTCAGTCATCTATCCACCAAATCACACTGTCTCTGGGTCTCTTCAGAGTCAAAACAGAATGTAGTAGACCAGCAAGTCCTTCTTTTAGCGCAATGGCAGGAAGGCTCTCTAAGACTTTATGCCTGTGCACTATAAAATAAGGATGCTACTTTTGTTACTCTACAAATTCTCCCAGCTTTTTTTAAATCTTTCATGCCATTTGGCAATAAAAATACACAAGGTTAAGAATGTCTGTCTTTAAGAAAATATGAAATGCTCAGATCTGGACTCAAAAAACACGTAATAAATTGTTCTGAAGGTGGGAGTAGAGGGTGGGGGAAAGGGAGGGTGGTAAATGGATTATTCAGCTTTAAAAAAATTATGAAAACCCATCACAAGACTCCTTTACATTGCAAACTCCTCTACTACCATGATATTATAATTTCATTTTCTAAAAGTTTGTTGATTTCATAAATTTATACTCTAAAAGTGTTTGGGGAAAGTTACGATTAATTTGGGTACAATATAACTTCAAAATCATCTAGAGGATTCCTAACCTCTACCAATCACTACTTTTACTTCTTTTTGGCATGTCAACCTCCAAAGTCCACAGAAATGGAAAGAATTTTGACTCTTCCCTATGAAGGCTTTGAAAAGGCAGTTTCCCTGTTCTTTAATTCACCCCTCCCCTTTCCACATTTCTACAAAACTACAGCTTTCCATTGCCCATTTCAAGCTCAGTGAAAGAAGAATTAAATATAGGACAAACTAAAATTTTGATTCAGCTCCTCTGGAGAAAGTAATGAAGCTCTGGGACCTCACAGACTCAGATTTTTGTCTTCATCTTTGAAGGTCTAAGAGAGCAAAAATGAAGTGTCAGAGACCAGTGCTTTCTTGTCTGGTCCAACTCATTCTGGGATAAGGGTGATTGATTTGGTTTTGTCCTCCCATAGCTCAAATCCCCAGATCCCTCACATAAAATTTTTATTCTATGTCAAGGCTTAAGATTTTTTAAAGCACTTAAAGACATCTAAAATAAATGTGATCAATTTGGCTTCCATTCTAGAAAGGTTACTGGACTGGGGAATTATGAAACCGTGGTTCTGGTTTTAGCCCTACCACTAATTATTATATAACCTTGAACAAGTCACTAACATTCTCTGGGCCTCACATTTCTCATGTGAGAGGTTGAACTAAGTGATCTCTGAATTCCTTCCAGCTTAGTCTTTGATTCTGGAGTTGAAATCTTGGCTTAATGAAGAACTATTAGATCCCCCTTATCTAACTTTATTTCCTCTTGGTGTGGGGAAGTGGAACTGAAATTTACTCTAATATCATTATTTCACTACCACCTAGGAATGTCCTGAAAAAAATGAGGGATTATCTCTTAAGTGCCTTGAATTCCTCAAAAGAAATGCCAAAGAATTTCTGTGTATTTTAATAATTATTCAAAGATAAAAATAAACACCATTTCAAGTTCAGTGATGCCAAACGCTGCTAATTCACTCCATTTACAATACCCAAAAGTATTGTGTACAGACAGTGGATTCAATTCATTTCCAAACGTTGAGGTACTGTATTGCACTGCCATGTTCAAGTCCAAATTAAAAGAGGTAAAATTTTCAGAGCTTGAAGCTAAATAATCATGCATGTGTAAGATAGATTATGTTGGAGTCTACCCTTGTTTGTGATACTACGTGATTTAAAAAAAAACACTTCCCTCAAATCCATATAATTTCATATGTCTGTTAGCTTTTCCTTTATTCATGGTAATGAGTCTTGGATGAGTCAAGCTTTATTAGGATCCCACATGGTCTGATAATATTCAAATTCCACATTTGAAATCTTCCTATATATCTCTTACCCCTGGTCAAAGTCTCTTTTCTCCCTGCACATTGGATAAGACCCTGACTGTCATGACTACATTGAAGCTGAAAAATGATTCTGCCTTTTCTTAAGGACTACTTCATAAGCAACATGGTGATAATTCAGCATTTAGCATCAAAATATCTAAAGCACATTTTAGTGCACAAATTGATACGTTTCAGTACAATGGAAAAAAACAGTAACTAAGGCTATTCTTTGCACCCAGCAGTATGTCACAGGCAAAGCTCTTGTAATGAAAAATAGGTATTATTCAATTGTACACACTAATAATAAAAGTGATGGTAGCCAGCATTTATACAATTCTTTGAGGTCAAAAAAGCAACTCTATATATAATCTCATTTTATCCTCACAACCCAGAGAGATGGGTTCTATTAAGTGTGACTGTGACACCTCTGTGATTTTACCAATGATGGAGGTTTATGAGTCATCCATTTAAAGTTGCTCATCATGGGGCTACTATGGACTAAGCCTGTGGTAGACCTTGCCCTGCTGGCCTTTGGCTGGGCTCTCATTCCCCACTTGGCCATTTGAGTGGGTGCTCTGCCCCTTTCAGGATGAAGAGTTGCTACCAGGCCATGTGTTGCCACTGGAAGAGAGAAGGGGAAAAGGTGCCCCCAAGTAGGTGGGTCAAATGCCCTCCATGTTTCCTCATGCCTTCTTAATTGCTCTCTGCCTGTCTGCCATACCCTTGCTTTCTCTGTATCTGTGTGGTGAGAACTTAGAAGGGTCAAGGCCCCAAATGCCACTTGCCTCCCACAAAGCAGCAAATAGTCAAAGGCATGTCAGACTCTTATGGTTGGGACTTCATTGGTTTGGATAGAGATCTCTACAAAGGGCACATAACTCCAAGGTCTAGATTAAGTAATTAAGAATATTCTTTTCTGGAGTTTCTGTCACATTTCATCCACTTCTTGGATTTTCTCTAGTATGTATTCAAGACTACAACATACAAAGAGAGGACAGTCCATGAGGAACTGACAAAGAATATGGTGGGTCTTCTGAAATCAAATGAGTTAGCAACAGTCAAACATGTCTTGAAGGTAGGCAATTTAAATATTGTGTTTCATCTATTATTCCCATATATGTTTCTGTTTCATCTTCATTTTCTTCTTCAGCAGATCCACAGTGATAACATTAATGGATTTCCACAAAGCTTATGCACCTGTAGCTTCAGGCATGCATTTCATATTGGAAGGCTCTATAAGTCATGGTTGAATTGATGACTAAGGTGAATTTGAGTGCTCTTTGAAATGTGAACAAAAATTATTTCAAGTTTGCATTACAGCAAAAAAGAATTAATTATTAGAGACCTGACCTTAGAATGAAGAAGACCAGAGTTGTAATCCTACTTCTGACGAATACAGGCAGTATAACTTTGAGCAAGTCACTTAATTTCTCAGTTCCCCTGGTAACTCTAAAAAATTTCAAGATGTAGAGAAGGTGCCAACCTGTGTTGTTAGAGTAAGTTGTTCACCATGAGTTTCTTATACCCACCAAAGCAGAGCTCCAGCCAATTTTTCAAAAAAAAATCTATGAATTCTACATTATACAAATATAATCATGGGGGTGTATAACAATGCATGCATGCTTCAGAATTTTTCCAATATTATTTCATCAGCATAGTTACACCATCACTAATGAAGTCTCTCTATACCTTAGTAATCTCTTCATTCTTATTTGTTGTGGGTCAAAACTTAATACTTTGATAACCAGCTTTCTGGTGATGAATCTCTCCAAATTTAGGGAGGCTAGTCCTCAGACAGCATGCAATCCCTCCTGAGACTTCTACTCCATGCCTTTTCAGCTTGGTTTTAGACGTGCTAAAACTTGTGTCCCACTGACACAGTCTTTGAGGACTCATGTTATCCCAGATGCTATGATGAGTTACTAGAGTAAGACTTCAGAGTAGAAAAATGTGTATAAAATATACACATTTTAAAGAAATGTCTGTTAAAATGAATATTGACCTTCAACAAATATTTGCCAACCACCTGCTACATATTAGGCACTGGAGACACAAAAAACAAGAGAAAAAGTCCCTCTTTGCATATTGGTCATTGCCTTTGTCAATGGGAAAATATGAAGGGAAGACGGATTTCAAAAATCCAGATCACATGGCAAATATCTTCAATTTTTGACCCAAGATTCACTTTGCTGCAATTATAACAGGGGCAAAGGTTGAATTTTACCAAGTTTGACACTATTTTAAGAGGGAGAGACTCCCTCACTCCTCCCAGTTTGGGCCTTACAACTCATAGGTTACATTAATGTGCTAACAAGTCACTTATCCACAATGAGGAAAAATTGATTAAAAAGATAAATTTCAAAATAGGAAACAGAGCATTAATAATCACCTGAAAAAACTCCATGTGCCACACCTTCTGTCTCGCAGCAGAGAAGTGGTTGTTGCTGTTTGTCCTTCATTCTCAAAGAGGACCATGACATCAGGGAGATGATGCCATGACATGCAAGTGAACTGGATTTAAGTGAGGGAGGGCTGTAGTCACCAGCCTCACTTTCTCTCTGGAGTCCTCTGAGTCCAGTGACAAGATACAGATCAGGAAAGTGGAGATGGCCCAGGATGAGGAGACTATAAGGACAGAATAAAGTGCCCAATTGTCAGGCATGGCCAAGGTTTTCATTGGTTTTGGTTGGCTATTTATTTGTTACAGAGAAGGATTCTATGGTATGGGGAAAGGAGAGAATAAATTGGAAGTGACTATGATAAAAAAATTCAAAAGATAATAGACAAGACATTTTGAAAGAGAAATGTTCAGCCTCAATAATAAAAGATGCAAATTAAAATAGCTTTTGAGGTACCACTGTTATACGCACTAAACTGGCCAAAAGTATTGAAAGCAATGAAAATCCAAATTGGGGGATTGTGGAAGAGCTAATGGGAATATTTTGAAAATCAAGTTGTCAGTATGCAACAAAAGTTGTGACAATCTTTATACTCTTTGACCCAATAATTCTAAAACTAAATACTGAAAGTATTGTAATAAATAAGAGATTCATATCCAAAGATTTTCATAGAAATATTACATGTAAGTGGGGAAAAGCACTGAAAACAGCAATAGAGGAATAGTTAGACAAGTCATAGTGCTGTTCATGAAATGGATTGTGGTTCTGCTCTCAAGTCTGACAAGTTTGAGGGATACAAAGTAATCTAGAAAAAGCATCATGAAGTCATGCAAAGGAAAGAAAAACAGAATTAGAAGAACAAGAGTGGAATGCATACTAATTACAATCCTACGAAGGCAAATGGGAATGGACAAAAATTCTAATGGGAATTTAAAGGGAATGGCTAAATTAGTATGATATTTTACGTGTTTAAGTTAATTTCCATGTCGAACTTTGCTACATGAATTTAGTTCATAGGATATTGGATCACGAGTTGGAAAGAACACCAGAAGCCCTCTTGCTCAGACCCCTGATTTTACAGATGGGGCAGCTGAGGTTCTATAAGGTTAAGTGATTTTCCCAAAGTAACACAGGTCTTAAGTCAGTCTCAGAGACAAGATTTGAACCAAAGTTCTCTGATTCAAAAACCAGTGGACCTTACATTGTGCCACACTGTCACCTCATTGGTAAGGTTTTTGTTTCAGGTTTTTAAAACATTTTTAAAAGAAAATTTAGTCTGGGTGACTCTGTTGGGTTCATCAACTTTTCATGCATTGGTAGACCAAGTAAAACTGAACTTTTCCATGGGGATTAAGCTTTACAATTAGCTGACAAGAGATAGCTAGTCTAATATAAAAAAAGTAATGGAGAAAGGCATTGGAATATTTAGCCTAAATTCACTATTATTAAAGTCACCGAAATTATCTTGACGTTTTTCCTCTGTACATTGTATACACTTCAATCCTACCTATTTTTCCAAGGAAATGAGTTTATGACCTTAAATTGTTTCATTTTCCTTAGAGACAAAAATGATTGTATCCCTAAATGCTGTTAAACACTTATGATTATCTGTTGTTTTAAAAGTTAAATTTATTTTGCTATAAAAATCTTTGTGTCTATTAAATGTTTTAAATGTTAGTAAGTTAATTGAAGGGAAAATTGTTTTTAAAGTAAAAGGAACTGTTGAAAATGAGATTCAGGTCCTAAAAGAGTAAATCTTTTAGGAGAAAAATGGTTAACACCTTACAGCCAGGTCTGAAGCCTAGTAAGATTTCAGTCATTCTTAAAACCGGTACAAGAAGAAAGGGCTAGATGCAGTAAGTTTTCCTGAATTTGATTTTTACCTCCAAAGTCGGGCAACTTAATACATACCTGACCTTCTGAAACCATAGACATTAACTATGCTGTCCATGTCCTATTTTTGTTGCTGTTTAGTCATTTTCAGTTGGGTCTGACTCTTTATGACCCCCTTTGGGGTTTTCTTATATTATAGTAGTTTGCCATTTCTTTCTCTAGATCATTTGATAGATGAGGAAACTGAGGCAAGCAAAGTAAGCGACTTGCCCAGGAGCACACAGCTAGTAAGTGTCTGAGGCCAGATTTGAACTCACAAGATGAGTGTTCCTGACTCCAGGCATGGCACTGTGTCCACTGTGCCACCTAGTTCTTCATATACCACATTTAACTCTCTAATAATCAATTTCAGGGTGTACATGAGATTATATTTCAGATTATTGCAGCAGAGGGATGCATTATGGCTTTCTACCATAGAAATGAGTTTGTATCTTATTCTTTTCAGCACTCCTGGTTCTTCTTTGACATTATCTTGAAGTCAATGGCACAGCATTTGGTTGACACAAAGAAAATTGAGGTAAGACTGGATATCAAATGGGCATGAACACTTACAAAGTCAGTGAAAGAGCCTAGGCTCTTGAATGAGCTTTAGCTTTAAAAAAAAAAAGCTATAGTGTCATATGGCCCTATGATAAGATCCAGATAGAAACCAGGGTAGCCTGTACAACATATAATTTGGATATACAATTTCAGATCCAAATGAAAAGTGAAAAGTCATAGCCTATGTACATAGTACTTGACATCCTCATATTTATAAATAGTGATATGTTTGATATCATATGGACAAAGCTTCCAGACAAATTACCAAATGTTTAACATTTTTATCTAAGTGATTTCATATCAAACAGACACCAGATTGGTACAACTCTCCTTCATTTCATTTATAAATGCTGGTTGCTTTCTCTTTCCCCGGTCACAGCATAATTTTGGGGAAAGAGCACTGCCCTTGGAAGTTGAGAGGCTTGATTGCTGGCTGTGACACTTACTGTTGTGTAGCCATGGATAATAAATTAATTTACTAATTATGGTAACATATAGGTAGCATATATACATGTGTATATATATATATATATATATATATATATATATATATATATACATATATATAGCACTTTAAGATGCTAATGTAACTCGTTTCTCGTTTTTTACTCACAACAACCCTGAGATCTAAGTGGTCTGTTCTTATCTGTATTCTTTACAAATAAGGAAACTGAGGCAGACAGAGTTTAAGGGACTTGACTACTGTCTCACAACTGAATTTGAGGCAGGATTTGAACTCAGGTCTTTCTGTCTCCAGGTCCAGCACACTATCCTCTGTGCTACCTTGCTACTACCTAATCTCCTATAACATTGGATTCCTCTTAATGGAAAATGAGGGTAATACTACTGTATGTCCAGAATGATTATTGTGGGGGAAAAAATCCCTTTCTAAACCTCGTTGTACTAGATGTGTGTGTTCATCCTTCGTGGTCAAAGAAGCCCATGCCATCAGAGAAATGATGACATGACTTGCACTTGACTTTGCTTTGAGTAAGGGAGGGCTGTGCAGGTCACCAGCCTCATTTCTCCTCCAGAGCCATCTGAATCCACTGACCAAATATTCTTCAGGATGACTGGAGGTGACCCAGGATGAGGCAATTGGTGTTAAGTGACTTGCCCAAGGTCACACAGCTAGTGTCAAGTGTCTGAGGTGAGATTTGAACTCAGGTCTTCCTGACTCCTGCACTGGTGCTCTATCTGCTGCACCACCTAGGTGCCCTCACTCAAAACAAAGTCAAGTGCAAGTCATGTCATTATTTCTCTGATGGCATGGTCTTCTTCACCAACAAAAGACAAACACACACAATGTACTAGATAAATACGTACGCAATGAAGAATGAGCTGTGAGTTCCTGGTCCACTTCAATTAAAACCTATAACCCGGGAGGGCTTTTAAGGAACCCACTGAATCTTCTCAGGTACCAGTTTATAACATCTGATAGCCATCCTGAGGTTGTGGCACGTATTCTTTACCTGCAGAACCTCCCAACCAACTGTGCTGTATGTAGGAACCTTGAAGATACAATGGAAACACCACACAAATTAATCTTTTTAATCCCTGGACTTGGAATCAGGAAGACATGAGTTCAGACCTAACCTCAGAAATGTATTAGCTATAGGACACTGGGCAAATCACTTAACCTCTCTTCCCTCAGTTTCCTCATCTGTAAAAATGAGGATACTAATAGCACCTACCTCTCAGGGTTGTTGGGAGAACCAAAGGAGATAACAATTGTGAAATATTCCACAAACTCTCAAGTGCTGTCTAAAAGCTCGTTATTATTCTTTATCAAGTACTTGGAGATCCTAAAGAAAAGGGTCAAAGTCCTCACTGGAGTAAATGACATGGATTTGAAATTGAATAGAGATAATCAAGTAGACGAATGATCAAGAAATAAGACGTGTTTTCTTGTTCTTATAATATAGTCCGCAAAATAATATTAGTTAATACAGGATTAGCTAATTAGGATTAATTAATATAACAAGATAGAGTTCTTTAGAATTAGAGTATTCTAGAACAGGAAACAACTCAGAGATCATGTCATCTGACCCCTTCATTTTGCAGATGAGGAAACTGATGGAACCCTGAGAGGGAAGAGACTTACCTGAGATCCCATAGATAGTAAACAACAGAAAAAAAGAATTTGAATCCCAAGCTTACGATGATTCGAATTTCAATGCTCAGGCCCTAACATGAAATTGATATAATGATGGAGCTTATTTTAGGTTGGGTTAACACACATGCCCCATTTTAATGGTGTGATATGCTCTTTATTTAGCTCCCCCGGGCTCAAAGATTTCCTTACTCTTACCAAAGCGAATTGGACTCACTAGTAATGGTCATCTCAGACCATGTGAGCTGGAAATACAAAGAGGCTTTTGAAGAAACAAGAAGAGCAAACCAGAGTGTCGCCAGATTTCTTAAGGTAAATAAAATGTCAGGTCATGGTTCTGCTGACACCTTTGCTATAGCAAGCTCAGCATCTCACAGAGCAACTCCTAATTAGAGCATTCATAGTTGCAGATCCTTTTTGACCATGTAAACATATAAAGAGATTTTGCTCATAGTTGATGTTTTTATATAGAAGAAATTTTTTTTGGTCTTGTGTTTACATGGTTGTGGTTGCTTTCAGGTTGTTTCAAGGTCTCAATGAAGAACAGATCAGGTACTAATCCACCAGACATGATGGTCATATCATGTCATGGGTGACTGACTACAGAGGGTGCCTATTTTGCTGTTACCAAAAATCTGTTTCTTGTCAACGTTCTTTTCCTATGACATGCATAGTATCACAGAATTTTAGAACTGGACCAAACCTTAGCAATTGCCAAGTCCAGTCTGGTCCAACAGCTCCCTTATAAAATACTTTCTAAAACAAAAAGAGAAGAGGTGGTTGGTGTAGCTAGATGGTTCAGTGGATAAAGCACTGGCCCTGGTGTCAGAAGGATGTGAGTTCAAATACAGCCTCTGATACTCACTAGCTTTGTGACCCTCATCAACTCACTTAACTCCAGGTGCATCCTCAAAATAAAATGCTTTCATTCGGAGGCAGAGAAATAGTGTGCAATAATAAGTGAAAGTCCAGTTTTGGAATCAGGATGCCCTGCATCCACATCTTACCTCTGATCTATCTATGCTGCCTCTAAGATGAGCAAGTTACTTAACCTTTGCATGCCTAAGCAATTCTCGTATACTGTAAATTACAAGTAATTTGCCTATCTGCATTATTGGAGAGAATTTTCATATTGGGAGTTCCCTATACTGCTGAAGTCACAGGTTCAGACAATAAAAAAAATCCTCATGTGATATTATTTTCTCATTCTTACATTTTAAATGTAATGTAATGTAATAGATGGAGAGGTCTTTTGCTTTTGTGTACCTATTAAATGAATGAACAAAATGTTTATAATCCTTTTTTCCTTCTTCTTTCAAATATATAACCACTACTCTTTCTGTCTCTGTCTCTCTGTCTCTGTCTCTTTCTTTGTCTGTCTGTCTGTCTCTCTCACACACACACACATACACACACACGCACACACACACACACACACACTCACACATACACACACACATGCCTAATAGTTATTGCTATAGTTAGGGTTAGGGTAGAACTAATGAAATTCTACTCAAGGCACTAAAGACCTTAGTGTTTTCATCACTGCTTCCATTTGAAAGCAGATGCTGCAAAGATGCGAGGTAAACAGTTAGTTAAAGAAGACAGTAACTGAAAACAGGATCTAGATTTTTAGACCACTGCTTAAATATACGTAAGGGATGGACTTGGGGCCATGGATGGATTAAACCTAAGAAAGTCTGGTAAAATATATTTCTTTCATTTATACTTAGAGGTTTAACCAGAAAAGGAAAAAGGAGAAAGCTATTTACACCTATATCTTCTTAGCTAGATGCCAAAAAGCATAACAGCTAGAACACAATAGGAATAGCAGTAGAAACAACCAATAATTTATGAGACCAAAATCCAAGGAAGGAGCCAAAGTCTCTAATGTCTATAGACAAATGCATGAAGTGCAGTCGTCGTTAGTTATTTTTGGTTAATTGGTATTCTTCCTTAAAAGAGATTTTACTCTAAAGGAGGAGTGTCATGTTTGAAAAAACGGGGAGGGAAAGGAAATTTGCATGATAACTTTGTTATGTATTTAACAGAAATAGCAAGTTGTATATAGTGGATTTATGGTTTCATGTGCAATCATCTTTTTTGTTGTATAACAATGTTATGGAAATATTTGTTTTATTTCTAAATTTAAATTTTTTTGAAAGAAAAAGACCGTAATATAAAAACAGAAAGCATCCATAAAACTTATTTAAAAAAAAAAAACAAAGTAAACTAAAAAGTATAACTTAGGGATAAATATGACCTCATAGATATTACTGAAATTTGGTCAGAAGAGGTTCAAGATAAGAATATGTTTCTAAGAATAAGTGTAACTTATTCAGGAAGACTGCAATAAGCAAAGAGGAAGGAGAAGAGCATTGTAAATTATGAGGATGTACTCAAGAGAAGAAATTGAGAATGCTCCAGGGATCTGTCCTTATACTTTTCTGTTTGACATTTTTATCAGTGACTCAGATGAAGACACAGGTACTTATCAAACTGTCAAGTGGCATATATCTAGGAAGTATATCTAACACACTAGGAAGCAGCATCAAGATCCGAAAAGATTGCAGCAGACTGGAAGGCTGAATTGAATAAGATGGAATTTAATAGTGGGAAATGTCAAGTCCTACACTTGAGCTCAATCAACCTCATAAGTGCCAGATGGAGTAGAGGTGGCTAGACAGAAGTTTGTTTGAAAAAGATATGGGGCTTTTAATGGAATTCTAATTCAGTATGATGTAAGCATCACTTACTAAAACACTAATAGGATCTTAGCCTGTTTTAGGAATGATGTATTGTCCAAGATGGGTGAGGTGAGAGTATCACTGTATCCTGGCCTTTGCTGACCATATTTGAAATTTTGCTTGATCCATTCTGGGTATTGTATTTTAGGAAGGACTTTGACAAGCAGAAAAGTCTTCAGAGAAGGCAATCAGAATATTGGGGGACCTAGAGATGATGCCGTAAGGGGAGCAGCTGAAAGAACTGGGAATATTTGACATAGAGAAGAAAGGTGTTGGGTGGGCTGGGGATGAAAGAACAGCCTTTTACAGATACTTGAAGAGCTGTCTGTGCAAGAGGAATTAGGCTCGTTTAACTTGTAGAAGTTATAAGGTGGCAAATTTTGACTCAAGATAAGGGAAAACAATTGTTATTGTTCACTGGTTTCAACTGTGTCCCAGCTGGAGGCAAAGATACTGTTATAGTTTGCCATTTCCTTCTCCAGTTCATTTTACATGAGGAAACTGAGTCAAACAAGGTTGAATGACTTACCCAGGGTCACAGAGCGAGATTTGAACTCAGTAAGAGACATCTTTCTGACTCTGGAGCTGGTACTCACTCTATCTATGCACTGTGCCAGCTGTGCCACTGCATTGTGCTAGCCAGCTGCCCTCTAGAATTCCTTAAAGTGGCATGGGCTGCTTCAAAAAATAGTAGGTTCTGCTCCTCCAGAATTCTCAGTATTAAACCTATATGGCCACTTGTTACTGTGGATTTTCCCAGCATCAACATTACTGATGTTGTAGAGAAGGGATTCTCAGTTGGGTATGGGTTAGAATGGATGAACTCTGCACTACCTTCCAACTCTTAGCTTGAGGGATTCTAGATAAAATATTAAATAGAATAATGCATTTAAAAGAATGAGTACAACCCCTCCAAAATTACCAACTCATTCTTCCTAGATCTTAAAAAAAAATCAAGATAAAAAAAATCACCAAAGAAGACAGTGGAAAAGATTTCATTCTCTACCATAGTTGGCTTAAATCCCCTTTACCTTCTGTACTGTACATATTTCCCCCACTGCCCCTTTGTCTTTCATTTATGGAGGAGTTCCTGCTAGGGATGGATAAATCAAAGACTTAGGAAATACTGGGGAAGGGAGGCACAAGGGAGAAACAAAAAAAAGAGTCAACGTTTATTGTAAATAACTGTCAATCAAATATAAGGAGGTATAGGGTAGATTGCAAAATGCAATCAGATATTAAGAGGAAATATTTATGCATTGTACATCATAAAAACTTACCTGTCTTTCCTGACCAACCTATCAAACAGGCATTTTTTAAAGCACTTGCTGTTCCTTAGCAGGAGAAACCTGGGTGAGTCACTTGACCACACTAAGCCTCAATTTATTCATTTGTAAAATGAAGGAATTTAACTAAATCTCTGAAGACCATTCTAGCTTAAACTCCATGTTCCTATTACCTCTACCAGTCCTTTAGTCAACTACAAGGACCCAAACAATGTAGATTTCTTTTCCTTGGTCAGATGATAGTAAAAATATAATCACACCATTTCATTGTCAATGGCTCACATAGATACAGTAGAGCTGACTTTCGTAAGAATAAATAGATAAACTAAGTTCTCTTGGGATCAGTATTCTGTGGTGTTTTAACATGCCCATCTATCTATCTATCTGTCTCTTGATAGAGAAGTGGATGTTAAACTTAGAGATAAAAGAGAGTCAGAGATAAAAAGACAGAGAGAGACACAGAGACAATGTATTGAAAGAGGACAACAGATAGATGATAGACAGACAGACAGATAGATGATAGACAAACAGACAGATAGATAATAGACAGATAGACAGATAGATAATAGACAGACAGACAGATAGATGATAGGAATGGAGATAGATTGATAGATTATGGGGACAGGCATGATAGAGAGATAAAGATAGATGAATAGATTATAGATTGGTATAGATAGAAAAATAATGGAGACAGAGAAGAGAGGGAGAGAAAGAAAGAAAGAAAAAGGAAGGAAGGAAGAAAGGAGGGAAGGAAGACAGAAAGAGGGAGAGAAAGAAAGAAAAATTGGAGAGATACAAAAAGAGATAACGATAAAGATGGAGACAGATGACAGATTGATAGATATAGTTTAAGGGAGGCAATCCTTTCATTCCACTAGGCATTAGAAGAGAGTCTTTAGGAACCTTGGGGATGAGGGGGTGCAATGCTGTGCATGTGGCCTGTGGGAGGCTCAAAGAATGATAGGGAAGCAGCCTTCTAGCTAGCAGGTACCCTCTCCTGATTGGGTCTCACTGCCAGTGAGCTCCTTGACTGATCCAGAGCTACCTATACTTGAGCTCAACTACCAGGACATTCTCTACCAACAAAAATCATCCTAAGTTATCTTGCCTTAAATTTCAATAGTTGCAAAAAGCTTTCTCCTAGCAACCTTGTGATATAGATTATGTGGGTCCCTATTTTACAGAAGAAAGTATCAATGTGATAACGTGACTTGAACAATGGTGAAATTCAGTGTTAAAACCAGTAGTCGAACTGGGGTCCCCTGACCCAAGTCTTTTGCTGTGTTCTGATGCCTTTAAAGTGATAATAGCTGGTATTAATATAGTGCTTTAATATTCCTAAAGACACTTTGCCTAAATCAACCTTTTCTGTTTCATCTGTGAAAAACTGAGGCTGACAGGAATGAAGTGGCTTACTTGTGGTCAACCAGGTAATAGGGAACATAGACAGGGCCAGAGTTCAGGGCCCTCCTGACTCCAAATCCAATATTCTTTCCATGGCTCCATGTTTCCTAAGGAGGAGATGGTATGAAGAGGAGTAACAAAGGAAGGCTCTTTTAATTTGATTTCTTTTAATCACTCACAGAGTCACATCAACAATTTCTTCATCCTTCTTGGGCTTCAAT
>CM053771.1:498727581-498784225 GCA_028658325.1 Potorous gilbertii | reverse complement strand
TTTTTGGACCGTGGATTTGTATTTAAAATGGTCAACAACTACATAAGCAGCATGTTCTTCTCAGATGATCTCAAGGTAAGAATTATGTGTGGAAATAATGATATTTTAAAATATAGTGCTCTTGTCTAGATGGTAGCACTTGACTACAATTCCTGCAATTAAAAAAGCTGAGGTTAGAAGTTCTCTTCACTTTGAGAGTTCTGATTTGCAGTAGGGCTAAAGCTGATCAGGTAGTCACACTAAGTATGGCACCAGGTGGACCCTCAGGAGAGGAAGGCCACCAGCCACATGATGAGGAGTGAACTGATCCAGCTCATGTAAAAAATGGGAGCTAGTTAGAGTTTCTATGCCAATCATTGTTGGAGTTACGTTGGCGAGAGGCCACTGCACTGCCACCCATTGATAAGATAGGGAGATCTAGTGTCAATAACACATAAAAAAACAAGTAAGTAGACAGACAGATAGGTGCTAGATAGATAAAGATACAGATGAACAAGTAAATATGACTCAATAAAATAAAATGATGTTCCAAGTACAATTGCATAAATCTTGACTTGATTGACCTATTATTTATATTAAAGAAAGGTTATGTATCAAAGCAAATGACCTTCTTTCTAAGATGATATGACCAATCTCTTTCCTTACTGCCTAGGAGGTATTGACAATAGATAGATAGATAGATAGATAGATAGATAGATAGATAGATAGATGCTAAATGGATAAATAATGAATGAACAAATAGATACAAGATTCTGAATAAAATAAAATGGGTCTCCAAGTATAAGTACATAAAACTTGACTTGATTGACCTATTATTGATATGAAATAGAGGTTATATTTCAGAGTAAATGACCCTCTTTTTAAAGTGGTATGTCCAGTCTCTTTCCTTGATGCCTGGACTGCAAGGGTGAATTGACAGCACCACCCTTCCACGCCAGTGTGAACTGAATGATAAGGTGTAGGGGACCATCCAGAGCTTTCAAAACAATTGGGGAGTAAACCACTGCAGGAGAAATTGACCTATACGCTAATGAGAATTGGCACCAATGCCATTGTTTGTGATCCAGACTTAACCAATTTCCTTTGAAGGCAAAAGGATGCATTAAATGACAGAAACAAATGGCTGAGCTAGCAGTATTATTATTAGTTATAGAAGTGACTCACATTTCTAGAAAGCATTCTAATGTTACAAGAAGCTTTCCTCAAAACAACACTTTGAAATTGATAGTCCAGGTCTTATTGTCATTTTACAAATTAGGAAACTGAAGCAGAGATAAAGGGCTTGACCAACGGTCACACAGCTAACAAATGGAAAAACCGGAGATTCAAAGCCAGATCATCAGATGCCAAATTCTCCTCATTCCATGATAGCACGGCTGTCATCTGTAGTTCCTCAAAGGAGATAGATATCTATAAAGTGCTTAGCACAGCTCTTGGCACATAGTAGGCACTTAATAAAAATGCTCGTTCCCTTCTCCCTTTCTCTTTCTCCAGCTATATCCACTTAGATAGTTCCCTACTCTCCCCTAAACTCTCCTAAAAATAGTCAGACATTATCAATTCAAAGCAATTCAGAGTGAGAACATCTCTCCTGATTCAGCTAACTTAAAAAAAACCAACAAAATGCATTGATGTCATTTTTTACCTTCATGTCCAACTCTCGATACAAATATAGCACTTTGTGGAGGGATCTGAGGTAGTGTATTAGTGAAATGAAGACTGAATGTGAAGTCGGAAGCCCTGGGTAAGGTATTTTCTCACTGGGCCTACTTCCTTGTCAGTAAAATGAAGGGGTTGTCTAACGTCCTAGCCTCACTCTAGATCTCATATTTGAGGTTAGTCAAAACTCATTTTGAAAATAACCAATGCAAGTCTGAATTCTGTATTTTATCTTGACTTGGTAGATTTAGAGCTGAAAGAACTTGATAGAGATCATCTAACCCAAACCCTCATTTTATAGACAAGGAGGTTGAGGCCCAGAGAAGGAATATCACTAACCCAAAGTCACACAGGTAACAAATAGCTGAGCCAAGATTCAGAGTAAAACCTCATTCCTGTTCCTTTAAATCAATGCTTTTCCCAAGATACCACACTCAGTGCTTTTAAATTGTTGACATCTACAACACAGAACAAATGTTTGCAACATAAAACAATGAATATGATAATTAAATTCCTCATTTGTTATTCAATTATGAGGGATAAGTGTAAGTAAAAATCCTGCATAGAATCACAAGTATAGAAAATATTCAACGAGGCTATGTTCAGTACAAATGAAATTTTAAAATATTTGTAAAAATTAAATATGACTTACTAAAGCATATAATGAAAGACAGGAAACATAGACCAAATAAATGATTTGTGTGGACAACGTGAATATAAATAAGACCCTAATTAATGAATATCTCCAAAGTTCCTTCTAAGAATCTATAATTCTATAATTTTCTGATTCTCTTCATGCAGTCTTACTAGAATATTTCTGGTATATGGTTTAAAAGTGCCATAGACTATGTCTACACCTAACTCTTTTTATTGATTTTTCAGTGTACTAGTTTCTGTTTGTTCACATTCATTAATTGTAAATTTCTGCAAAATTACTTGGATTCAAAATCTCTCTGGTCCAATTTTGTGAAGACGTGGCAGACTAAGGCAATGTAGTCCAATGGAAAAAAGCTAGATTTGGAATCAAAGAACCTGACCTCAAATCCCAGCTTTGCTCCTTATTCCCCATGAGACCTTGAGCAAATAAGTTACTTAACCTTTCTGGGCCTTGGAATTTCCTCCCTCAAGGCAGTTAGATGAAAGATCTCCCCCGTCCTTCCCAGCTCAAAATCTAAGACCTTGTGCATTATCTGATCAGTTTTCAATCCTTTGCCTTTTATCATGTAGAAATTATTTTAGTTTTATTTTGGATATGTCCTATGGTTTTATTAGTTCAAGAAACTGCCAGTATAATATCATAATATATATAGCATAATATAATGTAATGGAGTATGGTATAATATAGTATAGTACAATATAATAGACCAAGGAAAAGCCTAGGCATTAACGTGATCTTTTGTGTCAAAGCTATCCTTTGTAATGATCTTCTGAAGGTCATGCTTCATTGTATCAGAATTGCACATGTGACCATACATTCTGCCAGGATAGACTGCAAAGCCTCCACACCTTGGCAAAAAACTCCAAGAATTGTTGTGAATTCCATAATTCATCACTCCTTGGCCAACCTCCAGCAATGAGTCTTTCAGAACTTTCAGACAACAAATGCACAAAGTGGCATTGGACCAGCATTGGCAGCCTTCACAAGTTTGGCAGCTGACATCTTCCAGAATTTGCACTCAATGGAGAGCCAAAGACCACTCCTTTGCATATGAGGCACCAGTGTATAACCATTAGTGGATAAATTGACATATTGTGGGAAAATGCCGCTTGCCCCATGCTTCTAAATGTCCAGGGGAAATTATGATCATATGACATTTTCATCAACTATTTTAATACTGTATGCTTCTACATGTTGCAAAGAGAATGACACAGAGAAGCAAACTTTAACTTGGCAACAATTCATGGTATAACTAGGGACAAAGAAATGTCCTATAAGTGACCAATCATCTCCCAGTATTTTCTCTTCCATTTATTTGTCTTTTACTACTTATACACTTCTATCTCACTCACAGAAACACATGGTGGAACTAGAAGGGAATTTAAAGATGACCTAGTCCAACTCCCTTACTTTATAAATGAGAAAACTGAGGTCAGATAGGGCAACTTGCCTGCCCAAGGTAGCACAAAGTAGACCTTGAGTTTGAAATAAGATCTGCTTAACTTCAAATCCTGGGGGTCTCTTTCCACTAAACCACATAAAACCTTAAAGTATGGATGAGAATAGGAAATAAAACTGTTATTTCACTCCAGGAACTCCTGAGTGAGGAAATTAATTCCCTCTGTTGGTGAAGGCTGGCACTTTCTCTGCAAAAATCAAGGAGTTATCTCGAGCACTAAGAAGTTCAATTTCTTGGCCAGGGTCATACAACGAGTATGTGTCAGAGATAAGACATAAACTCAGGTCTTCCTGGATCCAAGGTCATTTATCTGTACACAAAATTGGGCTTCTCAAAAAAAAAAGATAGGCAGGGAGAGAGAGACAGAGAGAGAGAGACTGAGAGACAGGGGGAGACAGAGAAAGAGAGAGAGAGAAAGAGAGGGAGGGAGTTTTTAAGACTTTGGAGATAGCTAAACTTGTAATTTTTTAAAATACAACATCTTCACAAAACAGATAGTTACGAATGAGCATTTTCTCAGTGTAGAGGGGACATCATTACCACATGACATTTTCATCTACTATTTTAGTACAAAATGACTGACTTTGGTTCCATTTCAGACCCTAAGCCAGTACAAGTTTGATTTTCTTCAAGAAGTATGCTATCATGAACATTTTATTCCTTTGTGTCTCCCCATACGGTCAGCCAATATTCCAGGTAACAATTCACTTTCTATTTTTATCAGTTTCTAAAAATGCATGTGATTTTATCCATTTTATTTCAATTTCACATGTAGGCCTAAGATCATCCAGAAACATTGTATCTAATTGAGTCAAATGAAATCCAAGTGTACAATTATCAAAGATTTCATGTTTTTCATCAATTCTTTTGGGGTCTGATAATTTCAGTCATTTAATAACCCAATCTTATCAATTGTTAATAGAATCGATTACTTCATCCTTGGTCAAAAAAACAGGTCACAGTTTCTAACTATATGTTCTCCACTAGCAGTGGCAGATAGAGGAGAACTTGTCTTTTAGGAAAGCAAAGTTCAATATAGAAAAATTAATATTGAGTAGAAGATGAAGTATGGAATTTCATTTTTGAAAATTTTTGAATTTTACTTTCCTATTGAAATTCTTAAATGGAAGAGTGATCAAATTTTTTCCAGAAAATGTGCTATGAACAGAGACCTTTACCTGGTAGACCTTGTCATAATTCTACCAATCAGAACAACCAGTATAGACATCATAGAAAAGATCTTTTATGTGATTACTACTGCAAAGAAAATGTCTATTCATGCAAACAACTGCCCTTTTGTTTTTGTTTATTTTTATTCAAGACCCTTTGACACCTTCAGAATCAACTCAGGAGCTACATGCATCAGGTAAATGTTTAAGGGTTTATATTATAATATAATCATGTATTTATCTTTATAACTGTCATCATAATTAGTCCCTGAGAAGAACACATGGCTACTTAAAAAAAAAAAACTTTAGTCATGTCTGCACAACTGTTCACATTCAGATATTGATATTTATCTAGCTACTTTGTATTATGTATATAATCCAAATGATCCTAATGGTCCATTGAATTTTGACTTTGACCTATTCACAGTCAGACTTCCCTGAAATCACCTTCTGTTGTACTTTATTCTGTAAACCAAATCCTTTGACACATTTACACTGATTAAAACCTGGAATTTTCTTGGACTGACTAATAAACAAAATTCTGTAACCAAGTATGTCTGTAGGCATAAAGCACTATACATATTTCTTTTAATTCTTTGATATATCTCAAGCCTATTAAAAAGTTAGGTGATGCACAGTCTAGAGAGCTGAACTTAGAATCAGGAAGACCTATGTTCAAATTCTGTCTCAGACACATATTAGCTATGTGTCAATGGGCAGGTCATTTAAGTTGCCTCAGTTTCCTCCTCTGTAAAATGAAGGTGTTGAATTCAGTGCCTCTGTGGTCTCTTCCAACTCTAAATATATGGTTTTATGTTCCATATATAGTAAATATCCTTACTTTCTATCATAATTTTTCATGAAAAATGGAGTCTAGTTGGATGTTCTGAGGTTATTTTAATAGAAACAAATTTAGGACCTATTTTAAAGTGTATTAGTTAAATGATTCTGGGATCCTGGGATCCTGTTTTATTTTTAGCCCTGCCTGCCTGTTATTCACTATGACACTGAGCAGTTTACCTAATCTAGAAATTTTCTGCCTCAGTTTCCCAAACTAGAAAACCCCTATATAAAGACCATGTTGTCCATAAATAGATGGTGAATCACTTGAAAATGTTAAGTACTTTTGGAAAGCCTGTTATCTTCCTTGTTATATTAAATAGCATCCAGGTAGCCTGAAATAATTATCACAAATAAGTCATTCCTAATAAATTATATGCTGGTACAATCTAATATAATATTTATGAGATTCTTTAGGTATGTCAGTATTTCATTCTAAATATATTCTTTCTTATTGGAATTTTTAACATTCTCAGTTTACAATATTAAAGTGAGATTTTTATTTTTTCTGACCAAGATATGCCTGAATATACTGTCACCAATGAATTTTGCCGCAAACACTTCTTAATTGGAATTTTGCTCCGAGAGGTTGGCTTTGCACTGCAGGAAGACCAAGATATCAGACACTTAGCTTTAGCTGTTCTTAAAAATATAATGGCTAAGCATTCATTTGATGATCGATACAAGGAACCAGTAAGTGATCTCTCCGTCCCTTGAACTCCTTGAAACTCCTAATTACGTTCAGTGAAAAGAAAACCTAAAATTTTATTGATTTTAAAGGATCCCTTTTTGCTGTTGTTACATTCTCTCTAGGATAAGCAGGCCCAAATAGCCACTTTATATATGCCCCTCTATGGCATGCTGCTTGACAATATGCCAAGGATTTACCTGAAGGATCTGTTTCCTTTTACAGTCAATACTTCTAATCAGGTAATTTTACATAATGCTTCAAATCTTTCTTTTAATCTTTCTTTTAACAATCATCTCATTGTTCCCTTGAATGATATGATGTAGTAGGAAAAGCAAAAGATTTGTAGTCAGAAAAAAAATGCCTGTTTTGTGACTTTGGGTGGATTTCTTCCTTTCTGCAAGTGGTTTTCTCATCTGTAAATTGAAAAGGTTAAATAGTTTGACCTCGGGTCAAGTCCAACTCTTGAGAATCTACAACTCCAGGAATAAAGCAGGGATCATCCACCGTTTCAACCAAGTTATTTTAAAGCACCTATATCAGTTATATCTTTGGAATGTTTGGTACATCTTGAGCAATCCGTTTTGCTTTGTTCTCTGCTAATAATCAAAATTATAATAATATTCCCTTCCATAGAGACATAGAATGGCCTGATGGACAGAGGCACAAAAACGGGTTCAAGTCCTTCCTTGGACACATACAAGTTGTATGACCCTAGACAAGTCGTTTAGCTTTAACATCTTTAATTTAACGTCTGTCAATTGACACACCACTAAAGTCCTGTTAACCATGCCCTGTTATGGTGTGAAAAGTGACCCTGATATTTTGAGTGTTGTGACAGTGACACCTAAGCTCTGTCAGCTTCTTGTAAGATAGAAAGGCTTCAAAGATGAGTACAGTGACTAACTGGGAGCTTGCTATCCAACAATCAACCTAGCTAAGCTCAGAGAAGCACATCCTCTGGCTTAGCCATGGGGTTTTGGTCCCAGTAACCAAAGAAAACTGTCTTCCTTAGTAGTATGATCTGTGGAATCATAGATTGGCACATAAAATTGGTACCTTCTAGAATTCACTACAGCATGTTTATATTCATTTGATACCTAAAACCAAGAATACAGGAGGCTTCCTAGTGGCATTTCACTCTGAGCTAGTAGCAGTAACATTACTTAAGTTTGCATAGATTAGAAAGGTCCTCACATCAGTAGGGTTGTCCAGACAAAGATAAATTGCACTATTATCTGATCAGTTGTCTTTGAAGAGGGATAAAAGAGATGCTGTAAAAACTGTTTAATAAAGAATTTGCATATGAGTTTAACTCTGTCGTTGTAAACTGGGCTGTTACTGTGATGTTTAAAAAGTTAGAGAGATATAATTTCTGGATAATTAACCATTTTATTAATAATGTCAGCATTTTAAAAAAAAAGGAAGTCAAAGACGCTCTCAAATGCCAAGATAATCATGGTGTCTGACTCATGAGTTATATGCCCTTGGAAGAGGAGTATTCCTGAAGGCGGTACTCAAGTCTGATTGGTTAACAATTAATAAGAGAATAAATATTATGATGAGGGGCTGGTCCTATTCTAGTGAACTTTGATTATGTCATTTACTTCTAAGGTATCCCCAGCATTGAGCAATCCGTTCAAAGAATTTATCCCTAGACCTCAGTAGAAGGTTGGGTGGGGTCTGACCAAGATTGAGGAGAGTTAATTTAATCTCATTATCAGTCATTTCCTTCAAGATATGGAACTTTGAAATGAGGACTATAGAAAAAGAAGGAATTCTGAATGACCCCAAGTCATTGGTTACTAATAATCATTTCTCTCATTACAATGAGCCAGGTTGTTTCTTTTGAAATACAGGGATCCAGGGATGACTTGAGTACCAACGGAGGATTGCAGAGCCAGTCAGCCATGAAGCACGCTAACTCTGTGGACACGTCATTTTCTAAAGATGTTCTTAACTCCATAGCAGGTACTTGGGAACTGACGAGAATTCATGTTCATCAACCTCATCTACATCTCATCATATCATTGTATTTTTGCCAATTTATTTCTGTGAGTTCCTAAGTGTATAAAGGAAAAGAGAGAATCCTTTTTGCAACATATAAGCCCTGTCTGTAGGCTCCTAAGTGATAGCCTCACTGAATATTGTTCAGTTTTGTACTTCACACATCATTGTCACTCTGTATACCCCATCTCCCCGCCAACAGCTTCCACTTTGCACTGTAGAAAAGCCTTCAGTGACTACTCCCATGAAGAGTGTTTATGCATGTTTCATCCTATCCAAAGGCTTCGAAAGCATTAGAAAATCGCTCTGATCATGCACCTCCCTTTTAAAATATGTCTTCCTCTTTAGGAAGTAGGTTACTTGGTTGTAGGGATTGTTTTTCCCTTTTCTTTGCATCCCAAATGCTTACTGCATTGCCGCGCACAAATATCTGCTTAATAAATTTGTGTTGATTAGCTGCTTGGTTGATTAGTTATGTATCTGGATAAGATCTTGTGATTTGTCGTTGCATTTTCCACTTGTTTGAACTTAATCTTTGGGAGTCATCTGCATGGGACATAGTTTTTCTTTCTGGGTCTCAATTTCTTCAACGTCAGTGATGGAGTTAGATTGTATGGCTTTTAACTGCCCTTCGATTCTAAATCCATGATACTGTAGTTTGTAATCCAATGGCTACCTGACCTCTCAGGGCCCTGCTCACTCTCCATCCTAAGATATGAAGAGTCATCATTCCATTACTGAGCTAAAGCCTGTCCCTACACTTTGAGAATCAGAACAGTCTTCTACCTTCAAAATACAACTTTGACAGCTATCTTGGAAAGGGTACTTTCATTTGATATTCTCAGGGCACATCATAAGTAAAAAAAAAAAAAAACCTTCTAAAAAATATTCCAGAATTTTTATTTTATATTCCAGCAGATTACAACAACTATCTTCTCCTCTCTCTAACCTTCATTTTCTATCCACTGATTCATCCCCTGTTATCAGCAAACATACCCAACTCACCCCTGTCCTTAAATAGGACATTCTCACTTGGATCCTACCATCCCTGCTAGCTATCAGCCTATATTATTTTCTCCTCAGCTAAATTCCTTGGCAGGGGATTGGGGGAATCCAGCAATAATATTCAGGGCTTTCAATTGCTCCTCTATTTGTCTGTTCTACACCCTCTGCATCTAGATAATAATCTCATCATTCAGCTCAATCCAGTCTCTTGACAGGCACCAAAGATTTTTAATTGTCAAATCTGACAGCCTTTTCTCAAACCTCATCCCTCTATGTTCCTCTGTAGCATCTGAGTCTTCTAGTTCTTCTCCTACTTGCCTGACCAATCCTCCTCGATCTCCTTTGCCTGCTATTTGTCTATGTCATACACACTGATGGTGGTGATGCCCCAAAATTGTCCTGTGCCCTCTTCTCTTCTTCCCCTGTATTCTATCGTGGGCTGATCTCATCAGTCTTGTGAATTCAGTGATTATGCAGAGCACTGGAGATGGATGTATTCATCCCTTGTCCCTCTACTGAGTTCCAGCCTAGCATCACAAACTGTCTATTGGACCCTTCAAACCGAATGTTCCATAGACACCTCAAATGCAATGTGTCCAAAATAGAATTAATTGTTTTTCTTCAAAAACATATCTGTCTGCTGGACTTCCCTACAATTGTCAAGGTCGCCACTGTCCTTCCACAATTCGATTATTTCTTACGCACGTCTCCTCACAAGTCAAGTCAGTGGCCAAATTTTCTCTCTCTCTCTCTCTCTCTCTCTCTCTCTCTCCCCCCCCACCCTCCGGTGTATGTGTGTGTACATGTGTGGGTGTCTTATTCTTGGTTTCTGTATCTTTCTCTCTCAGTATGTCTATCTCAGCCTCTTTTCTCTGTATTTTTTTCTCCTTCTCTGTCTATGTATCAATCTCCATCCCTCTGCCTCACTCTGTCTCTCTTTGTCTCTCTGTATTTCTCCTGTTTCTGTCCCTCTCTGTCTCGCTGTCTCTGTTTATCTCCCTGTCTCTGTTTATCTCCCTGTCTCTTTCAGTCCCTTGCTGTTCATTGTTGTCTCCATTTGTCTCCCTTTTTTGTCTCTTTCTCTCTCTCCTATGTAAAATGTGTGTATTATATATATGTGTGTGTATATATGCATGTGTCTAACACATATTTGTTCATACACACAAATATATTTTCCTCTCCACTCACACCACACCATCCCTAGTTCAGGCCACTTTCACTTCACATTAAATGCAGGAATTTTACACCTTGACATATCAGAGCATGGGGGCCACCAGACTCATAGTTAGCAATTCCATTATCCATTATGTAGAGCAGATTTCATCCAATATATAGGTAGCAAGAAGCAGAATGGAGGCCTTCAAATCAGCTTTTTAGGGCTATTTCATTTTGTGGGAGGAAAAAAAGTATAAAATCTAATAGCTTCCTATCTTGATAAATTGTTATCAATACTGAGTTACTAAGAGCAATTTATTTTTACTCATTGAAAGAGTACAAGTTCTTTCATCACCACCTAAATTTTATCGCCTCAGGATATAACAGCTGTCACTCTGTCCTAGTTATGTCTCTAGGTATCGCTATAATACTGAATATCTTTGTGAGTTATCATTTTAATTTCATTTTCTGTATCCATACATCCCATTTTAGTGTGTGTGCTATGGCTTTGTTTGCAGCTTTTTCATCAATAGCTATTTCTACAGTAAACCATGGTGACTCCAGAGCCTCCCTTGCAAGTCTTGACTCCAATCCGAGTACCAATGAGAAAAGCAGCGAGAAAACTGACAACTGTGAAAAGGTACGGGCTCCCCACAAAAATAAGTCCTTGTACCCTTAGTCATGATTGATCCCCAGAGCATCTGATTTTGTTCAGTAACCGCTGTGTCCTTGACTCAATAGATTGCAAGGCCACTGTCCCTGATAGGACTGACGCTGAGATACGACAAGCTCGATCAAGCGGAAACGAGGAGTCTTCTCATGTGCTTTCTGCACATAATGAAGACCATTTCAGAAGGTAAAGAAATCTCTTTAAAATGACTTTTGAGTATGAGAAAAACTACTAGATTTCAAATAACCCCATACTATTTGACATGTGCTTCCAGAGACTTTGATTTCCTACTGGCAAAGGGCACCCATTTCTGAGATATCTGATTTCTTCAGCATTTTGGAGTAAGTTCTACAACTTAACTATATGTGTATGTGTGTAAGTGTAAATATTCACATTTTTATTTACAATATATAGTTATTTATGTGCATATATTTATTTGCTTGGTTTTTCCTTTATTGATTTATCTCTTCATTCATTCATTCATTCATTTATCTGTTTAATTATTCTTTATGATTTTCTTACTCCACTTGTCATAAGCACCTACCTAGCGAATTGAATGGGGTCTGGGGAGTGGAAGGCAATATCATATAGTGGAAAGAATTGGGACTTAGGTTGAAGCAGTAATGTACTGACAAATATTTAACAACTGACTTTCTGAGAATGCATGACATACTTTGATGAATTAACATTTTCTCCTTCATTTTTTAAGTCTAATCAATGTAACAATAGATCAAGTCCTAATCTGTAGCATTTGTACTCTAACTTGTAGCATTTGCCTATTTCCAAGGTATAAATATTCAGACTGAATATCTAACAATTATCTCTCATGAACTGGTATTTCACACAGAGTCCTGAGTTCAAGTCTCAGTTATGCCGCTTCACAGTTTCATGACCTCTCTGACCTTCAGCCTCCTCACCTACAAATGAGGAAATTAGATGAGATGTTTTCTGACTTCTGTTTTTAGCATTCTGTGACACTATGAAATGTAACAATTGACTCTTTACTATATAGGAAGCACTTTACGTCCATTATGTTAACTGCTGCTCATAAAAATCTAAGATGTATCCCTTTCTCCACTTGATAGATGAAGAAAATGAGATTTACAGAGACTATGACATGCTTATGGTTCATAGGATAGTAGATTGAGAGATCTTAGAGGTCAAAGAGGTCACACAGTTAGTAATTATGAGAGGCAAAAATGATGCCAACATTTCCTCTTCCCAAGTCAAGCATTCTGTTTATTACAAAAACAGAATTGACAAACAAGATTAAAAGGACTTTTTTTCTTCTGAAGAATATCTTCAGAAACAGCATGAGATTACAGATAGAGATCCAGCCTCAGAAAGACTTGGACCGAAGTTCTGTCTCTGACATATACTGACCAGGTGACCCTGGACAAGTCATTTACCTCTCCACTTCTTCTAGGTAACTCTTCAAGCCTATAAGTTGCTGAGAAATACTGACACCTTTGCTGATAGACTTTCTTCACCTGGGAATTCACCAAATTACAGAAAAGACAGGCTCAGGCCCCATCCCTAGCACTATGAATATTCTGAGTGTGAGTGGTTTGCTCTCTGAAAATGGTATTAATAATAAGAATTTGACATCTTTTTTTTCCTTTCAGTGTTTGTCTTCAAAATTTCAGATACCTGGGCAAACGTAATATAATAAGGTAACATTTTTGAACTATTACTGTTTTTAGGACATATATGAAATACTCATTTATTATATCAGGTTAATCCTCAATACACAGTCTGCTCTCCACTTACATAACCAGCATCCTAGTTCACGTCACACTAAATCTAGAAACTTTAGATGTTGATGTGTTAGAGCACTGGTGCCTCCAGGGCCATGACTAGCAATTCCAGTATGTAGAACAGAGATCATAAAATATGTCTGTGGTAAGAAGCAGAATGCAAGTTTAGATGGTTTTTTATTGAGCCTTTGATTTAGACAGGTAATCTGAAAGGACCTTTTCTGTATATGAGATATTTAAGAACTATAAAGAAAGATTTTTTCCCTCTAGCAGTTATATATTTCTGAGAGAATTTAATGAATCAATTAATAAATAAACAATTTATTAAGTACCTTCTTTGTGGCAGGCACTGTGCTAGTTGCTAGAAATAGATAGACAAAAATAGAGTCCCAACCTCCTAGGGAACCCACTGGGGAAACTACATGTATCCATATAAGTGTGTACAAAATAAATATATGGCAATAAAAAATAAATACCTGGTAATTTTGTAAGTGAAACAGGAACAACATTTGAGGAAATCAAAAAAGGCTTCAAGTGGGATATAGTCTTTGAGCTGAGCTTTGAGGGGAAATTGGAGAATTTAAGAGACACAGGAAAAGAGGGAATGCCTTCCAGGTATAGGAGACAAACTGTGCAAAGATAGAAAATGGAAAGTCTAGTATGAGGAAGAGGAAGGGCGGTTTGAAACAAGGTACCTGGGAAGGTAGGTTAAAGCCTTGCTGTGAATGGCAACCAGAAGAGTTTGTATTTGATCCCAGAGAAAATAAGAAATCATTGGAGTTACTGAGCAAGAGAAGGACATGGGCAGGCCTGGACTTTACCAATATCAATTTGTTAGCTATGTAAAGATTAGAGAGAGAGGGGAAAAACTTAAAGCAAAAGCCTAATTAAGAGTCTATTTCAGGGCAGCTAAGTGGTGCAGTGGATAGAGAACCAGCCCTGAAGTAAGAAAGACTTGAGTTCAAATCCTTACTAGCTGTGTGACACTGGGCAAGTCACTTTTGAGCCCACATTGGCTCAAAAACAAAAGCTTATTTCAATAATCCAAGTGAAAAGCAATGAGAACTGAAATGTACTGATATATTGGCCAAATTAATGTCATCATATAAAGGGGATATGTGAGAACAATTTTTATCTATCTACTTCAGAAAGATCCTTGAATAAAGTCAAAGAGGAACAATCACAGGGATGTTTTGTTTCTACTATCATCCACTTCTTTTGAGAAAAGTCCCAGGTCAAGTCCCTTATCCAAACCTGATCTTCCAACTGCCAATAGTAAACATGATTCATGATTATATTTCCTCTCCTAATCAATGAAATTTGGCAGATGAATTTCTAGTTTTTGTTTTGTTAGATATGGATTCTGCATTTCTTAGACACATTGTTACAGAATTAATATGCATATTTTATTTTTAGGAAAATTGCTGCTGCATTTAAATTTGTCCAGGCAACCGAGAATAATGGAACTCTCAAAGGTTCTAACTCCTCCTGTCAGACCACAGGTCTTCTTTCACAATGGTAAGGACATACCATCTACATACACACATACACACGTGTGTATTGTGTATATCTACCCACATGCATATATACATATACGCACACATATCACATATCTTACATATATCATATAGAATAAAATGTGAATATACACATATTTATACACATGCATATATAAATACATATATATCACATATCTCACATATATCGCATAAAATGTAAATATATACATATGTATATGTATGTGTGCATACATGTATATTTAAATGTGATAGCAAATATGGATTGTAAATAATTTCAATAACAGATTTTCTATAACAAATATGTACTTACATATTCACTTATATACATGTATTGTACATATCTATATATATGTACATGTACATATATATGTGTATGTGCATCAAACCAAATATGAATTTTAAATATCTTATCTTTTGGATTCCATTAAAAGTAGGGTTTTTTTTAAAGGAAACTCTCTTGAATATTAACATGGTTAACAAACTTTTGTTCCCGTATTTGAGCCCTTTTACTAGTTGGTAATCTTCCCAATGAGAGGCCACAGCAACAAAAAGCAAGCTTTCCTTAAGCGCCTGCTGTATGCCAGGTACTGTACTAAATATTGAGGATACAAAAAAAGGCAAAAACAGTCCCTGTCCTCAACGTGTTCACATTCACAGTGACATAGAGGGTCATCCCTCTATAGACTGAGGCACCATCTTGGAATCATTAGACTTAAGTTCAAGTCTTCCTTTTGACATGTACTAGCCATATGGCCGTGGGCAAGTCACATAAGCACAGAGAATCTCACACAACTCTCTAGAACGCTTACATTTCAAAAGAGTTACCAGATTGGAGTTTTCCATACCTAAAATCATAGACATCAACCAAAATAAACAAATGCTTTTCAGACAAATGGCAAAATAGTGGATTATATCTGTGTCCCTTTTATTTTAGTAATTACAGTTATTTTTTAAATTGTAGTATTGAATCACTATTTGCTAAAATAGAGAGCACAATTAAAAAGTGCCCAGAAGTTAGTATGTATTTAATAAATTAATTGTACTTAATAAAATAAATAAATTAAATAATATTGAATTGAACTAGAATTCCATATGACTCATAAATAATAATTCTATGCTAACATCATATCCCAGTTTTGCTTATCCCTTCCTTTGGTAGTTTACCAATTTATATAACTAAAGCAGTATTCTTAAAAGTTTTCAAAAGCAATTAGAGTAGGAAGCATAGTGCAATTGGAAAAACTGGATATGGAGATTGAGAATTTGTGTTCAAATCCTCATTCTGCCACATATAAACTGTGTGACCTTGGGAAAGTCACCTAACCACTCGGGACCTCAATTCCTTAATCTGCAAAATGAGAATTTGGACTACATGACCTCTAGTCCTTTCTATCTCTAAATCTACAATATCATAGGATTTATGGGAAAAATATCATAGGCCATATTTTGTCTATGCCATAAGAATCCCTAGAATTTGACCTTAAGTATGCAATCCATATTCAGCAATAATAAATAATAATTTTGCTTGAGGTTGGGCCTGTTCTGCTTAACTCTGGGGGTTATAGTTCACTCTGAACTTGAGCTAGGTCCAAGTGTCTAATGCAGTGAGCGTAGCTCTGCCTGGGAAATCTGAATTGGCCCCACATCATCTCTAGGTTCAAAGGCCCCTTGAAAACCAATATATTTCCTGGTGTTTGCAGATATAAGTGGACTTATATCTTAGAACTAAGCATATTTCATCTATCCGTGAGGGTCCACCATATGGATCTCAGAATCTAGCCTGTTTGTTCCTGAGATCCTGGGAGATGGTCTAAGCTCATCTGTCTTCTATCAGCTCAAGCCCAGTCCCATATGAACCACCTAACACCATATGTCTGTGGTTAATTCAGAAATAGCCTAACCTTGAAGACCAGAAGTGAGACCAGGAGAATGGTCATTTGTTTCCAGTATCCAGTATTCCATCCTTCCCTCACAAAGCTGTTTTTATGGGCAGTTGAACCAATAGTAAACATCCTTAAAATTATAAACCTATTATATTTGCAGAGGGGTAGGACTAGGAAGAACAAAGACTAGGAAAGGGAGCCAGTCATCACTTGCTTCCCAAATAAACATTTTCTTAGTTTCATTACTAGAAGACGTATAAGGCTTTTGACTAAGGCATCTGAGGCCATCATGCTGTCCTTTAATAGAAACAGCATGGTAGTATTATTTTCAAATGTAGCCAAGAGAGAAACAATGAAGCTGTCTTCAACCCCTCCCCAGTGTTTCAGGCTCCCTTCCTATCATTAGCCATTCTGTAACTTAAATATAATGGTAAATCATAAGAATCTCCAAGGGATAAAGAAACGTAACTTAAGTAGAGGCAGCTAAGTGGTGAAGAGGCTAGAATGCCTTGTAGACCTGACTTCAGATCCTACCTCAGATACTCACTAGCCAGGTAACCTTCTGCAAGTCACTTTACTTCTTTCTGCCTCAGTTTCCTTATTTGTAAAATGATAACAGCAGGACTTACCTCAACAAGATTGTTGTAAGGAGAAAATGGGCTAGAATGTATAACGTGCTTTTTAAACCTTAAAGTGCTGTGTCAATGCTAGCGATTGTTGTGATTAAATATAGCCATTAACCAGGACCTTCCTTGGAGAATATCTTATAAAAACTCTTTTGGCACCAGATGCATAATAATAAAGTCTTGGTCATCTTTCCCTCTCCAGCATCAGATGTGCTGCAACTTAACATTTCAAGTGTTCTCTGTGAGAAAAATTCCATGTCAAGTACTCTCAAAAACTTGCATAATTTTATTAAATAAAAATGAATTTGTCTGAAAAGGTTTAAATTTCAGGACTACTAAAGGATGTTCATATTTATACCAAAGTGAACTCTGCAATTATGACTTTTACATGTAGAGAAAAAGCTTTTTCAATCACACAACAGAAAAGGATTTACAATAGTTACGGGGGAGATCCTTTTCCTAGGCAACTCTGTACTAAAGCCATTTTTTCATTATTTATTAACACTAAGTCTTTTCTGTAGTGACAGGCTAAGACATAGAAAATAAAGTACTCATCAGTGGGTGGTGAATTAAGTCTTCCAGGTCACATGGGTACCATTTGGTAAATTAGCTTTCCCAAGAACTAAGTGTTTCTCTTACAAGTGTTAACTTTACCCATATGGGAACAGTTCCTCCAGGGAGCAAATTACAAGCTATTTTTCCTAATAGCTTGTGCTTTTGAATTCTTCAGTAGGCTAACACAAATACTGCACTTCTGTTCTGGCAAAAAAGGCACATATTTAACTAGAGGTAACAATTCACTCTTTCTAATGGCAAGAGAAGTTTTTAGGAGGATAACCTATTATTGTATATAGATCTTCCAAAATCTATTTTGGCCCCAGTAAAAGCTCAAGCAAAGCAGACATCTAATCCAATCCAATGAAATCATTTAAGTTCCTACTATGTGCAGGACACTGTTCTAAGTGCCTGGAATACAAAGACAAATCAAAAACAAATCTGGTTATTCTCAGGAATAAAACATGTAGATAGATAAGTATGTAGATTATTAATTGAATAGAAAGAGAGAATTTACAACTTGGCATGGGGGAAAGAGGTTCAGAAAAGGTTTCCCACAGAAAGTAGCACATTTGAGTCTTGAAGATTCTCAGGATTTTAAGGGATAGAAGTGGAGTACATTCCAGGGATGAGGAACAGTCGTACAAAGGAATAGAGTGAGGAGATGGAATGTTAAGTTTGGAAAACAACAAGTCAGACAGTTAAGTGAGAGAAAAGAGGACTAGGAAGGGAATGCTGAAAAATATAAATATGGAAATATCTACTGGAGTCAGATTGTGAAGGGCCCTAACTGCCAAGCTAAGGTGTTGACATGGTATTCTAGAGAAGTGCTACATATTTTTTTATGTCATGGACCCCCTTGGCCAGGCTGGTGAAGTTGGTGGAACTCTTCTCAGAAGATTTTACAATGATGGGAGGAAATGTTAAATTTCAATTATGTATAAGCAAAGGAAAAGATATGATTTTTTTAGCATTGAAGTTCACGGACTCCCTGAAATCTCTCTATGGAGTGCACTGCGGACCCTGGGTTAAGAACCTCTATACTAGAAACTGAATTTTTCACTGAAATTTCCATCATATTCATTGACCACAATGACAAATCCTACAACTAGTTCTTTCATAATTAATCCCTTTCTAGACATTTAAGTATTTTTAAAAATTAATTGTTTGCATTCATTGTTTCTTATTAGCATGATTCATTTAAATTACTTCTGTTTTCTCTCCTTTAGGATGCATACCACTTCCAGTCAGGAAGGGCAGAAGCATCACAGATCTCAAACATTACCCATAATCCGTGGCAAAAATGCACTTTCTAATCCCAAACTCTTACAAATGTTGGATAACACCATCACAAGTAAGTAAGCCAGAGTCATTGGAAACCTGATTGTTGCCCATTTTAGCTCTCATTCAATTTGTATGAGAAGCCATGCTTTGGGGGTTTAGAGAAGATGAGGAAATTCATTATACTGTTAAGAGGAGTACTCCTTGAACAGTTTTTTTTTTCTCTCAATGAGACTATATCCTGGAAGATCGGGGGACAATTATGACTGGATGGAGGAGAAAGGGTAAATATATGTACCCAGACCATTCTGCATATGATCCCTGGGCAAACAGGCTACAAGCTTTTCCAAGTACTAGCTATGCCACTTCTCAAGCTGGATAATCCAGTCAGTGGGAAGGAACTCTACTAAGAATATAGTCTTAAATTTGCATTCAGAAAAACCTGAGTTCTTACTACCTGTTGTGATACTTCTGCCTGCCTGAGTTTCCTCTTCTGTAATATGAAGATAATTACATCACCTACTTCCCAAGGTTGTTGAGAGGAAAAATTGAGATATTTGCAAAGTTCTTTGCAAACTTTAAAGTATTATAAGGGAGAGAGGGGGAGGAATAAGTATCTATATAGCAGCTACTATGTTTCAGGCACTATGCGGAGCACTTTTTACAAATGGTTATTATAAATGCTAGCTAAGACTATGTTCCTTTGGGCTACTACGTATACCATGGAAGGAGGCAAAGCTCTCTTTCTCAGAAAGGTGAAAAAATGGTATCTTTGAGTGGCAACCCATGTAATATAAAGTATCTGCAGTCAGAAAGTTGAAGAAAATGCCACGCAGTATTTTGTTAGTTACATGGTATAGTGAAAAGCGTGATAGTACTAGACACAGAGGATCTGGTTTCAAATTCTACCTTCTGTACTTACGAGCTGCTTGACTTTTGGCAAGTCACCTTCCTGGACACCACACTCCTTATCTGCAACAAAAAGTTAGACTACATGATCCTTAAAGCCCTTCCAGCTCTAGACTTAAGATCTTACAAATGTCAAATTCACTCAACAAGTATTTATAAAAAGATCTGTACCTCCAAGGAGCTTACAGACTAATGGGGAAGACGTGGTAAGGAAGGAAGCCACTAAGGCTACCTGACTCACAGAGGGTAAGTAATGGTCTGTAGTTTGTGCACTCTTCTAAGATGGAGGAAAATATCCTGTATCCACTATCCCACAGTAGTCTTATCATCATAAGAATTTGTGCAACCTACTTTATGAAGATAATATGCAGCTGGTTGTGACTGAGTAAGTAGAAAACTAAGAATAAGTGGCCAGTACTTGATATGAAGGGGAACAGATCATTTGGCTCTTTAAATTTTCAACTGGAATACAAAGACAATACTGAGTTGTAAAGTTAGTCAGTAGGTAATCTAAGTAAACAGGAAAACTTTGGTTTGAGAAATGTCTGGAAGATATGAGATGATTTTGAATCTGCCCCTTCGACAAGAAGTCTTTGACCAGAGGAAGATTGCCTTAGAATTTATGCATGCATTTCAACTTTTTATACATAGGTAATTCCAACGAAATAGACATTGTACACCATGTAGACACAGAGGCCAATACTGCCACTGAGGTGTGCCTCACAATTTTGGATCTGCTAAGCCTCTTTACTCGTGTCCATCAGGTGAGTGAGTCTCACAGGGGAACTCTCCTAGGAAGGGTGAAAAGTCTGTAATGGGGAAAGTTGAGTGTGCTTGTGATGCCACATAGCCATAACAGAACGTCAAGAAGCAAAATGTTATCAGGAATTTTGTGACAACAGTTGGCCTAGAACTGACCATTTCAATACTACTAAGTAATGACTGAGATCTAAGAGAAATAAATTGACTCATGGTGTTGGATAATGGCCTGGATATTACTCTGGTCAGGTGTTAAAAATGGCTGCCTATTATTTCCTTTGGGAAAGATAATTTGGTTAAGAGAAGCTAGAGTAAAATTATGACTTATCAGGCTTTCTGAAATAAAGGGAGACACAAAGAGGAATTGTATGAGTCAAGCTTACATTAGACAAATCCTAGCTGTGGACCATAGCTGGCAAATTTAGCTATGAGGAAAGTTTGCATCAGGGAAACTTTGGATTCATTCATTCAATCAATAGACATTGTCTGAATACCTACTATCTATAACTGAGCCAAAAAAAGGAAACCATCCCTGCCCTCAAGGAGCTTACCTTCTATGAGGTAGGAGGGACACTACAAAGAACCTAATATCCCATCACGGGGAGTATTCCCTACAGAGATCTTGGCCAAAATAGATCGATGGCTGCCTGTCCTTGTTATCATTATTTTCCCATTAATTCACCAAGGGAATCCACTTGATTCCACTGACTTGAATACCTATTATCATTTTTTTTTCAATTTACTGAAACAAGTCCCTCTTTTTCTGCTACAAATCCTAAGATCAGGGGAGCCATCACAGTCCAGATGCAGCCTGAAAAATAAAACTGGCTTCAGATCCTATCCTGGACACTCCCTAGCTACATGAATTTGGCCAGATCATTGTAGTTTCCTCAGTTGTTAGACTGAATGACCTCTACTGTTCCCTTCATCATCTCCAGTATAGGAAATGGAAAAGTTTCCTGGAGTGAGTCATACTCTCACACTGGCTTCTCTTCATCAAAGCCTCTTGCCCAAAGCCAATAGCTCTGAACATCTGGACTTCAGTGACAGCCCAACTAAATCCTATTCATTTATAGTTGATAGCATGTGGGCAAGCTGCTCATTTTGCAGATAAGAAGATAAGACTTATCTATGATAGTAACTGGCAAAGCCATAACTAAAACTCAGGTCACCTGGGGGTCTTTTAATTAGCCAGTGAAAAGCAGTATTATTATGTGTTTAGTACTAGGGATACTAAGAAAGGCAATAAGGTGCTCCTTGTGCTCAAAGAGTGCACATTGTAACAGAAGAAATACATGAAAATTACAAGCTCTTCTACTTATGATCACTTTTCTGTTGATTTTCCAGAGGCAACTCCAGCAATCTGAATGCCAGAATTCGATGATGAAGAGAATTTTTGATACCTACCTTCTCTTTTTACAAGTGAATCAGTCAGCAACTGCTCTAAAACATGTTTTTGCTGCATTAAGGTTGTTTGTATCAAAGGTACAATTCCTTTATATTCCAGTGAAGTTTATACTCTAATAAATGCCTGTGACTTATATGACATTGTGGAAATCTAAACAGAAATCTAAAACCTGTTCAAAAAATATTTTAGTTATTGTAAATGGTAGGGGGAAGAATTTAATTTTTTTTAAAAAAAGAAAATGGGAGTAGATTTGGAATAATGGTCTCAAAATTGACCCAATAACTTTGTCAAGTGCATCTACTTAACTAGAAAAAGACATATCTCTACAACCAAAGGTATACTGGTAAACATTTAACTACCAGCTTTCTAAAAAACAAATGTATGCATGATACACTTTTAATTTTAATCTGTCTTATTAACATTTTTTCCATCACTTTTTTAAGTCTAGAGAGTCATCAAAACAATAAACCAAGCCCTGATTTGTGGCATTTTCCAGTTTCTGAGGTATAAATGTTCACAGTGGAAACTGAATGACAGCAGGCTGGTTAGAGTTGGCTCCCACATACCCCTGCCTACTATCCTGGTGCTAGAGGCAGCTGTAGCACAGATAGTATAATCACAATAACTCAAAATAAAATGACACAAAATTTTCCTCACAATCCTATGAGAGCAATAATGAAGGATTTTATATACCAATATTGCAGTTGAGTAAACTAAAGGTCAGCTGTAGAAGTGACTGCTCTAAGGCTACACATTTTACTTAATAGCCAAATTTTTCTCCAGCAGGGCTATCATACTTTTCTTGTCTCAGGTAGCCCAACAGAAACCAAGGAACTATAGAAGGGGTAATAGCATGATAGAATGCTAGAAGACCTGGTTTTGAATTCTGATTCAAAACTCCTAGGTATGTGACCCTGCGCAAGACATTTAACCTCTACAAGATCCCACTTTCTCATTTTTAAAATGAGGATGGCAGATCCAAACATTTTAAAGCACCAACCACATCTGAGCTGCCCAAGACTCCCTGCGTTCAAGTTGTCATCATTCAAGTAATGAACATGTGACAATGAGGGTGCCTCCTCATTGACAGCAGATTTCCAACCCACTATGAGGGGCCCACAGAGTCACTTATACATGGAGTTTTCAACCTGTCATTATCTCAGTAACTGACCAATGCCCTAGGGCTTAGTGATGGCCTAGTTATGACTTTGTCTTAGTTATGTCTTTGTCTTAGTTATGACTTTGTAAGTTAGAACCCAGACCATGATCCACTGCAGACTTATTCCCCATGATTCATGGGATACAGTGACCCCCAGAGTAACTAATGTGGTGTAATTCCAGTTTTTGCTCGTTACCCCATGGATTGCTACCCCTGATTACTACACCATTAAATATAAAGACCTACCACACTTTGTAGTCACAAGAAGCAGTGTTCTGAGCTTTCTGGAACTGCTCCCTCTTGTCCTGCCTTTTACTAGTAGTCACTCACTCTAATCTCAGAGTGATCCGCACCTTTCCCCTACCCCTTTTCTTCTTCCAACTTCTTGCTTAGGAAAAGATGTAGGATTGCTTTCCCTAAAAGGCTGTACTTGCTTGTCAGAAGATGCCAAGATGCCTCCACTCATGCCTCACTAATTCATTCACTATCATGAGGCACAAGTAAAGAAATTCCCTAAGTTACATTCCTATCTAACAGTTGCCTAAATATTCACAAAGTTTATGGAATTACTCACAGAAACACAAATGATTGTACTACGTAGACAAATAAGTGTTTCTGTCCTATTTGTATATGGAAATCTTTGCACACAGGAATAGTTTCAACTCCAGTCTGCTAACGGGGTGGGGAACCTGCAGCCTTGAGGCCACATGTGGCCTTCTAGGTCCTCAAGGGAAGTCTTTTCACTGAGTCCAAATCTTATAGAAAAATTTTTTTATTAAGGGAATTTGTTCTGCGAAGTTTGAAGCCAGTCAAAAGGCCATGCTTGAGGACCTCAAGGCCACAGGTTCCCCACCCCTGTCAGCTAGAATATTTCCAAATAAAAATCTGTGGTGCAATCCATGTTAGGTGAAGCTTCAGAGGGTGGGCTAAGATATTTTAGAATGATGCCAACTGACTACAGCACAGAGTGGCAACAAGTAAAGTCACCCACCTTGGAGAAAGAAAATATTATCCTAATTTTGATAAATATAATTATCTCTTCTTAATTTGTGTGAGATGCAAAAGAAAAGCAAAAGCAGGAGGGTTTTTAGGAGACTTTTTTCAAGTTAGAAGAATGGAAAGAGATGTAAGCTCTACTCAGTATGTCTTTCATTTTTTCAGTTCCCTTCAGCATTTTTTCAAGGGCAGGCCGACCTCTGTGGATCATTCTGCTATGAAGTCTTAAAATGCTGTAACCACAGGTCACGGTCAACTCAGACAGAAGCCTCTGCACTCCTTTATTTCTTCATGAGGAAGAATTTTGAATTTAACAAGCAGAAGTCAATTGTCAGGTCCCACCTACAAGTAAGTCTTGCCAATTTGGGGGGCTAGCTGCCCCCAAAGCTACTGATCAGTTCACTTATGACAAGGAACCATTGAGTGGGTAACAACATTTGCATTAGGCAATCAATTAGATGGACCATCAAAATCCCTGTACAGGATGTCTCTGACAGGTATCCCCTCTGACATGCTTCCCCTTGAGGAGAAGACGGCTGGGAAAAACAGGGAGGAGCCAGTGTTTCCATTTCATCTGCAGAACAAGAGTTTTGGACAGGCTTAGGAGAGACAGGAGATCATGAGAAAACGGAGTTCTAAATGTCCCTTTTCCCTACCTTTTCCTATATCTATCTTCGGATCTACCATTAGAAAGTAAACACTTGCTGAGTAGGCATTGTTTTACTTTTTGTACCTGTATCACCAGCATCTACCACAATGCTTGCCATAGATTAAAAAGTTGATACTTAGTGATTAACTTCAAAACTTCTAAGTGTCCTAGGCTCTTGCCAGTTTGACTTCAGGATATATAATGTTTCTTCTCCAAATATTTCAAAAGATCTGATTTCATTTAGGGTAGATACTCCTTCAACCAAGGCAGGTCATAGTCCCTCCTTGCCTTAATAGACAGCCTTGATGAATTGATGTGGATGAAAAAAAAAACTATCATCTGATGGCCGTCTATCTGTTGATGAGCCTCTCCAAGTTTAACTGGGCAGGAAGATCTTAGATAATAGATGCACAGTCTCTCCTTTGGCCTGAACTCAAAATCTTTCCAGCTTATAGAATGTACCAAAATTCAAGGTCCCATGACAGAGTCTTCTAGAAATCAGGGTCCCCTCTCCCCTATGGTGGTCTTATTGTAGTAGATATACATCAAAACCCTTTACTAGAGTCCTAATCATTCATTTGAATGAATGGTAAAGAAGGGTGTCCATAGTAGGACCCTCTGAGGGAATATTCTTAGGTCCATGTGTATAAGCAAGACAGGGCTACTTCTGGAATTGGCTTTTCTTTATTCAGTTCTCCTTTCTCTTCTAGCTCATTAAGGCTGTAAGCCAGTTAATAGCCGACGCAGGAATTGGAGGATCCCGGTTTCAACATTCTCTGGCAATTACAAATAATTTTGCCAATGGAGACAAACAAATGAAAGTAAGAAATGTTTTGCATCCTTCTCTAATGCACGTTAGGAAGAAAGGTGAAATGCCATCTGGAGAGTGGTGTGATTTCCTACCAATGGAAACATAAATTGTACTTTTTAAAAACCGCAAATTCAGGTGGGCACTGTGCTGTTAATGGTTCTAATGAGAAGTTTTGATTTATTTTTCCCTCACGAGGCCAGTGGAATCAAAGGGAATGTTTTACAAAATAATTATCCCACATCAGAGAGAGATTTGACACTCAGCATTTATCAAAGTTAGCCCTGATCATGTATGTTACATTCTTCTGGGCTACACAAATATTGGGAAAACAAAGAAAGGCAACATTTGCATAACAACTTTTTTTAAAAAGCTATTTTAACTTGTTTTTTCTCACCCACACTCTTGGTATGGAGAAGTGGACATTCAGTTGAGGCTTCTGCCTGTGATGGCAAAGTGTCAGACTCACAAAATTAACTGAGTTTTCATGTATGGTATTCACTCCCTTCATGCCTTTCATTTATATAAGCATCTCTTACATATGCTTATCCTTTAGGAGAGATTGCAGTGACAAACTCTTTGGCTTAGCATGTATAGATCTTCAGAGTGGCTCCAAATTACCCTTCCAGGTTCCATACTTACTGTATCACTTCTATCATACTGCCAAATGGGCTAAATTGGTGCCATCTTACCCTCCCTGCTTTTGCATGAAGCATATCCCACACCAGAGATACACTCTTTCCTTATCTTTTCCTTTTAAGTATTCAGATAGTCAATAAATGTTTATTAAGCACTTACTGTGTGCACACAAGCAGTGTGACAATGGAATCGTTAGCTTCCTTTATGATTCAGTGCATCTACTACCTCCTCTGGGAAGCCTCTCAGGATCTCCCTGATTTTCAGTGCTCCCTCTCCCTTCTTAAATGTCGCATGTGTGGCTGTCTGTTGATGTACTGTATCCCCCACAGTGGAAAATAAGCTGTCTGTTCTCTGTATCACACTTGTTCAATATTCATAGTAGATGCTTAATAAATGCTTATTGAATTGAATTAAACCATAGGATTTATCATATGTTATCTAATCATACACACACACATATCCCCCTTGGTTCCATCATCATCATCATTAAAGTAACAACTTACATTTATATAGCACTTTATCATTTAAAAGTAGTTCATAGTTATCCAATTCAATAAGTATTTGAAGCCCCTATGATATATGAGACTCTTAGTCACTGAGATTACAAAGATAAGCAGCACAGGCCCTTATCTCAAGGAATTTAACATGTCCCCCGAGGGAAAAGACATGCATGCAAATAATGATGAAACAAGAGAGAAGGCTCGCAATGCCACAGTGTACCCGTTTTACAGATGAGGATGTTGAGCCTCCAAGGGGTTATATGACTTCTGCATGGTTGCTCAACTAATAAGTAGAAAAGCCAAGATTTAAACTGACTTTCTGATTCTGTTTCATCATAAGCTATGACATTATTTCTGTGAGGAACATGAAAGCTCAAAACCCAGTGCACGCATTATATTTTAGCTAAGTCTTTATTCAAGTTGTTTCTATGGAGTCTGTCTAGTGATAGGTCACCATTCTTCATGTGACCATTTGGATCAAGTCCATAGCCTTTGTGGATATGAAATGAGGCAGCGGGGTGGTGTAGCAGATAGAGCCAGGAAGACCTGAGTTCAAATTCAGCCTCTTGATACCTACTTAGTTGTGTGACCCTGGTCAAGTCATTTAATCCCCTATTGACCTCAGTTCCTTGTCTGTAAAATGACGATGCAGTAGAGAAGGAAATGGCAATCACTCCAGGATTTTTACCAAGAAAACCCCATGGGCAAAAAGTCCATGAGCTCAATTATAGTCAGACATGATTGAATGACTGAACAACCACAAATGATATGGAACAAAAAGTCTCTCCACAAATACTTAAAGCAGAGATGTTGACTTCCCATCCCTGTTCGTAATCTTCTCTTGCCTCTATTTCCTTTTAGTCCATCCTCAAATCCCCTATCACTTATGAGCAGAAAGTGCCCCAGTCTTGTCATGAGAAGACTTAATTTAGAATCTAAGTTTCAAACTTACTTGCTATGTGACCTTAGGTAACCTCTTTGAGTCTATTCCTTCATCTGTCAAATGGGAACAATAATATCCTAGTTACATCATAAAGTAATCAGGAAAATGCATTATAATCCATCATGTGCTACTTAAATTTAAGCTACTGTAAATCCCCTTGGAGTATAAGCCCCTTGAGGGCAGGAACTGGTTCATTTCATTGATTAAGATCTTTCCTTTCACTTGAAGACTTGCTTCATTTGCTAAGCCTTTGTACCCTAGATAGCTTAAATATATTAAGGGGAAAGAGAATAAATGGTTCTTCTGTATGTGCATGTGCTGAGTGGAATCATAGACTTGCAGACCTTCAAAGCCAAAAGGCGCCTTGTGGTTGTTATTTAGTCATGTCCAATTTTTCATGACCCCTTTTGGGGTTTTTTTGGCAAAGATACTAGAGTGGTTTCCTATGTCCTTTTCCAATTCATTTTACAGGTGAGGAAACTGAGCAAACTGGGTTAAGTGACTTGCCCAGGGTCACACAGATAGTATCTGAGGCCAGATTTGAACTTGTCTTACTGACTCCAGGTCCAGTGCTCTATCCACTGCACCACCTAGCACCACCTTACTCTGATCTCCTCATTTGCGGATAATACTACTGAGGCCCCGAGAGTCACAAGACCATAGATTTAAACCTGGAAGGAACCTGAGAAAGAGACCAGCCTCCTTATGAGGAAACTAGACCCAGAGGGATAAAAGTGACTTGTTTAAGTTCCCAACTCCAAGTCCTCTGTTCTTTCCACAACATTTGCCAAATTATAACGGTGGCAGCTGGTTGACTCAGTGGTTAGAGCACTGGACCTAGAGTGAAATCTGGCATCAGACAGTAGCTGTATTACCCTTGGCAAGTCACTTAACCTCTGCTTGCCTCAATTTGCTTATCTGTGAAATAGGGATTATAATAGTGTCTCCCTCCCAGGATTATTATGAGGATCAAATGCACTTAGAAGAGTGCTTGGCTCACAACGCAGTAAGAGGCTAATAAATGCGTGTTTCCTTCCTTCCTTCCTTCCAAGGGAGAAATGGATTCAGAAGTCTCATCTCCTATCCTGAAACACAAAGCCTTCAGGACATCCACACATGTGCACAGTCATGCACATATGCCCCTCACCCATTTCTATGCTCACACAAACTGTATCTTTCTCCACCCTTCTCCAGCAGAGAAGCATGTGCATCACTAGCATATCACCCAAATGAGAGCAAGGCAAGTCATGAGCATGATTTAAAATAGGTTCAGTTTTGAATTCTCCCAACACTGAACTCTGAGGACGTACCAAGGCCAACTCAAAGTCACTAGAATATAAACTCCATTAGAGCAGGGCTGTTTCTTATCGGAACCCACCCTCCCCTCCACAGTTAGCAAGAGGTCTGCAGAGGCTTGGTTGGTTGGTTAGTTAATTGTTATTCATTCTCAAAAAGGATCAAAATGACATCACTATATTGGAGTCAAGGTACTGTATGTCCGACTGGTTAATCAGACCAATATTAGCTTGGAAAGTTCTCCTACGGATCAGGCATAAATAATCCATATGAACCTTTGGAGTGGTGTTCTCTCTAAATTTGTGCATCTCATATTTCTTTTGAGCTACTGCAATTCTGCTTCACTCGAAAAACACAACACTGTCTTTGAAGTGGGTATGCCATGCTGGGCAGTCCTGTGCTAATGTCTCCCATGTCTCACAATCAATTCTAAAGTTCTTCAGAGAGACATATGTATATATATATATATATATATATATATATATATATATATATATATATATATATATATATATTTGTTGAATACTGACTGTTATATAAATACCAATAGTACAAGCAGATATTATAAGAATTGCATGAAGTTAAGAGGATTTTTGTTTACCCAGGATTTTGTCTTTTCCAAAGAACAGTCATTTCCCAGGAGAGGTGAAAGACCTAACGAAACGCATTCGGACAGTCCTCATGGCTACAGCTCAGATGAAGGAGCATGAGAAAGACCCTGAGATGCTTGTGGATCTCCAGTACAGTCTGGCAAACTCCTATGCAAGTACCCCAGAGTTACGAAGGACATGGCTAGAAAGCATGGCCAAGATTCATGCAAAAAATGGAGATTTGTCAGAGGTAATTTGAGGTGATGTGGTCATTCAATAACAGAGGGCTATATGAAAATTTCAGAGAACTATAGATTTATAGCTGAAAGGGACCTCAAGATATCTAGTCTAACCCCTCCCCATTTTATAGATGAAGACACTGAGGCTCAGGAAGGTCATGACTTGTCCCAGATCACACATGTAAAATGGAGTCAGAAGTAGGATTGGAACACAGAACCTCTCATTTTGGAGCCAGTACTCTTCTTTATTAGATTTCTTCCTGTTGGCTTGAATAAGACTTGACCTGTATGTTGCTTATATTACATTAGCACATAGGATCCAAAAAGTCCTCAGTGCTAGTCTAAAGAATAAATTAAAGGTCATTAGTTCAGAAAAAGAAGGGAAGGAGGAGGTCTTTAATTCATGCATGCTAGCACAATTGTGTTAAAATCTATTACTGATTTAAAATACTAAACTATATTCCAAATCCCTGCCGTTAAGAACTGAACAATAGTGAGAGACAAAATCCCCTTCATCATCACTCCAAGATATGTAGGTTTGCCTTTTATGATGAAAGATAGATCTTCACTAGAATTAGAATTGACTCCTGCATGTAGTATACTGACATCTGAGTCTTTACCCAAGGCTCTATCCTGACTTTCAGCAGAATTTCCTCACTCATGAATAAGACGCAACCCAAAGTAGAAACCCAAGATGGGGTGATCTTTTCTCCCCTGAATCTTTATTTGAGTAACAGGCTAGGAAAAGTCTTCCTCCTGAAACAGGGAGCAAGAGGTGAATCAACCAGTCATGATGTGTAAGTCAAAACCTGTCATTTTATGCAGAAAAACATCAAAACCTAGATTTTTATGCAGGGCAATAAATGCCCAGTAAAATGTGAGCCTTGAGAGGTCAAACATTTAGGATTTGAGCAGTGCAGTAGGCATGCTTCAGGACATCAGGGAAAAAGGAAATATCTCCCTTGTCTTCAAAAATTTCTAGTCTTTGATTTACAAATAAAGATTACATAATCGAGTGACGTGGTACCAATTTTCAATGCCTAGCATAGCCCTCTAATAGTGTTAATGAATGATAAATAAATGGAAGATAACCATCAATAAATTGACCCAAATTCATCACAAGAGCTCAAAGAAGGGAGCAAGGCTCCCAGCAATAAGAGCAAGAAGGGAATCTTCCCTGGTTACTTAGATTGAGTCACAGTAGCAAGAGTGTTCATTTTAATGCTTGGACAATATTAAGAAATGAAGATAATTGTTTAAGAAATGAGACCTCATTTGGGTATGGAAGAGAATCTAATTTTACATAGTAAAGAATTCTAGAGAGATTGGAGTGAAATTAGTGAATTTTCTCAAAAAGAAAATGGCAGCTAGGTGAATTAATACAAAGGGAGGCAACAGTATACCAGATGGGTTCAAAATCTGCCTCTGGCTCTTGTCTTGCTATGAGACCATAAGCAGTAAGTCATTTAATTTTTATGACTTTCAGTTTCCTCATCTATAACATGGGGTAATGGTACCTGTCATACACACTTCACAAATTGTGAAGTTGAAGTGAGTTTAGGCAGACAGGCCATTTGAAAAAAGTTATCAAAATGGCAGATATTATAGATTAGTTTTGCCAACATCTTCTATGACTTGTTTGTCGTGAACTGTACACATTTCTGAGAAGTTCTTCACTCCCCTTAAGTACTATCCTCCTCCACCCTCCAAGAATTCTTTTAAAAAGAGCTTCTTTTGAAAAAGAGCTTAGAAATTTATTTTCTGACTTTAAAGATAGCAGATAGAAAACCCTACATTTTTCTTGTTTTCTTTATTTTTAATTTAAATATGTTATTAAAACCTTAATATTAAACAAAGTAATAATATTTACTATTAGCTATTTATATTTAAATCAGTTTAAGTGTATAAAGTTTCATATCACTTTTTTTGCTTCCTCCTAAGTCTCCATTCATTTTTATTGACTTTTCCTCTTATATGGTTGGTTGTAGGTATTTTTCTGGTTATTTTTTTGTTCAGTTTGCATTATTTCATAATGGCCTTTGCATATATCTCTGAATTCCTCATACTTGTCCTTCTTAATTGAATCATAATGTTTCATTACATTAATGTACCACAACTTAAATATTCCCCTGTTATTGTACATTAAAATTGCTTAAATTTTCTTTTCTTTCTTGATTAGACATAATTGTGTTAGGAAATCTTTGAACAGGCAGCTCTTTCTTTGTTTTGATAGTACTGCCAGGGTATATCCCAACAATGGAAGTACTGGATCCAATATCGTTTGTTTTTTAACTTGTATTTTCTTTCTTGTTCCAGGCTGCTATGTGTTATATCCACATAGCTGCCCTCATCGCAGAGTACCTGAAAAGAAAGGGTAAGATGAATATGATTAAAACAAATGAAACCAAAAATTATGACTACTATAGCATCATTTAAAATTCATGCATCATTTTAGATTACATCAGTTTTTTACAGTGTTTTTAAGTTGACTTACTTTTTACACATTTCCAATTAAAATGTCATACTAAATTTTAACACCATAGCATCATAATGCTATTATTTTTTATTGAATAGTAAGCTTCTTTAATGCTAAATGAGAGTACCTTATGGGTTAGTGACTTGTGACTTAGTATGCATGTATTAACACAAGATGGTAGTATTATCCTAACATCATCTCGCACTGCCATAGGTTACTGGAAAATGGAAAAGATTTGCACATCTGCTATGTTCCCGGAGGATGTTCACATCTGTGATAGCAATCAGTTACTAACAACTCACAATGGAGGAAGTGAGTGTTCTAACCGTGCTTGTTTATGCGTCAAATAACATGACTTAGTCAATCAAGTCACCTCTCAAGGTGTATTCAAAGGGGAATGTCTTCAGTGTGCCTGTTGAAACAATGGTGTTTGAAGTCCAAGTCATGCATGATTGACTTGCAGCAACCAAGAGCAGTGGTTCTGAAATCTTTCCTTAGAATTCTGAAGGTCAGGTAATTGAAACTTAATCACTGTCCTCAACAAACAAGATCGCATGTAATTTATATGATTGGTATGGCGAGCCATGATCATAGATCACTTCCAACCTGCATGTTGCCCCACCATTGGAAGTCTTAACAATTTTAGTCTGAAATGGATGAGTCTCATTGTTTGCTTTCTTAGTGGATATGGAAGGTGTGGGAGGGAGAGAGAAATTCTGAAACTCAAAATTTAATAAGAAAGTTAAAATAATAATAATAAATAGATTTTTTTAAAGAAGACTAAGGTAGGAAAGACCCACATTATTTGAAAAAAAATAAAATGGACGAGTCTCTAAGATTCACAAGGTCAGGTAAGAAATCTGATTTATCTCAACTTTGCAGTGCCTAAAGCTTTGATAGACACACTGTAGGTGTTTTTTAAAAATCTGTGGAATTTGAAATTATCAAATGTGAATTTCAGATTGTCAGTAGAATAAATTTTAGTTTCATATCAAATATTGATTTACATTAAACTTAAGATGTGTTAAAAATGTAAATGTAAAAGACTAGCTTTTATAATCTTATTTCTGTGTAAAGAATATTGTAGATTTGAATTTCAGAAAAAACAATCAGTTATTAAGAATTTTCAGCACAGAAGAAAGTTATGATCTGTGCATTGGTATGTACACACACACACACACACATATATTAACTTGGAAAGTTTTTATTTCTTCAGAGAATCACTGAGTGTCAGAGTTGGAAGGAGCTTCAGTAGCAATACAGTCCAACTTATACCCAAAGGGGAAAGGCAATAGGCATTTGTTAAATGACTACTATGTGCCAGGCACTTTATAATTATCTCATTTGATTCTCATAAAAACCCTGAGAGGTAGGTGCTCTTATTATCCCTATTTTATAGTTGAGGAAACTGAGGCAGACAGAGGTAAAGTGACTTCAGGTCACATGGCTACTAACTTTCTAAGACTAGATTTGACTCCTGACCTGGTTATCTATTCGCTGTGCCAGCTACTACTCAAAAAGAATTCCAATGGTAATCCACTTGACCAGTGGTCATCCAGCCGCAGCACAGAGATCTCATGATAGAAAACCTTACTGCCTCCTGATGCTGCCCATGCCACTTTTATACTTCCTTAATGATTAGGAAGTTGTTTGCCCCCTGACATTGAGCCTAGGATTATCTTTTTTTAATTTTCACATAGCATCTCATTCTTCCCCTTCTGAAGCTGGATTTGAACTCAGTTGTTCCTAATTTCAGGTCCAGTGCCTGTTCTGCTGCCTATACTCCTCTACCACTTTGCCTCTTTAAGACCTTTTAAATAATGCACAGATAACGAAAAGAAATCTTTATGAGCCCGCAGTTAAAATTCCTAAGTGAAGTATTACTTGAGCCTTCAGACCTGTGACTTCAGAATCATTGCTGGCAGCTTCCTTTTCACAAGCACAGAATCTTTCACCCAGAAGATCTCAACTTATTTTACAAATGAAGTCGTTGGACAAAGATATAATTTAAATGCAAGGAGGCAGGAAAGAGTGTAGCCAGAGAGACTTGATAGCTGTCTTCTCCTTTTTGAAAGCCTGTCACATAAAAGAGAGAAAAATCTTGTTTTACCTAGTCCCAAAGGGCTAAGCTTGGAAAAATTGGAAGGAGAGGAGGAGTGGACTTCCTGAGAGACAGATCTAGGCTTCCCACAAGGGGGACTTCCAAATAATCAGACCTTTCTGGGGCCCTGTTATGGGAGGTCCCTCACTAAAAGTCTTTCAAAAAAAGGTGTGATGGCAGTTTGTTAGATTTGTCATAAAAGGGATTCCTGTTCAAGCATGGGTTCAAAGAACTGGTCTCTGGGGTCCCCACTAACTCAGAGTCTGTGATTCTAAGGCTTTTTCAATTAAGGATTCATGTATCATTGGTAAAGCCATAATGGTTCTCTTAAGTTCTTACCGGGTTTTTCTCACTATGGAAATTCACTCCTATGGTAAAGCTCATAACCCCTTGTTACCTTATTACTTTATCTTCATGAATTGACAGGGCTCAAAAAAAATGATCCTCTCTTGGCCAAAGTTCTCATGATGACCTTCTCAAAACTAGCTAAGCTGATCCTCTACGTGGCAGACATAAAATCTATCTCCAGACTCTCCCACAACTAGTTACTCCTCCTGAGTTTTTTTGTAGAGATATAATAATTTAGTAAAAAGAAATCTTTTCTATAACTACCCAAAAACTTTGAAAACACAGTCTCTACAGTGTCTTTTATCTTGGCCATGAACGTAGTTGTATACATAGAAACTCACACAGTCAGCAGTGGGGGATTGAAGTCAGAGAGAGAGAGGGATCAAAGTTGGATGTAAAAAAAACTTCCAGACAATTAGAGTTGTCCCAAAGGGTCATGAGGCAGTAGACTCCCTCTTACTAGACTCCAGGTCATCCATCAAGTAGGGGCTAGAGATGACCATTTGTCAGGAATACTATGGTTGGAATTCCTATTCAGATATTATGTATTGGACTAGATGACTGTTGAGGTCCTTTCCAATGCTGACCCTTTGGGATTCGTTCTTTATTGAGACTATTATGACCTCCTAGTTGTGATACGGAAGAGATGTAAGACTATCATCAAGATGCTACTTGCCGGAAAGGATTTATATAAACTGGACTCTATAGTGATGAGTAAGATTATTCTTTGCCTAGCAAAATGTATTTCACCATTAACAAAAATCATATTTTTTTAGTTCTACTACTACTTGAAAAAAATAGTGATGAAAACAATAATTATTCCGTTCAAATAAAACTTTAATCAACTAATAATAATTTATTTTACTTGGGTTTTTTCCTCCTAAGGCATGTTTTCTATGGGCTGGCCTGCTTTCCTGAGTATCACACCAAATATCAAAGAAGAAGGAGCTATGAAAGAAGATTCAGGGATGCAAGATACACCCTATAATGAGGTCAGGCAAAAGTAGACCTACACATTGAGTAAATGGAATATTGTTTCTTGGTTGTCAGGTGAATAAGGGATATAACTTTATTTTCAGAAAAGGCAGTTCAAGACTGGGCAGATGTCAAAAAAAAATGTCTATCCTGTAATACGCTAGCTCAGCTGTACAAACTGATAAAGGCTTATTAGATGAAATACAACCAGATTGTTCATGATCAATTAATCGTCAAGCATTTATTGAACACTTACTGTGTGCCAGACATGGTGCTAAGCACTGGAAATATAAAGAAAAAGTAAAAATAGCATCTACCCTCAAGGAGCTTATATTCGAATAAGAGAAGAATGTGTGTGTGTGTGTGTGTGTGTGTGTGTGTGTGTGTGTGTGTATCAGAACATTTAAGACTGATAATATTGGATGTAAGGTCAGACAGTGGAAAAGGACTTTGCAAGCTGTGAGTATTATAACAACATGAACTGTACTCAACATATGACTATGCTAGGGAGGAATCTTGACTATTTTACTAGCTGAGTACACTTCTTTGATTTAAAGGGGAAAAAGAAAACAGAAATCCACCTTCCTTGGCTTTATGTCACCTTTACCTTAGTTCGGGAGTTCTTACAAGAAAGTCAAGTTCCATCAAAAAAAAAAATTCAGTGATTTCTTGAACTAACCTTCATTGGTGAACCACCATATTAACTGTCAAATGCCATTTTAATTTGGGAAATTGCAGAATATCCTGGTGGAGCAACTCTACATGTGTGTTGAGTTTCTGTGGAAGTCTGAAAGATATGAGCTTATTGCTGATGTCAACAAGCCCATCATTGCAGTCTTTGAGAAGCAGAGAGACTTCAAAGTATGTTTAAGAAAACATTTAATCCTCAATTTAAATTCCTCACTTCAAACTGATCTGTTAAGATAAATCTCTTTATTTTTATATCAGCATCTGACTGAATGAAAGCCTCCAATCTAAGGTTATTTGTGTGTGTGTTTTCTGACTTTAGAAACTATCAGATCTGTACTATGACATTCATCGGTCATATCTGAAAGTTGCCGAAGTGGTGAATTCTGAAAAACGACTGTTTGGTCGCTATTATCGTGTGGCATTTTATGGACAGGTAAGTAAGAAGCAAACGGTTTATTTACATAGCAGTAAATTTCATTTAATTTATTGGATTTGGGCTTTCTTTTTTATTTTCTTTTTAGTTTCTCCTCACATTTTTTGTGAATATAGCTAATTAAGAACCCAAACAGTCAAAGAAATTCATTGGTGTCTTGATAAAGACACGGTTTAGAACAGTGATTTCCAACTTTAGAAGAATTTAACTTGTTCTCATTGTTCATTTGATTTCCTGACACCCTGTCCTCCCTGCCTCCCCTGAAAGTAGTCTGTGCTTTAGTATGTTATAACAGATAATCTTGAAGCCAGAAAAATCTAAGTTTGAGTCTTGCTTCTGCAATAGACTGACATGACTATAGGCAAATTATTTATCTTCTTAATACTCTAGATAACTCTAAAAGCATAAGTTGCAGAGAAGGTGCTAACCTGCATTGCTAGAAGTATTTTCCTCACCTGGGAATTTCCTATACCAGTGAATTCCAACCCCAGTCTTTACATTTTAGTGAGAATCTCTGGCTTAATGGTTAGGGAATTGACCTTGGTTTTCAGAAGCCCAGGGTTCAAATCTTGCTGTGCACATGTATTAACTGTTTGACTATAGGTTAATAATTTAACCTCTCAGTGCCCTAGTATTCTAAAAACATGAATTGCGGATCTGGATCAATAGAGTGAGCTTACACATTATGATTTCCCACCATGTGTGAAATTGCAGGCTTAGACTAAAAGATTAAATTAAATCAAAATTTTTAGAGAAATTTAGAGAAATTCTTATCATCTCTGGAAATCATTGGAGACCTTTGAGGGATATCACAAAGCTAGTGCTGTGACTATATAGCTCAAAGTTACCCTGGTGCTTTTCTTTTTTAATTTCTGCTTCCAAATTACCACTGCTTTATATAGAAGGTAGTGTACTAGTTTTGAATCCTACCTTGAACTTCAACATATTTTGAAGCACAACATGTGAGTTTATATTATAAACTATAGACAGAAACTGACCTGTTTTGTTCTTCTAAAAGTCAGTCAGCATTACCCTAAATATGTAACTATTCCTGAATTTCCCATGCAATCACTGAAATAGGGGTGGGCTTAGACAAGATAATTATTTATACAAGGGTTGGTTACTATCTCATTATTTTTCAAAGAACTTGTCTCAGAACATTGTCCCTGTAAATAAGCATTCTACACCCTTTATATATGACACACTAGCCATTAAATATAACATTAGCAATCTCTTTTTTTTGCTCTTACTTCAAGCACTGTTCCCATGTGTTGCTCCTTCATTTCAACTCAACCAACATTTAAGAAGCACTTACCATGTATGAGGTGCTATGCTAGGTTCCTGAGCTAAAAAGGTCTTTTTTTACTATAATCTCTGCCCTAGCAAAAGCATTTATGCTACAGTTGATATTTTCCTTCTCTCCACATCTTCAGGTTATTATTAGAGATGCTATCCCAACTTGATCATTCAGGATCACTTTCATTGTGTCCTTGGGAGAAAATGTTTCTCCTTGATCCTTCAAGTATTATTAAGGAGCTTTAATATAGACCAGTAAAACATTGAAGTCACTGAGAAGCTATACTTTTCATGTAATAATGTTTGTCCAAAGTATTCCTTCAATCATTCATTCAGCATTTATTAAATACCTACTATGTACAGAACACTGTGGCAGGCACAGAGGGAGATAAAAAGTTTAGATAAGACATAGCCCTGGTTCTCATGATGCTTACCATTCAGAAGTCACAAACATAATTATCATACCCTTTTAATTGGCTATATGAAGTCCAAGGGGAAAGTTCATTACTAAAAGCTACATGAAAAAAATGAGACTTAAGGGACTTGGGTTTTAAAGCCTATAGTCAAAACAGAATCTTTCTTAGGTAGCAGGAAAAAAAAATTGATGGAGGGAAGGGGAGGGGAAGGGAAGAGGATGTTGCATGGCCAAGAAAGATCTACTGAGGAACCCAAAGATGATAAACCATTTAGATTTTAAATACATGACTAACCAAGAGTTGAGTGGGAAATTACTTTAGCTCTTCCTTTACACTAATCTATCCTTTTTAAAAAAAATATTTTTTTCAATTCAAAGAATAAAACCAGTTTTTTCTATAATACAGTGCAAGAAAAAGATTATTGTGCATGAAACTGCAAATGCACCATGTACAACTTGCTATTCCCTCCAAATATACAACAAAGCTGTTATGTAAATTTACTTTTCTCCTTTTTGTTCTTCCCTTTACCCCCTCCCCACCCTCAAGATGGTTAACATTAGACTCAAATAGCAATTCTTTCCCTGGATGCAGATAGCATCTTTTTCACATGTCCTTTATTTTTCATTTGTGTATTTATACTACTCAAAATGATTGAGTCCAAGTCATTCTAAAACAATATTGCTGTTACTATATAACTTTAAAATGGGGTGTGTGAAATTATTGTGACCCAAAAACACATAAAAATAGGTTTCCCATCCTTACATGCTTCAGTCTGTAAGGCTCAGAATGAGTAAACAAGTTGAACTGAATTCTGCCACTTGCTGATTGATTTTTAATGCCCACCTTTGCTCTTTTCTTCTCTTGGTCTTGATGATGCCAGGCTGTGGTAAGTTCTCTGTCCCTTTGCATGCTCTAATACTGCTCACTCTTCACTAAGTGCAGTTTTTAACTGAATCTTAACTTCCCCTTTTTGGTCACTCTGTGTGGTGTGAAAGGTGAGATAATCCTGCTGCCATCCATTTATGAATCATCCTGCATTTATTAAACTAAACTTTTTTTCCAGTACCTTGAATTACAAAAATGTATCCATTGATTTATTTATGCATTGACCTTTTTTGATTTATACTCAAATAAATATATATGTACATGTACATACATAAGCACATATACTTACCTGGTCTTGAGATTTTTAGAAAACAGTTCTCTAGCTACTCCACTGATAGACTAGTAACTGGTCTTCTCAAAGGAGCACTCTAGTATAGTGGCCAGTGTGTGAGCCTGACTGACAAGAGATCTTCCAGTTGAATTCAAGCCCTGACACTACTAGCAACTTAGTTATGTGATCTTGGGGAAGTCACTTCGTCTCTGTGACTCTTGGTTTCCTCATAAGTCAAATAGAAGTACTGGGTCAGATCATCTCCAAGCTCCATATACACTCTGAAATTTTGTAATACTACAGAATTTGAAGTAGGTGCCCAAATCCAACTATTTCTCAAGTAGCCTGCCAGTATTCCTGCTGTTTCTCAAAGACTGGCACCTTTGTATATGAGAGTACTCTACCTTCATCAAACTCTGTCTTGGACATTTCTCCTGGTCCTCATGTAGGAGCATTAGGAATACCATGCTTTCTGTAAAGGATCCTCTCCTAACTAGGGAGAGAATTTTCTCACTGTGTTAACTGTAAAAATGCACAAAAAAGAGATAAGACCATGAGTCTGGAGCATTTGGAGGTCATGAGTCAAGAGATAGAGAATGTAGAGACCATCTAGTCCAGCTCCTTATTTTACAAATTAGGAAACTGAGGCTCAGTGAGCTTAAGTTACCCCAAGGACACACAAGTATTAAATGACAGAATTGGGATTCAAACCCTGGTTATCTGACTCCAGATCAAGGTTCCTTCTATTACCTCCTCTCTGCCCCCTTCCCAAATTTAAGACACTGCTGGATGCTCCAGCAAAGTTATTCAATTCAAAGACAAGCCAAGGGAATAAGTAAGATCTTTCCAATTAGAATGAGTAGCAACCATCAAAAAATAGTCATGAAGAGTAATACCTTCTCAGAAAGCTATGGGAAACATTTTTTTATTCTAAGTCTTACAGTAAGAGAGTTCCAAGATGAAAATGAGCCGTATAAATTTAAATAGAACTTTTCTGAAATTAAAAAGAAAACGCACACACAGAAAGGAAGGTATCTTGCAGAAACAACAGACTAGACTTCCAAGTCAAGTGAAGAAGGACAAAGGTGAGAAGAGTGGTCTTGAGTAGACCATGCGATCCTTCATTCCAAGGACAATACATACTTAGAGCTTTGTTATAAAGACAGAATCTCAATACAAAATGCTTTTCTTGTCTGTACATTGTCTGCCAAGATACAAATATTTATTTGTTTATTTGACCAGTGTATATTTTTTTGTAATTCTTTAAAAATCACCTCCCTCACCACTCCAACACTCATGATCCTTATTTGAATATTTTCCACCTTCATATGAAAGTTTGAGATCCTGACAGTTTAACTCACCTACTAAAAGAACACTTGCAAACCCTTTTACTAAAGGAAGTGGGATGGGGGATGCAGAGGTGGGACAACTTAGTTTATCTCATTTAAGATATTTGTATGTTATAAATGCTTAAATTGTCTAACTTTTTTTCTTTTTTCAGATTTCTAAATAATACATCCTAGTAATTCTTTCTGGCTTTTTGTTTTTGCTTTTGGACTGTTATTTTTTTTAATGATGCCACAGTTTCCTAGCTGTACTTGACAAAAATGCTTATTAGAAAATATTGACCAGTCTCAAAAACCCACATATGCTGGATTCAAAGACCAGAGGGGTATGCTGGAGTCAATCATTAAATTTTTAACATGAGCATTTATATCTCAGAAAGTAGTAAAATACTACAAGATCAGGGCTTTATTATTTTATTAGTTGTCTAGAAAAAAACAGAGAGAACATTAATAATACCAATTAAACTTAAAATGTGTCGAGTACTTTTTTTCCTTCTGGAGAACCGATTGTTAGACATTTACCAGCATTGTCCTAGTTAAGAGCCCAGAGTCATATGGAATGAAGATCTAGCTTGTTCCGAGCAGGTGTCATTACAAGGCACAGAAAATTCGAGCCTCAATTATCATTGTTCAAATTGCACTCAGATACCTTTCCCAAAGGGCCAGATGCAAAAGAGGAGCAGTAGCCTCCTCCCTCAGGCGAAAAAAAAATAGGACCAGGCTGGGCATCATTTCATAGTCAATAACAAATGCAGCACCAGAATAGATATGAATAATCCCCAGGACATGCATAGAATGTGGACTGCAAGAAGATTAAACTTGCAAACACTTGGTTATAACTAATCCCCAGGGAAGAAAGCATTCCTTTTTCATGATGTTGCTTTATGCAACTGTAAAATTCACCTGGAAATGGAAAGAAGAACACATGCTTTGAAATTGCATTACAACAATTATAACCACATGGTTTTCCATAAGCTCGTTGCTTTGGTAGAGACATTTGGGGAAACGTTGTTTGCATCCCTTAGGTAACAGTGCTTTCATTTTCCAGGATCTGCTGAGGTATTTAATATTAATTGTTTGTGGGGTACTAGACATGCTGTAGGAAGCATATCGAATGAAGACTTGGAGCTTTAGTACTTAGGACTTGCACAGAATAAATTTCCCATTCTATCACCTGCCTTCCTATGCCCTCTTGCATTTTGTATGTCAGTTCTTCCCTGCAATTTTCCTGAGGTTCAAATTGCTGGCATTAATGAAAGAATAGCTGTAACAAAACAGCCATCAAATCAATGAGAACCTGCAGCTCTTCTGCTCAGTGTGTGGGAAACAAGGAAATGCCCAGGACAGAAGTTCAAGGGCCAGGTGCCCTTAGAATCCTTGCATGGGGAGGGAAGAAGGAAATGAATGGGTGGCAGGAATGTTATCCGACTCTCCATCTGATCTCAATAGGTCTCTACATTTTGAAACAGGCAGAGATTCTTCTGCATTCAAGTGATTCATGTGGATGCTCAACCACTTATCTGCTCTACAAATTCCTCTTTTCCTCTTGGCTCTCAGAGGGCTAATCAGCCTTGTCAACAAATTCTGAACCAGCTTTATTCAGAAACTCCCTCTGTAAATGTACACAATTGATTATGTGTTTTATAGCAGAATAGTAGGGGGTCTTCCATTTCCTAAGATGACAGCAGCTACCATCTTCAACAAGAGTGGGTAAAAAAAAAAAGTCAGAGACCCTCAAATATTAGAAGTACATGTAAAGAGATGTAAGATTTTTTTTAGTTAGCCATGATTCCATCATATTCCTCCCTTCTAAATTGGACGCAAACTATTTATTGTTACTAATGTTTCTAATTCAGTTACTTATCATCATCCCATTTTAGCATAGGGTTTTGCAGTCTGCAAAGTTCTTTCCTTACAACTACTTTGTTAGGTCACTAGTAAAAAAAAATGTGTATGTACATATATACATATACATATACATACATATACATATATACATATATACATACATATATACATATACATACATATATATACATATATATACAAATACATGCATATTTATATATGTACATATATACACATCTGTGTGTATAATCTCAATATTTGCATATGAGGGCACTGTCCATGATTACAGTCAATAAATTTAAGAGCAAAACTCTAAGCCAGGTCTTCTGACAGAGCCCAAGACTCTCTATACAAGACCAAGTGACTAGTTTGCGTAGTGAATAAAGTATTGGACTTGAGAGTCAGGAAGGCTCAGTTCAAATCCTGCTGCAAACTCTTACTTTCAGTGTGATGCTGAGCAAGCCATTGAACCTGTTACAGCCTCAGTTTCCTTATGTGTAACATGGAGATGAGAATAGCAACACCCTCACACTCTCTTTGAGGATCAGGTGATATAACCGTGTGGTGTGCTTTACAAAGTTCCAAGTACTGTATGTTAGCTCTTGGTTTGGTAGTGAGATTATCTACACGCTGGCTACTTGCACTATGGCTGTTTTTATAACTGGCCTGCAAAATTGCCATAATAATAATTAAACATAGGCAGGAAAGGTATAAAAATAAAAGACAGCCTATTGTAATGAAAGGAAAACTGTCTTTGGAGTCCAAATGTACTACCTGTGTGACCTTTGGAACATTACTTAACATCTCTAGACCTCAGTTTCCTCAACGGCAAAATGAAATGGTTTGACATGATGACCTCACCAGGCATTAAATCTTACATTCCTATAGTAAAAGCATGATTATTTGATATTCTGTCAGCTCAAGTTCTCCATTAATTTGTAGTTTTATACCCTATGTAATACAGTGTTCATTAATGTTCCTAGGATGACTTGTTTTCTCTCCAAACTTTCTCATTTGGTGACTTCATCAGCTCCTAAAGTACTATTTGTTATCTCTAGGCAGATAACTCTAAGATCTATATATCCAGTCCTTGTCTCTCTCCAGAGCTGCAGTCCTACATTACCTATTACCCATGGCACATTTTGAATTGGATGTCCTTTAGGCATATCAAATTCAACATATCTAAACACAAATCATCTTTCCCCAAAATTCACTCCTCCTCTGAACTTATCTGTTTCTGTTGAGGGCATTATTAGCTTTTCAATCACACAGGGTTCACAATTTTGGCACCATTCTCTGCTCACACATCTGATATACCTAATGAATAGCTACCTTTTGTCACTTGTGACTCCACAGCTCTCTCATACTTCCCTTTTTCTCCATTCACATTGCCACCACCCTAGTCCAGACCATCATCACCTCTTATCTAGACTATTGTGATAACCTCCAAGTTGGTCTTTTCCCACTTCCATCTTCCACACAGTCACCAAAGTAACCTTCTAGACAATGTCATTCCCTTTTACTCCATAAACTCCAGTGGTTTCCTCTTGATCCAATACTGGGCATTAAGAATTTCTATTGGGCATTTAAAGCTCTTTATAACCTGGCTCAATCATACCTTCCTAGTTTTATTAATACATTATTCCCTTTCACACATTCTTCTCTCTAACCAGATTGGATTTCTTATTGTTCTTCACACATAACACTCAATCTTCCATTTCTTTGCTTTTGATTATATTCCCCATTATGCTTCTCCTTGGAATTCTAGGCTCAATATAAGTTCAATCTTCTGCAGGAGACATTTCTTTATCTCTCCATCTTCTAGGACTGAGGATACCCCAAATATGTTCTTCATGTGTTCTGTATGCACTTAAATCTATGCATCTTGTTTCTCCTCTTAGAATATAAGTTACTTGAGAGAAAGTTTTGCTTTTGTCCTTGAATTAACAGGCTTTCCTTTGAGAAGTATATGGCACATAGTAGATGCTTAATAGATACTTGCTAATTGATTGATTGACCAGATCATAGGATTTAGAGCTAGAAGGACCTAAGATATCTTCTAGATCAGACCCCTTCATTTTACAGATGAGAAAACTGAAACCTAAAGAGCGAATTTATCCAGAGATCCAATGGCTAGTCAAGAACAGAGTTGAGATTCAAACTCAAGGTTTCTCTTCCCAAAGCAGAAGAATGTGCTGCAAAATCCTGACATGCCTTCAGAATCTTCAAAAGACCATTAAATTTTGTTCATTTGACATTATATTGTAAAGTATATTTTATCATATTCTACTTATTTGAATCAAATTTCTATTCATGTATGATGAACACCACCCTAAATATTAAGTAAACAGATTTCCCTTTATCAGATTATGTTGACTCAACAGATCCTTTATTAAGCCCTTATGCTATTAAGGATACAACAAAAGGCAAAATAGAATAGATGGAAGGAATCTCAGAGGGGAAGATACTAGAAGGCAGAGAGACTAGGAAAGGCTTCCTATAGAAGGTAGAGTTTGAGCTGAGTCTTAAAGGAAAATAAAAAAACTAAGAGATGAAAGGGAGGATGGAAAGTATTCTAGGTATTGCAGACAGTCTATACAAATGCACAGAGAGAAGAGACAGAGTACCCTGTTCAAAGAACAGTATATAGTATAATTGTATCATAGATCATATAAATGGGAGTTTAGTCAAAGAAGACCAGAAAGGTTAGGAAAGAGCCAAGTTGTAAAGGGCATGCCAAACACAAGACTTTGTGTTTGATCTTTAATGTAATAGAGAGCCACTGAGTTTTATTCACTAGAGGATTGTTTTATATCATTATATTTTTTCTTTTTTATATTTATATTTCACATATATCTTTATATTTCATTTTTCCTAGTCACTTGCTAGTACTTGAAGGATCTATAAATGTTAATATGGGCACTGCCCCCATCAACACAAATCACAGACCTTGCATAACTTAGTAAATAGTTTTGGAGAGTTCTTTAAAATTTCTTAAAAATGCATCATCCTGTGACCAAACTGAGGATGAGCCTCTCTGAACTTAGCTAGGCTCATTTAGGGGCAACAGCTAAAAGATCTGTCACATAATCTACACTTCCTGGGACATTGGGAAATTCCAGAGCTAGACTACTACTGGCATTCCCTTTGAGTCCAGTGCAGCATCAGGAGAATTTCAGTTGAGCTTCCTAATCAAGCATAAAAGTAGTGGGGCCCTCACTGTCTCCAACTTGAAATGGAGTTCTGCAGTCTGTTTACCACCTTGAGCCATGAAACAAAAGGAAAACAGATCCTTCAAAAGCTCATTTTTCCTGTTGGCACACCAGTTGCTTCATAAAAGAGCTAGGTGGCACAGTGGACAGAGTACTGGGCCAGGAGTCAGGAATACTCATCTTCATGAGTTCAAGTCCAGCCTCAAACACATTAGCTATATGACCTGTTTGCCTCAGTTTCCTCATCTGTAAAACGAGCTGGAGAAGGAAATGGCAAAACAGTCCATTATCTTTGCCAAGAAAACCCCAAATGGGGTCACAAAATGTTGGACAGGACTGAAATAACTGAACAAAAATTTTAAAAAAGTAATTTCTATGCAAGAGAAACCAAATAAAGATGCCCATGACCACGCAGAATTCAGTTACTTCCACCTCTTTTATCTCACATACTTCAGCAGCTATTCTAACTACCTTAGGGTGACGGAGCATATCATAGGGAGCACTGAACTTGAAGGCATGAAGACTTAGATTTGAATTCTACTTCTTATGTTTATGATCTATTTGAGACTAGATAACTCACTTTATTGCATTCAACCTCATGGGTAAAATGATAGTGACATAATATCTGCTGTCAGTACCAAAAGAAAGACATGGATGAGTTTTAAAAAACATTTAGTGTTAACCTTTGTGAAGGACCGGAGATGCAACGATGAAAGCAAGATAAGCCCTCCCCTCAGGTGATTCACATCCTAATGGAGAGACTGGTGGCCAGGAAAATAATATATAAATTGTGGTAGGTACTCTAAGTTTTCATCACTTAAAAAAAATGGTGATTATATCAGTGAGGGTTTTCCTGCCAATAACACAGAGCACAACACCATGATGACTTTCATTCTGAATTCATGAGTTTCTGTGTTCCCCCAAAGTTTATCCCTTCATCTCCACATTCCAAAAATGAACCTCTCCAAATCTAGTCCGATTGATTCTCAGGTGCCACCAGAACCATCCTAGAAACTTTTCCAGTTATCTGAATGTGCTAGGGTCAACGCTCCAATAACCCAGCCTGAAATGACCTTTGAGTCTCTCTCACACCACAACCATGTATCCAAAGATGACTTTAATGAAGATAATGATCTGTCATCTTCTTTGAAGGCAGGATTGTCATCTCTATTCTGTAGTAAGACTGCTGAGTTTCCAATCGGATGACTTGAATCTTGGCATTATCATTTATTAGCCATGTGACCTTTGGCAATCCACTCTCTGGGCTTCAATGAAGGAGTTGGACCAGATGGTCTCTCAGTCCTTTCCAGAAATCAAGCCATGATCTCATCTTACAATTACCTAAAGTACAAAGTCCCTTCCAACTCTTAAATCTGTTATCCGATGGTTACTGTGGGTGACTTTGAATGTGAGGTGCAGTGAACTTACAGGTTTTGACCAAAGCCACACAGCTGGCTATCACCAGCCCGAAAAAATGAAATTCAGGATTCTGGAACCCATTACCTGCCACTCTGTTGACTTTGGGATACATAATTAATAGTAGGTGATTTTTATAAATCACTTTATGGCTTTTCAGGTGCTTTACACAAGATTTGTATTGACATATGACCAGGGTGCCTTTGCCCATGCAGAGACTAATGACTACTGACCTCTTGTACACACTTTCAATGTCATATTTCATCAATCTGGAATTTGGCAACATTTGGTCTGGAATATCATCAAAAAAATAGATTTTGCACAGTTGTGTCTCTCAAGAACAACTCTACTTAAATCCAGAGTCTCTGTAGTGCCTTATTCTTCTGGGTTCCCAAGACCTGAGCATGTGCACCAACAAACTGACACAGGGCGGAAATCATTTGGATTGTTAAATAATCCACCTGTGCATATCATTTCCTACAAGAGTTAATTTTAAAAAGTTCTGTTAGAATGTTTTGTAACAGTGCCCTTATGAATAATAAATGTATTTTTAAAAAATTCAGCAAAATTATAAAAGTTTAATGGTCTTCAGTCTGTGATTTGCAGCTACTTGACAAGTCTCACTAAGATCTTTTTGAGAGAAACAGACAGAGACAAACAGAAACAGAGACAAAGAGATAGTGAGGATACAGAGAGAGAGAGACAAAGAAGTTAAGGGTATTCTCATGTTATACTGGGTACATTACACACAGGAAAGGAGTCTCACCTAGGCATGATGGCAGGTGAACCAGCCAGCATAAGGCAATAAAAAAACTGCTAGATTGGCAGTTCTGTCTCAGACATATAGTAGCTTGTGACCCTGGGCAAGTCACTTAACCTTGTTTGCCAGTTTCCTCATCTGTAATATGAGCTGACAGAAGTCCATATCTATAATATGGAAAATCACTCTTATATCTTTACCAAGAAAAACTCAAATGGGATCACAAAGAGTTGAACAAGACTAAAATGACCTAACATGAGAGTACTGGAACCTGGGTTCAAATCCTGACTCTGCCACTTACTACCTCCATGATTTTGGAGAAATCAATCTCTGACCCTCAGTTTCCTTATCTGTAAAATGAGGTGGTTGGAGTAGAGCTCTTACACCCTCTTCAGGTCAAAATCTATGAGCCAAGCAAATTAAAGAGCAGAAGGGTAACATTTTCCCACAAGAAAAAATTTTGAATATAAAACCCTATGACACATGATCATGATTAATCCTTCCCAGTACGAATCTGCAAAAACATTAAGAAATCATTTTGTTTTTTAAAAATAAATTTGAATTACTAAAATTACATCCAGCCCTTTAACTATGTAGTCCTTGGAGATAATGTGCCAATTTATTTTCAAAGTGATATCATATAAGAAAATACCAAAATTATAGGTTACTTTGTCCTGACTATGTTGACATGTTTTATGTATGCCCACCCATTTAAAGAATCCCACATCCCACAGGGTATTGTCTTCTATGGTTATTCCAAGGATGTTTAAATTATCTTTAAATTAAATGTAAACTGATCTCCAGATGATGCCCAAAATTTCTGAGTTTGTGTTCTACAGCAGACTGCCACATGAGGGCATTCTCTCCCTAAAATTCATTCATTTTTTTTTGTTAGTTTGTGACTAAAAAAACCTTAAAAAGTGAGGAAATGTGGCTGCATTATTTTTGTAAGGTAGTCCATTTCTGCTTCTAAAGTGAACTTTGGGTCAATGGGCTAGGGCATTTATTGATGCTGAATTTTAACAGATATCCGGTTCCTCCAAGGCTGGGCTTCCCATTCAAGCAAACAACTTCTTTCCCTTGTAGTCTTTAAATTTCTTCCTGTCCTTACTAAAGTGGTTGTTTGATTATTTTCTCTTCAACAGGGATTTTTTGAAGAAGAGGAAGGCAAAGAATACATTTATAAAGAACCTAAGCTGACAGGTCTATCTGAAATATCCCAAAGACTCCTCAAGCTTTATGCTGATAAATTTGGCGCAGACAATGTGAAGATAATCCAGGACTCCAACAAGGTAAAGAGGAAAGAAAGATTCAGCTTAAACCTCATGCAAGAATTTCCTTGATTCGTTTTAAAATAGAAGCGATATTTATAAGCCTTGGGTTAGCGACTTAATCTCTGTCACTGTAAAACATAGTAGAAGATCCTTGAATTCACTCAAAATAGCCCACCTGGAGGGTTTGGAGATTTGGGAGAGTGTATATTTTTCCATTTAAATCTTTGTTGGTGTAGCTTCTGGGTTTTAAGATTATCGTTAAAATGGCTGTTCATAAAAGTCACCCAATTTTCCAGTCCATCAAGAGCTGGACTCTGGAGGGAAAACAATGTGAATTAGACCAATTTCATCTTGATTCAAACTTACCTGTTTCTTCCCTACCTTTCCCTTCCATCACAATCTCAAATACCAGGCTGACTTCAAAGACCTCCCACCCACAGTACCCTTAGGATGTGATGACAGTGGTGAATAGCATTAGATCTGCATGGTCCATAAGTAAAATTTTTTGAGTTAGCTAGGTGGTACAATGGACCAGGAAGACCCAAGGTAATAATCCAGCCTCCAAAACCTGCTAGCTGTGTGAACCTGGGCAAGTCACTTAAACTCTGTCTTTCTCACTTTCCCCTTCTGTAATATGGGGATGATCATAGCATCTACCTTCCAGAGTTGTTTTGAGGATAAGATGAGATAATTGTTGAAAAGTGCTTTACAAACCTTCAAGTACCATATAAATGATAACTGTCATTGTTATTGGGCAGCTAAGAGCCACAGCAGATTGAGTGCCTGACCTGGAGTCAGGAGGACCTGAGTTCAAATCCAGCCTTAAACACAGGCTGTATGATCGTGGGCAAGTCACTCCACCCTGTTTGCCTCAGTTTCCTTAACTGTAAAATGAACTAGAGAAGGAAATGGCAAACTACTCCAAAATCTTTGCCAAGAAAACCCCAAATGGGGTCATGAAGAAGTCAGACATGGCAAAACAGAACATCATCATCATTCTTATTCTCTCTTGTAATGTTCATAGGATTATGGGAGTTAGAACTAGAGGGAACCTAGAAGTCAGATAGGATCATGGACCTCAAACTGAAGCCATCTCAGAGACCATTTAGCCTAACTCCATTTTACAGGTGGGGAAACAGAGGCCCAGAGATGTGAAGGGACTTTCCCATATTAGTAAGTGATGGAGTAGAAGAGGACAGAGAAGGGCATTAAAACCAGGTCCTGTGATTGCAAATCCAGTCCTTGAAAGGAAACCAAGCCCAGTGTTCTGGCTTTGGCCCAAGAGCCTCCACTGACTTGCTCTTTGTTTGATAACTAAGACAGAAGGTTAATGAATTCACCTTACAGGAAGGTTGTACCAGAAGAAATAATGGAACCAGTGAAATTGAAAATAAAAAGTACATTCACAGAAATATAACGTACTAATTATTTCATCCAACATACAGCTTTCATTCAACTGGAAGTTTTTCAGGGGCCTACTATGTACAAAGAGGATTGCTAGGTGGTGTGGTAGAGAGAGTACCAGGGCTGAAGTCTGGAAGTCTCATCTTCCTGAGTTCCAATCTGGCCTCAGACATTAGTTGTGTGAACGTGGGCAAGTCACTTAACCCTTGTTTGCCTCAGTTTCCTCAGCTGTAAAATGAGATGGAGAAGGAAATGACAAACCACTCCAGTATCTTTGTCAAGGAAACCCTAAATGGGGTCACAAAGAGTCAGACAGGACTGAAAAACTGAATAATAAATGTGTAAAATTAGGTCAGCAGTATAAATAAAAGGAAGACCCTCTCCTCAAGCTACAATCTAGTGAAAAGGATAGATAATATGCATAACACAATCAATATTTACAAAGTGCTTTGAGTTTTATAAAGCACTTTATATGCCTTACTTCATTTGGATCCTACCACAGTCTTGTTAGTTGTGAGAATCACTTGAGAGTTGTTCCATTTCCAATTTCTAACTTCAGCATCTTGTATTACAGAAGATTGTGCTAAAAATATTATGATTCTATATGCTGCATGCTATATAAATATAGGCTACTATTGAAGTTTTGAGGAGCAACTCACCACTCAGTAAATGGCACTGAATTAGGTCACATAGGCAAATTATTCATGGATTAATCTAGAAGATATCTACCCTGTCCTCAAGAAAGTGACACGATAAAGTGGGCAATACTGACTTGAACATTTCTACTTTAATAGAGCGATGTTCTTATTGTTAAGGGGTCTTCTCCAATTAGAAGCACAACTCAGCCATGCCATTTCATCTGTATAATTCACACCTATATCTTTCCCCAGATGCTCCATAGAGAATATATCCAACATGTTGGATGCCTTCTTATGTTTATTAATATTTCATTGGTACTATTGTTGTACTAGTCCTAGTTGTACTAGTAATAGTACCAAAAAATCCATAATGGAATAAACTATGGAAAATTTAATATGATATAATATGAAAAGAGGCAGCTTGAAGTATGAATGGAGAATTGACCTATATATCAAGAAGACCTGAGTTCAACTGCTGCCAATGACACACACTAGCTATGTTATCACAAGCAAAGCACTTAACCTTGCCATTTCCCCAGCAACTCCCTTAGACTATAAGTTATAGACAAGCTGTTGATAAGATCCTAATTGACCCTCTAGGATTTTCCCATATCAATTAAAGTCGAAGGTCTGCTCCCCCACTAAGATGAGTAATGAATAGTCTGAATCAGAGGATCCAATTCTAGATGTGTTATTAAATAACTGTGTAAACAGTGGCATATTTATTCAAGTCAATGAGCATCTATTACTTTCTCTGAGCCTTCTCACCTATCAATAAAATGAAGAAGATCAATCTCTAGGTTCCTTTTTTCTTTTTTTTAATTAGTTTATTTATTTTTAGTTTTCAACATTCACTTCCATAAGTTTTAAATTTTCTCCCTCTCCATTCCCCCCTCCTTCCCCAGAACGGCATGCAATCTGATATAGGCTCTCCACATACATTTCTATTAAACACATTTTCACATTAATCATGTTGCATAGAACACTTAAGGATGACTCGGAAAAACCATGAAAAAGATCTAGGTTCCTTTTAGTTATAAAATTCCATACCTATATTCTTAAACAGAAGACAAACACTGTATGCATTTTGTTCGAATATCAGGATGAAATGCAGGCCAAGAATGGCAAATGTTTTTCACATAACCCATGCCAAACATTAGCATGTGGTGAATATAGACAAGGGAACCTGAGACATCAAAACTGAACTTTATTTTCTGGTTTTCCAATAAAACAATAACACATGCTAAAAGGTCTGCCTATATAAAACACTCCTCTCATCCTCTGAAATATTGTGTTGATACATCCTTTCCTGGCATAGTAGCAGTAGCAACAGACTAGGAGTATAGAGATCGTTACTCACTCTGCTAATAACAAACTTTTTCATTGTTCGGTCTTTTTAGTCGTGTCTGTGACTCTATTTGGAGATAGTGGAATGGTTTGCCATTTCCTTTTCCAGCTCATTTTTCAAATGAGGAGACAAACAGGTTATGTGACTTGCTTGGGGTCACACATTTAGTAAGTATTTAAGGCTAGATTTGGACTCATGAAAATGAGTGGTTTTGATTTTAAGCCCAGTAAGCTATACACTACACCACCTAACTGCAGACTATGTGTCCATGTACAAACTTTTTATAGTTAAATCACTTAACCTTTCTGGATCTGTTTCCTCATTTGTATAAAGATTGGGTGAATTTGGAAAGAGTCTTTAAAGTCACTTTTCACTTTAAAAGGACATGATCTAAGATCCTAATAGAGGAGGAAAGGCTAGGAAGCACATTCTAGGAGATTGCATTTTACATTGTTTCCCCAAGGAAAGGAGTGGGCCAACTTAAAAGACCCATCAAAGTATGTCAGTTCATCAGTTTTTCATTGCAGTTAATGGTGTTCCTACAGGTCAACCCCAAGGATTTGGATCCCAAATATGCCTATATCCAGGTGACCTATGTCACACCCTACTTTGAGGAGAAGGAAGTTGAAGATCGAAAGACAGATTTTGAAATGCATCACAATATCAACCGTTTTGTCTTTGAAACACCGTTTACGCTGTCAGGCAAGAAACACGGTGGGGTCGAGGAGCAGTGCAAGAGGAGGACAATACTCACAAGTATGTACTAGTGCGGCAGGGGAGCCTCATGGTCTCATCAGGGACTAGATTCTTATGCTGGCCTGGACCACCCAACTTTCCATGTCTGAGATTTGTAGGTAGAGGAGGAAGATGGATTGACTTGACATCTCCCATCTCTGTGCCTTTTCCTAGATTGTACTCTATGCCTGGAATGCTTTCCATCCTCACCTCTAACTCTTAACTTCCCTGGTTTCCTCCCAAGACTCAGCTCAGATCCCACCTATGGGATGCCTTTCTCAATCCCCCCTCCTCTCCAGTGTCTTCCTTTCTCAGATTACCTTCCACATACACTATCTATCCTGGCTGGTCATACATTGTCTCCCCCATTAGAGTGTATCCCCAGTTCTTTGCAGAGTGCCTAGAACATAAAAAGTGCTTAATATAAGTAGGAAGGAGAAGGGAGTAAACAGGTATTAATTAATTGCCAAGTATATTCTAGGCACTGTACTAGATGTTGGGAATACAAAGAAAGAACAAAGTAGCTTACATTCTACTTTCTTTCTACATGAGCTCTTGGAAGGGCAGTGGGAAATAAAAAATCTTCTTCTAGCAACTGCATCTCCAAAGCAAAATCCCAGGATCTACGGGACTTTCCATTTACCTCTTCTACTGCCATAGCTAGGTCCCTATGGGCAACCCTGTTGGTTCTCAGTTTCCCCATAGGTAAAATGAAGAGATTGGACTAGATGATCTCTAAGATTCTTTCATTAAATATTAATGAAGTACTTAGTGCAAAGCAAGATGACAATATAATAGTGATAGCTCATATAGCACCTTACAGTTTACAAAATACTTTATAGACATTATCTCCTTTGACCTTCACACCAGCCCTATGACTTTGGATCTACTATTGTCCCCATTTTACATTAGAAAACTGAGACATTGAGAGATTGAATGGCTTGCCCATAGTGACACAGTTAGTGTCTGAGGCAGGATTTGAACTCAGTCTTCCCAGCTCCAAGTCCCATACTCTAACCACTATACCACCCAGCTGCTTGGTAGGTGAAAGAATGCTATTCTTGGCTTCAGGAGAACTTGGTTCAAATCCCATGAAACATGAAAGTCTTCATGTCAAATTAGTTGAAGAAACTAGAAATATTTAGCTTAGAGAAGAAAAGAATGAGAGGTGGACATTAGAGCTGTCTTCAGATATTTATTTATAGGGCTGTTATGTCAAGTTAGAACCAGACCTTCTCTCTTGGACTTTAGAATACAAAATTCGGGGCAATGCATGGAAGATGCAAATAAGCAAATACTTCCTGTTAATTAGAACTACCCAAAAGGGGACTGTGCTCAAGAAGTAGTCAGTTCCCCCTTACTAGACGTTTGCAAGCAAAGACTGGATAACCACTTGTGAGGTAGAGCTTCAACCACATGGTGTGTGGTATCTCTTCTAACTCAGATTCTGGGATTCTTGGGATAACTAGACCGCAAGACAGATGGCAAGAAGAGTAGTGCGTGAGGGGCAGTGCCAAATTCTGAGGCATCCTTAACCTGCGACTGCCCTGATCCTTTAAACACCCCTGAATTTCCTTTGTCCAGCAAGCCACCTGTTCCCCTACGTGAAGAAGAGAATCCAAGTCATCAGCCAGTCAAGCACAGAACTTAACCCCATTGAGGTTGCCATTGACGAAATGTCCAAGAAGGTTTCTGAGCTTAATCAGCTTTGCACGATGGATGAGGTAGACATGATCAGACTGCAGCTCAAGCTCCAAGGGAGCGTCAGCGTGAAGGTAACTATGGCCTGGCCTGGCATGGTGATGATGCATCTACCAAACTACTGTTTTTTAAAAATTTTATTAGAAGACATGGCTCTTGGGAAATATGGGTAACATAAAACCAAGAGATATCAAAAAAACTACTTTTAAAAAAGAAAATGCTCTCTCAAGGGTTGAAATAAAAATCTGATAGAATAGAAACTTTTTTCAGTGCAGAAGACAGGGTGTAGGATAAAGTCTAAAACTTTTATTAATTATTAATTAAAAAGAGATTTCAATGTAAATTCAGCCATAATAGACACATGGGATATGTATATATATATATATATGCATATTTGTACTCATAAGTATGCCTACATAGGTACGTACATGTGCCTTGCCTATATGTACCTTATTCTATATGCAGCTAAAACAGCAGTTGTTCAAATTATGTAGCATGTACGTTGGTGCACCTCAATCAGTCAGTAAGTATGCATCGGAAACTGTGCTAAGCTCTGGCAACACAAGTTATCAGTTTGATATGGAGATACGAAATTTCTGGAAATTTTGAAGTTGTGAGAAAAATTTAAATTTTATAATACTTCTTAAAATGCTTCAAAAATTTAGTTTCTCAATTAAGTTCAGAAAATGCTATGTCTTCTATGTACACAGGATTGTTCTAGGTGCTAGCGATGTGTATTTTTTTAATGGTCCCTATCCTCAAGGAGCTTATACTCTACCAAAGGTCATAACATATGTATTCAAAGGGTATAATGGGGATAAAGAAAAAAATTATTACCATTTTCCCCTAGTACTTTACATTTGAATTCAAATAGTTCTCAGGCATTAACATCCTTGCAGAAATAGTATTAAAAAAACTAAGAAGTTTCTAAAATGTTTACTGACTTACCAGTGCTTCTGACTCGAGCTGCTATATCAGTAATTATCTGTTGATCACAAGCATCCATAGCCTGTTGAAATATAGTAACTGCTGGAGGTCACCTTGCTTTGCATATTTTTTTTCTTTCTTCTGCCCCAAGTTTACTCTTTCCAAGCCCTCGGCCCACATTTTAAAAGTTGCAAAGAATAAGCAATTAGGATCTTTCTATTTTGCTATCATACATATGCATGTATTTGTCCATTCAACAACTATCTGGGGACTTCCTGTATGTGTCAGGTCAGGAAGGAGGTGCTAAGAGAGATAAA
>CM053771.1:498659181-498721320 GCA_028658325.1 Potorous gilbertii | reverse complement strand
ACTGCTATCTAAATACCTCCTCTATCTCATACGTCTTGAAGTTGAAGATGGCTTTTGAACCCATGTAAGATTAATTTCAAATTAATTACCTTAATTGATTTATTATTAATAATTATTAAATTAAATTTCAAATTAAATTATTTGGTCCCATGTCCTAGCCTGCCAAGATTTTTTTTAATCCTATCTGTCATTCAATGTATTAGCTATCACTCCTATTACTGTACCTTTGATGACATGAAGCCTATAACTGAAATATGACTCTGGAAAGATTTACCTTATTTAGGAAAAAAAGTCAATTATCTGATCATGCCATTTATGTCTTTATCCAATCATAGATAAATAAAAAAGGACACAGCACAGGGCCACTCCAGGTCCCCTTCCAAGATGGCATCCAACTGTTATTGATTATTCTTTGGGTTCAGACCTTTAACTAGATCTGAGGTCATCTAATGATATTGTCATCTGGTCCCTATGACTTCTTTTTCCATAAAGATAGCATGAAGGATTTTATGAGATGCTTTGCTAAAATCTGGGTAAACTTTATTTATCATTCCCTGGTCTGTAAGTCTAGTGATCCTCTCAGAAAAGGAGATGAGGCTAGTCTGACATGATGTGTTCTTGATCAAGCCATGCTGGTTGTGTGTGATCCTTACTTCCTTCTCTAACAATTCTTTAAAAACACTCTAGAGTTTTGTCAAGAATAAAAGTAAACTCACCAGACTAGAGTTTGCAAACTCCATTCTGCTTCCTTCTTTTAAAATGGATGTAATATTTGTCCTTCTCTGATGCCCTGCTTCCTTTCCAATTCTCCACAGTCTTTACAAAGGTCACAGACAGTGTTTCAGTGGCTACATGTGCCAAATTCTTCCCTACTTGAGGATGTGATGCATAGGAATCAGGTAACTTAAACAAATCAAGGTCACCTAAGGGTTCTTTTACAATCCCCATACTTCTATTGAGCAATAAATCCTTATAAGCTATTTCTGTTGTCCTTTCAAATAAGGTTTGAATTCAAATCTTACCCTCATTGGCAGGGAACAGAACTGAGAATTAAGCAGAAATGTGTCTCGTCAATTATCACCGTCTCATCCATTAAAGAGTGACTGTATATCTATTCTGATTCATCTTTTTTCCCCTTTTTCTCATCCCTATCTTTCTGCCACAGCCTAAGTTTATTATAAACTTTAGTATCCCTGACACTATTTTTACAGGATAAGAGCATGCTTCTGTTTTCAGCCATGGTTTCCTCCTCTTGCTTTCATCTTGTGCATATCTTTTTAAAAATCTAAGTTGACTGGTAAATTCTTGATTCACATTAGATTCTTTATATAAATTTACTCTCTCACCCTCAACACCTCTCTGGGAAGATTGGGGCTCAAATTCAATGATTTCTTTATAGAGTTACTCCCAACAGATTTATGTCCAAATGAGGCGATGCTGCCAGATGAGTCCTCATCTCCTCTTAGCTGGGTCCCCAAAGTCACTTCCAAAGGTCACTTCTTGCTGCTTGGAACATCAGCAATGAGCTGGTAGAATGACTCCTAGATTTAGAAGGTTCATTCTCTTGACTCTTTGAAACTCACAAACTTTACCTAGAACAAAGAACAAATATCACATAAAGCAAAGAACCATGGGGCAACATCGCCTTAGAGAGGAGAAGGACCATGGCCTCTCTCCTTTACAGACTCCAGGCAAACAGAGAAATGGTTAAAGATCTGGCTTCCCCTGTTAGATTGGGAGTTCCTCAAGGGGAGGAAATGTCTTTTGACTTTCTTTGCATACCCATTGCTTAACATGGTACCTTGTACATAGTAGGTGCTTAATAAATGTTAATTGATTGTTTGATTGAGAGTCATTTTTGAATGCCTTGAACCTCCCTGTTCATTACACTTAGCTGCCTGGAACCAGTTGCAGAATGACTTCACGTGCTGTGATTTCTCTCTAAAGTACTTTGATTTAATAACAATAACGACAAAAATAATAGATAGCACTTTACAAATATTATTCAGTCCTCTCAACAATTTTGAAAGGTATCATCCCCATTTTACAGAAGGGGAGACTGAAACAGGCAGAGGTTAAGGAATTTGTCTGAGATTATACATTTAATAAATAACTGAGGCAGGATTCTAACTCTTCAGCTCCTTCCATTGTACCACCTACCTGCCTCCATTGTTTGCATGTCATCACAACTACCCCAGACTAGTACTGCTAGACTCTTCAAAGTGAGGAGAGATTAGCAGAGGTGCTCTGCTTGTGGGCCATTCCCTCTTACACCAGCAAGAAAAAGGTAGGGGCAGCTTCAATTGTACTGATATATATCTTGCCACTGGACTCTAGTGCCTCCAGAGGAGAAAGTGAGGCTGGTGACTTTGCATAGACCTCCCTCACTTAAATCCAATCTGCTTTCAAGTCATGGCATCACCTCCCTGGAGTCGTGCTCTTCTTCAAGAATGAAGGACATCAAGGAAAAGACCTAGGAGGGATGGCATATTGACATCCCCAGAAAACATGGGTGGTCCTTTTGGATCAATAGCCTGAATTTTCCTTCTGTGTGTATCCCAGCCATATTTTGTATATTGATGCCCTTCTGTAAGTGTCCTCTTGATGTACCCATTCTTCCCACTGATAGAATGTTCTAAGACAAAGCACCCCAGATTGATAGAGATATTCTTCTATTGACACTTTCCTTGCTATGCCAGAATGATTTCATCTGACTGGCCTTAGTGGGAGCACCCGAGTTTTGATTTTTGAGTGGATGCAAACCTACCATGTAATTTTAGCCTAGGTTCACTTTTATGGGGATACTACGTGAAAGACAAGAACTTGGAGGACTGACGCTACTACAACATGACTGACAAAAATGAAAACTAGGATTACGCACAATCATACTAATTTCTCCTGACATTATGGTCCCAGGGATGGCTGTAATTAGCAATAATTGCTCTCATCCTTTCACCTCCAACAGAATTGAGTGAAGTGCCCATTACTGGTAAAAAATCACTTTATCTTCTCATTTATTTCATCTGCGTTATAGAATAAAATGACTGCTTCTGTTTCTATTTAGTCGTGGAACTGATAAGATACTGAAATGTTATGTTCATCCAATTCTAAATGAAGAAATTGAATCATGGAAAATAAGCAGCCAGTGAGTCAACTTTAGTCGGTCAGACTTGTCAAGCAACCACACTCCTATCCTCAGTACCATGGTGACCTAGCACTGTGACTATGCAAGTGAAAAGAAATTAGTGGCCTCAGAACAAATAAGGACCTCCTGCAACCCGGCCCCCTCCTCTGTAGGAACCATACTTACAGGTCCAATAGCTTACAAATTTCATCATCTTGCCCCACTTAGTGAAAAAAAAAAATCTGAAGCGTGATATGATTGAAAATGATTAACCCTAAGGAATAATGTGGACATCAAAACACCATTTTTCTACAAATTCCTTGAAATCTGAATCTTTTGGACCTGGGCCTCAGGTTCCTCATTTGTCAAATAAGGAGTTGCCCAAGATGATTCAGTTATAGCATAATCAAAATCTTGGTACTGGGGATAGAGTGCTATAATGAAGGAAGACAGGAATTCAAATTTCACCTTACACATTGTTAGTTTTGTGAATCTGGGCAGGGATTTAGTCTCTCAGTCTCAGTTTCCTCATCTGTAAAATGAATGTAAGAGCACTTACCTCATAGGATTTTTGTAAGGATCAAATTAGTTCATATAAATAAAAGAGCACTGGAAACTTGAAAAGTAGACATATATGTGTGCATACACATATATATAATAATACATAAAATATATATATAACTAGTTATATATTATGTAATAGTCCACATAACTATTAAATAGAACAAAGGTTAGCTATCATATAAAAGACAGAGCACTGAGAATGGAGTCAAGAAGATCTGAGTTCAAATCCATGTCAGATACTTAATACCTATGTGACCCTAGTCAAGTTACTTAACTTTTGTTTCTCTCAGTTTTTCAAACTGTAAAAGGGGGATAAATAACAACAGCTGGACTGAAGAGGTGTTGTGAGAAGAAAATGAGATAATGTTTGTAAAAAGAAGAAGAAAGAGAAGGAAAAGAAGGAGGAGGAGAAGGAGGAGAAGGAGAAGAAGAAAGAGGAGAAAAAGGAGGAGGAGAAGAATTTAGTGAAGTGCCTGACATACAGTAGATCCTAAAGAAATGCTTATTACTTTAGAGTAATCCTAAACTCTCAAAGTAACTGCATACTGGGCACAAGACAAGCTTTATTATTCCCTGGAAATTGAAAAACCACACAAAAGATTCACAAGAGCCTACAGTCAAAACTCTCACTCAAATCTTGACAATGCTATGAGTTCTACCTTCACTCATCAAGCCTCTGAAATATTACCATAGACGACTCACCAGAGCAAGGAAACAGCTTAAGGCTACCAGAAAGGTAGTCCCCTTCATCAACGGTTCCAAACATAATTCCAGACGCATAGTATTACTCTAAGGGAGACTAACCTAAGGTTCCCTTCAGACTTACACTGTCCAGATAACTTATGGACTATTGGTAACGGAGAAAATCTGAGCTTGGCAGGTTGTCAGGGCAAGAAGAAAAACTCTTGACTGGAGCTACACTTGAGAATCATCTCAGTTGGTATGAAAGAGAATTAATCCTGGGAAATTGAATATCCCCAGTAACATCCATGCATGCACACATGGTTTAAAGCAATGTGTTGGTGGACTATATTGCCTTTCTTTGCATCCTACACACTTAGCATAGTTATGGTTACACAGTAAATGTGTAATAAATGCTTGTTGACCTGACTTGGCTCAATTGAGTCTTGGAATTATAATTCTGGCTGTGACACTTATGAATGAAGCAACCTAGAGCAAGTCACCTAACCTCTATGCACTTTATTTCGCACCTCTGTGAAATGGGGATATTGAGCCAGTCCACTGCTACACCTACAGAAGACATGGAAAAAAGGTTTAATGTCGTTTGGTTTTAACTTATTTCATATGGCATCATGAGAATTCAAGCTAGAACAGAGATCCTTAAAAGTTATCTACTTTTCCCTCTTCATTTGAGAGATGAGAGGATTGAATCCGAGAGAGGGGAAGGGGCTTGCCTTCCCAGTTGGCTGCCCTGCCTCCAGTCATTGACCTCTCCACATCGCTGCCAGATTGATCTTCCTAAGATGTAGTTTAAAACCTTTCATTTCCCTACTCAGGAAACCAGAAACCTTCCCAGAGGATAAAATGCAAATGTCCATCTGGCAATTAAAGCCCTTAATATGCTGACTCCAGGCTCTCTTTCCAGATTAATCATCTATTACTTGTCTTCTCATACTCTGAGTTCCAGCCAAATTTACTGTTCCCCATATACAACATTCCATCCATCTTCTGTTCCCTGGATTTTGTGCAGGCTGATCCCATTCCTGGAATACTCTCCCTCATCATATCCACCCTAAGGCATTCCTAGTTTCCTTCAAAGCTCATACCAGGTGCCACCCCCTACTGAAGGCCTTTCCTAATTCCCCCTCCATTTATTAGTGTTTTTACCTCCACTATATATGTGTGTGTGTGTGTATGTGTGTATGTGTGTGTGTGTGTGTGTGTGTGTGTGTGTAATGTAAGTGAAGCACCGTGCATAGTGCACAGTCTGCCAGGTGTATGTGTGTGTGTGTGTGTGTGTGTGTGTGTGTGTGTGTGTGTGTGTGTGTGTGTGTGTGTAATGTAAGTGAAGCACCGTGCATAGTGCACAGTCTGCCAGGCTCAGTATCAGAAAGACCTGGGTCTTACCTCTGCCACATGATGTCTGTGTTACTCTGAACAAATCATTTCAGTAGCTCTAGGCAACTCTCTAAAACTAAAAATTGAAAAACAGCTCATCCATCTGCATTGGTAGAAGGAATTTCCTTACCAGAGAGCTCTCTACAGCAATAAATCACAGGTCCAATCCAAAGTATCATATATTTTGTAATAATAAAAACCAACATTTATATTGTACTTACTATGTGCCAGTTGCTTTACAATTGTCTCATTTGAGCTATGCAATAATCCTGAGACATAGTTACTATTACTAGCCCCATTTTACAGATGAGGAAACTGAGGCAAATAGGTCAAATGACTTACCCAAGGTCGCACAATTATTAAGTGTGAGTCAGGATGGGAACTCAGGTCTTCTTGACTCCAGGCTTGGTGTTCTGTGCACTATAGTGCCACTTAGCTCTATACTCTTGCCTTTGTGCATATTATTCCTGCTATGGGATGTATAAGTAAGATCCTAGCAGGTAGTTTTGTTTTTAATTTTGTCTCAGTCTCTTTAGTGCCTAAAGCAGTCCCTGGCACTTAGCAGATACTCAGTAAAAGTATATTGAGTTTAACTGAATTGCTCCAAATCACCTTGCTAAAAGAACCAGGATTCACATCTAGGTCTTCCAACTTCCAATCCCAAGCTTTTTCAGGAGAGGCTTCAGGAGAGGAAGACATTGGGGTCAAGTGTACATTGGCAAATGTTTAACAACCAGTTCTCCAAGTGGGCAAAAATGTTTGCATGACCCTTTTAAGTTTAATCTGCATTTTCAGCATGCTCCTCCATCACCTCCTCTTTCTGTTCCTTACTTCTATTTTCTATTATCCCGCAGGTCTGGAACTTCCTCTTGCTCTCCAGATATCATTAGCTCGATTTGCTTGGGGACACTTTTTCTATTTCTCCAAGCTCAGCATGAGAACTGTCAAATGCATCCTTTGCTATGAGTTTTCATCTTTTTTCCTCCATCCTCCCTCTTCATCCTTACTCTATATTGGATGGAGGAATGAAGGATTTCCACGGCTGTGTAGGAAGTTGTCCCAAAACTACTTAGAGATAGACAGGAGGTGGGAGTGTGGGGCATGAGATGTAGCTATTACAGGGGTCCTGCTCTGCCTTGGGCTGTTCCAGGATAAGGATATCTTAGAAAAGACAAAGTACTTGAGAAGAGTTTCAGGGGATGTTACAACAGCATAAGCTGACCGCAGGGTGTCACACTGGTCCTTCATCCAGTCATTGTATAGCTATTGTGGTGACTTTCAAGGCCCAAGAGAACATCACTTTTAATAGTAAATAATATTATAATAAATAATAGTCAATGATATTAATAGTATTCTCATGTCTTTCCCAAAGATATTTCTCATTAACATAGCAATGACAGAAGTATGGAACATGGCATACCGAGACAGCATTACTAGGTCCCCACCTCAGTAATATGGCATGTGTTTCAATTGTTTTTATAGCAAATACATACATATATACATATATATATATATATATGTATAGCTTTTCAATAAGCAATTTCTGTCCAAGCCAAGACAACTGGCAAGGATTCACTTCTCAAAGATTCTAACTTGCAAAGAAGATGTCAAATTTCACCTCAGACACTTGACACTCACTAGCTGTGTGACATTGGGCAAGTCACTTAACCCCAAACTGCCTCATCTTGGGTCATCTCCAGTCATCCTGATGAATATCTGGTCACTGGATCCAGATGACTCTCAGGAGAAGTGAGGCTGGTGACCTGCAGAGCCCTCTGTCACTCAAAACAAAGTCAAGTGCAAGTCATGTCATTATTTCTCTGATGGCATGGTCTCCTTCAGCAATGAAGGACAAACACATACATAAGTGTATATAACTATATAAATGTAAGTAAAATGTATATAACAGTATATAAATGTAAAAATGTATATAATTGTAAATGTTAAAAATATATAAAATGTGCATAACTGGGAAGTGAAAAAAAGTGGGAAAGTACCTATAGAGGACTACAGTAGCAACTGGGGGGGAATCAAAAGGGAAAGAGCTTGGGGGATATGAGAATATGCTCATCTAAAAATGGGGAGGCAGAACATAAAGAGGAGACATCCATCTCAGGCCTTCCCTGAGAAATGTTTTGAATTTGTGGATCCAAGGAGTGGCTGGAATTTGGAGAGAGCAAATTTTAACACATTCCCCACATACCTTGGCTTGGCAAAGAGCACCAGTCAAAGCAGGACTTGTGACTTTCACCTGAGGAAACCCTCATACTGGTGGCTGTGTCTCTGAGGATTTACACATTAATGTGATTTACATGAGACTAATGTTTGCTCATTTGAAGATTGGGGGGGGGATTCCCCTTTAACATTTCCTTGTTATACTTTTTTTACCTCAAAATTTATTTTTTTGTTTTCAGTTTTCAACAATCACTTCTCAAACTTTAAATTTTCTCTCCCTCGCTTCCCAAGACAGAATGCAATTACGGACTCTACACATACATTCTTATTAAACACATTTTCACATTAGTCATATTGCATAGAAAAATTAAAAAGAATAGGAGAAAGCAGGAAAATAGTGTGGCTGAAACTGGGCATAGACCAATGCCTGACACCTTATACCAGAATAAAGTCCAAATGGGTACATAATTGAAGTATAAAAACTGACACTATAAACAAACTATGGAAGCAATGAAAAGTTTATTTGTCAGATTTATGAAAAACGGAGGAATCTGTGATGAAACAAGAGATAGAGAACATTATGAACACTAATCCTTCTGTGATATAAACTGTGAGCTTACAAGCAGGAAGTCAGCCTTAGTATTTGGGAAGCTAACATGCAGATATTTCCCCCCGATTTCCAGGGTGTGGGACAAAACTAAAAAAAATGAAGAAAATCCCCATAAATATACCTGGGCTCTTCATGGCATGAGACAACCTCTGACCCAAAAAATTTATATGTACATTTCCCAGGTTTCCTTGATGGGGACATAGATAAGTCCCATGGATTAATTATCTCTCTAGAGATGATTTGCTCTATATCCAGCCCTAATTTCTCTCTTGACTTCCTTTCCTGAATCATCAATTGTCTGTCAGACATTTTAAACTGGACACTCAATAGTCATATAAAACTCAACATGTCTGAAACAGAGCTCATTATCTTTCAGCATCTACCACCACCACCATCATATCTATTCTTCTTCCCATACCTCCCTCTTTCAATTGCAAGTACCACCACCCTTGTAATCACCCAAGTTCCAGAAACTCAGCATCATCCTCACTCTCTCCACATAGCCAATCCTTTTGTCATATTTTATCCTTTACCTCTATGTTACTTCTTATATGTGTCCCTTCTCTCTGCTTGCAGGATCACCATACTAATTTGAGCCTTCATCACCTTAGACATGAATGTTGCAATAACCTCCTAAGTGGTCTCCCTCTTCAAATTTCTTCCCTTCTGATATATCCTCCACATATTCTGCCACCAAAAAGTGATTTTTCAAAAACACAGGCATGACCATGTCTCCCCAGCCCTCCATATAGCTACTCTTTGTAGGATAACCCATCAGCTCCTCTATCTGGTACTTAAAGCTCTTCATAATGTGGTCCCAATTTTTTTCCAGCCTAATTACATACTATTCTCTTCCATGCTTTATATAATCCAGCTAAATTGATATTCTTGCTATTCTTGACCCATCTTTGTTCCTTTACCCTGGCTTTTCCGCACATCTGGAAAGCACTCCCTCTTCACTTCCACTTTGTGAAATCCCTGGCTTCCTTGAAGTCTCAGCCCAAGCATCACCATCTGCACAAGGTGTTAGCCCTAATTCCTGCAAGCTCCAAGTTCTTTCCTCTCCAAGTATGTTGTATCTGTTGTCAGTGTGCTTTGGGTATACCTGTATATCTGCAGCTCCTTTTCTTTGTTAAGAAATAAGCTCTTTGAGCAAGAGCTGTTTTGCATTTGTCTTTATACTGCTAGAGTCTATCACAGTGCCTGTTATGTAGACAATGCTTAATAAAGTGGTTGCTGTTTGGTTGAAGTTAATCATCATATTATAAATCAGAATTAGAGCTGAAAGAAATCTTAAGAGTCATCTTAGATTCATCGAAGGTTGCACCTCATTTGCCTTTGTTTATTTTTACTGGTACATTTTTGCATCACCTAAATTTCCCCCTCTGTGCCTCCTGATACCTCTTTCAGACAACATTCCCTTATTTTTAACAAACAAAAAAAATTCCTTTTATCAATCTGTCCTTCCTACATCCACCACCGCTACAACTGAGCAAATTAAAGGGAAAAAAACTGAAAAAAAAGTCATTACACAGAGAGATAATACAACAAAAGGAATTCCTATATTGGCCAAGTCCAGAAAAATTATATCTCTTGCTATATTTTAAATTCATCACCTCTTATCCAAGAGGTGAATGGCATGCTTCATCTTCATCTTTTTGAACTCATAGATCCTTGTTCTAAAGTCTTTCTAAGTGGGCAGAGTTTCTTTGCCACGTTGTCTTCTAGTTCTACCCTACCTCATTCTGCATCAGTTTATAAAGGTCTTACTAATTTCCTCTGAAATTCATCATTCTTTATAGCACATACTACAATTTAGCTATTCTCAAATAAGGAGACAGATAACCCTTAGCTTCCATTTTTGCTATTATATTAAAGAACTCTATAAGTATTTTATACATATCTGTCCTTTTTCTCCCTTTTAGATTTCTTTGCAACTCCCTCATTTGTTAAAAAAAAAAATCTTTTGAAACCAAGGTCCAAAGAGGTCAGTCAAGTAACTTGTCCATGGTCACACAGGTATTAATCGACAAGGATGTGCTTTGAACCTAAGCCTGTTAACTCCAAATGCAAGCTTCTTTCCACTGTTCCAAAAAAAAATCACCCAAAGCATGTGGGTGTCTCTAGGGTCATCTTACATCAGGAAAGCTTCTCTAAGCCTTTAGAGCTCTCTTTGTCTCACCCTACATATATGAGGCCAATGAACATTTGGAGACAGAAATTCACAAAGAATACTCATGCTGAAACTGCAGTCTATGTGAGTGGAAGGAGTATGGTTCTCTTACCGGTGACACCCCTCCATATCCTCCTTAAGCCTTGCTAAACTGTCCCTCAACATGCACATCTGTAAGCTGGTGCCATCCTCCCACATCAACAGGATAAGGATAGAAACAAAGGAAGAGTTGAACAAGACCCCATATGGATCTTACACAATTATGTTTACATGATTCTACTATTAAAATAATGACCAGAGGCAGCTAGGTGGCACAATGAATAGACCACCGGCCTTGGAGTCAGGAGGACCTGAGTTCAAATGTGACCTCAGACACTTGACACATGTTAGCTGTGTGACCTTGATCAAGTCACTTAACCCCAATTGCCTTGCCCTCCCCACTCTAAATAAATAAATACATAAATATTGACTAGATCAAAAGCATTTCAGTACCAGAACCAACACATGACCCTATTGAAACAGCTCTTTTCTCCATTGCTGCTATAGGCATGTATTCCTAAAAGGCTCCTCTTCAACATTCAAGCTGAATAGTCACATTTTTTTTAAATCCATGAAAGACCTTCAATGAGATCAAGAAACTAACAATAGCACACACCTCCCTCACCCCCAAGTTCCAGGGAAAATAACTGGAAGTCTGACTTTGAAGAAGGAAATCTCACCTGTCATTTGCTTCAGGGAGATGATTGAATAACAGACAGATTTTCTGTCTCTTCCTCAGTTTGATGGCAAACAAGCTCATACCTAGAAAATGAAACAGAAAAAAAAAAAGCGCTGTCACACAAATCTCTCTTGACACAATCTAGAGCAAAAAAAGAGTGCTTAAGGACACGGTGCTGATAATATATTCTCCAGGCCAGTTGTTTTTTGAATGCTACAGTTTAGGTAGTCTTCTAAGCAGATGACTCACTAGGCATGCCTAATCATTGGAGCTATTAAGACAGAACCTGGGTGACCATCTGATGATGTGAAAAAGGATTTTATTCACTGAGAAGAGTATTGGAGCAAATAAATCCTGCATTCCCACAGTGCCCAGAAAGAGGGCTCTTCATTTTTCCACTTTTGACATAAGTGACTCCATCTCAAAGCTGCCCTTCAGTGTAAACTAAGCAGTCACTGTCCTCCCTTGTGTTTATGTTATGGAATTTGTCAATTAGCAAGGCTGATCACATGACTCTACAGCCCAAGCCTCAAGGCCAATGAAAGAGCAGAGGCTCCGCAAATCTCTGTTTCCTTGCCCTGAATACAACTGCCCACAACCCACTTGTCCCATGCCAAGGGCACCGAGAGACCGATGCACACTAACTGCCTGCCACTCTTCCTTGATACTCCAAATGCTCTGTGCATCCTACTTTAAAATGACATGGTCAGTCACTTTGTTGTCAGGATAAATGATTACTCCCTGCTGTGGTTTATAACAACAATAAAATTTCTCTATCTGACCTTTGTCCCAATAAAGTGCACTGTTGTTTTTTTCTAAGACACTCCTTTCGAGTTCTAGAATTCCAAAAATTATATAACCTGAATATTAATGTTGATTCTTAGATATATAGTTATCTCTTCCGTGTCATCATTTTTCCCATCATGGTTTCAGTATATCACAGGTCATCATAAGAAATTCATTGGGAGTTTTGCAGAAGCTGCAGACAGTATGTAAAAACCGGCAATTTCACAGCGAAAGTGCTGCATCATCATCATCATAAATATTATTCAAAATAATAAATACATACAACATATGTACCGTATCACATAATATCAATATCTTTTACCTTTTAACACAATAATAATTCAGATTTCTTCTCTGGTACCAAAGGAGGGCCAAAAAATTTTATATGGATTTTCCAGGTCATGGAGGGCAGAGCACCTCACCTTTAACTCCAGTAAAGTGGAAGGGATAACTGACTGTCCTTTATCTTTTGTCACTTTTCTTGTTTGGTCCTATCCAGCTCTTCATAATCCCACAGACCACATTGTCCATGGTGAAGTCGTTTGCCATATCCTTCTCCAGTGGACTAAGGCAAACAGAGGTTAAATGACCTGCCCGGGGTCACATAGCTAGTAAACATCGGGAGGTCACATTTGACTCAGTTCTTTCTAATGCTAGATCCAGTGAGCCACCTTTATCTTTATCATCTGCTTATTCTAAAGGATTAACACAAGGAACACTATAACAGAAGCTTACTGAGATTAAAACAAATTTTTCTTCTCTACTAGTAAAGATACCTCAGGAAATGGCAGAATCGAATAAGTTTACAAAACCATATAATTCAAACCACTCATTTAACAGATGAAGAAACTGAGTCCATAGAGGCTTTGAAATTTGTCAGAAGGCATAAGACTAACTTACGAAAGGCGGTAGTGATTGTTGGTGGTGATTAATGGTGATAGTGGCTACTTGGTGTTGGAAAAAGCAGGATTAGTACCCAAAGAATTGGAATCATGCCAGAAGACTTTCTCACTTTGTCACTGATCACCTAGGCTGATCTGGGAGTCTGGGGGGGCAGAGACATAAGGAAACCTAGAAATTGAGTAGACGAAGGATATGGTCTCCCCATTTCCATGGTGTTTTAAGGTTTACCGAGCGATCTCTGCACCACCACTCTGTCAGATATTGTAGTACAGGTAGTATTACCTACATACTTTCTTCTTCTGCTTTTTCAAATACACTGCAAAATGATCCCTCACTGCTTTCAAAATTATGTTGCCTTCAACCTGGACTTTTTTTCCCCTGTGTATTGGGTTATGTTCATAATATTCCCCCCAATTTCTCATTAATTTATATTTCTACTTCCTTATTCATTTATTCAATCCACCCACACCCCCTCCAGTTATTAGTACTCTCTCCCTCCTCAAATGAGTTTGTAATTACTCATTTATTTAATAACCCTTCCTTCAAGAATATAGAAGTTCCTTAAGGGAAGGGACAATTACTTTGTCTTTGCATCTACAGTACCTAGTACAGTCCCTTATAGAAAATAGGCATTTAAGAAATGTTGGTCAAAATTGAAATGATCACCTTTAACCCGTCCTTAACATTATGCACCGAAAGATAAATAATCTACTTTTTTACTGTTATTCATTTTTGTGTTGATATTAAATATATATACAAGTGTATGTATATACACATACAAGTATATACATATATGCATACACATACATGCATATATACATACGCATTCTCAAAAATACATGGCTACACATATACATATACATGCCTATATACATATGCATATATACATACCTATACACATATACATATATACACACATACATATATATATGCTTTTTTTTATTCCTTGGGCTAGCATATTCATATTCTCAAAAAAAACAACAAATCTTACTAAATAGTTGTAGCCTGAGCTATTGATTAATCAGAGGGGAAAAGCCAATTCTATTTCAGGGGTTCAACAGCATTAATCAAAAATTTACTTTTGTACATTTTAGAATTTTATGTAATCATCTTTTGAGTAAGACTTTTTATAGGCAGCTAACCAGATGAGCTATCTAATTTTATTACTCCCCAGTTTTTAAGTTCCTCCCAGCATCCTTGGAGGAATTCAAAGATAGAACTGTTGTGGTTCAAGTTCCGGCTTTGGTTCAATGAGCTGAATGCTTTCTACATACTGATAGAATTGCATTTGGCTCCTCTCTCTCAGTTTTTCTTATGACCTCTCCTCTCCATGGATGCTGTTGAACTCTAAATACTAAGTGTCTGGGGCCAGCTAAATGGAAACTGGAAAAAATCCAGAAAGCAGGTCAGGACAGTGCTTGAGGCTGGTTCTTAAAATAAAAACCATGGCCTCAAGTGAGAATTGCAAAGTATCCACAGACCCATAAGCCAGTCCTGAAGTGTAATCAAGTCAATGAATATTTATCAATTGAGTTAACAACAAAGGCTTTATAAAGAGCCCACTGTGAGCAAGGCCCAAGTCCTGGATATTTATCACATTTATTTAGCACAACATGCTCATCACTACAAACACAAAAGAAAAATAAAACTTCCTGCCTTGAAATAATTTATCAGGGGAGGTGGAATGGAGGGAGGGGGGCTTTGACATGACATATACAAAAATAAGCAAATAAAATAATATGCGGAGGGAGAGAGCACTATCAACTAGGAGATTCACAAGAGGCTAGCACCCACTCTGAATCCTATAGGTTCCAGGCACAGGAGACTTACTGCCTGTGTGAAAATAGCAGCAGCATCATAATGTTTATATATCGCCGTAAGCATGTAATGTATTACATATATGTATTAAATGTGCATATATAATAACATTACAAAGCATAAGATATATCCTGCTTTACAAAGCATTTGACAAGTACTAGGTCACTTTATCATCACAACAGCCTTGGGAGGTGGGTCATATTACTCTCCTCATTTTATGGAGGGAAGAACTGAGAGTGAGTTGTCCAGAGTCATATAGCTAATAAGTGTGTGAATGAAGATTTGAACTCAGGTCTTCCCGATGCTAAGTCCATCACCCTATCCATCGAAGTATGAGAAGTGGAATGCCAAATCTGAGAAATAGCCTAATTATTTCTAAATTAGGGGTAGGGAACCTGCAGCCTCAAGGCCACATGTGACCTTCTAGATACTTGGGGGCAGTCTTTGACTGAGTCTAACTTTTACAGAGCAAATCCTTTTATTAAGGGAATTTGTTCTGTGAAGTTTGGATTCAGTCAAAGGGTCACCCTTGAAGACCTAGAGAGCCAATGTGGCCTTGAGGCCACAGGTTCACCACCCCTAGCTAATGGGACAGTTGGGTTGGAATGTAGAGTACACGAAGGGGCCTAATAGATTGGACGCAATTTAGCGTGGTGCTAACGTTCTGGAGGGTTCAAAAAAATGCAAAGTTCATAATCTGCTTCTAAGGGTCCTCTAATTCATGAACGCAAGAATGACATACAAGAAATAAGAGAAGAACCCAACATAGTATATGATCAAGCATCAAACCATATGGGACAGACAAACATGTCGTCATCGTTGATCTTGTTCAGTCATTTCAGTCGCATCTGACTCTCCAGGACAAATCAAGTCAATGAATATTTATCAATTGAGTTAACAGCAACAAAGGCTTTGGGATTTTCTTGACAGAATATAGGAGTAGATTGCCATTTCCTTCTCCAGTTCGTTTTCCAGATGAGGAAACTGAAGCAAATGGGGTTAAGCAACTTGCCCAGGACTGCACGGCCAATATGTGTCTGAGGCTTGATTTGAACTCATATGTTCCTGACTCCAGGCCTGAAGCTCTATCTACTATAGCACCTTTATTCATCATCTCCAAACCATGTGGAATGGAGAGCTTTCAAAATGTAGAGACCTAGAAGAAGAATGTTTTATGGATGAACCAAGAGGTAAGTGGGACCTTGAGGGAAGAGTAGAATTCCACAGATAGAAATGAGGGAGAGAACAATGTGGGCAGGAAAAAGGGCCTTGGCAAAATCCTATGATCAGGAATGAACAAGTATATATAGTGCACAGGGAAGGAGATAAGAGCAGGAGACAAACCCGATTTGTGTAGAATAAGAAAACTCTCCTGCTCCTGAATCGGTGAACATATTTTCTCTACCAAGACTTGAGGTTATTGCCAATGACTTTGGCAATTAAAAATCTCAACTGAAAATGACTTCCCACCTATTAACTTGTATAAAGAAATTCAAGAAGAAAACTATTTTTTTAGTGGATGGGATAAGAAGTCAATGGAAGAAGGAAAACGTTCTATTAAAAGTGGGTGGCAGGACATATTGGCCTCTACTCCAAACCAATCTCCCATCATTCCTGTTTTTAGACTGCATATTCATAATGAGCAAACAGCCCCCTCAACCTTAGGACCACTGGTACCAAGATGAGCAGATTAGAAGTCAAGCAAACCAGTGACTGTTTCCTTTGCATCCTTAAATCAATGACTTGAAGATTTCTCTTTATTAAAACAACATATTCTATCCACATTAAACTACAAGAAGCCTTGACTAGTGAGGAGAGAAATTATTTATGCTTTTTAACTTATTCAGAGTCATTCCAAACAACCCTGGAGGAGTTAAGAGCTATGCATATTTTATGTCCAATCATATCTTCTATGCCTCCAATGCCAAGCACAGGTTTTAATTTCAATTAAAGGAAGTCACATTTAATGTTTAATAGGCCTCAATCCTGGCCTGCTGATCAGGCCTCACTCTTCACTAGGGGATATTACTCTGACAACAGTCTGTGGAAGAAAGCAGGGATTTGTCTGGATGGCCTCCAGCTAAACAAAACAAAAGATAAATTAGGTTGATAAAAATTGCCTACAGATAGAGTGACTCTAGAGAAGGCTGAAATGGAGTCAGTGAGAATGAATTATCTTTCACTCCTTAAGAATATTTTCTGATATATACCATGGACCATATTGTGTTCTACCAAAAATAATAAAATTTGACCTTGTGTCCAATAGACCTGTTATTGCAGGCCCTAAGAAAAGTCATGGCTGGAGATGTCAGGGGTGGGAGAGCCAAAGTACTTCTCATCAAAGGTTGGGAAGAACCAGGAGGTCAGTAATGGAAGAGGGTAGCTCAGTTTAAGGGGCAGGATAGATTTCTATCAATAAAGACAGAAGGGATGAAATTCAGGTAATGCACTCATGTCATCTTCTCCCCTACCTGTTGATGTCCTTTCCAAACTTTGTCTCCATTTGGAAATTGAGTCTTTCCCCCATCATGCCTCACTAGTGCTTTGAACTTTTCTGGTTCAATTATTGTGAGATATTCTGCATTATATATATCTATGTATGTGTTGTATTTCCCTGCCTGGATTCTAAATTCCATAAGAGCAGAAAATATCTGATCATCTTCACATTTCTTCTAGCATCTGGCCTGCTGAGTTGCACACAGTAAGAGCTAAATAAAGGTTTGTGCTCTGAATAAAAGGGGAGTTGCAGCATTACTGTGAGGATGTGGGCCTGATTCTGAGGCAATATCTATAATGCACAAGTGATTTTTAAATGATTACAAATGACATTTATATAGCACTTTAAGGTTTACAACACATTTCACAAACACTACTTCATTCAGTCTTCGCAACAACCCTTCCAAGTAATGCACCCATTGTATAGATGAAGAAAACTGAAGCTGAGAGCATAAGGCAGGAGGCTGTAATCTGGGATCACTGAACACATTTCAGGGAATCCAGGAACTTGGATGGGAAAGAAATATTTTCACTAACCTTTGGTTTCTTTTGTAGTCCTGTGTTTATTACTTTATGCGTTTAAAAACATGATTTAAGAAAAGATCCATAGGCTTCAAGAGATTGCCAAAGAGGGTCATGACACCAAAAAGGGTAAAGAATCTCTGGATTAAGGATTGTTTTAGTTTTGTCTCGTACCACCCAACACCTAGCACAGTGCCTGACACATAGTAGGGGCTTAATAAATGCTGGTTGATTAAGAGACTTATTCAGGATCACACAGCTAGTATCTGAAGTGGAATATGCATGCAAATCTTTCTGACTCTAAGACCAGAGCACTATACCAGTGGTTGGTTCTCAAACATTTTAATCTCAGGATCCCTTGATACTCTTTTTTAAATTAATTTTTAGTTTTCAACATTCACTTCCATAAAATTTTGAGTTTTAAACTTTCCCCCTTCCCCCCTCCCACCTTGCCAAGATGGCATGCAATCTGATATAGACTGTACTTATCCATTAATATTCAACATGTTTTCACATTAGTCATGTTGCAAAGAAGGATTAGAACCAATGGGAGGAACCATGAAAAAGAAAAAAACAAAAGAGAGACAGAGAGAGAAAGTGAGAGGGAGCAAAAAATATGCTTTCATCTGCATTCAGACTCCATAGTTCTTTTTCTGGATGTGTATAGTATTTTCCATCATGAGTCTTTTGGGATCCCTTTATACTCTTAAACATCATTAAAAACACCCACCCCAAAAAAGAACTCTTGTTCACGTCGGTATATCTATCAGTATCTACCATAATAGACTTGAAAATATCTTACTATTTTTATGAAAATAGTTTAGATCACCTGAAAGGGTCTCAAGAACCTGCAGGGCTCCTCAGACCACACTGCAAACAGCTGTACTACATCAGGCTGCACCCCCTATAGTATTTCCAGTTGTTCTTCTTCAGTCATTTCAGCCATGTCTGACTCTTTGTGACCCTATTTAATTTTTCTTGGAAAAGACACTGGAATGATTGGTCATTTCCTTCTCCAGCTCATTTTACAGTTAAGGAAATTGAGGCAAAGGGGATTAAGTGACTTGCCCAGGGTCACACAGGCAGTGTCTGAGGTCAGATTTGAACGCAGGTCTTTCTGAAAACTGCTTAATAAAATTCTTGCTGTCTGACTGATTAAACACATTGCTTCTATATTTGCCACTATTCTGCATCTTTCACTGCTTGAATAAGAGTCCTGTACCACCTCGCTGCCCCACCGAGCTATTTCCAGACAGGGCAGGAATTGTTCTCAAGATGTTTTTATACCTGTTCCTTAAATACAAATGAGTGGAGCATTGGTCATACTTGTCTGGGGATCTGTGGCCAGAGGTAAGCCATAATCTGACCTCTGCTCTCTAGCTTGCTTTCACTTCATATCCCATTCCCCAATAACGATGACATGTCTCATTAGGGGAACAAGGCTTAGTGAGCTACAAAGCATCCTTCAGCTTGGCAGTACTGCTTACAGCTTGCATAACCCTGCTTAAAAGTTAGCATTTGTAATTCACATGTATGAGATATTTTTCAGTTGTATTAATATATTCAATCTGCTGTGTCTTACTAGCTATATTGTTGGGTTCAAGTTTTCCAAACATATTTCAAAGAAATGCATGAGATGAAGATGAAATGAAAATTATTTTTTCTTAAGGCAAAAAAAAAGAAAACCAGTGTATGCTCAACAAGAGCTGCAGATACTGTGGCATTCTAGCTTCTCTGAAAGTGGCAGCAGAAGGACAGGCATCTTCACCTTGCGGACAGGATCAGTTCATTATTCAATCTGGTCACTAGTCACTCTCTGTATCAATCAGATTCTAATCAGGACTGTCCTCTCCTCGGGCTGCGAGTCATCCATTTCTTGGAATAAAGATTCACCCCCTTTTACCCTGCTGCCAACTTTCTCCAGAAGCCAGAGATCAGATATGTCAAGACTACAAGACTGCATCAAACAGCCTTCCTGCTCAAAACATTCTCAGTTGGTACAGGTGTGATAGAAATATTGCCTTTCTGTGACTCCTGGTTCATTTATTCTCTTTTATTTATAAAAAAATATTTTATTTATAACAAAAATATTAGCTACCATAATTTCCATAGCACTTTAAGGTTTGGAAAGATTTCTACCAATATTATGTCATTTTATCCTCACAACAGTCCTGGGTCAGAGAAGTTATCACTATTCTTGTTTTACAAATGAGGAAACCAAGGCAGCAGCCACTAAGGTGCTTGCCCAGGATCACACAGCTAGTAAGTGCCTGAAGCCAGCTTTACCCCCAGCTCTTCCCGGTGCCAAGTCCATCACTCCATCCACCAGGCCCCACCTACCTCTTGTTTTGAGCAACGACTTCAATTAGTTTTGAATTGAACAGCTGATGCTACAGATTATCACCATGCCAAGGTTTCCTTCTGCCTAGAATTCTAGTCATTTTACTATAGCTGAGACATCATTGTCTTCTCGATTTTTCTGAAGAGAATATTTCACGATGAGGAATTTCTTCCAGATGCTTTTGTCTACAAGAAAACTTAAGGGTTGTTGGGGCCATTTTTCAGCATTTTCTCCTGCTTCAGATGTCAGAGTCATGGTGAAACTAATTGGACTTCCTGATAATATTTTAAAAGAATACAGGTAGATGGACCCTAGCTTACTGCTCTGCTCCTCACTGTAATCCATCAGTGTAGCCAGAGAACATTCAGGTGGGAGCAACCTGAAGCTAGAATCTGGGAGTCCAGGCTGTTGGGTTGGCATGGGAGAGAGAGAGAGAGGAATGGGGAGAGGGGATACAGGAGCAGATATAGTTGCTGAGGCCTTTTGCTTTTGTACTTATATTCCCAGTCCTTAGAACAGCATCAGATACCTAAAAAGTTTTTAATTCCTTTTTCCAGTGGAAGACAACCAGTATGGTGAGAACAATACTAGAGAACATGTAAACAGGGATCAGTGGAAGAAGACTTTTAGCATAGAGAAGAGAAGACTTATGGGAAACATTTCTGTCTTCAAGTAATTGAATGATTGTTCTGTTCAAGAGGGATGAGGTTTCTTTTATTTGGCCCCTAGAGGAAAGAGTTAGGAATAACAGATGGAAGCTTCAAGAGAAGATTTAGATTTGACAATGAAGGAAAAACTTACCATGAATTAGGACTATCAAAAAGACAAAGGGGCAGCTTCAAGAGGTAGTGTGTTCCCACTCAATGAAAGTCTTCAAGCATAAGCTAAAAGAAGAGTGTTAGGGTCAAATCCCAACTTTCACTTACAACCTACGATTTGGGGTAATGTCACTTAAGTTCTCTGGACTCAGTTTCTTCAGCTATAAAATAAGGTGGGGCTTAGGAAGGAGGGAGAATATGATGACCTCAAAGATTCCTTCCAGCACTAAGTCTATGATCCTATGACCAGTGTCAGAAATGGCTTAGAGAAGATTCCAATCCAAGCACAGATGGGATAAGACAGCCTCTGAATGTCTGTGATTCTCCCTCACCTCCTAAACCAAAGCATACAACAATATACCTACAGAAGGTCAGAGTACCTACTGAAATGATGTATATTATTCAATATAATGATAGACAGACAGATAGATAGATAGATGATAGATAGATGAAACAATATATCTCCTGAAAAATTATCTGCCCCAAAATCCTTATTCTATAGAAAAAAGCTCAGTGAGAGAGAGTTGCCCAAGGTGATACAACTAGACTGGGGACAGGGCTTGAATCCTCCTTTAGTCCTAATGTACCTCTACAAATGACTAGATTGGATCAGCTCCACAAAGAGTTAACTTTGTCATTGTCTCAGTAGAGATCTGGATTTTACCCTTCTTACACAATAATCCTTAAAGACTTTCAGACAGTTACAACTGAGCAACTCCCAGGCCAATCTCTTCCTGCAAGCACCTATCAAGTACTTACTTTGCAAAAGGCACTGGGGAAACAAAGTCAAAACAAAAAATTATCCCTGTCCTCAAGGAGCTTATATTCTCCTGAAATGTAATCTATTTTTGCTGTGCTCTTGTAGACACTTCTCACCTGTCTTATATTGGTTGACATAAATCATTTTTCTGACCTTTGATATGCATTTGTTTGTTTATTTTTTCATTGAGAGAATGGTGACTAGTGACGGAGTAACAGGGCATCAGTCTGCCCTCAAAATTACCAAGTATGACAGGCCAAAGCTACAACGAAATATTTTGCACAGTTGAATGAAGACATTCCTTTCCTCAAAGAGGTAAGTTTCTGTCCTGTTCCTCAGCTGTAGAAAACACCCCTATCATTCTTTCTTTGCTCTCACAGTCAGTATATTGGACGTTATGTGTCTTACTTAGCTGTTGATTTCCTTAAATGCACTACCAAAGAAATGGAAAAATTTCTACACCAAACTGTCTTCTATTTCATATGCTATGCATACTGGTTAATCAATCAACTACTATTTTTCAGGCATCTACTAGGTCCCTCTTGCTCATCTTAGCCCCTCAAACACCTAATTTATCAGAGGACATAAGTCATGAATCACCTAAGCTCCTAAGTGAAGTCAGAACAAAAGGCCTGTGGAGACATCGTGTGTGAAATGTGGGACTTGAGTTCAGAAGACCTACTCTCAAATCCTACCTATGAATCTATGCCTCACAAATCCCACCTCTGACCCTTACCTGGAAGGTGACCATGGGCAAACTATTGAATTTCTTTGAGCCTCTGTTTTCTCATCTGTAAAATGGGAATAACACCTTCATTATCAACCTGCCTCACAGGATTGTTGCAAGGTTCAAATAGGATAATGTTTGTAAAATATTTTGCAAACTATAAAGAGCTTTATAAATGTCACTTATCACTCTCCTGTTAAGTATTCAGACCTCAATATCAAATTCATCTATCACCATATTTTAGCATGAAGCAATAGCAGAGGGGGGGATCAGTTACTGAACATTTACCAACATACTCTTTTATATACCACACAGTACATACGTGCAATGTAATGGGGGAGGGGGTGCCCTGTGATCTTCGGCACCACCTCCTTGTCTATCACTTTGAATTCTATCATTTCTAGTGCAGGGGTCATTCTCTTTCCTACTAATGTTTGCCATTTCAATAAGAAAGTCCTCTGTCTGATATGTAGAACTTGGAATTATTTGCTGCTATTTCTCTTTGATACCCCTGCTCTCTCAGTGCTCAGTTGCTATGTCTACATTTTTCAAATTCTCCCGAAAGTCTCAAGTACCAATTCATTACAAACATGGATAGGGACAAGTGAGGAGAGCTCAATAAGCTTTTATTTCTATTCAAAGGGCTCAGCACTTCTGACTGTTGTACTCCCATAATACTCTTGACTGGGCTTCATTGCCTTGGTGTTCACCATGAATAAGTATCCCAAACAGAACCTCCTTAACCATACACTGAAGCTTTCAATGAGAAAGAAGAAGTAGACAGAGCCTATCACATCTCATTATGCTTCTGTAATCTTTTATCGTATCACTGACTACCCTGTGTCCCATGGCTACACTCCTTGTTGAGTCCTAGAAGTGACCCACATATCAGGCATGTTTTTAAAAACTGAAACGATCCTCCATTCCATGGCAGCCATGGAGGAGCCTAATTCTCCGTCTTGGATAGTAAAGGCTTGAAAGGATTGTTTGACAGAAAGGACTCCTGTATTAAACTTCAAATAAGGGTAAATGAAAAAACAGAAGTACTTTAGAAATTAGTTTTCCATAGAATGTGGTCAATAATTTACCTTTAAAATGGCTACTGGGAGGTTGTGTTCTGTGTTATAATGGACAAGATATCCAGCAAAGTCACTTCCAAAATGAATATTTGTCCTAAGGAAAACATAGCCTTTAATTACTTAATTTTTTCATGAATAATACATAAGAACCACATAAACATTAGAGAAGCCTAGTGTTTTAACGATGGAAATTCTAAGTCACTCCTTCACTCCAAATTATTTATGAAAAGCAGGGATGTGAAAGATCCTGGGAAATGAAGCTTAAGTATCCTTCAGATTCAATAACCCAGCAAATTACCACGTAGCTAGTCCTTTAGTGGTCTCTTGAAAATGAAGAAGGAACGTCAAAGTTTATTTGTAATATACATGAATGCAAATTTTCAGTAGATTGAAACCTGTCAGGGACCTTAGCGATCACCTAATCTAACTTCTCATTTAACAGAGCATGAAACCCAGGCCCAATCAATCAACAAGTTTTTGTTAAATTCTTACTACAGGGTCAGGAACCTATCTTGAGAAACAAGGTGACTTTCTCAAGAGTATACACACACATAGAGCTAGTGTCTAACAAAGTCAAAATCTAAATCCCAGCCCCCTACCTTCAGATATAATATTTATTCTGTTATACCATGCCATCTTTGGGCTTTATCTCACCAGATTCATGTATTTCACATTGGAATTGAGTTTAGTCAACAACTACCTTTTGGGCAGTACACAATGCCAAACTGAAGAAAGTAATATCTGAGTATTACTGCCTGTTTTTCATGTCTTAGGAAGAGAAGGATCACCTCACCACCAAAGTCAACAAGCCATTTCCTTATTCCTTAAACTTTTCTTAACCCCTTGGGTTCATCTTTTGTTGCCAAAGAAGATCATGCCATCAGAGAAATGATGATATGACTTGCACTTGACTTTATTTTGAGTGAGGGAGGGTTGGGCAGGTCACCAGCCTCACTTCTCCTCCAGACTCATCTGAATCCAGAGACCTGATATTCCTCAGGATGACTGGAGATGGCTTAGGATGCACTGGGAAACCTTGGGACTGTAGGTCTTTGCAGGAACTCACTTCGGTGATGCAATGCCCATTCGTTGAATAGGACTATTTAAGAAGTAGCCACGGCATGGTGCCTTTAATGAGGTGAAGAAAAAGAAAGACATCAATCTGGGTAGAAAACAGCAATAGTTACTATTGCTAATCATTCTCAAGCCAGGAGGGTCCAGAGGAGCCCTCAGGCAGGGCCCCAGTGGAGTCGCAGTTTCAGAGTGCAGTAGGTTGAATTTCAACCCCTTACTCAAAGCTTAAAGGAATGGCAATGTAAAGCTACATTGCTTGGGGTGTACAGGTATATCCCTCCTTTTCCTTTTTTTCTGGCAGATTGTAATTTTTTGAGGTCAAAGAACATATTTAATTTTTATATCTTCCTAAGTGCCTAACAAGCTACTTTGAAATTATTAGTGTTTACAAAATAGATTAATATCTCTAACCCCTGCCTTCTAGTAGCATATAGGTATTGCATACCTTGTCTTTTTTGTCTATGTGGTATATCCATGAAAGCAGGAACGTCTCAGTTTTTTTATATTTTCCATGGCCTGGCATAGAGCTACACACATAATATGGAACAATTTAATTGTAGGTGATCATTCAGAGAAGTTCCCAGATCAATTTGATGAGCTGACTGGGTGGCAAAACTTTGTTTGGGACTTGGATTGTGTCTTTGATGGGTTTAGACTGTTGCGAGACAGAAAAGAGAGGAAGGACAAGCATGTCACAGATCTGAAAAGGGACTTTTTTCCAGAGCATAATACCTCAGGAACCAATGGACTATCTCACTTTCAGCGCTATAGATGGCATTAGTAAAGTGGAATAAAGATGTCCAGAGCATAAATAGTCCTGAATCTCAAATTCTTAAGCACTGCCTGGACCTAGAGCAGGAGAAGCAGTGGAGGTGCCTTTACCAGTACACATACTCTGTATTACATGACAAGAGCCCCATGGTCAAGCAACAGCACTTTCTGAATCCCAGCCTTCTTGGGAAAGCAGAGGGGTTGCTGAAGTAACAGCTTCTGTATGATCCTTCTAGTAGCAGGAAGTCCAAGAGCTCTGGAGTTTTTGCCTTTTAACAAGAGAAAGAGTCACTAGATGGCATCAGTCTGATGAGAAAAGGATCATATATACGGCATTTAGATTAGGAGAACGCAAAAACAAGAATACAGGGGAGCAAAAAACCCAGACTTTGCTGTCCATGACTACCATGAGTTGTTCGATGTCAGTGTAACTAGACAGGAATTGTTTCTCTAGCTACTCCAAGTTACTTTTCCTTCTGAAAAGAGTTCATATCTTCATGGAAGTATCTTAAGGTAAGGGAAGGTAAAGTAAGACTGGAAGACCTTAGGGGTTTATAGTGACAAAGGGATTCTTGGGAATTGTATAAAATTGGAACTCAGTCTACAATAATACAAATCCTGGGGTTCTAGGGCATGGATTATACCATAAATGGTTGTTGAATGCTAAATTGGTAAACAATGATTTATTCAGCTGACAAGAGGATATGAGAATAAGCACAATTAACAACGTTTAAAGTCTACAGTTAAAATTAATTTTTTTTTTTAAGGCAGAAGCCTAAGTGACTTGATCTGCTTAAAGGCAATAATGTAAAACTCATTTAAATCATCATGTTTTTATATAACTGTTACTTCTATAGTCCTTTGATTAATTTTTCAAAATCTTGCTTGAGTCAATGTATAACAGTGGTACAGATATAAATCACTGTTGAAAGTCAAAGGAACTCAAGAACTTTCATGCTTCAATCATAGAAACCAGGCTACTGAAAAGACCTCAAAAGGTCGTCAGATTCAACTTCCTACCTCAAACATATAAATACCTAAATGATCAAATCAACAAGGTTGTGAAGTCATTAAGCACTTACTAAATCCTTCCCATATGCCAGCACTATGCTAAGCACTGATTCTTGACCATGTTTATAAATACCTCCATGGATTAGAACCAATCACTATATCAAGCCCCAACCCCAATCTAGAACTCTTTAAAATTGTTGTCATAAATATAATATATATACATAAATATAATATATATACACATACATATACATGTTTATACATATATATAAACACATATGTATATATGTATGGACAGCTTACTACTCCATGATCCAAAATACAGTTATTCCCCAAAACCCTAGTGGACCAACTTGAAGTAGAACTAAATCTGTGTATTTTTTAAAGCTATGTGTGGTACAAAACTGAGACAGCAAAACATTACCCACATTGGACTTAAACCAAACCCAAATGGAAATATTCCATTTCATTTGAATCCCCATCAAGAGACAGAGACCTAAGCCCAATTCCTTTCACTGTGTTAATCACCCTGATGGTCAAAAAAGCACTTATGCTGTTTAAATCTATTTCCCCCCATTTGATTTTGTTCACTCCTTTGTGATTTAAGATGGAAGCCACAGTGTACAGAAGTGGAAAGAGTAAGGGGCAGGAGAGGGAGTATGGGAACCATGTTTTAGGCCCTCCCAAGCTAGCCAAAATGTATATAACAGTATGCAAATGATAAAATAGAAATTCAACCAGTACTCCTTCCCCTTGGCCTAACAGTTTCATCACTGGCATTATAGATGCTGAGAGCAGGGAAAGTGGGTCTAAAAAGTTAATCCTGATCCAATGAATCGGGCCCCAAGCCATCCTGCACGATTACTAAAAGAGAAGGCTCCTTAGTTCTCTCTCCTGTTGGCAGACCACCTTCCATTTATTTAAAAATATTTCCAAGGAAACACACTTTTCATTCCTCCCACTTTCCAAAGACATCCCAACTATAGAGGAAAGAACTTTCTTTGTTCTAATACAATGGTACTTGTCAGAGTAGCCCAGCCTAAATTGCCTGGAGTCCCTTAGAGACTAAAAGGCAACAAAAGCATCCATTCTCTTTCAGGACACAATGCCATTTTCCACAAGTTCACCGACATATTTCACTTAACTTCTTCATCAACTAAAAAAAAAAGAAAAGTAAAGAAATAGTCATTGTTGTCTAAGCCCATCAAAAACAATTAATACTAAGACTACATAATTCAGAGAGTCACTCGATCTATCCTGAGCAAGGCAGGTATTTATGAGGTGGAAATATCAGTTAAGAGAACACAGTAACTCTTCCTTATCAGGCTTAGAACATAATATGCCGACAAGTACAAAGGTCATAGATAAAAAATAAAAATTTCCTTGCAAAACTGAACGCCCAAATGCTATAGTCAGAGATATAAAGTATGCACTGTGGAGTGCATTATTAAACTCTGATTGGGGCAGAATGAAACTTTGATCCAGAAAATGAGTTTGGAGTACTGACTCAATTTCATGTAATTTTCTTAATCTCTCAGATCTTCAATTTCCTTATCCAAAATGAGGATAATGATATTTGCGTCACCAACTTTACAGGGTTGTTCTGAATATCAAATGAGACAACACATCAAATAAGATTGTCATAACATGCAGTATGGATCAAAAGGAGACAATATTGTAAAGTGCTTAGCATAGTGACTGGTACATAGAAAGTGCCATTTAAATGTTAGCTATAATTATTATTAAATATTAAAATATTTAATTGCTATTTTATATTTACTTCTATTAATATTTAATACTAAAATGAGAAACCTTACATTTTAAAGTGCTTTGACAGGTTTCAAACTGCTTTCTCCCACATTACTGGACTTGATGCTCACAACAATAGCTGGAGGCATTGGACAGAATTATCTACAGTCTTTGTACCCCAGCATCAGAAACCCTAAGCTTCTGATTGCTGAATGTTGACTGACTCAGATCTGCCCCAATGTCCACGTTCATACTATGTCACTGCATACCCCACCCCCCACTTTCTACCTCCAGTAGTTCAGGGAACTATAATCAAATCAATCCACCATTATTGGAAAGCAACTGGAATCAACCATCCTGTAGTTTTACAGGAATGACTTCCCTGACCATTGATTCCTTGATCCCCAGCAGAGAGTAAAATATATTCTGCTTCTGAACTGAGATGCTTTTGCTTTATATAATTGTTTCTCCAACACTTACCTTAGCATTTAGTACATTCTTACTGTTTATTAAATTTTTCTTCATTCTTTCATTCATCTGGCTCAGTGTCCTGCGTATAGTGGGTGTTTCATAGACGCCTGTTGGATTGAATCCTATTTTTAAAGACAATAAAGTATCACCTTTGAAAGGAGGTATTGTTTCTGTCATATCAGTCTCATGCTAGAATTTTGTTTCAAATTCAAAATAAAAGGCATTTGAGGCACCCCCACAAGTTAATGTAGCTGTAAGGACAGGGATTCCATTGGCATGGTAACTAAACTACTTTTATAATCCCCAAAGCAATCCCTCCTGACCAAATCTAAGGTCCAGAGTGGTTTGAGGAAATTTCCACTGTGTCAACCATGGGTGCCTTTATTGTGTGAATTTGCAGGTTCTGAAAGAATATATAAACCTTTCATAAGCACTAGACACTTTTATCAGTGTTGTTTCTTTGAAACACTTAATTTTCCACTTTTTAATTTAAAATTTGCTGGCGTCTTTTGCTCTTACACTATAATCATTTCCCATTATGTACCCCACCACCGCTGAAATGTCCCTTTTTAACAAAGAAAAACAATCAAGCGAAACCACTTGATCCAACAACCATGTCTTGATAGCATACGCGATATTCCACAACCATAGTGTCCTCCCTCAACAAAAAAAGGAGGCGGTGTGTTTCATCATCCGCTCCCCTGCACCGTGACTGGTCACTGCAGTTCCTCAGAGTTCAGCTGAATTTCTCCACTGTTTTTGTTTCAATTATTGTGCTCGTTATGTTTTATTCTTAGTCTTTCTTATTTCACTCTTTTATCACTTTATCCGTCTTCTTAGCTTCTCTGAAATTCCTCACCTTCTCTATTGCTTATGGTTCAATAGGAAACCATCGAAGGCAGTCATGCCCCAGATGATGAGCACCTCCTTTGGTTCCAGTTTCGTTATCGTTTCTATCGTAAGTTCTGGAATAAATCATTTGATGTATAAGACTTGGCTTTCTGAATTTCCCTCCTTGAAGTATACACTCCAGTGGGATTGCTGAATCAAAGGCTACCGATAGGGTAATGACTTTTCTCACTTATTGTAATATAGAACAGGTGGCCATATTTTCATGGCCACAAAAAACAATTTAGCAGACTACACCAGCCCACCGTGGCAGTTCAAAGGATAGCCACAGTAAGTGACCCAGTATAATTCCAGCGTTGCCCCTCAATTTCTCACTAAAAGGCTTCATGGGTATTTTCATGACTAATTTTTTCAAATTACACACCTTTCAAGATGCTTCACTTAGGGAAACTCTAGAAGCTCCCTTTTTAAGATCTGAAATATTTCTTATAGCCGACAAAATATATATCTATTACAATATACAGTATATATAATGTATATCTATTACAATTTTATTATTACAATATTTCAGTAACTCAGCACCCGCTTGGAGAAAATTTTTCCCTAAGAAAATTCATGTTTAATCATTTGAAATTAGATGAAGGAAAAAAGTACCGAAATTGACCCAGTTTGGATCTTGCTGTAGAGTATATACTCTAAGAGGTCAAAGTCAGGCCCTTTGCACCCAAACATACAGAGCAACATTTTTGCAAATGCTTCTTTTCATAAAAATTTTAAAAAACTTAAAATTCAATGAAATGAGCAGTTCATAGAATTAACTATCCTTTCAAAATTGCAAAACACGTTGGGAATTCACAACTCCACTTTGAGTTGTTGGTTGGAGGGATTAATTGTCACAGGATAAAGAGAACATGCTGGTAGGAACAGGTTCATGTGGTTCCAGCTCTGACCTAAAAAAAAATAACCAATTGGAGGGCTAGGAGGAATCAGGAGCTTAGAAGAGTGGGACAGTCAGGAAAACACCACAGAGGGAGGAAAGAGCAAGGGCTAGTGGGGACTCGCAATTTGTTTCACACAAAGTCTCTGCCCAAGTCAATGTCCTTATAGGAGAGAGAAATGACCTGATCCCTATATAATTAGCTGCACCCTGACAGCTGAGGCCTAAACAATCCTACATTTCACATCTGCTCTTCCTCTCTCCATTCCATCCTGGAGAGAGAGACAGACAGACAGACAGACAGACACAGACAGACAGAGATACAGAGGGAGAGAACAGGACAGGACAGGAGAGGGAGACTACTGATGGCTTACCAATAGCCATTTCCAACATTTCAACACTCATGACACTTCTCATTCCCATCCCCCACAGTAAGCTACACAGTCCATTGACATTATCATAGTAGTTTCCATGTGTTTTGTCGTTTAATCCCATGAGGTGATTGATGTATTATCCACATTTTACAGATGAGGAAACTGAACTGAGAGATACAGCTAGTAAGGGATCGACTTGGAATTCAAACCCAAGTGTTCCTGCTCTGAATCAAGTGACCTTTTGTAGCATGGGCCCAAAAATATCTCTGCCTTAAGATGTGCAAATCTTTCACATGGCTTAGATAAATACATATGTTTGTGTATATTATATATGTATATGCATAAATGTCTGTCTATATGCATATGTGTCTATATACACATGCCTATATATATATATGTATATATATATATATATATACATATATATATATATACATCTCCACCAATAGGTATATACGTCTCCACCTCTACATATAGACATGTGTGCTATACGTGTGTTGTATACATGTATCCTTTTCTTCCCCAAAGGTAGTCTCTGAAAGTCTTCGTGAAGCCTTCCTATCCAGCCAGACACACCTGATCTCCCTGCTGGACCTGCTACAGTAAGCAGATGTCAGTGCTTAAGAACCATTCAGTCATTGCTTTGGGAGATCATATGACATTCCAAACATCTCAAGAGTGTGGCTCCTGTGACAACGTCAGCCAGATTTTTTAAAGGTTCTGGGCATCACACTGGGAGGGGTGTGTGTGTGCGTGTGTGTGTGTGTGCACGCGTGTGTGTGTGCATGCATGTGTGTGCGTGTGTGTGTGTCAGCAAATAGAATAACTTCACACTTCTCCATTTTTTTTCATTTCTGTGACCCTACCCTTCTGTTTTCAATAGCTAATTCTCTAGATCTTTGTTCAGCCTATTAGTAAGCAAGAAACAGAGCCAAAATGGAAAGGTGGGGAAACAATAAAGACGGCACCAGAGCCCCTATCTCTCATTACAGACGTGCTAACAGACAAAGGGACAGCAAGGCCCAGTCAAGTGGGTTACCTCCAGGGACTGCTAACAGACATACTTGGCTGAACAGACAATGCTCTCCTTAGTATTTCTAATAAAAGGCGTTAAGCCCTGGAGGAAAAAAACTCTGTCATGCTATGCAAAACAACTGAATGTGGCCCTCTTGGGGGGAAAATAAACCTGGCTAAAAAAAAGTAAGAATGTCCAGAACCAGATAATATAGTCTGTGCATCATTATGAGACTAAATGAAACAAAATTAAATTCCTCAGGGAGAAACTTGAGGAGGAGGAATATTTTCTTCTCAATGAATTAGAATCGAGGTGGGGAACCTGCAGCCTTGGGACTATATGTGACCCTTAGGGGCATACTTGAGGACCTAGAGGGCCACATGTGGCCTAGAGGCTGCAGGTTCCCCATCTCTGAGTTAGAATATATATGATGAATTAGAATATATTATGAATAAGATATAAATCTAGCAATCAGAACCTCCCAGGGACAGAGCTCTTTTACTTCTATAACTCAAATTCATACGACATAGTTTCATTGGTCTGAACCAATTATCATATTTTACATAATTATAACTTCTAGTAATGAGAATTCAAATACGTGCAACCCCTTCAGGGAGTTCATTATTCACATTAATGGGGACCTTGCTATTTTATCTCTCATAACACGGACAGGTATCAGGGACCCTATGAGCCCCTTTAAAATACCAGCTAGAGAATTGTTAGAAAGAGACACTCATTAAAATGTGACCTTGGTGATGATAGCACTATCAGTCTCAATTAATTATTTTAAAGTATTTATTAAGCACCTACTATGTGACAGGTTCTGGGGTTACAGAGAAAAAAATGAAAATATCCCTGTTCTAAGACAGTTTGTATTCTGTCAAATGCCTCTTGCATCTTAGATCAGGGATTCTTAACCTTTTCTATATCGTCAATTCCTTTGGCAATATGGAAAAACCTGTAGATATTCTTTTCAGAATGTTTTCAAATGCAAAAGTAATATACATAAAATTTCAAAGGAAACTAAATAATAAAAATAAAGGTATATTTTTTTCTTACTTTAAGTTCACAGATCCCTTGAATATTAGGAGAGTCTGTGGACCCAAGGTTAAGAAACTCTACCTTTGACCCTTCATTCCAGGCTGTGAGGGGGCAGTCTCCAGTTCTCTATCTTGCCACTGGACCCAAATGGTTCCTAAGGAGAAAGTAAGGCTGGTGACCTTACACAGCTCTTCCTCATTTAAAACCAATTCACTTGCAAGTCATGGCATCATCTTCCTGATATCATGGTCCTCTTCAAGAACGAAAGACCAACATGAACAAGCACACTGTACTGTCTTCAGTTCTGACCTGCTAACCTATACTACTAACCCTAACGTGTTTACCCACTGTTTGAGGCCCATTTCAGTCACTTACCACCTGGGTGAGCTTGGGCAAGTAATTTAATGTCTCTGGGCCTCATGTACAGTGGGACCCAGAGCCTGGGCAGAACAAATCTGCTATTTGAGTAAGTCATCTAGCTTCTCCAGGCTTCTGCTTCCTCCTCAAAAAACATGGAATGTAGACACTAATATACCTTCCAGCTTTAAAACTATTGTCCTTCTTTACATGTATTTGGAGAAATAAAATACTATTTAAAATGAAAACAAAGCTATTATCCTGTCATCTTAAATCCTAAAATATGACCATATGATTGATATATTTAATGGAAGTTGTGGGCTATGGGAGTATGGTTAATATTGACCCAACTACATACTGTGCAGTTAGAGGACCAGCCTACCTCATAAGCAGAAGGATGAAAACCAGATGTTGAATTTTCCTCAGCATCACAGTTCATGGATATGTTTTCCTAAGCTATCAAGAGGTTTGCAATCTATATCCATGGAGGCAATAGTCACACACAAAGAAAATCGTGAATGCTTGGCATATTGAAAGAAGCAGTGAATAGGAATATAGAGACAATAAGCTTATGTTAACCACTTCCTCAAAAAATATTATCACATAAATGTTCCTAGTCACCCAATAGATATTAAAGGCTATTATAATTGTGGCCTATAAACACTTCTGAGGAAATGATTATACCTGGGAAGGGTAGATTATATTTTGACCATAATTAAGCCTTCTTTTTATAGTTTGCCTACGTTAATATGAAGAACAGAATTTGGAATCAGGAAGACTTACTTATGTCTTCGATGCTCACAATTAATTATATATTAATTAAATTAAACATATTTCTATATTTATTTATATACAAATAAATATATTTAATATCATTATAATAAATATATAAATATTTATAAATTTAATATAGATACATATTTATATAAATATATTGATTTAGTAAAATTATATATAAATATATTTGTTTATTAAATTAAATATATATTAATTATAATTAATACAATTCTAATTTTGTCATGGATGTTTATATGCTAAGTGACACAGAACAAATACTTAGCTTGTTTCTATCTCAGTTTTCTCATCTGTAACATGGGGATTACAAGAGCCCCTAATTTACTAAATTGTTGCAAGCATCCGATAAGCTATTATCTATGAAATGCTCTGGAACAATTAAGGCACATTGCAACAAGCATCTATTTTTAGTATAAAGTGGAAAAATAAGATAACTTTATATTTGTTGCTTTAACATCAGAAGGCATTAACAATCTTTTCTCTACTCCTTTGTAGCCATCTACCATCTTCCATCTTCCATTGGGGGTGTGTGGGAAAAAGTGTGGCAATAGCCAGGGAGAATCTCATACTCCTCATGCCAGGCAAAATAATGCAAAAGTTCACTTATCACAGCCTGGAATGTAGGGGCAGAGTCCAAAGTGTGCATGGGGCACAAGGGAGTAGAAGAGAAAGATGTGGATGATGGCAAGAATGTAGGAAACATGATATAGAGATGGCTAGAAAAGGGGGCCTGGTCTATGGAAATAAGTTGGTTATACAGGGTTGAGGCACTTGCTTTCTCCAAGGGTTCAATGATACAGAAAAAATGGCTCCTGTCTCCACATGCTTTAGGAAGCTGTAGGGAAGGGATCTCCAAACCTCCCAGTCTATAAAAGAGGCTCCACCTTCCCAACACAATGATGGCAAGGGCTAAAATAAATAGGGGCCTCCGTGTTGCCTAGGCTCTTAGAATGAGGAGGAATGTGATGATATTTTCTGAGATAGTACATGAATATGGTACTTGGTGGTCCAACACTGAGTACATTCTGTATCCACAAAGGCCAATGAGGTGAAGTGACCTCCAAACACAAGATAAACTATTGCTGACCTTGCAGAACAACAGTCTTATTGTCCATCCCTTGGATGCGTGCTAGCCCTTAAGACCTATAGGTCTTGTAGGACTAGGAGAGTCCCTTCAGCAATGGCAGCACAACTCAAACAAAACAAAGGGACATAGTCAGCGAAAGGCTCCCAGGTCACCAGACTTGAGCTGCACCGCTCTGTCACCAAGGGGCTTCACCTTACTCCCTGTTTCTCCCTTCTATCTGCATAGGCAGCGCTGCACAGACTGGCCCACTTAAGTACAGTGATCCGGAAAAAGGGGCAAGCTCTCCTTTTATAAACTGACCAATGAGGCTGTCTCACAGTGGAAAAGGGTTGTGTCTCAGGGTTATTGGCAGCAACTGCTCAGATCAATTCCCTGCCTTCTTGATTGAGACAAAATTCTCATCTTTTTTGAGCAGTGGTTCTTAACCTAGAAACCTCCTAAGGGATTTCAAGAGGTTTATAAATTTGAATCAAAATATGCATGTGTGTATATATTATACATATATATATACACACACACATACATATATACTGACTTCTAATTGAAACTTGCCATTTCTATACATACATACATATATATACACATGCATACCTACATACATATAGTAATTGACTTCTAACTGAAATTTATCATTTCCATATATATGTAGTCATACGTAGATACATAAACATATATAATACTTGTATATGTACTGTCTTCTAATTAAGATTTACCCTTTATCTTAAATGACTTCTAAATGAAATTTACCATTTACATACATATACATATATATACATATATATACATACATATACATATACATATACATATACATATATATATATATATATATATATATATATATATATATATACTGACTTCGGACTGAAATTTACATTTCCTTCAATTATGAATGTAGGCAATGTGTATGATTCCGAGAAGGAGTCTGTGGAGTTCACTAGATGACCAAAGAGTTCCATGACACGAAAAAGGTAGACTCCCTGTTTTAGGCAGTCCCTATTTTGTTTGTATACCTATTTTACATAATATTAAATTGCCTTAAATCTTTTGTAAGGAGATAGGATATGCCTTCAAATAAATAATAAGCCTCAGTGAAAATGCCAAGGGAAAAATGAAGTCATAGTCCCCAAGGATGTTTAAGATGTTACTTCAGTAGGCAATTCTGTGTCCTTCAGGTAACTTTCTTACAAATATTCAGAATTAAGCAGCTTCGTAGAAATCACAAAAACCCCCAGTGAAGATGCTATTTTAATATGATTTAGATTAGCAGAGAGAAAGGAGAAGAGCACTCCATGCAGGCAGGCAGAAATGGGCCCTGGCATGTTTTTTATTATGGTACCTCAAAGAACACTGGGTGTACATGGTTTATTTTCCTCCAAGAATGGCTGACACCTAAGGCATGAGTGACTCCTTCTCTCTAAATATCAAGTTTCCTCCTCCCAGACAGTCCTCAGACCAGATAGATCTTGTCAAAGGAATGCTGGGTTATGTTCAGACCAATGCCCCATCCCTGCTCCACCCCAACCCCATCATAGACTACATATGACAAAAAGATAAAATCAAATAGCCTCAAATGTAGACAAGGAGGCCCCCAGACAAAAAAAGCCAGACCAAAATCCGTGTCCATAAACATAATCTAATGCCAAAGACATTTTCAAGAGTAAAAATCATAAAATAAAACACAAACAAACAAAACTAGGAGCTCCCATTCTTTTATAATGAATCTTCTTTCTCATAGTTTTATTTTGTAAATCTGAATGTAAATTATTCAATTGTTTATAATAACTTCAACTCCCCTAGTCTCTCTCTGAGTTATCCAATGATTTTAAAAAATTCAATCTTAGCATTGCATGGGGGAAATACAGCAAGGGAATAAAAAAAAACATAAAGAACATAAAAACACAATGCTACTCCATCAAGAATTAGAAAATATTTTATAAGTTCGCCAGGGAACTTGCTGAGAAGACACAAGTGAAATCCTGACCCAGTGAGTCCTCACAATGGACAGTGGAAAGAATACGTCAGGCTTTGTGTCACTTTGCTCTATGTTCTCTTGGAGCCTCAGTTTCCTAATTTATAAAATGAAGGAGTGAGACTGGGTAACCTTGAAGGTCCATTCCAACTCTAAAATCTTATAGTGTCTATGATACAGTCAGAGCTATTTCAAAATACCTAATGGGTTTCTGGTATATTCAGAAGATGTCTCCAAATAGAGTCCAGGGGCACCAGGTTCTTCCCCAAAAGCCCACTCAAGTGTCTTTCAAAACTCTAGAGTTGCCCAATAATTTGAACTTAGAGTAGAGGAGTTGGAAGAGTATTCTTCATTTTACTAAAAAAAAAGGCCATGGTGATGGTGAGCTAAAGTTGTCAGTGGAAAGCAGCGTGAGTTGCAAATGCATTGGAAAAAAGTCACAAGGGGAGTCAAGACGGCAGAAGAAAAGGCAAAGTCATTAGTGTCAGTGCTGGAACCAGAAGCTGGGTGGCAGATTCCTTATTCGTATGTTCAAATGAATGGGATCCAACTCTGGATTTCTAATTCTGTAGCATCCAGTCTTCTTCGGAAGGAGTATCCAGCAGACTCTGGCCTTTGATGGCAGGTTTTTCATTTTTATTATATTCTGAAACTTTGTCAATCTCTAACCGTCCATGTTTTGACCTTCCCAAACCTTAGCTTCCTTGGATCCTTGGGTTCAGAAATGATACCTTGCAGGTTGATACACTAAATAACTAACTTAAGTCTAAGAGAACAATTAACTGCTCTAGATAAACTCCAGTCCCTTGACTTTGGTGAATTATATCCTTGGGTAATGAAGAAATTGGCTGATGTGATTTTTGTGTGATCCATGAGAACAGGAGAGGTAATACAGGAAGAGAGAAAGGCAAATGTTGTCCCAGTTTTTTGAGAAAGGAAGAGAATGGAGCCTGAAGACTATAGATTAGTAAACTTAACTTCTATTCTTAAAAAATTCTAGAGCATATAATAAAAATAGCAAGCATTCCTATGGGGCTTTAAGATTTGCAAAGGGCTTTACAAATGTCTATTTGACCCTCACGACAACCCTATCAGTCCTAATACTATCCCCATTTTACAAATGGGGAAACTGAGGTAGAAAGCAGTTAAGTGATTTGCCCAGGACCATTTGCTAGTAAGGGTCTGAGGCCAGGTCTTTGAACTCTTGCTGATGCCAGACCCAGTGCGCTATTCACTGTACCACGTAGCTACCTCCAGAAGAGAGTGGTGATTCTCCTTCCAGAGCTACACATTGGCGACTGGCTTATCTGGCCTTTCTAGACCAGGGTCATTCACCCAGTCAGGTTCACTCTCAGCTAATCAACTTTTGCTGTTTCATCCACAGAATTAATGGAATCCCTTAGCTAGTTAGTTATCTCCTCTACCCAAGAGGGCTGAGGTGGGGAGGTGGGGAGGACTATCCCAGCTTCCTTATCATCTCAAAAACAGAAAAAGATGAGCCCATCTGTTATAGTTGAATGCAGTCCAATACAATTATCATTTATTAAGCCATAAAGTCAAAGCAGTGACTAAATAAGCAAACCAAACCAACAGTTGAAGGGCTGAGAGGAGCCCTACCTCAGGCATTGTTCCTCCTGTGTCTGGCATCCTGAGCAGTGGTGCCTCAGGGAAAGTCTTGGACTGGTGAAGAATGCCCCGCTGCTGTTCCAGCAGATCTCAGTCCTGAGACCATTCATGGGCTCAAGCATGAGAATAACTCCCTTAAGGAAGCCCAGAGGAAAATGATGCTTGTAGCTTTCCGTCCTCTGCATGTAGCCAAGCTGGCACCCACAGCACAGGGGGTCCCAGAAAATGTACTTGAGCCTAGAGCCCTGACCTGGAAAACTAGTACCAGCTAGTGAGTGACATGCTTCAGCAGCTCAGCACACATTCGTCTGTGACAGATATCACAAGGTCTAGCCCAACTGCAAACAGGGAAGGAGGCGGGAACCTCAGCTTCTATACCTGTTTGGCCAGCTCTGATCCCTGAGGGACACCATTAAAAAACTAAGAGATAAAATGATGGAGTTGTCTTCTCAGCACCCAGGAGCTCCTGTTCCCCACTCACTGGCACTTTACCCCATCAGCATTCCTTAAGGTTAAGGAATGTAAGGACATGACATTGTAAGAATGGGAAATGGGACCTTTCCCTTTACAGCTGGTCTTGGTCAACATACTCCCTCATGGGTGTTCAAGAAGGACTAGCACCTCTGGTGTGAGGACTTACCAAGCCCTTTTCAGGGCTGCTCATCCACCTTCTACTATCTCCCACTTCTGGGTCCTCCAGTCCCTGGTCTCAACTGCTCCCTCCTGGGTGTTTCAGGAGGGTGAGATCAGAGCCCTAAGGTGGGATAATCATCCTCTCCATGAAGTATATTCTGTTTGGTATTCAAAGCCCTTTGCAAGCTGGTCCCTTCATACATCCCAATCTTCTTACACCCCACAGCCCACTGTCCAGGGATACTGGTCTCCTTGCTTTTCCTCACACAAGACAGTATCCAAATTCTATGCATTTTCACTGGCCATCCCCCATGCTTCTCATCTCCACCTCCCAGTTACCTTGACTTCCCTGCTTTCCTTCAAGTCTTATCTACTACCAGATGCCCCTTAATGATAGTGCCTTCCCTGTTCATTATCTCCAAATTATCCTGTCTTTAGCGTGTTTGCACATAGTTGCTTTCAGGTTGTCTCCTCCATTTGACTGTGAGCTCCTTAAGATCAGGAATTGTCTTTTGCATTCCTTTGTATCCCCAGTGCTTAGTACAATGCCTGGCACATAGTAGGTGTTTAATTGACACTTATTAACTGATGAGGGACAGAAAGAAAAATGGTACCAAGTTCCAGCACCTTTATGATACCCTCAAAAGAAAGCCACTGCACACATGCAATTCTCCTGCTCCTTTTATATCACTAGGCAAAGAACATAATCTAATCCTGGAAAACAAGCATAAATAAAAATTCCTTTCACAGTTTGCCTGAATGAGGATATAAAAAAAAAAATCTAGCTTTTATCAAGGTCTTTCCAAGAACACTCTTCAAGAGGCTGACTAATCATTTCCTTTCATCTAAAGACTTGTGAGCTTAGATAAGTGGATGAATTTTCCAAGCAACATGTAAGAGCAGGAGGAGATGATTTATAAAGGCACCAAAATATAGACACACGAGTATGTGATACAGGTTAGTCTTGTAAAATCAGAGACAGGAAGAATCCTCCCTCTAGCCCTGTGCAAGCTTCTTAGTGAATTTTAGGAGCTGAGGATAAAATCTGATATCTCATCCTCTGCATTGCAAATCATAGGTTTCACTGCCTTTGTTATATCCTGACATGCCTGCTTCTGTGCAAGAGCTTTTAACTTGCATTCTGGGCCTTAATTATGACATTTGTTTTGATTTTGTCAAGGTTTCTTTCGAGATATCTGATGGATTGGGTTTTTTTCCTTTTTTGTCAAAAGAGAAACTGTCAATGATATGGTGACAAAAACAGAGTTCAGGAAAAAAATAAGTGACAGCCTAGGGAGGTTCTCATGCCTGATCTTGTTTTAAAAGCCAGCATCCGTTCAGTGGGGTAAAAAGAGAAGCAAGGATACCTAGAAGGAGGGCTCCTCCTCTTTGGTCATCTCAGTGACAAATAAGTAGGAAGGAGACCAACTGGGAACATTAAGGTAAAGTCGAATCAGAGAATCTTAGGGTCAGCTTGCATCTGGAAAAAAAAACCCCTCTGGCCCTTGCAGCTCTACATGCTGACACTAAAGATGCCTACAAAGAGACAAATTTGAAAATGCCCACTACCTCTATGCATTCTGCTACTATTCATTACTACAACTGTAGCTTAAAAGAAGAAAAAGAAAACTTTACATGTTTCTCTAGAGTATCCTAAAACTAGTGACTCCAACAAAAGAGTTTCACATGGATAAGTCTCTGATGAGTCACTGCAAATGTAAGGGATCCAATATTTATCTCAGCTAAAGCCCCACGTATAGCATTTGTCCTGAGGTAGCTTAACCCAACTCCCATGCACTGACAAGCTGGGACCCCAAGGTGTGTGGCCATTATGACCCTTCACTGATCTATGAATTAGACTGGAGGGGGTGAGGATATTTTCCCCTGCTATAGATCATGAGCCCCCACTAGTGTGCCTCTCTTCCTTCTGATTATCAGTAGATGTCAATTCATCAGCTAGATTGCATTTTTAGAAAGAGATAATTTCTTATAGTAGTATAGTTAGAAGAGTTAGTACAAGCCTATAGCACCCTTTCCCATAAGTATGAGGTCTAAGGGGAAGTGGGCTCAAGTTTAGAACTCATAATACAAAGGGAGTAACACACAGTCTTTTTGGTGGACTCCTCAAGCTGTTCCCTTTAGGTATAGTTGAGTATTTCCATTAGGCATTTTCAAAAGCCCTAAATCTCTTTTCCTCATCTCATCCAGTCTATCCTTGGCTTAAGATGCAGACATTGCCATCAACTGTTCTGGCAACTCTAAGTAGGAACACTAATGAGAAGGTAGAAAGTCCACAGTCCTGTGGTCCTTGAAAGTTCTCAAGGTCCTTATCTGGCCAAGGGGATAGAGGGAGGAGATTGAGACTGGAACTGAGGACACAGCTCTGCTCCTTCACTGACCTCCCCAAGTTAATTCCTTATCAGAGGTTTAAATGGACTGTTCTCTTCACCATCAGACACTGAAAACTCTGCAACTTGAACTGCCTAGATTTTTATAGATGACTCACAGGAGGTGACCAGGTTTCCCTTGTTTTATGATTCTTAAATATCAAATGAACATTTCTACATTATATAATCACAGGAAAAAGGATTGTATATGAAGATGAAGATCTCTATAAATGTTGCTCTCCTTTTAAATATACAGTGACTTCAACTTGTAACTTGTTAAAGTGATTGTGCTTATCTGTACTACTATTGGCCTTTCTTCTGTAACTTTTCTGCAGTTTTAAAAGGGATGGTTCAAAGACTCCCTTTTTTCTTTTTCTTTTTTTTTCTTTTTGCTACCCTATCCCTCTGATCACCACTACCACCACCATCACCACCATCTCCACTGGAAAGAAACACAAATAGCATAACTGAGTTTCCTTCTGAAGCAGCATCACTCCAGAAGATAAAGGACTGTTTTAGGATTTACATTTCAGTTATTACGTTTGCAAAGTTCTTTACAAACATTATCTCATTTTATTCTCACAGCAACCCTGAGAGTTAGATCTGTTATTCTCCCCATTTTACAGATGAGGAAGTTGAGACAGACAGAGGTAAATTGACTTGTCCAAGGTCACACATCTAGAAACAGTCAGAGGTCAGCTTTGAACTCAGGTCTTCCTGACTCTAGGATATCTACTACATCCATCCAGCTGCTATTTTGCACTTAATCTAATGATTAAATGATTGAATTAATAGAAGTGTTTTCACCTGATTAAACTATCAAGCCTTAACATCTTGAAACTCACTTGAAATGAGGTGAGGTGATTTGATTGATTTACCTTTACAAATAAGACAAGAGTCAGGCAAATAAATGCTCAAGATATCACAATTAGTAACAGAACAGGAGCTCAGGTCACTTGAATCCCCAACTGGCTCCAGGAATGTCTATATTATTTCCATCCCTGCCTGCTCAGTATCCAATGGCATGTAGACCTGAGGGCCTCCCTATCTATGCTATGTTGGTTTAGGAAAAGAATAAGTTTAGGTAGAATTGTTAAAGAAAACTCTCCATCTGTACCCCAGCTGCCTTTTCATCCTGGAAAGGGAGACATTTCCATCCCAAGGCTTCCTCCTGTGATTAATGAGTTACTTCCCAGAACCTTCATTTGAGGATGTCCCCCTGCCAGTCATGCTCATCTCTAGCCTAGCTCAACTTCTGACTCTCAGGACTTCTCAGTATTGCTTCCCCTCTTCATTTTTTGTCCCCTTTAGGTATTTGTCTTTTACCATTAGCATGTAAACTCCTTGTGAGCAATGACAATTTCTGTTTGTGTTTGTGTTCCTAGAGTTTAATGCATGCCTCAAACAGTAATAGAAAATGCTTTATCTAATCTAATAATCATTCCTGTACCTTGATTTATCAAGAATCTCTTTTCCTCACAACCCAAAAATCTGGGTGGTACGCTAATTCAGGAGCAGATAGATAGTGCAATGGATAGAGTGTCAGGCCTGGAGTCACGAAGACTCATCCTGCCCACGTCCTGAATTCAAATACTTTACAAAAAGTAAACAAACAAATGAAGTCATGGAGAGTCAGACATAACTGAGTTGTGGATAAATTGTCATTAATCTCCTTGCTTTTTACAGGGAATTCTGACCACAGGTGATCAAAGCCCTCAGCTGTCTCAAGTGATGCTCCTTTCTGCCAACAAAGCAAGATTGTCCCCTATCTATGTCCTGGGCTTTTTAACATAAGTTCTCTCTATCCTTCCACCAGGATCAACTTTCCCCCCAGAACTGCAAAGGATATCAGCTTCTCATGGATGCAGCTGTCTGCCAAGAATTTCCCTTTTCTGCCTCTTCACCATGTGACTTCTCTTCCCCTCCCTGATGTGCTGGGGTCAAAACAACAGACCAACAGCAAATTTGTAGTGTAAAAGACTGCCCTTGCCATCCCAGATGCCTCTATTCACTGGGAAATTGCTCTGATAATGGAGCTTCCAAGTATAGGGTCAAGAAGGATTTTCAAAGAAAGCTATAAAAGTTGGATTTTTCAGCAGCTGTATAAATAACTAATGATGGGTCATTGCTTGAAAGTAAGATATAAATACAGAGGATACTGACATCTTTTTAATTAAACCTCCTAGGGCTAAAGCAACGAGAAGGAAGTGTGTTATATCTTACAATCCCGTCGAAATTTCCAGGTCCTGACCCTCCTGCTAATTCACCAATGTTTCTAGAAGATGAAGAGGCAATACTAACAGCAATTATTGTGAATATCACTATTAATAGTAATAGTTCACATTTCCATATTGCCTTAATTCTCAACCTGTGAATTAAGTATTAACACAATTAAGTAGGGTTGTATTCCCGTTTCACAGATAAGAAAACCGCGGCTTAAAATGAAGGGAACTGTCCAAGGTCATACAACTAGTAAATCTCCCTTCTTTCCTACTCAAGTTACCTACTCAAAATCCAGTAGTCTTTCCATTAGATCACACTGCAACTTGCCAAAATGATAAGTCAATCATTCAACCAGAAAGTATTCATTAGAGGTCTACAAAGAGCCAGGCATTGGCGATACAAAGATAAAAGTGAGACAATCCCAGCCCCCTCAAGGAGTTTATAGTCCTGGGGAGGAGGAGGAAGGAAGAAGAGGTGGCTAGAAAACATGAATAAATTCATTTTAAATATATACAAAAAGCTAGTTTTTTGGGGGGAAAGGCATTTACAGCTTGAATAATCAGGAAAAACCTCATGGAAAAGAACTAGGTCTTGTAAGAAACTAGGGATTCTAAGAGGTGGAGGAGAGAAGGGAGTGGGATGACCATTACAAAGACAAGGAGAGAGGAATTGGAATATCCTGTGTAAAAAGCAATCGGAAGACCAATTTGCCTGGACTGTAATGTGGGTGAAAGGCAGGCATGTATGGAACTAGGCATGTTTGGTTAGCCTGGAGAAGATTCAAGATAAGGCACATGATAGTCATTACCCAGTTCTTGAAGTTCTCTCTGGTAATGAAGAAATTAAGCTTGTTCTTTGTAGTCCAAGAAATCAGACCCGAAAAAATGGGAGAATATGACAAAGAGGCAAACTCTATGTCACAGAAAATTGCCTAACAATTAAAGTGGTTCCAAAAGCAGAATTGGATTGCCCAGAGTGAAAGGTAGTGGGCTCCCCATCCTTGGAGATCTTTAAGCAGAAGTTGGAATATCACTTGTTGATACAAAGGATGTATAGTTTAAGCCTACACTAAAAATTTTGGGACACCTTGAACTACAGTAGGGATTGCATAGGGGTTGGATGAGGTAGCCACTGTGGTCCATTCCTATACTTAAAGATCAGCTAGGTCTAGAGTCAGAAAGACCTGGGTTCAAATCCAGCCTCAAACACTTACTAGCTGCTTGACCCAGAGCAAGTCGCAAGCCCAGATTGTCTGTTTCCTCAACTGTAAAATGGGACATAATAACAGTACCTACTTCCCAAGGTGGTTGCGAAGATCACATGAAATAATAGGTTTTAAGCACTTTGTGTAAGTGCTTTAGTAAATAGCTTTAATGTAACTAAAATATTAAACCCTTGGATATAAGTGCTAGGGATTACCATTTTGCAGGTTTCTTGTAGATGCATATAAAAGTGCCTGTTGTCTCTCCCATTAAAATGTAAATTCCCTGAGGGCAGGTTTGGGTTTTTGTTTTGTTTTAACCTTTTCTTTCTATCTCCAGCTTTTAGCTTAGTTCATGGCCTATAGGAAATGCTCTATAAATGCTTGATGATGGATTGAATGCAGCTTAACTGAATAAGCAGTGTAGGTCTTGAAGCCCTTCTATCTCCTTTCAGCTCTGCTTTCCACCTTTTTGGCAACATCTCATCAGAGCCCCGACTTCCAAAGCCCATTCGGTCTTTCCAAAAAGAGCTGACAGCAGCGACTTAGGACCCCACAAGCTGCAGGGGATGCAGAAAACAAAGCACTTTCTATAGCCTGAGCTGAGAGTGTGCAAATATACCCTGAAGGATAATAACTTGACCTGCCTCCAGCCGTGAAAGAGGAACTTAGAAAGAGAAGTAGAGTTTGTGGAGAGAGAGAGAGGTAAAACATTGTGAGTTTTAAATGAAAAAGACAGTGAGATGAGGAAATAAAAGTATACCAGGAGAGTAAAAGAGCTAGTGACTGGGGGTAAGGGATGGTAAGCCCAGAACCAGAAGTCCCAACCATACATTTGGGTGATTATTATTTGTTGTCTGTGGTTCTGTCATTTCAGTCATGTCTGACTATTAGTGTTTTCTCTGGAGTGGTTGATGCTGGAGTGTTTTGCCATTTCTTTGTACAGCTCATTTGACAGATGAAGAAACTCAGGCAAACAGGATCAAGTGACTTGCTCAGGGACACACAGCTAGTGCCTGTCCGAGACTGGACTAGAACTCAGGAGAACTTATCTTCCTGATGCCAAGCCCCATGCTCTATCCACTGCATCAGCTACTTGCCCCTATTATCATTAACAATAACAATAACTGGCATTTAAACAGCACTTTGATATTTGAAAAAAATGCCAATATTATCTCATTTTATCCTTACAACAGCAGGAAGTGATATTATCACCTCCATTTTACAGATGAGAAAATTGAGGCAACAATTTCTGAATATCTGCTGATGTAAGAGAGATTGCCGAAGGGAGGATCGTGGGTCCTCGTACTACAGTCATCTATCCACAGAGAGGGCCATGAGGAAAAGCCAGAAGAGCAAACCAAGCTGTGAATCTGAAGCCAATTCCTACCGATACATGGATTTCCTCTGTGACAGCTTGGCAAGTGGCAAAAACCAACCCCATCAACTGTTCTCTTCTAGATCTATAAATGAATTCCCTTATCACATGAACAATGCTGGGCGTATACTAGGCATCTAATAAGTTTACTAGTTAATTAATGAAGCAAAGATGCTAATGAATGATGATTTAAAATATTTTACATTACAATAAATCTGGACTAGATTCTTCATTCCACTCCCACCTCCATGCCTTTGTTCATTCCATCCCTCTTTCCTATCTAGTACTTGATAACCTTTTAAGAGGCAATTCAAATATTACCTCCTTCATGAAGACTTCTTTGGCCAACATTGCCACTTACAGGGTAAAGTGGTCTTCTCCTCCAATGTCTCACATTTGACCTCTATCTTATTTGATCTTATTTGGGTGCAATCACCATTCTTCTCATTCTCTTGTAAATTCCTTGAAAGGACAGCCTTGATCCAATTTAGCTCTGTATCCTCAGCTTCTAGTACTATGACTTTCATATGCGTTAATACTTCAACAATCCATACAATCTCATTAGTATGATTACCATTTTCAGCAACTTAGAGCAAAAGTCCTCTAGACTTGGTTGTTCATTGCTGTGGTCAATATGAATCTCCCTGTGACCAACCTACTACCTAGCCTAGTCCTTGGACAATAGACATAGATGTACAATATAATACATATAGTACAATATAAAAGAATTTCTCAATCTCAATTCCTAGAGAAGTCTGGGAAACTCTTACCCATCAGTAGATCTGCAGTGGTGGAGGGAAAATAATGATGATGATAAGGATGATGAAAAGCAACTCGGATTTATACTGTGCCTTAAGGTTTGAAAATTCCTCACAAATATTATCTCATTTTACCCTCACAACATCCTTGAGCGGTAGATGCTCTTATTCTTCTTATTTTACAGATGAGGAAACTGAGGCAGAAGGTAAATGACTTGGTCAGGGTCACACAGCTAGTAAGTGTATAAGGCTAGATATTAACTCAGTCTTCCTGACTCCAAATCCAGTGAGCTATCCACTGCATCTCCTAGCTACTACAAAAACATTAAAAAATAAAGTGAATAATCAAACTAAAAGGAAAAAGATTATTAGAATGCTAAAGGAAGACTGTTTACTGGTAGCAGTGCTTTCTGGGGATATAGATTTGATTTATATAGAATTTTAGACTTGCTAGAGCATACAGCCAAATAGAAGTATCTATTGTAGCTAGGCGGTACAACAGATTGAGTGCCTGGCCTGGAATCTGAAAGACTCATCTTCCTGAGTTCAAAGCTGACCTCAGTCTAGTTTTACAACTCTGAGCAAGTCATTTAACCCTATTTGCCTCAGTTTCCTCATCTGTAAAATTATTTGGAGAAGGAAATGGCAAAACACTCCAGTATCTTTGCCAAACAAACTTAAACAGGGTCACATCGCAGTAACACTGTGGAGGCAGATTGGGCTATATGAGGTTGAGAGTAGCTGATGAGCCTCAAACCTGTCGGTGAGTTAAGAGGATGTCTACCCCAAGCATGTGAAGATTTTACCCAGGGCAATGGGTAGATGAAAACAATTTGTTCCAAAGGCCACAGAAGCAGCTGAAACAAGAACGGTGGAGCTCTTAGAGCAAGAGTGGAGAACCTGTGGCCTCAAAGCCACATCTGGCCTCCAAACTGTAGGTTCCTCACCCCTGATTAGAGTTTGGTTACCATCTAAGAAGCCAAGGTCTTCCTCTGCATCCTGGGCCATCTCCAATCATCTTGACCTTCGTCCTGTGACTAGACCTTGATGACTCAGAAAGGGAGAGTGAGGCTGACCACTGGAAGCCAGTTCACAGGTGAGTCAAGACATCACCGTGGTCCTTTCTGAGAAAGAAGGACAAGCAGTTTAGTCACACTGAACTTTTCAAAAATGGCATCGTTCTCACGCCACCGACATCATAGACCACCTTTGGTACAAACCTTTCCAGCTAAGTGTGATATGCCATAGGGTGTAGTCTGCTGGTGCATCCTTAAAGGACTGAGCATGAGGAGGAATCAGCACAGTACTTCAGTAGATCCAGTAGGCATTTAATAAATGTTGAATTTATGAATAGGTGATTAAGTGGATGAATGAACAAGCTCCCATAAGACAATGACATGTTAAACTAGAAGAAATTCTCAAAAGACAAATAATTTAACTCCAAAGAATAAATCTCCAAGGATAGAATTTCAGGGCTGCATCGTGGCAGCCCTGTGAATGAGATATTTGAAAAGGGTTGCAGGAAAGGTCTTGGGCCCTTCAAATTCAAATTCAAATACAAAAACCATGCCAAGTTGTAGTAGGCTAATTCTGGCATAGTCTAACAGATTTGAGGTTTTCCTTGTTGAAAATGCAATAGGCACTCAGAAGCCATAAAAATCTAATATTTAAAGTTCAAAAACTCATAAAGATAAAAGGGTATTAAGATACAATTTCCCTTTGGAATTAGAGGAAGGCCCCTGGAGATAGTTTTATTTCCTTGGAACATTTTTTACTGTCTTCCTGCTCCCAGACCAAGCTTGTTAAAGCCAAGGGTGCCCTACCACCAATTTCCCCTTTTGTCTTGCTGTGACTTTAGTAGTCTCAGGAGCCGATCCAAACTCCCATAATAGAGGTGTCTTGATGAAGTATAAGGGAGGTACAAGATTTCAAAATGGTGCACTAGGAAGTAAGACACAGTCACCAGAGAGAGTAAATCAAGGCAGTTTTATTGAGGGGAAATCTAATAAGAGGGGACAATTGAGAACAATGGAACCTATTTCCTATGGGGATTCAGGGTGGAATTCCATTGGGTTTTTATAAGGTTATCTGGTTCTAGAAGGACCAGGCACTGGGGTGGGGTGGGCTGGGGAGGGGGGAGAAAAAGAAACCTAGACCAGGGAACTGGCTCTGATTTCCCACTGGAGGAGAGGGAGGAAGGGAGGGAGGGAGGGAGAGAGGTAAGGAGGAAAGCAGGAAGAAAGGGAGGGAACACCTGGAGAAGTGGTGTTGATAACCCCTCACCTTCAGGAAAGTAGGATTTTGCAGCTATTGCAGGGCATACTTTACCAGGTGACTCAGGATTTGAGCCTCCTCTGGGACTTGCTCTTTTAGTAGGGTGAGGAGGCTTTTGAGACCCTGTGCTGTTCAGACGGTTCTGACTCTTCATGACCCCATTTGGGGTTTTCTTGACAATAATACTGGAGTGGTTTACCATTCCCTTCTCCAGCTTATTTGATAGATGGGGAAACTGAGACAAACAGGGTTAAATGACTTGCCCAGGCCCACACAGCTAGTAAATACCTGAGGCCAGATTTGAACTCAGGAAGATGAGTTTTCCCGACTTCAGACCAAGCATTCTATTCACTGTACTACCTAGCCACCATTGAGACCTTTACATAGGTGCTAATAAACCAAACCTGGTGGAAACCAAATCTTCCGGACTTGACATAAAATATCAGGAAAGTCGAACCTCACAAAATAAATATTCAATTTTGCTCCAGAAAAGAGAGAGGGAGCATGAAGCATATGGGTTATCAGAATTCCAAAATCAACAACCGGCATTCAGCTCTAAGATAAACTACCAAGCACATAGACTGTCAGGACTATTAACTCAGAAACAAATATTGACTTCTATGTAATGAAAATAGAATCCTTAACTATCATCCTAAAATATACTGTACCCCACTATTTTTACAAAAGGATTCCAATGCCTGCCTAAACACAAGGCCATGTTGACTTCCCAACGCTTAGCACAGAAAAAACAGAAAGAAGAGACAGAAAAATCACTTTCTCGGTTCAGTTTCCAGTCAGAGCAGATAGAGTCCAATCCCTTATAGCTCTACCAATTCCTTATAGCTACTCAAGAAAGAAAAAGAGGAGAGGAAACAGGCATTTATTAAGTGACTACACTATACGAGGCATTGTACTAAGCACTTTTATAAACAATGTCTCATTTGATTCTCACAACACCCATGGGAGGTACGTGGTATGACAAATCTTCATTTTACAAATTAAGTGACTTGCCCAGGATCACACAGTTATTAAAGGCTGTTATTATTTAGTTGTTTCAGCTACGTCAACTCATCATGACCCCATTTGTGGTTTTCTTGGCAAAGATATTGGAGTGGTTTACTATTTTCTTCTCCTGCTTATTTTATAGATGAGGAAACTGAGTCAAACAGTGGTAAGTGACTTGTCCAGGGTCACACAGCTAGTAAGTGTCTAAAATCACATTTGAACTCAGTGCTCTGTGTATCATGTCACCACTAGCTACCTCTAAGGTAAAGCTATCTCTAACCTGAAACAGGTCTTCTATGTTTAAGTATTCATGGAGTTTCCAAAAACACGCTGTTCTTGACAATGGTGCTCATTTACGATTCTTGCTTTTCATTTGCAACAAAGAAACCTTTATAGGAAACAAGTAATGAAGGCTGCGCTTCAGATCACATTTCCTTTCTCATGCAAGATTAATGTCTAGTTCACCACCCCGCACAGTCTCAGAACACATTCTTTGCCCTGCTGGCAAACCTTCATAAAGGAATGAGGGAAGAGAGAGAGGGCACAGATGCCCAAGAGTGACATCCTGCTGTACCTGGGCCTTCATACCAATGTGGTCGCCATTGTCATCATCACATTTTAATCATACTCATGGATATTTTGTGCCTGTGCTCTTAAAGATGCCATAACTCCTTAATGTCCAGAGTCAAAATTAATAATTCATCACATGGGAATAAAATTATGAGGCATTTTTATGAGAAGAGTTTTCATCCATGTCTCTTCCGACATGCTTTGTAATCATGTGAAGCATTTTGCCATGAAAATGCCATTTGAAAATGTCCTCTAGTAGCTAAGCGTAGGTGGGGGAGGGCAACTCCCATATGAGTCTGGAGGTAGGAGAAGGATTAAGATATTTTGTAGACCAGGGATTCTTAACATTTTTTTGTGTCATGAGTCTCATTGGCAGGCAGTCTGGTAAAGCCTATGGACCCCTTCTCAGAATGATGACTTTAAAATTATTGAAGGAAATGTTAAATTTCAGTTGGTGGTTAGTAAAAATAAAGATACCTTTTTTCCATCCAAGTTCACAGACCTTCTGAAATCTATCTATCAACCCCTTAGGGCTCTAGACCCCAGGTTAAAATCCCCTGTTTTAGACAAATTAATAGGTTAAAAAGTTAACATTTGTGGGGAGGACTTTTTCTCCTTTAGCTGTAGGGCAATAACCTTGAGTCCACAGATCTATGGGAAAGGAAATGATCAGAAGAAAAGCTCTATCCTGAAAATTGAAACCCTAGATGAATAAATCATGGGGACCCTCAAAGCACCTTGATAACTGAACCTAGCTCCCCACAGGTGCTGAAAGATGGCATTAACTTGGATACAGGGGTGGAGGACATCTATTGTTCAGGAGAGTTTAAGGACAAGACCAGCCAGGTACCCTGATAAGATAGCTCATCTCAGGCAGGAGCAGGAACAGGAGGTGACCTGACTACCCCCAAACCACTAGCAGTGGACAGTGGCAAAAGGCAATGGAAGGAAATACCCAGCTCATGAGGGTCATCCACGAAATGCGCTCTGAGATCAACAAGCTGGAAAGGGAGAATAAGGCCCTCCGTGTGGAGCTAGACTTCGGCAGCCAGAAGGCCTCTGGTTGGAAAAATAAATTGGAAGGAAACAGAGAAGAGGGAGCCAGAAAGCCCAACGCTCTCAGAGAAGAGCCTATCACTGCAGCCACAGGCATTCACAGGACGGTCTCAGCGGATTCTGCACTGGATCTGAAGGAGCCCAAAGGTATCACTCATCTCACGCTACTCCTGACTTGCGTTGCACATTAGCCAGAGAAAGCCCTCTGTTTCCCAGACAGGAGACTTTATTTGCCTTGCATTTTACACAATAGTCTCTGCTGGGCTTTTAGGTACAGAGTAGCCCAAGACATCCAAAGATATCTTGGAGGAGCTTATTTCAGAGCAGTCAAAGATAACCTCAAGTAGCCCCAGGGAGAGAAAAAGTGCCAAGCTCTTTCTAGCCATATGAAAAACAGAATTTTTTTAAAACCATCTGATTTCAAATGTGCTATTAAAATGGAGCATGCAAGATGCAAAATTTAAGAGCACAGGTTCTGGAGTTCAAATTCTACCTTCACTACTGTTTGACTTTGGGCAATTTGCTAAAATGTCCCTGGGACTCAGTTTCCATATCTGTAAAGGGTTGGATTAAAAGGCTCCTGAGGTCCCATCTAGCTTTATATTCACAATTTTATGAACTGGGACCTGTGCAAGGTCTCACAAAAGTTCTGCAAAGACTCTTACCCACCTTTATGAATACATTCCCAATGATAATACAGCCTGACATATCATTTCTAAGTAAGTTACTTAGTTAATATGAATACTCAAATGCCAAGAGACCTAGGGCCCAGTGTTAACTCTACCACTTCACACAGACAGATTATTTAGCCTCTAAATATGCTTCCTTGTCTGTAAAGTGGGGATAATGATGAAAGCCTTTTATTTTAAAGTGATTCGGGAAGGAGCAAAGCAGAAAGAGCCCTGTGCTGGGAGAAAATTTACTCTGGTTTTCATCTTGGCTCTGCTGTGAGACTTTGGGCAAGTCACCACTGGCCTCTCTGGGCTTTACTGCCCTCATCAATAGCATGAAGAACTTTGACTATTGATCTTTAAGATCCCTTTCAGCTCCTAACTAGCACCAGATGGGATGCATGGGTAAGATGCTCCTCAAAACCGAAAACTGTATGTGAATGGCATTACGATACTGGGAAATGGAAATGGAAATAGCTACACACAGATGTGTCTGAGGATGGATCTTGTTTATCAGGGCAGCAAAGGAAACGAATCATATTTCTTTCCAGGCATCATGGTATATCCGAATAATTACTGGATTTGGCATCAGCAGAGTTTTATAGCCGGTTTTCAGCAGTGTCCCCATTTGGGGTTTTCTTGGCAAAGATACTGGAGTGGTTTGCCATTTTCTTCTCTGGCTCTTTTTACAGATGAGGAAACTGAGACAAACAGGGTTAAGTGACTTGCCCATAGTCACACAGCTTGTAAGTGTCTGAAGCTAGATTTGAATTCAGGGATTCCTGACTCCACATCCAGCACTTTATCCGCTGTCTCACCTATGTGGGTTCTAATCCTACATCTGATACTTGAGAGCTGTGGGATTGTGGGTAAACCCCTTAATCTCGCTGGGCCTTTCAGTAAATCTATAAAATGAGAATAACAACATCTATGGTAACTAACTTGCAGGAATCCTGTAAGTAGTAAATTAAATTATATTTGTACATTTATATTTATAAAATAGATATTTTATCTGTGTGTGTATGGAGAGTGCTTCACAAATTTTAAAGCTTCATCTGCATGCCAGTTATCACTCTCACCATCATCGTCATCACCATCCAAGTCAATCATTCACTAAAGTTTTTAATCAGACTCCCTTGGTGACGGGGACAATAGACTCCATCTCCTACAGATGTGGAACAAGATGCTGATGGATTGCATGAAATGCATGAATGAAATATATAAAAGAAATAATAATAAAAATAACTAGCATTTATATAGTGTTTAAAGTTTGCAAAGCATTTTACAAATACCTCATGTGATCCTCTCAATAACCCTGGGAGGTAGGTGTTATTAATCCCCATTTTACAAATGAGGAGAACTGAGACAAGCAAATTAAGTGACTTGCCCAGGGTAACACAGCTAGAGATTGTCCGCAGCTGGTTTTGAACTCTGATCTTCCTGACCCTACATTCAATTCTCCATCCTCTGCACCACTAAGTTGCCTCTAGCTAGCATTTATCTCCAGTAACAGATACAAAATCCATTGGTTTTCCCAGGGTCATACAGCAAACTGGGGCTAGAAACCATATTAAAACCAAGTTACCAGATAGTCTGGAGCATTTCCCACCAGACCAGCCCCGTCACTTCATGCCAAAATGAAATATTCCCTTTAATCAGTAATGTTTGACTTTTGACAAAGTCCAAGGCAGAAATTTAATGCATTATTTGTGGACTTAATTAAACAGGTGGCTTTTATTTTTGTGAATGTCTGCTACACAGGTAATATCATGACCGTTAGACGCTACACCATTTCCTCATCTGTTCATTCTTTTGAGGCCCACGAGCGTTGTAAATCGGGAAAAAGACACCTGAGCAGAGGAATTCTGGAAGCCCAGGGAATAATGAAATCACCAGTCTGCTCTCCAGTTACGGAGCTAGCCAATGAAGATGGAGAGGGTCTCCCAGCAGGTTGTTTCACCAGCAACACCTCTAATAAAAGGACTTTCCAAGATCATGTTTTTAAGTGCAGGTAATATATTATGTATATATATGCATATACATACATACCCACACCCATATATCTACATATATACACACACAATCACAGATTCACATACATATTTGTACATTATACATACACACACGTATACATTTACATACTGACAGTGTATGAGATCATGTCAGTCAGTCAGCAAGCATTTATTAAGCAATGTGTTAAATGGCATAATGAATAGAGTGCTGAACCTTGAAACAAAATCACCCAAGTTCAAATCTGTTCATACAATTATTAACTGGGTGACCTTGGACAAGTCATTTAACCTCTGTCTGCCTCAGTTTCCTCAACTGTAAAAGAAATGGGGACAATAACAACATCTATTTCCCAGGACTGTTGTGAGGATGAGATGAAATAATGTTTGTAAAGTGCTTAGGAAAGTTCTTGACACATAAATGCTTGTTTCTTCCCTTTCTTCTAAGTCCTGGAAATACAAAGAAGCATAAAAACATGGCCCCTGCCTTCAAGGAGCTCTATTAGTGAAATGCGACACTATCATAGGTACCTCTAAAAACTGAACCTACCAAATGGAAAATGAAAACAGTCCAGCAGGGACCTTGAGGATGCCCACCATGGCTTATTCCAACCCAGAAGTCAAGTGTGGGGAGTTTTCTGCTTTGAGAGGTGAAGAAAGGTGATAAACTTCATTTATCAATATGACAAGAAATTAGGATTTTTCTGAATCATTGAGTTGGAAGGAATTTCAGAGGTCATATAGTCAAACCCTGCCATTTCACATCTGAGGAAAATGGGGCCCAGCAAGGTTAAGTAAGTCACAGAGCTTGGCTCTGAACTCAAACCCTCTGACTTCAAGTTCAAACCTGGATTTGGGCTGGCAACATATATATAAATATATATATATATATATATATATATATATGTGTGTGTGTGTGTGTGTGTGTGTGTGTGTGTGTGTGTGTGTGTGTGTGCAAGGTTAATAAGAGGCAGGATACTGTATATAAAGTCTGTCTTTAATTGGAGATTATAAGTGTAATATTACCCATCACAGTAAATACTTATAGAGATTGATTTTAAAATTTATTTTTATATTAGCTACCTAAAGAGTCAGTTCTCCTATTTTGCTGGAGAGAATTTTTGGAATATTGGGTTTAATTTTACAGAAAGTTATATTGTTTTCAAACTTCATAATTCAATTTCTGACCATAACTAAGAGCTATTTTTTTATTCCTTTATGAGAAATTGTGTTGTTAATTGTATTGTGTGTATTGGTTTGGATTATTAGAACTGTGGGCTATATATAATTTGAATACCAGCTTCACATCATGGGTTTTAGGGATGAGCAAACATTCTTTCAGAGACCACAAGAGAGAGCAAGAAGCCTTCACCCAACACTGGTTCTTGGCTTCACTTATTGCAACACTAAGCACCAAGAAGAGAAAGAGTGGACAGAGGAATCTCCCTGGGGCCTTCTCATTGAACTGTAGACTAGCTTTGTATGGTTAATTCAGACTTTAGTAAATTTGGGGTTAAGTAGGCTTTTATGGAAGGCCCAGGGATCACAACCACAATTCATTGTGTTGTTTCTTCCAAATTCCAAAATAAGATTTTGGAACTCAGTCTATGCTAAGTTGGATGTTGGCAATAATTGAAAGAACAAACAAAATGGTATTTGCATTAAAAATGAGTGCCAACTGGGCTCGATATTAACCAGTCAATATATATTGTCTGACCCTTTATGCATGAGTTGAGTATGACAGCTGAGCATCTAAAAGCACAAATATAAGTCTAATTTTATCAAGCTATATAAGTTCTTTGCTAAGTTGTGGTCATTTCCATTTTTTGAGTTGCTTTCCTGGAGGCTAAATAGCCAAATAATCTACATCAGGTCATTATCCAACCTACCATTTGGTAGAACCATTTATTGTAATAATAGCCTTTGAGAGAAATTATGAATATTGAGAATCAATTTATTTGGGTTGATTTTTTTAATCACATGAAGAATCAGATGATTTTCTTCATGAGCTTTTCCCCTATTGCCTTTTTTCTTTGCCTGTCTTCCTCTTCCTTTCTTTCTTTTCCTTCCTTTCTCTTTCCTTTTCTTTCCTTCCCTCCTCTTTTCTTTTTTCCTTTTCTCTCCTTCCTTCCTTTCTTTTTTGTCTTTCTATCTTTCTCCTTTTCCATCCCCTCCTTGAATAATATTCCAATTTGTTCTACTTCAAAGGAAGGAAAGCAAACTCTATCATTGAAAAAGTGGAGCACAACTTTTGGCATACACACAAGACAGCTTAGGACTTGTGAGCTCTGCCTCTTCCTTTTCCTTCCAGACAGATGGCTTTTTAAATGCATTCAAATAAACCTCTTTCTCCTTTGTCTGTTAAAAATCCCATCATCTGAAACTACTGAGTTTCCTTTTATGTAATCAGTAACCAAATACTGTTTTGACAAGAATAAGTTTTCACTTGGGGAAAAACATAAGCTTAGAAATGGAACCAGCCCCTCCTGGAATGCCAGTCTTCTCAGGAATGCCTCTGCTACCCCATCTCTCTAAATTACCTCCAACTTTTGCCCTCCCAATTGCTTCAATTTTCCTGCAGAACAGAGGGTGTGGACACGATTCAAATGCAGCTCAGAACTCTCGAGCTCAAGGGATCCCCCAGTTTTAGCTTTCTCAGGAGCAGGAATTTATTTCCAGGCAATTCATGCTACTAAAACCTCAATTCCCTTGTTCCCCCTGCGCAAGGTGAAATTTCAACAATCTGGTTAAAAGAGCTCTAGACTCTAACCCAGGAGAAGCGGGACCCACTCCTACTCCTAAGACTTCTCTCTTTCCTCGTGTGTAAAATGAAGGGTTTGGATGATTTGGACTCAAGGACTTCTCTAGTTCTAACACTATAGGAGTCTATGAGAGGGGGTCTCCATTTCCCTCTACCTTTTCTTCATCTTAGTTTCCATAAGAGTTAACTGAGCCTTACTCAGTTACCTTGGGCTAGTTACATAACCTTTAGGAGACTTTTGTCTCCTCTTCTGTGAAATAAAAAATCTGGACTAGACAACCTTGAGTCCTTTCCAGCTCTGACGTGATATTTCAAGGGTGTTGGGGATGGAGAGAGCTTGAAAGCCTTTGTATGTTCCCTCCCCAAAAGTACTACATGGGTTCATAACAATTTTTGTGCTGTATACCTCATAGTGAAGCCTATGGAGTCCTCAGAATAGTGTTTTTAAATACATAAAATAAAATACACAGAATTATAAAAGAAACTGATTATACTGAAATACCATTATTGAAATATTTTTTTAAAAAGTTCTTAGGACCCAAAGTTGTTTCTTTCATCCCACCCCCATTCTAGTTCCTAGATCCAACTCTGGGGGAGAGAGTGTGGCTGACAACTTTGCAAAGCTCTGACTCATTTCAATTCAGTTCATTCATAATCAAGACATCAACCTCCTGGTATCACTGGCCCTCTTTAAGAATGAAAGACCAATCCACTTAGCTAAGCGATACATGGAGGAATTCTCAGGAGCCAAAGTAACTGGCAAGTTAAGCAAGAGCTCCTTACTCAAAAACCAATCCCCACACCACCTCCACAAGAAAGCAGAGTTCATGAATGCCAAGTGTGAAATTATTTTTGGTAACTAGGGACAAGAGAGGAAGCAGGGTGTAGTGCTGTTGTGTCAAACTCAAATAGTAATGGTTCCCTGAGAGTCACATTATTTATTATTAATTAATTATTAACATTTAATTATATTATTTAATTAAACATTTCCCAATTATATCATAATCTGCCCCATCTTCATCCCATCACCACCACCTACTTCCCCTTCCTGCCTCCCCTATCCCTCAATTCCCCCATACCCTCCACTCCCACCCTCTCTGGGAGTTCCCTACATGAATGAAGTTTAAAATTCAGTGAAAAAGAAAAACTCAAGTGCTTAGGTTAATTTAAAAAGATAGCTATCAATTGGTCCTCTTCTTGTGGAAATGGGGTGAAGAGGGGTGAGGTGGGTAGGCTCCCTCAAAGTATAGTGACCTGGAGTCCTCCAGATCTTCCCCAGGAGAATGATGTCTATCCCCTCTAAATGATGCCTTTAAGTATGGTTTCTGGTGCTTATTCAAAGTGCAAAAATTCCTAGTTACAGCCCTGAGAGGTTGGGAGGGTCTAGTTCATGTAGGTGGGAAGAATTAGCAATCACTTTGAATCGATCCCTTTCCAGGCATATTCTCAGAAGCAAGTTGGTATGATTTTGTACCAAAATCTATAGAATACCGTGGCAAGTAAAATTTTAAAAATGGGCAAAATAATCATCCAAATAATTCTCATCCAAGTCTGAATAAATGAACCTGTAATTATTTAAGTTGGATGGACATTTCAACGATTATCAGAATTTAAAAAAAAATTATGTTAAGTTCCAAGAGCTTAAAAACAAAGAATCTCAGGCTTAGAAGAAACATCAGAGGCCTCTAGTCCAACCCATACTTGAATATAATATCCATCCTTTTGTTAAAAACTTCTCTAATAGAAAATCACTACTCTTCCTTGCCCCAGGCCCCTCCCTATCCCCACCCCCATCCCAGGCAGCCATTTTGCTTTTGGAAAGCTCTAATTATTGGAAGTTTTTCTTAATCTCAATCTTCCAACTTCTACCAGTAGCTACTAGTTTTTCCTGGAACCAAGCAATATAAATCTAGCCTACATCTTCTAGGTACAGTCCTTCAAATATTTTAAAAAAAGATTGTGTCCCTCCCTACACACACTTTAAGTCTTCTCTTCTCCAGGTTAGACAGCCCCACTTTCTCCAAATGAGCCTTGTTTGGGATGATCTCATGGTTCTTCTCTATCCTGATTACCCGGATAGGACCAGAAGCTTGAAGGTTCTCATAGACTGTTACAAGGGATCTTGGAGACCATCTAAACATAATAGAATAAGATTTAGAAGTGGAAAGAATCTTAGAATGATCTAGCCCAACCCCTGCATTCTGCAGAAATGCCCAATAAAGTAAAATGTCTTGTCCAGGATCATACAATAAGGTGGGAATTTATATCTGGTTCTCTTCTATATTCCAGACTCCTTATTGCCATTTTCCTGTTTTATTAATAAATAAGTAAACAAAAGTAATTTAGGGACAGTTGATTTCCCCTCTCAGGCCCTCAGTTTTGACATTTCAGATGAAGAGGTTGGATTCCATCTCTGAGTTCCTAAGATCATAGACTGAGAGTTGAAAGACTATCTAGCTCAATACCCTCAGTTTTCAGATGAGGATAGTGAGGGTCTGGGAGAGGGGCAATGACTTGCCCAAGGGCAAACAGATGTAAGATTTAAACTAATATTCTCTGACTCCAAAGCTAGCATCGTTTTTACCATCTCACTCCTCTAGCATTCTATGTTTAATAACGCTTTAAAAATGTAACTACTAATCATTTATTATATCGGATTTGACAAAATGCTAAACATTTTATAATCAAATCAGAAATGCCTGCCTGAGGATTCAGCCAAAATCTTAACTTTCTCTTCTTCCTTCTGCTTTCTTAGGGGCAAGATAAAGGCAGTGAGTTTCCTGTTACCCATCGAGATGTCATCATATACCAAAGACCAAGATTCATTGGAATGCACACAAAATCAGGACCCAAAGCAACTGAGCACCATTATGGAAAAAGACATGTGAGACCAGTGAACTTTTAAAGACCAATTGATTCTGAAGATGAGAGCCTTAAAATGATCACTCTGTGTGTGGGGATGTGCCAGGTTTCTTCTGCAAAGTACTTTTGGCAAGATACCCTTTGAGAATCACAAAAGACTTTGTGTTGGGTCACTGGCCTCTTGTTTGGCAAAGAGTCCCTGAATCTGTTGATCTGTAGATCTCATTCCTGTACCCGGAGGCCTAATTTGTGTACTGCTGGCTGCTGCTGCAGGCCTGTTGTTCATAAAATGAGCCACTGCATGACATAAGGACATGCTCCACGCTCACAACGTATGGTACTTATCTCTCCGGGAGGTGCTATTAGTTCCCTTAGACTTGTTCTACCTCTGAAACAATCATGCTTCTCCTACCAAGTTCCATTTTTTATTAAAGATATAAAAATGATGGTCTCTAATAGCCATCCCTCGGTCATCCTTCATCAGGTTAGGACCTCAGGGGCAAAGGCGTAACTTGGACAATTCGTGGTGTAGGCTTTACTGGTTATTTGTTAATCTTCCGTAAAATGCGGATAAAAATAGCAGGTACCTCCCAGGGTCAAATGAAGTCATTAAAAAGTACATCACATGGTGATTGGAACATGATATATGAGATATATTTATATATATGTACACACATATAGGTACACATAAATATGTTGCTATTATTAATATTAACATTATCAATATTACTCCATGTATATGGTCCTCTAAAGGAATGAGTCCATTGGTTTCCTCATCTGTAAAATTAAGAATTAGACTTGATGACCTTGAAGGTTCACTCCAGCTCTAAATGTATGATCCTATGAACCTATTTTATCCTTAGTATGAAGCTTTCACGAAGAGAGATAGTCCTCCCTGAGGCGTGTGATCCTTCTAAAACTAACAGGTTCTCTTTCCAATCCTAACAATGTTGACTGTTACTCAAAAGTCCATTTTGGGGGGGCGGGGCCAAGATGGCGGAATAGAAAGACTCACATTTGCTAGCTCCAAACCCACAGCCCATGAATTTCCTCTAAAAAGAACTCCCAACAAATTCTGGAACAGCGGAAGCCACGCAGCAACACAGTGAAGAAGATTTCCGTTCCAGAGAGCCCTGAAAAACCGATCCCAAAGGTCCATCGCACACCAGATGGGAGCGAAGCCCTGCCCTGCCCTGGCTGCATGGCACTGAGAGGAGCGAGCAGATTCTAGCAGGCTTCAGGGACGGAATCTCCAGTGGCCGTGAAGGTCCCTCCACCCACAGACTCACAGGTCAGTGAGAGAGACAGGATGAGAGGGGAGCAGGTGTCTCCGGGACTCAGGCCCCCTTGGGAGGCAGCTACAGAGGCAGCGACACAGGCAGCAGGCATCCAGAGGCTCCCTGAGCAGGCAGGAGCTCCATTACAAAAGGTCTCTGCATAAACCCCCTGAGGGAACTGAGCCTGGGAGGCAGCCCTGCCCCAACCTGAGAACCTGATTTAATCTTACCCTGAATAGCAGTCAGGCCTGC